>JAZGUH010000502.1:0-1200000 GCA_037893225.1 Hippasteria phrygiana
CCATTTAACCTCTTTGTTTTGTTCTCACCCATAGGCAAAATAAGACCTGTATTTGCAAGGCGTAGACCCCTAAAAGCACAACAACAAAAATTGGCAACAAGCAGGGGGATTTCGACCCCCCCCCCCCCCCCCCCCCCCCCCCGGCATGGATCCGCGCCTGGGTTTTCTTTTGGACTTACTCTCATTCTACGGGAAAGTTGCTTTACTGGCGTTAAGCCGGGGAGAGGCCAAATTACGCAGTGCATCATGGGAAAAAGTCGACATTGCAAAACCGGAAGTGGGTATCGCCAATGCATCGACCGTACTTCTTACACCCCTTCTCCGCTAAATCTATTCAACTCCTCTCTCTTATTTCCCGCAAAAGGTATTCCCCGATTAGTCAAAAATTTCTTTAACTCATCCACTCGCATTCGCGCGAAATCATACTGTTGTACTGTCCACCATCTAATACAACGCGATAGACGCGATGTCGACCCCGAAAGTGGGAAATTGGGCTTTCCGGGCTTGCCGCTGGCGGCGCACTTAGTCGTGAATCGACTGAATTGCCCTCTCCTGGATCGACATGGGCGAGGCATTCTTTTCATAAACACAGAGCTGGAACTGTCATTTGGCACTGATAATGTCAAACTGACTGTTGATTATGCTGCACTGGACACATAGGCCTACCATTCTGTAATGTTGAAGTGTGTCAATTTCACCTTTACACTCTGCTCATTCATGCATAACAGTAGGTATGGGCTAGTCAGTTTCAGTATTTGTTCCAAGGGTCCCACTGATGATCTCCACCAAGGTTAATACAAATTATCCTGTTAGGAAATATAAAGATTCAGTTGGGGAACTTACTTTTGTTGAGGTGTTTATTTTGTAAGGGCCGGTCATCACAGGCCGCGATAACAAGGACGAAAATGAAGACGGTGCGAGTGAAGGCTTTGTATATTGGTGGATGGAGTGCGTCCGTATTACATGAAAAAAAGGGGTACAGTTACACTATTCCTCCGTTTATTTACATCGTCTTTGTTTTCGTTCTCGTTAGGGCGTCCCTTTTTATTTCTATGGCTGAAAAAAGAAAATTTGGAACGCACGTAATGCTAAATGAAATGATGCAAAGTGTTCAATGTATGACTGTCGTGTTCTGAATTAACTTCTATTTCCAAATTTTTTAAATAAATGAAGAACAAATTGTCAACTTCTGGTATAATTCGAATGAACAAAATATAAATCCTCTTTGGCAACCGTAAAATGCAGATGAGACATGCTGGAGTACGATGCCGGTACACTTTCTATGCATGATTTTAAAATATATTTTAAAAAAATAGGGTCGGTCGGAAATGAGAACCAAAGAAATAAAAATCGACGCCGTTATCATGGTCTGTGTGACACCGGTTCTTTATTAGGCCTACCACGTTTGTTCAGTTTTCGTACCGTTTTTTATAACATATAAGAACACAGTGCGACTACTTTTCAGTGGCATCCAAAATCTCGACTGAAAATCGAATCATACTTCAAGCGAATGCATATGCAGCGAGAGGTTATGACGTCGACCCCAAATATTCACGCTAATGCGAATTCGCAAAAGATGAGAACATATTTCAACCTGAGCGAATCTTCGCCGCGAATTTTTCCATGACGTAAAATTCGTGTCGCGCTCGCATTCTCGTGAAATAATTATGAACCGCCTTAACATTCCAGTAAAAAATAACCTTTTAAAATGACGGTGTTCCTGTATCCAAACTGGATGAAAATTTATTGTTACTTGTATTGAAAGTAAAAATTGTCCAGCTTTTAATGAGAAACCCATGTGTTCACGTTCGACATATTTAACAGCTTAACAGTTTAAGAAATAAACATCAAACTTTGATACTTGACGACACTCGCACTGAAGTCTACTCGTTTGTTTAATCAACGTACAAGGGTAAAATTGCACTTCACAAGTCGAAGGTATATGCAGCACTGGGCAAAATTATTGAATCACCAACATATTGAAGCAAATTCATAGATATATCAAGCAAGTTTACTATACCTCTTACTTGTATATCTTAAAATTTAATTGTCAGAATTGCTTATATTTCACTTGAGTGGTTCCAGTTCCAGTTACCTCATTTTATGATTTTTATTGTTTCAAACTATCCATATCGATAAAGTATCAAAAACATCACTTAGATTTTCAAAAACATCATTTTGAAATTATTGTAAAACGCCGTGATTTGTGATTCACCGATTTCACCCAGTACTGAAAACATGAATGGAGCAAATTGTTATCAACATGGGCGGCGACCCGGGGAGGGGGAGAGGGAGAGGGGACACGCCCCCAATATTTTAGGGGAGGGGGGGACTATGACAGTCCCCCCCCCCCCCCAATATTTCCCCCCTTGTCATGGACAGTTTATGGTCATTGGCTTTTACATGTAGATTACACAAACTGATCAGCACACATTTTCAAAAGATTCATGCAGGATACACGAGAGACACAGAGTGCAAAACGCTTAACAATTGTTGGTTGTTTGCTTTTTCCTTCGACCCCCCCCCCCCCCCCCCCCCCCACCCCCACACCGCCCACAACATTGACAAGAAATCGCCGTTGCTGGTAACCAAAACTATAGGCCTACCTAATCACAAATTGCTTATACAAAACAAAATTCTGCAAACTTTGCAATACTAGAGCCTCGCGGAAAATATATCGGCTATAGAATTACATCTGCTTCGTTTACAATATAAAAGGCAACGCGGTATGCCAGTTAATAAAAGCAAAATATTATATATAAAACTTCCAGTAGCGTATCATTCCGATGGTGCACATTTGAATATAAATATGAACACTTGAAATTATTATACAGAATAGGCCTAAGGTGCGTATCTGCAAAGTGCAAATTTATATGCGTATTTAATTTCTAATCGTACTTATATATCATACCTGAACTTTAAAATGAAAGTACAGATCTGTGTTCCAACCCCTCAACAAAACTGATAATAAATCACGATCAATTAAAATTTAGGTTTCTCTTTTTATCTTTATAGAGTATGGAAGTCTGACGTCAGCTGGCACGACAACTGGCTCCAAACAAATGGAGATTTCGACTGTTCCTTTGTTAACAGCCAGTCATGCAAACACAAAATAGCAAAAGTATTCTGGCTCCAAACATTGCATTGACGTCATCACTTCGGTACTCTATTGTGTTAAGCTAGGCCTGTAGACAGTGGCGTAGCCAAGGGGGGAAACTGTCGCCCCCCCCCCCCCCCCCCTGGAAAATTTTGAATTTTTTTTTTTTGGGGGGGGTGTCGCCATCTGTAGTGTGTAGATATGCGTTACTTAGCGTGGACCTATTTAACAAAGTCGAATTTCCCCCTTGAAAATAGCCATGCCCCCGTTTGCCCCCCCCCCCCCCCCCCCTTAGGAAGAGCCTGGCTACGCTACTGCCTGTAGGCCTACATAGACGTAATTAGATTTCCATATTCTGTCTTATGCATGCACAACATTACCAGTCCCCGTATCCCTTGACGAGGAAATCTCGGAGCTGGTGGGGAAAACAAAACAAAGAAGAGACCAGTGAAATGTTTCTCACGTAGGATCAAAACTACAGCCTGTTGGTTGTGGAGTTCTGTTCAGTGATGCTTGCTACTTGAGGTTTTGGCCGACTCGACTTCGGCTTAGGTGTGGGTTTCCGGACGTGTCTGGCCCCGGAACCTCCCCCAAGGACCATTCCGACCGGGATGTTGGACGACGACCGCCTCTTCCGCCAAGACCTCCCTGTCAAAATGCCCCTGAATGCGGTGCAGAACCTGCCCACGAACACGGCGTACACGACCGGGTTGATGAGCGAGTTGAGCACGCCGAACCAGTTGGCGATCAGAATCAACGCTATGCCATTCCTCTGAGCCAGGCCGTAGTAGATGTAGTAGAGATTCAGGTAGAAGTACAAGGAGTAGCAGATGAGGTAGGAGAGGACGGAGCAGCTCAGCATCCGGAACGTCTTCTGGACCGCCTTCCTGCACATCTTGGGGGCTACTGGCTTCCCTTTCTTGCCTCTCCATTGTCGCCCGGGTTTTGGGTCGTTGGTTGCCTTAAGGATGTTATCAGGGTTGAGGTTTTTCCGTTTCATGAGATGCTGAAGGATTCGGATGTAGAGAACCAAGGTGGTGATGAAGGTGGAACCGTAGATGAGAATAAAGACCGTGCTGGCGTAGATGTGGGAGTAGATGTACTGTTGCTCGGGGCGGAAACTCGTGCAGATGGTCACGTCGAATCTTGAGGAGGAAGAGGTACGTGTCATTAAGGTTTACTCATACACTACGGTATTTTCTTCTTGCCAGTTTAAGTCGAAATGTCTTGATTGTTTCTAGAGGTTTGCTTGCTAGAATTTTGTTCTTTCTTTGCTTGACTATAACCAAATGTTTTTATCGGAGTTTTGTATGTTTATTGTATGGTACGTACAAGCCACTGTCCTTGCGGTGTTTTCACACATCCTGTAAACTCTGGCTGGTTAGCAATTTAATGAATTTGGGTTACGACATGATGCTGACAGATACGCCCGGCATTTATTAAACCAATAACAGCACTGCACAAGGTTTGCCACCATTACATTTCCCCCATAAATTCTGACAAAGGTGAACCAGCAGTGAAACATTGACCAATTCAGATACACACGACCAATTAGGTAAGCCACGTTCAGAGGAAGGTCACACACGCACCGGAGAAATCTCACGGGGACGTAAAAAGTGTCTATAAAGACCAATAGCGGTCCCGTGTTTTAATACAATTCAAAAGGCACTGTTAGTCGAACGTTAGCCGGCCATGTTTTTACGAAATATCCCGAGGTGCCAACCTTTCTCTTTAACGACCTGTTTGATTGTCGTCCCGTGCGCATACCCGGGCCTGTTATTAGCCTCCTTTGTTGGTCCGTCGGTTGGTCGGTCGGTCAGCCGGTTAACTTTGTTGGTCGATTGGCTGGTTAGACTATTTTTTGTTTAAGTAAGATGTGAGGCTTTGCATGGCGGAGATACCAATAAATGAAAGGTTTGCGGAAACACCATGTGGAAATATTTCTCAAATGAGAGAATGGTTCTGAAAAGAACCAGTGGTATAAACTCGACGTTCCGGTCAGTATGCTCTGACCGTCTTCAACAAGCCTTTCATGTATTATTTGTTTGTTTTTCATGATGTAGGCTATAGGCCTACCATAATCTACGATTATGGTGGTTTCATCTAACGGTGGACTGTTAGGGCCTAAGGATAAAAGATCAACAACTTCAGAAGCAAACAATATGGCCTATATTATTAAACATTCTCCTACCTGTCGCCGTCACTGTTGACGAAGTGCTGCGTCGTGACTTCGCCGTAGATCGCCAGCTGCCCGAGATGCGTCAGGATCGTGAAAGACCAGAAGAAGAAGATGATACTCCTCGCCCTGGTAGCAGTATTCTCGCTGATCACCTGTAGGGGGTGCATCACGGCACAGTACCTCTCCACGCCGATAGCCAGCATGGTCAGGATGGAACACGTCCCGAAGAAGCCGTTGATGAAAAACGCCAGTCGGCAGACAACGTCCGTGAGGAAGGCAGTAGAGGCCTCGCCCCTGATCAGGAACTGGACGATAATGAACGGGCACTCGGCTATCACGACCATCAGATCGCAGAGAGCCAGGTTGAAGTTGTAGATGTTGGTGTTATGAGAGCGGAGTTCCGGTTGACACAACACGGCGAGGATGATGAAGGTGTTTCCAATGATGGCGGGTACCATGATTACACCGTAGGCAACTAGGAAGGCGGTGGTCACACCATGCTGGAACACCAGCTCATCCAATAGTGTCATCGACATCTGGACAGGTGCGACAGTCGATGAATTTACGAAATCTGTAACATTCATATTCATTGTGGCTGATGGAGTGGTCCCACTTAGTTGACAGAAATGTTAAGATTCACCATCTTGCGTTGGATCGTGCATGTTCTATAGTCTCGCCAATCTTTGAATTCAAGTCCTTTACAATCGTTTCGAGTGAGGTGACACAGTTGGTGATACATGTAATAAATGTTGGCAGGATCCCATTCAAAGGATCCTACGTATATCGTGCAATACGTTGCTCGCTAACCACGGCAGAATGTCTGGCGTCTTGAAAGCTCGCCTGGGTCACTTATTCATTAACCACCAGATTAATGATCAATGTCTGAAGTTTGCTGTTTGTAATGGGAAGATCAAATTGACTTTCCGCAATTAGGCCTAGCTGTCCACTGAGAGGAAATAATTTTGAGCACGCGGAGCTGGATCGTGCAGCCTGTGCTCAGGGTTTCTAGTTAAAACAAAGACAGACCGTTTATCTTTAGCTAGGTAACGGAATTCAACCATGGGTGAAGCGGAGTGTGGGGCGGGGGTATGGCCCGCGTGGGGCTAGCTAAACGTAACATTGACTTGAAAAAGCTTATTAATGGTGTTCAATATTTAAATTGAGACATCTGACATCTTGAATGTTGGGGAAAATTCCCCTTTTCCAATTTGCCAACAAGGCGTATCCAGCTTTTTTGTGCCAGGAAGGGCAAACAACGTCTGAACCGTCTTAAAACCGTCGCAAAAAACACAATTTTCCTTTTTATGACGCCTCAAATGCCGCCGGGGGGGGGGGGGGGGGGGACTCCCTAAACACCCCCCCCCCCCCCCCCCCCCCCCCTTCTGGATACGCCACTGCTTCTCGCACCATAAATCAGAACAGATTTTGTACGCCTAAAAACGTTTCAATATAATTATAGCTGATAACTTACCTTCCTTCAACAACATGAGAACTTTAGTCCGCTGAAACAAACAGGCTAAATCACAGCAGCCAGGATCATTGATATAAGCCAAGGTGCATAAGTGAATCGGGCTGTCAAGTTATGTAGCATGCCCAGCCCTCAAAATGTGTGTTCCGTTTCAAGAAAATCTGTCTCAAGGTAATACATGTATTAATAACCATGGCATGGCAAAGTGGGAAATCGAGATTGTCATAAATAAGTTTATCCAAAATGCTTCATTACATTTGAAGATGACAACACTGCCGTACATCTTTAAAAAGATCTCAAACCAATCACCTGTCTTACAGGGATAACAGACTCATGGTGACTTGGCTGTACCCCTGCACAACGTCGAGAATTAATGGCCACCGTTTTGCGAAGGTGTGACTTATATTCGCAAAGCCGCTGCCATAGCAACGACAGAGATACACGATTGGACACTTAATTCCTCGCGCAAATCATTAAACAATCGCCGTGACAGCGTGGCCCCGCACACCATTAAGTACTCCACTTGTTAAATTTTTCAACCTACATTAATTTACTGACAGCCCACGCGGCCAGTGTTCAGATGTGTGGTTGTCAGACAAAGCGCAATTCAACTTGCCTTTATGCTGTGATATGAAGTCCACAATCTCAATTTGTATTGATACTAGTATTAATGCCGTGTCCGTGCATTTTGGAGTGGCGCCCCGAAAAATACAGTTTGAAATTATATTGATTTGTTAGCAATTAGATAAGTTACAAGTTTTCCAATGAGACATTCCACACACACAAAATCGACTGAAGATAAGTAACAGATGAAGATAAGTCACATTTTGGACCGGGACGCTCCTAATGTACATTGCCCGTGCACCAACTGCGTTAGCTTGCGAAACTGGTTGCAAGTAGCGCAGCAAGCAGTGGGCAAGCGTTCTTGCGAAAGCTTGCGCAAATTTAGCTTGCGAAATGGCTTCGCAAGCAGTTGCACTAGTTTTGAACCTGCCCAAAAATAGCGCAAGCCAAGCTGCGCCAGACGTCTTTCGCAATGCATCGCAATGCATCGCAAGCAGTGTACAGGCCTAACGCAAGCATGCGCAATGCAGCGCAAGACAGCACAATTTGCGATTTGTTGCGAATTGCGCCGTTGTGTTTGCGCTCGTTGCGCCGGTGGGCAACAGCATTTTGCAAAAAATCGCAACAAATTGCAAAATTTGCAAATAGCGCAATATATCGTAAATTTGGGCCCAAAAAATCGCAAGATAACGCAGTTGGTGGGCGAGTAGCATAACTCTCACGATGTTAATACATAGAAAGATACACTCGGCTAAAAAAGAAAGTTCCCGCCTTGTGCTTTTTTGAATAACTCAAGAATACTGTATGTAATCATTTTAAACACTTCAAAAAGTCATAAATGCAGTTTTGCTTCTAATGATGCGCCATTTATGGCACACGACGTTTGTTTTAGGGGAGAAATAATGAAATTTGTCGAATTAGGTGCAAAAATAAAAGTGACTTTTTTTATAATGCAGGCAATAGATTACATTGACATTTTTCAGATAAAATGATTTTTTACATTGATTTTACACCTCACGATTTCAGCAACAGATTTGATAAACCATGTTTAGTGTTGACATTAATAAAAGCGTTTGTACACCGTTTTAATGCAATATTGAGTCTGCATCATAAAAGTGTCACTTTTATTTTTCTCCCCTTAAGCAAACGTCGTGGGCTGAAATTGATTCTAAACATGCCCGAGAGTGCATTCAAACGCTGACCCGACTAATAATTGGATTTTCCATGGGAATTAACCCCTTGTGTACGGATGACGCCAAATGGCGCAAAAAACCCTGAAATTTTAACATTTAACTGAAATTGATTCTACAGTTGCCCAAACGTCTTTTCGAAAGCGAATCTGACTAATATTTAGATTTGTTTACGATTCTGGATACATTTTATTTTCATGAATGTATGGGAATTATTTTGTAAAAACCCTAAAAATCATTACACAAATGAAAAAAAAATGGCTTTCGAAGGCTGTAATTACAGGGCTATTTTTTGTTTACGAGTAAGCCTTCCTGCAATTTTGAGGGCCATTTATTTTCCGTTCCCAAAAAGATGACAACTTAGTTTTTTCCGATTTTGGACCAAAAATTACATTTTCTAATTTTGACAAATTGATTCTAAACATGCCCGAATGCATTCAAAACGTTGATCCGACTAATTATTTAAATGTTCATGAATGGTATGGGGGAAAAAAAATTTGGACCATTTTCTCATCTTGACTGATATTTATAGAGGCATGGGAATCCATTCGAAGCGTGGATCCGACTTCAAGATGAAGAACACGTTTGCTAAAAAAAATGAAAATTATTTAAAAATTTAAAAGGATCATAAATTCAAAAAATATAAAGCTCTAACTCACACAATTATTCTTTGCATCTCATGAGGCAACTTATTTTTCAAGCCCCCAAAATGAAGGCAAGAGGTATTTCTTGCGTTTGCACCCAAGCCAGGATTTTCTAACTGCAGGTGTGCGGGGTTGGGTGGCAAGTGAAACTTGCCAGGTGCTTGGAGTAACATAGGATTTAAATAATCTTACATGCACACACGTTTGTACATGTACATGGTTATAAATTGAGGATATCCCATTCTCCTTTTGTTTGTACTTTAACTTGTTGGCAACTCCTCATTGGTTTTGTACACGTTTTCAATCGAGGACAGTACTCGGTTGGAAGACACTATTGTTTTCTTACATCATCCTCTTGTTCCCTGTCCTCGACTTACACCCACATACATGCAACACTACCGTTTAAAGAAGATGGACAAATTCCATTACAAAATACGCTTAGGACAGAAATATTTTTTTTCGTTCACTTGAAATGGACCTGTCAAACAACTTCAGAACAACTATGTACTTCCTACGCGATTGCTTGATTTCATGTCAAACTATAAAAGCACGATGATAAAATGACACCGAAATACATTTGAGCACAAATGAAACAAACTTGCCACAATAGGAATGAAACCGTTTATTGAGCTCACAATGGATGAACACTATGAAAAGAAGTCTAGATAATGCTCCGTCTTACTTGATCATTTTCCATGTTTAAAAAAAAAGAAAATATATATATAGAAATGTTTCTGCTTTTGGGGGCTGTATCGGCCTGAAAAATGAATATTCAAATTGAATTGTTAATTTGTTAGCATTAAATAAGTTATGAGGTTTCCACAGAAAAAAAATGACAGACGATAAGTAACAAATTTAATAAGTTTTTAAATTCCTACAGCATTAGGGCTGTTCATTTTCGAATAATTTAGTATTTGATTATTCGAAACTAGGTTTGACCGAATATTTGATACTCGCCGATCAAGTTTTTCACGCGTCAGCGGCAATTGCATGCCGCGCCAGTAAAAAGTTGCACGCAAAGCACGCCGGAATTTTACGTGCGACGATCGATATTATGGACCGCCTGATCGAAATTTTTTGCATGCGTCTGTTGTATCAAGATCATTATGGGTACGTATAACAAACTCCAGCCTGCGTTTTTGTCACAGGTTTTACGGACGGGAACAATAAACCTCCGTCCACAAAAAGTTACCATCCACAAAAATGCTGCATCTGACACTTCTAAGCACCGTAACTTTTCTATTAAAATAGCATCAGAGTGGTATATGTATGTGCATATATACTTTATCGAATATTCGAACCGGCAAAAAGGTATTCGAATATTCGATTGACGATCGAATATTCAAATATTCGGGACAGCATCAGCACATATTATTCCAAAATAGTTTGCCTTCATAATATTGTCAGTATGGGGAAATTCATCAAATTGATATTTTCAGAGCAAAGCTACCCTTAAACTCCTCATAAACTAAATTGCATTGTAAAAAAAATAACATTCAATAGATTTGATACCGAACTCATTTTCAAATAAATTTCAAATCAATTTTCATAAAAGTTTGACAGAAAATCATATATATTTTGTTTTTTACTCCAAGTCCTGTAAATTGATCGTGCTTTCTCGGAAACCATCGATGGAAGATTCAGCCTCGCGATCACTTTGAAGGAAATCGACACTACTGGACGGTGGACATTGGGTATGACCAGGGTCGGCTGCTGCTGGCAAGATGGCGGCTACATGGAGGTCACTGGTTGAGGGGTCAGGGGTCGTAGGGTTAGAGGTCAGCTGGAAGGGTAACTCACTTTCGTCTGGTGGGTCGTCCTGTTTGTAGTAAGATGCAGGAAAACGTTTTGATAAAATTGGTGCACGCTGTCGTGACCGAGAACACGTTTCAACAACAAGTGTAGGTTTACTCAATAGTTGATACGGGACGTACCCCATACTTGATCTAAAGCAGTTTATTTTTCTGCAACATGTATCTGAAATTACAAGTAAAGTTATTACTTTATATAACTATTTATAAAAAGAAAATTAGAAAATCCAAAATCAGGTAATTTAAATCAAAAATTTCAGTTTGGCCAAAATGATTCACATTTGTTTTCATTTCATTTAACTTATTCATTTTAACTTCATTTCATTAATTGGGTTTGTTTTTATATTTATTCAACCCTAATCATGTGAATATTAAAAGATTCGGGAGTCGGAGTTAAACAAAAAGAATTACTGCACAGAAAGTGTGCTCCAGCATCGGAAATAGGTATTTATACCACAACAGGATTCTTAAAATCACATTTCACTTGTGCAAATTTGTATTTTTATGGTTGCCAAAGAAGATTTATATTTTGTTCATTTCAATTATGCCAGAAATTTCCAAAGATTTTTTTTTTTATTTATTTAAAAATCTTTGGAAATTTTATTCAGATCAAGACAGTCATTGCATCATTTTACTTAGCCTTATGTGCGATCAACAAGTAATTTTTGTTTACCCCAGATTTAAACATTTTTTTCATCCGACCGACTCCTCCTTCAAGGAAAACTATAGAATATATGTGACCCGCTCTGGAAAAAGGTATATTATGTCGCAAAATATGAACTATTTGTTTTATGTATGTTTGGAAAGCACGCAATGTAAGCTTTCATTTGGTACAAAGCCCTTTCCGTTCTGGAGTTATTACGTTTTTGCATATTAATTAGTTCTATGGAGTTCAAATTGCACAACAGAGAAAACAGGCTTTGAAATAGCTAGTTCTAAGGTGGTGCAATGGAAAAATACCCTCTAAAAAGGTTATTTTTTTCGCTTTATTCACTGAAATCAACATTGTTGTGCACCAAACCTGAAACTTTAGATATAAGATGTCATTATAAAAAGACAAAAAAAAAAAATGAATTTTGACATAAAATTTCATCCTCTCAACGTTGAAAAGGCCATTACATGTAAATGCATAGCGCGACTTATATCACCTTTTTCTGGAGCGGGTCACATATATAGGACTATAGAAATAAACTGTACGTGGGCACAAGACCACACTCGCCTGCAGTAGCTGTGTCTGCACGTAGCGTGCGCCGGTCGCTGGATCGCGCAACGTCAGCGATGCTGTGGTCGTCATGCTGAAACTTGTGGGAATGTACGATGTAGCGAGGGCGCTGTCCATCTCAGAATCTCCACTCTCGGAATTTCCTAAAACAAGAAGGCACAGCAGAACGTTTTTTTTTGAGAAAACGGCTCCATCATTTATGTACTTCACATATTCTTATACCCCTATTTCTTTTAATCAAAGTGAACAAAGAAAACTGGCTGGAGTGGAATTTAAACCTTTGACCTCCGGAATACCGTACCAGCGCTCTATCAACTGAGCTATCTTGCCCTATGTTGGCGGTCTCCCAAATTGTCAGTGTCTTTGTTCAGGGGGCGCTAGTCAGAAGTCATAAACCCATAATGCCGTATAGCCAGGGATCACTCCCCACCCTTATTTTTTGTTATATTTGTAAATTGTGCTGCCTTGCACATTATTTTTCAAAATTGCTCCGAAGTGAATAAAAGAGTGGGTGAATGAAAAAAAAAAATCTTGGTTTTCAGGAAAATGCCGACAATGGTTATCACTTTTCTGTCCCCAAATGACATGAACACCAGGTTTGGAACACCAGGTTGATGTTATGTTATGTTATATATTATAATAATTCAAATTGATATTTAACATTATAAAATGTTACTAATAATAAATAGAATGGCAATTTCCATCAAGACTTGCTGGTCAAGTAAGCAACAACAATGACCAGCAACCCCCCAAGTGCCCTCCAGTAGGAGCTTTGAAATCAATTGTCTGGTAAAGCAAAGAATCCTCCAATGCAGCTGAAGTGCATTGGCATGTACCACTGACTTGCAATAAATAGCACTCATTCATAGAGCAAGGGTTTATAGATAAAGAAATTGTACCAATTTCTAGAACTACAGACCCAGGTGGAAGTCTGGTATCTCTGCAATAAAGTCAAAGTTATTTGAGGGCAAGTTAATAACTTGAGTTTGGTATAATACCAATATGGGATGAACTGACCAGCAGACAGTGGGCTGTAAATACTTTCTTAGGATGGAGTACCATTAAGTCCGAGCAGTCTTACTTGTGAGTTTGCCCTTCCTTCCTCCTTGTAGATACATAAAGTCAGTCCGTGCCGACCCGCTCCAGTTCTCGTGGTGCAGACCTCTGGGGCTCCACGAGGACGTGGCCTGGGTTGTTGGCGAGTTGACAAAGCTGACCGGTGCCCCGTTGCTGTCTACTATCAGACCGGCACCCTGGGTATAGGGCACCAGCCCGTTTGACTGATTCTGATTGGCCGAGACGGTTGGGTTGTCTTTGTTCAGTGGATTCACTGTGAGCTGATTGGCCGAGCTACCGTCCGAGGTTGCAGCTGGGGTTATCCGTACCACTGAAAATTATAATTTGTAGACAATTCAACAGTCAATACGAAAGTTGGGAACAAGGGGCCGTCATTAGTAAAACTATTACCTTAAAAATGCTTTGTGGTAAATATCAATATGGAATTCAATGTACACAAAACCAAAATGGATGTGGCCGAAATGGGCGGGCGGCCGAAATGGACGGGCGGCCGAAATGGACGGGCGGCCGAAATGGACGGGCGGCCGAAATGGCCAGGGGTGGCTACAGATAGCCATGACTGATGTGGTCACGATAGGAAAGCAGTGAAAATGGCCAGGTTTCTGCAAAGACACCATGGATGGGGCAGGGCTTTGTACAATAATTGACAAAAATTATCAATGGCTAGTCAAAGGGTGCGACTATGCTTTTGTACACAGTAACAGCAGAATCAGAGTATACAGCTGTGTAGTGCATGTGCCAAAAGTTGCTCGATTTTTGTGCGTAAGTCGATAAGAAAAATTGTATCAACATTTGGAATTTTTAATTATTCATGAAATTTTCTCCAAGATCAAACACTGAGAAGCCACAACTACGTTATAAAAAAAGAGAAAAACAAAAAAAAAGAGGATTTTTTCCACCTTCCAAGTAAACAAAGAAAACTGACAGGAGCAGGATTCGAACCTGCGACCTCCAGAATACCGTACCGGCGCTCTACCAACTGAGCTATCTTGCCCTATGTTGGTGGTCTCCCAAATTGTCAGTATCTTTGTTCGGGTGGGCACTAGTCAGAAGTCAAACCCATAATGCCGTACAGCCAGGGATCACACCCAGGGATCACAACCCGGGAAACGACAATGTGGGGATCACTCTGAGGATACGACTTTTTAACTTATAATATCATCAAACAAACCACAAGGGAAACTGACTAGGTCAGTCGTATCCTCATTGAGTGATCCCGTTTTCAGAAATGTTTAATGGCGCCATCATATCACTTTGTATATGGCAAAAATGTGTTTATCCAGTTATTTTTTCCCCATTTCTTCACACGTATAGCGTAATTCTAATTGACGTAATTCTAAATTCTAAATTTAGTCTCCATCACCAGTCTGACCTGTAGGTGTTTGGAGAAGGTTAGTCTCCATCACCAGTCTTACCTGTAGGTGTCTGGAGGAGGTTAGGATCCATCATAGCATCCACCATGGCTTGAGGGTTCTCCGTTGGGATATACACCAACTCAGACTCATTACTTGCACCTTCAAAAAAAGACACATCCAGAAACGGTATCAAAATTATCTTAACCCCTCGAGTACGGTTATTTATAGTGACGCGTCGGGGTGCCGGGGCGGCCTGTGCAGCCAAGCGAAATGGACACAAGTCGTCTGTGCAGCCAAGCGTAACATACACAATAATCCAACAATGGATTGGAAGTGCAGAAAATGGCGTGTATAGACATGATCCGGCCTGGTGGCAATTTTTTTTGCATCTACTGGTGTCATCCGGCGTCATCCGGCTTCAAAGGGTTAACATGTGTTCATTCGATGTAATTATCTACTCAACTCCAACTCCAGTCAGATTTTTTCTAAGTTCCCTGCTGTAAAATCCAACACTGTAAAGCCTGTCTGCTGAATCTGACACAAGGCAACAGCTGAAACAACAGGTTATACTGCTCAGTTTAACCCCTTGAATACGGACGATAGCCCTAGCCGTGCTTTGATAAAAGACCACGTGGCCGGTTGACATCTACAGGCGCATTCCTGCGCATACTCAATCCATTCATGTTTCAACTATATTGTTCTTGAATGGCAGTGTAATGAATAGATGGAGCTTTTTCAAACAAAGCTTTCATCAACATGAAAGGGGGCTCTAAGTGCGATGAATAGGACCACTATTCAGTGTGGTGCCTAGTGTTTGTGTTTACACTTGGCTGCACAGCCCGTTCTTGGCATACCAGCCCCGCCTCAATGACAGCCCACTGTTGGATATCACTGAAATTAGCATGTTGGTCATCACTTCAACTTGCCTAACCATTCCATTTCTGATATGATTCTACAGGGCATAGAATCACTTTTCCACCGCAAGGACTCAGTTCGCCTCAGCCGAGAGAAAGTTTGGATGAAACGTCTTCGGACTATTCAACCACATGGTCTAAACATCCAGGAAGGGAATGATTAACTTTTAATTTTTTCCCCCATTGTCATTTGTTTACAGTTTATCCTCCTGGCAAACCCTCTTGGGGTCTCTTGGCCAAATGGGGTTGTCTTACCATTCCCTGTTTATCTTTGCCACTAACCACATTCCTTTGTCCAATTCCCCAGCTTCAACCTTCATCCTAATCCCTCCCCGCATTCATCCTTACCCAAACCTCTCTCTTTGATGTTTACCCACTGCCATGCTCCCTTGCATCCCTCTTTTGTGTTTCTCCACCCACCCCCTCATGCATGTGTGTTCCCTACATGTTTGTTTCTTGTACTCTGTCATTTGCCTTTGAGAAAGAACTTGCTTAAGTTCGAAACGTCAGGCCAGCTAATTTTTTGATTTGAAATTAGCATGATTAGAATTATTAGCATGATTAGAATTTTGAGCACGTATTTAGGGTAATTAGATCTTGGCACAGATCTTGGCACAGATCTTGGCACAGATCTTGGCACAGATCTTGGCACAGACATACATGTCGATCCCTTAGTGAGACATTGTACAAGAGGCTTACGTCATCACGTGTCGTGTGACATGAAAACCACGTTTGTTTTTTACATTTCTTTGACGTAAATCTCGAGAATGAAAGGTGTTAGATTCAAAATTATTTTTGAAATGGCTCTGGTAGGACATGAACATTTCTCAGGAATTTTTTTTTTTAAATGTGACATCATGATGTTATTAATAGCATAATGTTCATAACGCATGGTAAAGACTGATCGGTTCGATACTTGGCACACACGACGACTTGTTACTTACTGGGCAGCGTGATGCTGTGCTCCGTCAGGATGTGTTTCTTGAGTCCGTCTTTGGTTGTGTAGCTCTGGTTGCACTCGTCCATGGGGCAGTTAAAGACCGTTTTCTGCTTGGCCGAGTAGCCCTGCTTGTGGCGTTTAACGTGCATAAACAAGCTGCTACGCGACGCGAAACGAGCATTGCAATCTGGGAAGAACAGCGACACAGAATAAGGCAAACGGCACGAGTAATACTTTGGAATCAATATTAATACTCTTCCAAAGTGAACAGAAAACTTGCAGGAGCGGGATTCGAACCTGCGACCTCCGGAATACCGTACCTGCGCTCTACCAAACAAGCTATTTTGCCCTATGTTGGCGGTCTCCCAAATTGTCAGTATCTTTGTTCGGGTGGGCGCTAGTCAAAAGTCATAAACCCAGAATGCCGTATAGCCAGGGATCACGCCCAATTTTAATGATACAACCTGGGAAGCGACATTGTGGGGATCACTCAATGAGGATACGACTTTTTAAACTTATTATTCGTCAAACAATCCACAAGGGAAACTGACTTGGTAAATTTGAATGAATTTTAAAAGTGAACAAAGAAAACTGGCAGGAGTGGGATTCGAACCTGCGACCTCCAACATTGGAGCTTAATCCCTTGGTGGTGGATCCCATCTCAACCCTCTAACCAGAGTTGTTTTCGCCTTTCTACAGGCAACTTCCATTAACCGTAACCACTTCAATGTTTTTCATATGGCCCTGCCAAATCCAACAAATTCCAACAAAACTGAAATGAGAAGCCTGCTAAATACAACAAAATCCAACAGCAAATTTGGTTGGATTCTGCAGTGTAGCGCCTACACACCAGCCTTAAGATTTTGCAGCTACCCTGCCGAATCCAACAAAATCCAACTAAACCTTTACTAGAAGTGCTTCCACCCTCCGAAATATGACTGAATCCAGCAGGAATATTGAGCTTCCACGCTGCTAAATACGACAAAGTCCAACAGGTATATTTAGCTGCCACCCTGCTGAAAACAATATCCAACCGCTAATTCCAACAAATTCCAACAGCTTTTTACCATTGTTGGATTTTATTGGATTCAGCAGGCTTAGGGTTAAATATGTACATTCATACCGTTTTGAGTTTCACCCTCATGGTTCTTTGTCTAGTAATACAAAAGTTATTCACTTTCTATTAACCCTAACCCCCTAGTATAATTTACTAGGAACCATACCCATCCTTGCAAATTCCAACACCATATAGTAAACTGTACAAAACTTGTATGCCAAACTCGGTGTAAAGGACTATCAGTTTGGGGGTCCAGTACCTATCCCAACAGATTCCAACCAAACATGCTGTTGGGTTTTGAAGGGTTGAGTACTGTTTAGGGTTAAGACATGGGAGAACCCACCCACGTTTCATTATTAAATTGTTAGTCCACATTTTTTCCATTTTTTTGTTGCCCGACAAATCTTTTTGTGCGGTTGAGGTATGAAAGCAACCTAGAACAGAAGCCTTCTGTAGCCGGGCTGCAGACTACCAAAATTAAAAGTTGTCAAATAACAACAAGCGAAAGTGACTGGGTAATTACCTAGTCAGTTTTCCTAGTGGTTTGTTCAACAAAAGTAGAAGTTAAAAAGTCGTATCCTCATTGAGTGATCCCCACACTGTCGCTTCCCAGGTTGAATCGTAAAGTTGTGGCGTTATCCCTGGCTATATGGCATTACGGGTTTACTACTTTTGACTAGCGCCCCCTGAAACAAAGACACTGACAATAAGCAAGTTTGGTATTCCGACTGCGCATGTGCACATCAAGATTTGACAATTTTCCTTTTGGGAGAAACATTTCATCATATGCGTGCAAAAGCATACCGGGTGCCAGAAAATTTAAAGAGATCGTCATGTTCTGAAGTAACATTTTTCAACAAACCTTCTATACAGTGAAGTATTTTCAGGTGTCTTGTGCGTACAAACATTTGTTCGAACAAAAGTTTCCATCGTCTTTTCGATTACACGAAAAATTGCACAGAATGCAGATTCGGTTACCACGTCCCCCACAGCCTTGTGTGTATATATCTTTCACGTTTTTCTCCCGAGAGAAAAATCGTCGAATCTTGTTGTGCACATGCGCAGTTGAAATACCGAACTGGCTCATTTGGGAAACCACCAACATAGGGCAAGATAGCTCAGTTGGCAGAGCGCCGTTAGCGATAATCTGGAGGTTGCAAGTTTAAATCCCACTCCTACCTGTTTGCTTTGTTCACTTTCGGAAAATAGAATACCACTTTCAGGTAAAAAGGAAATACAATTTGCAAATTTAGTTGAAGAAAATATCCCACGCTTGAAAGAGCACGGAGAGTACATCTTAAAAAAAAATCTCACATCATCTCCTGGATTTTTCTTAGCCTTCTACTAAAAACAAAACAAAAAAAACAGCCTTATCTAGTCTTCATTTCGAATCCAACTCGGTCAGTTTTAGGGCTGTTCATTTTCAAATAATTAAGTATTCGATTATTCAAAACTGACCGAATATTCAAATATTAAATACTCGCCGATCAAGTTTTTCACGCCTCAGCTGCATCGACTTTTCTTTTGCATGCGCCTGATCATTACGGGTTTGTATAATATTATGATTGAACTCCAGCCTGCGGTTTTGCAGTAATTTTCTTAAGGGTTTTACCTGGACGGGAACAATAAACCTCCGTCCACAAAAAGTAACTGTCGACAAAATGACGGCATTTGACGCTGCTAAGCGCGGTAACCTCTCTATTAAAATAGCAGCGTATCTGTATGTGCATATATATTTTTTGGGGAATATTTGAACCTGCCAAAAAGTATTTGAATATTCGGTATATTTGGGACAGCCCTCGTCAATGTTTGTCCAATAATAAGGCCCTACTCACCTTTCTCCATGCAGGCGAAGGGTTTCTCGCCGGTGTGAGTTTTAATGTGGGTCTTGAGGTGCTCTAGACGAGTGAAGAGCTTCTGGCAGCCAGGCTGGTTACATTCATATCTCCTATCACCGGTGTGCTGCACCATGTGACGATTCAGCTTCTGAATACAAGTGAAGGCCCAACTGCATCCCTGAAAGAAACAAGACAATGACAGTTCAATTCAAGAAATGCAAAAAAATTTAAGACACGTTAAAGTTAAAGTGAGAAGACGCCCCCGTTCTAAATTTACTGCCCCGCCATACGTTTTCAACGAACCACATTTTTGAGCCATGACAGTGAGAGTATCCCGAGTGCGAGATTTTCATTTCAACAGAAAGGGTAGGGACATTAATTGACTAGATATCACAGCAGACGTTGGGCCAAGGAAAAATTACAAAGATGAAAGTTGTCGAGCATCCCCCTCCCCCTTCTGAGAACATGGCTTTAACCCTAACCCCCTAGACCCTTTTTGCTAGGAACCATCCTCAATCCTCCGACTGACTTGCCCCCAAAAAATGCATTCATCCTCATTCTTCCCAAATCTTCCTGTGCTTCAATCACTATTCACCCTCAATCCTCCAAACCCTCCTGTTTCTCAATAAACACCATTCATCCTCAATCCTCCAAAATCCTTTTTTTGAAACACCATTCATCCTCAATCCTCCAAAATCCTTTTTTTGAAACACCATTGATCCTTAATCCTCCAAAATCCAGTCTTGTTGACCTGACTTGCTGACTCGGACTCAAGTCAGACTCGAGTCGCGATTTTCTTTACTTGAGACTTGACTTAACTTGGGGAAAAAAATTACTTAGGACTTGACTTGACTTAAAATTTGACTTGCTGACATTAACACTTTTGTAAAAAAAACCAAAACTTTTGGGCGTACGCACATATCAGTTGAAAAACATGCCAAGCCAACAAAGCATAGCGAGCTGGGTGTCCAGTACATGTACGTATGCGGGGCTGCAGCACTGGACGATTGCATGGAGAATCGTCAAGACGGCAGGTTGATTTTGTAGAGTGCATGCGTGCCAGCCGATGTGTAGTCATTTGTCATTGGAATTTGAATTTACTATGTGCAACAATTGACTTGAGACTTGGTACTTGACTTGAAAAAAATTGACTCGGGACTTGACTGGACTTGGAAAAAAATTGACTTGGGACTTGACTTGACTTGTGAATATTTGACTTGTGACTCGACTTGACTTGTGAAAAAATGACTTGGTTACAACAATGCCAAAATCCTCTTTTTCTTGACATACCATTCATCCTCAATCCTCCAAAATCCTCCAAAACTGCAAGGAGGATTTTGGAGGATTGAGGTGGGTGTTAAGAGGCAACGACCTGGCCTACCTCAGCAGTGCATTTGAAGGGTCTTTCTCCCGTGTGAGACCGCATGTGCAGCTTAAGGCGACAGGCCTTGTCGTAGATCTTATTACACCCCTCCACCAGGCAAGGGAATATGGTCTCGTCGCGGTCATGGATGCGGTAATGTGATCCCATGCCACAGGTGGTCGTGAAGGACTTGTCGCAGCCTGGATACTTACACCTGGGGTGAAAAATCAGATGAAATGGTTTGTTATCCCCAACCCAACCTAATACTACAAAAGGCATACATGTATGTAAACGGCTCTACAAAAATGGGTATACTATTAAGTATTATGTCGAGAAATTTGAAAGACGAGTTATATAATATATACATAGTTGAATTTGTCACATCCTAAGCTTTAATTTGGTGTAGGTTTGACCCCTGTGACATTTTGTGTTCTCGGGATATCTTGACATTTGTATACTCATATTTTCCGATTTAATGGAAGTACGTTTAGAGATATAGCCCTTTAAATGTGCAAGGAAATGAGATCGAAGTAATTTCTATCAACATTTATTTTTTCATCTTTAATCATCAATATTAATGTGTTAAAAATAAATTATGAAAATCTAGATATAATAGAAGCCAACAAACCAAAAACTAAAAAATCACTTATGTGAAGATTTTTTCGCCCGCTTCACATAGAACAGCCCTGTGTGTGTTTTCACATAGTGCGACATAATAAACATAGTGCGACATAATAAACACCCATTTTTTTGTAAAAGCGGGTCACATATGAGAAATTGTGTAGTATTTTGTAGTACATGTATATTGTACTTTACCCCAAATTAAATGAATGCTTAGGGCTTTAGGGTTAACACGTTGACTGCCGGCCATAATTTATAGGGCACCACCACATTGCCATTGTGCAATCTAAACATAGTCGTAGTCGGCAGTCAACGTGTTAAAGGACAACTAACTGAGAAAAGCAGGGAAAGTGTTTTACAATCAGAGATGCAACTGGCTTTTTCAAAACTAAAATCTGAAAATTGGAGGGCCGAACTGTCGTTGCCTAGGTCCACCTGCATTAAATTCAGGCATATTTAGCAAACAAATTGTTATAAAAATCAGATTTGGGAATAAAAGAACGAAAAAAGAAAAGAAAAAAAAAGAATCCCAATTAAAATTGGAACTGCATTTTCGAATGGAAAAACCAGATTCTGGCACAAAATGGTCGTGTACTAGGCCAGGAACTGGCCTCTGACGCACCTGGTCTTGAAGCAGATTGAAATGTTCCTGCAAACAATTTGACTTCTTTATACAAGTGCCTCTTGCAAAGAAAAAAAATACCCTGTCCCTTCAAGAATGAATTCCTGACTTGCATATACCCTACAACTTCATCACTGTCAAATAACTCCCACCTCTTCTTAAAAAAAATACCGAGCTATATATAGCTCTTTAACGATAACCTTCCCAAATCCTCCAAAATCCTCTTTACCAAATGGAGGAATTTGGAGGATTGAGGGTCTTTGGAAGTTGAGCATCGGAGGATTTTGCAGGATTGAGGGCATTAGAGGATTGTTTGCCTCTGGAGGAAAATGGAGGATTCAGGTCATCAGGCCCAATCTGGTGCTGGATGATTTTGGAGGATTGAGGTTACTGGGGTGTTTATCCAAAACCCACTGGAGGATTTTGCAGGATTCAGGCAGTGGGTCCCTAGTAACAAACATTTGGAGATTTTGGAATCTGAGGATATTGGAGGATTCAGGTTACATTGTAGGAAAATAATGTAGGGAGTTACGGGTTAACCCTTTGTGTTCGGAAGACACCATATGGCGCAAAAAAACCAGTGCCACCAGGCCGAATGACGCCATTTGCCGCTGTTTGTGCAGTTTCAATCCATTGTTGGATTATTGTGTATGTTACGCTTGACTGCACAAACACATTGTGGCCGTTTCGCTTGGCTGCCAGAGCCGCCGCGACACCCTGACGTCTCCCGTAAAAAAACATACTCAAGGGGTTAAAGATGATGTGATCTTTGTTTTCCAAACTGCACGTTGTGGTCATGTCTCTAAAAATATTATTTAAAACTTTTTTAGAGTTCTGTCTACGTAAATTGTGTGGTTCATAATTACCGATTCACAGAAAATACATAAACTACATGAAAAATAAAACCAATTAAGTATTTCTGGTAAAAATGATATCCACATTTCACACTGCCTACAACTCAAGGAAATACATTTGCGCACAGGCTTAACAACGGAATGCCTATTTAAACGGCAGTTTGGGAAATTCAGAAATGTTCAATACTTGATTCGACGCTCTGGGAAGTGGATGCGAAGGTGGTTGTTGAGTTTACTCATTGTCGAGAAGACCTGGTTGCAACCTTTGACCTCACACGTGAATGTCTCCGGACGTTCGTGCCGTTTCTTGTGCATGTTCAGGTTATAGATAGTCGAGAATGGCGCATTGCAATCTTCACACTGCGTACGGATAACAAAGAACTTTGCTCTCTGAGTACATGTATATATTGTTTAAGAACTTGGTTTAACCCTAACCTCACATAAAGCTACAAAATACTACCAGTAGTAAACTGTAGTATGCAGTACTCTCACCTATTTGTGTACAATGCTTGTAGTAATTTTTAGTATTTGATACTTCACCATAGTAATATGTAGTACTGCAGTTTGTTGCTGGGGTTGGAGGCAAAATGTCTGTTTTCATCTAAGGCGGAAACAAAGCACGACCTACTGGTTTTCAAAGATTATCCCAGCCATCCAATTCATTGACACAAATATAATTTACCCTCAACTGTATTACATAGAAGTAGTACTCTGTAGTTGCAAGTATCTTGACTGCTGTCATGATACACTCAATCATCAAAGACAGAGAGACTCGGTCCTACAGAATACTAAGTAGTATTTCGTAGCAGACAGGTCTTCACCTGAAATGAATGCCTAGGATGTTAGGGTTAAAAGTGGTCATTGGGGGAAGCAAACATCCGACATCATAAAACAGAATCCCTTTCTGCCTGTTCGACACAAAAGAGGATTCCTTCTTCTGATGAAAACAATTCACCTACTATTCATTGGACGTGCAGCATTCGCATGAACAGATAAAACACACAGACTTACCGTGAAAGGTCGCGCACCACTGTGACCTGCCAAATGCCTCCTCAACTTGTATAATGTTGGAAATGTCCAATCACAACCCTGCACGGTACACTGCAATAAAACAAAATACTTAATTATTTGAACTATTTGTACAACTTTAACCCTAAACCTTCCCAAATTCTCTTTGCCAAATGGAGGAATTTGGAGGATTGAGGGTCTTTGGAAGTTGAAGCATCAGAGGATTTTGCAGGATTGAGGGCATCGGAGGATTTTTGCCTCCTTGAAGGAAAATGGAGGATCCAGGTCATCAGGCCCAATCTGGTGCTGGATGATTTCGAAGGATTGAGGTTACTTCGCGTGAAATAGGGATAAAGATAAGGCATGGACTGGTTTCATACCTTATGAGGTCGGTCGTCGGCGTGGATTAACTGATGCAATTTGAGTTTCTTTTTGGTTGTGAAGATCTCTTGGCATCCTTCAAATGTGCAACATAAAACTTTATCCTAGAAAGTAAAAACAAGACAAACAAATCTATCACAAATTTACATAAATTCTCACATTTTGGTTACAAATACTGGTAGTGGATTTCGCCCTACAAACGAACAACGGAGGACAACTATTTTTGAACGAAAATCCACTTACTACCCTGAATCTATTTGGTTTAAATTTAAATTTTCAAAGTGAACAAAGAAACTGGCAGGAGCGGGATTCGAACCTGCGACCTCCGGAATACCGTACCGGCGCTCTACCAACTGAGCTACAATGTATCTTGCCCTATTTTGATGGTCTCCCAAATTGTCAGTATCTTTGTTCGGGTGGGCGCTAGTCAGAAATCATAAACCCATAATGCCATGTAGCCAGGGATCACGCCCTGGAACGTAATGCTCCAACTGCAACAATTTAAACATTCATTCTGCTACTTGTCGACAGTCGATTTTTTTCATTAGAAAGCTCTATAATTTGTCTAATGCTAACAAATGACAAATTCAACTTGAAAATTTATTTTCCTCGGTGCCACGCCCAAACAAATCACGAATCCAGCATCTTTCATGTAAAAATTGCTTCCCGAGCTGGAATTTGTGAGTTCTGTCCTCGGGAAAACATTGCGGGGCCCGTTTGTTTCAGACAGATCCGGATCTCGATCAGTGATCCGTGTGTTGGTTTACACACCAGATCCCACTTAATGGGTGAAGGGAACCAGCGGTTGGATCACTGATCCGGATCCGGATCCATGTGAAACAAACGGGCCCTACAACAGCACCATCTGGAAGAGACACGAACATGTGGAGCCAAACAAGACTGACCACTGTTCACTTTGTATGGACATCCAACAAGAGTGTTTACATACGATATTAACCCTAACCCCCCACGAGGTATTCTATGAGCACCCTGCCAAATGCAACAGAATGCAACACAGCTGAAATAAGAACCCTGCCAAATGCAATGTTGCACTATGCAGTGAACTCATCTGTACCAGCCTTGTTGCTGGAGGCTTATACAAGTATAATACTAAATACAAAAGAATGCATCAGAAAAGGAAACATGCCTTGACTGCTAAATGTAACAACTTTTTAACATTGGTACATTCTGTTGCATTTAGCAGGGTTAGGGTTACACAAAAGTATGTTTTGAAAAATCCATTTGCTCTTTATCTGAGCTTCCCGACTGTCTGGGTTTCACAATGCTCAACTGAGGTACACAAAAAATCCCAAACTCACGTCTTTTGGATTCTGCTTCAGTAGGAACCCTGAGAAAGTTGATGCGGCATCCCCGGAACCTATAGCGGTAAAACAAGAATCATTTCAAAATAGACAATGGAAAGCTTCAACTTTAATTCTTCTTCACCAAAGTGGACCAGGAAAAAAAAATCTGACCAATTAAGCATCCATTTGTTTCGAAATTCTATAACACATCGCACAACCTTAAGTTCAAGACTTTTATTGGGAAATTTGCATGCAATATAGTAGGGCTGTTCATTTTCGAATAATTTAGTATTCGAATATTCAAAACTGGGTTGGACCGAATATTCGATACTTGTCGATCAAGTTTTTCTGTGCATGCTGCACCGGAAAAAAAAAAATTGCACGTAAAAGCAAGCCGGTGTTTTACGTACATGTATGGCGATTGATATTATGGACCGTTCAAACGGCATTTTTTTGCATGCCCCTGTGTTATCAAGGGTTTTACGGACGGGAACAATAAACCTCTCCGTCCACAAAAAGTTACGATTGACAAAAATGCGGCATTTGACACTAAGGTGCCATAACTTTTCTATTAAAATAGCATCAGAGTTGTATCTGTACGTGCATATCTTTTCGAATATTCGAACTGGCAAAATGGTATTTGAATATTTGCTTGACGATCAAATATCGAATATTCGGTATATTCGGGACAGCCCTACAATATAGAGGAAGAAAGTGTGTAAGACATTCTTAGCCATAACTTACTGCACAGTGTATGACAAAGCTATACACATACATGAACATGTTAATTTCCGATTCATTCTTCATGGATTTTACTTACGCAAATCTCGACCAAGACAGTTACAAATGTATCAAGGAGGGTTGGTCATCATGCAAAAGTTGTCTTTTCCCGATCCATCCCTAACCTGCCAAAATCAAACACCCCATTTGTGTTGAATTTTGTGTGATTGGGTACTGTAGAGCCTTGGCACCATCACTTTGCATGGGACTTGATGCCCTGATTTTGTCCAAGTACAAAGAATGTGCCATTGGTTTACTACACAGTGTTGGAGTTTGTGTGGTTAGGGAAGGATTCTAGTAAAAGGCCTTGGGCTGTTAGGGTTAAAAGTAAAATCCTTCCTAGACAAATACTTGGCAAAATGTGACCTGGCAGCACAAAATGAGCTTAAATTCACAAGCAGAAACGACAATTTGTCACTGAAAAGTCAATTTTGGGATTTCAACAACTGTATATTTGAAAAACCCCATTCTATCATATCACACATTTAAAAAAACTGAATCTCTTCTCAAAATATTTTTTTGGGGGTTTCATTTTTGAACTCGGGTTAAAGTGTGCACAGATCCCAAACTTTTAGCTTCATTTTCTCAAAACAAGGGGCTCAAGATTCTGACAACTCCAGCAGGTTTTATCAAGGGAATAGGAATGAGATGACCACAACACACAATATATCAAATTGAAGCTTTTAACCTGTACTTTCCGGAAATACCATAAATTCTAATTTTCAACTTTTGCTACTTTATGCGCACGTCGTGGGAACAGGTCACAAATATGAAATGATTTCATGGGCACTTTCAATCCAAAAGTGTAAAACCTCACTCCATTGGCTACAGTGACAATGTACAATAAGCCAGATCGGTATTTCAACTGGGCAGTTACAGTTACAATGTATCCCGTGACCCGTTAAATACATTTGTACCGTGTTTG
Source organism: Hippasteria phrygiana (assembly GCA_037893225.1). NCBI lineage: Eukaryota > Metazoa > Echinodermata > Asteroidea > Valvatida > Goniasteridae > Hippasteria > Hippasteria phrygiana. The sequence goes on from JAZGUH010000502.1 coordinate 27,215, forward strand.
CCATTGCCTTGAGAATTCTTGAGAATTTTACTGGATGAATCTTGGGAATTTCAAATTTGATGAGTGGAGTTAACCCCCTTGAAACCAGGCCAATACCGTACACAATACCCCAATAATGGATTAAAAATGAAAAAGTTGGCGTGTATAGACGTCAACCGGCCAGGTGGCAATTTTCAATCTGCACATATTTGCGTCAACTGGTGGCAAGGGGTTTAAGGCACCCTCTGTTGACAACAACCAATGTCAAACTCTGGAGTGATGAAATCTGTGGTCTTGTTAAGCGATATTTTCCTAAAATGTCACCATTTTGAGTAAGGTTCAACCGATGTTGGATTTGCCTGCCGATCCGATGGCCGATGTTTTTTTGGAACATCGGCCGATGTCCGATCCGATCCGATGTTTTTAATCGACATAAACTATGTCATCAAAACGTCAAAAAATCGTGCTGCGCTATCGGTAGATCGTGACGCTATGGACCGATCGCGCTGCCACCAGTCGAACACATTTTCTTTCTAATTCACGGCTCTGGAGGATTTTTTTGAAAGGTAAGTAAAGTCCAAGATATCCGTCAGAATCGACTGATAGCGCAGCACGATCGACCGATTGCGCCCAACCAACAGTGACATACGCAAGACAAACCACGACTCCCTTAACACAGTAATAAATTGGGCCAAACAAAAGAATTCCTTCAGTTCGGGTCACCCTATTTTCGAAAGCCATAAAATGTTATTAGGTAGAGGAAGACAAATTAATTCTACGATACCGATTTCCGATCATAATAGTAGGAATTGCCGACCGGGCGTCCGGAACTTGCCGACATGTGGAACTATGTGTAACTCGAAGATCGTGTACATCTTGTTGATGTTCGGCCGGGAGTACGTGCGCATGCGGCAAAATAAGTACAGGCTCGATCATGGGGAAAAAACATCTGCGCCTGCGCATTGCGCAGAGCGGGTCCGTTGTTGGGGGTGTTTATTCATGCAACACCATGCTTTGACAGGCATGCTTTGGAGGCAACAAATAACTTCTTAGGCCCACTCGACAAGATTTGTTCATAAAATCCCGGCGAAAACTAACAAAGAATCGGACCAACAAGGATAGTCAAAATCAGGATGTGTTTTAATCAAAACAAATTGCGACAAGAAGTGGACCAGTGGTTGAGTGATGTGCGTGATAAACGGCCGTGTGGATAATTCCACGTTTCGCCAACGTGTTACGGTGACGCACCGTGCATGGAGCTGTCAGTTGGCCGGGCACGCCCGCGCGTTGTACGGCATGGACTGCTTTCGTATCGCGGCACTCTGTGCGTGCAGTTTGTGATATGGTGATCGCAGTTTCATATTTATTTTGTTTAGTTTATTGCTTTTGCTGATTAATAGGCTATCAATCATGTATCTATCTTTGTTCTGAATAAAAAGGTCGATTATTCACAACACGAGAGTTTTGACTTAACCATACAAGTTTACAGTTTTAAAGAAATAGGAAGGAAGCTGATTATTTTTACAATACGTAAATTTTATTTTCCACTTTGCAATGCTCGTATCACATAAAATTCATCAGGCATATGTCTCACAAAGCATCTCAAAATGTGTACATGTACTTCGTTTCGGGACCCCTCTAACACAGGTATTGCGTTAATTATTCTCACCTTTAGCATGGAGGTAGAAAATTAACATGTTATGCCTACCAACCGACCCTATTAAATTTTATTTGAACACTGCTGGTTGTTGGATAGAAGTTGAAATGGAGAACAAATTAGGACAATGGGCAAAACTAATCCAGGCATTTATTTACATGTACGGAGAAAAATCTGCGGTCGTAAAAATACGACGCCGAACTCGCAGTGATTTCAATTCAATTCAAGCTTCAGTCCAGCAAAATTGGCACACGTGAAGGGAATTCCCTATTAGGGTGTCTATGCTGGTCTTTTTTCCAGGGTATTTTTGTATTCACGCTGTATATAACATTACAAGGTGCACACATATCACCAATGCTGTGCATGCAAGAGACATGTGATCGGCTGAACTAAAGTCCACAACGCGTCGAGGCTTCACACAGTGCAGTTCCCCGACTCCGTTCATGACGTTCAGTAGACCAGTACAGTCATGCACTGACTGCTAGCTTCGTTGTGTTCGGGCACTGAGTTTTCACGCATGCGGTGCAGATAGCGCGGATCGCATAGACGCGGAGCTCGGAGTTATTTACACCGGTATGATAATACATCACAGCATAAAACTGTTCATTTTTCACACACAAATAAAACATCGTTTTTACTCGCGCTCTAATAAAAACACATGACATTTGTGTATGATTAAATTGAGTATAAAGTTTGCTAATTGACATTGCCGAACATCGGTTCGTCATCGGTTAAACCTTACAAATTTTGCCGATCCGATGTTTTGCCGATATTGCCAAACATCGGCCCGATCCGATGTCCGATCCGATCATCGGTTAAACCTTAATTTTGAGTGACATTTCAAGAAATTGAACCTAGCCTACGGGTACATGACCATGTCAAGATAATGCATACGAAATGTTGGGGCAGAAAATTTCATGACAAGGGAGTTAGGGCTCCTGCAAAAAATTGAAACATTTCTCCCACAGCAGTTTATGTGTCTCTCTGTAAGGTTTTATGAAAACCTTACAGTTCTGGAAGTACAATGTATATAAGCATCAGTCAACCAGTCCAAACAATTTGAATGGTTTTGATCAGTTTCTCAAAGTGCTCTGGGGTATGACTGTGCAATAGATGCAAAGATGTTTGTCTCCTGCCAGCAACTGAATTTGGCACTGGCAGGCTTACTTCAGTAGGTGTTGGTCCGGTTAGCGTTGGTCTTCACAGGGGCATCATTATTTTATCAATCAAATACAGTCTGTTGATTTGTTTTGATTGATACAATAACTCTTCATACAAGTGACTTGATCACAGGAAGGTTAAATTAACAATGTTGCACAATATAATTGTTAGATTTAGTTATGAAAAGATTTTACTTTAATACCCCCCCCCCCCCCCAACCGAAAATCTGTCAGGAACAGCAAAATCTTAAAAAGTTAAAATCCATTTGAGTTCAGAATTGTACATGTATAAACACTTGGCACAGTTTAATTTTGTGACTTTTGGGTCAGAAAATGTCCTTGCAATAGGGGAAGAAAGTGACTGATTTTGGTGGGGGGGGGGGGGGGGGGGGGGGGGGGGTTAAGTACATTTGTAAAATCTTTCTTTTGTGATTCCCAACTTTTTGGGCCATACCTATATCAGCCTTGGCAAGTCCAGTAGCACGACTTGTCTGTGCTTCAATACTTGGAACCACCTGTGTGTTCATCACACCAACAGTTCCAACCTCAGCATTGTCCCCACACCCATCATCAACGGCTGTAATCATTGTTGCCGTGGACGATCCATCGCTCAAAAGACTTCCATTAACAACTCCATCTGCCTGCTGCTGTACAACCCACTGACTCCCGATCTGGAGAGATGGTAACCCCGCATTGAGGGATATACTCCCGATCGGGGCAGTAGCCACCGACTCGGAATCCACGGTAACTCGGAATCGCTGAGTTGCCCCTGTGTTGCGGTCTCGGCTGGTTATAATGTACATGACCGGCATAATGGGCTGGCCTAGCGAGGTTGCCGGTAACGTAGCCACGTTGAGTTCTAGCTGGCCAGTGTTGGTGTTCCCTCCAGCTTGCAATTCAAGAGGGATGACGGTGGGCATGGTGGGGTTTGAAACTGTTGGGACTGTCAATTCGGAAGGTGGAATAGAACTCATACTCATAGATTCCATGATAGTTTTGTCATTTTGGGAAGTTTGCGACTGTAGACAGGTCGTCGAAGGAGATGAATTACTGATATCCACTTGTGAGATGTTCACAACGCCTGCACCTGGTCCCTGGACCCCTTGAAGTTGAAGACTCTCGGTCAGTCTGCTCAAGTTCAAGTCCTGAACGGTGAATACGGTGTTGCTTACTAAATCAAGAACCGATGGTCCATCAGGCGACACCGTCAGTCTTGGCTGACTGCTGCTGACTTCAGACCCCAAGGAGATCATTTTGGAAGGGCTCAAGTTTAGCGCGTCAATAATTTGGGAATTCGACTTGGAAATGGAAACCGCATGTGGCTGCACAACAACCGACGGCAGCGCTACTTCCGGGTTCTGTTCGAGCTCACCGCCATCCACTATCCGGTCCGCGGCGCTTCCCTGCACCCCCTTCAAGCCACTCTGCAGCGGCAGAATAACAGAGTTCGGACTTCCCAAATAAGAGGGTTCTTCGAGTGCCACATTCACGGAGGCATGTGGACAGTGGTCGACGTTTTCTGATCCAACAAACAAAAGGACATCGCCAGGAGAGAGCCGATCACCTCCGTTATTTTCGACTGCTTCCAGATTATGCGCGGCTTTTCCCTCTTGGCTGCCGGTAATGCCGCCATCTTGAATTCTCAGATTCTCGCAGCTCGACTCCCCGACCAATATCACAGGAAAAGTGTCCTGATTAGTAACAGTTTCTCCCAAATCTGGGCCGATTTCAAGGCTTTTCGCGACCAAGGACTCGCCAGATGAGTTTGTCAGATGGTTAAATGCTGGTGGTGGCCCCTGGTTGACGAATATTGGATTCCCGTTCATTGCGAGTCACACGGGTTTCTACCGAAAAAAGGAAAGGGCGACGTTGTGACGTTTTCTCATGGGCGTAGCAAACAGACGACTGTTGCATGTTAAAGAAAAAGATGAGACCGTTAGGTTGACAGGGCGCCACCAACAGTTAGATTGTAATTTTGTGTGGTTGCTACGAACGCTTTCCGCGTGCACAGTGATGTGAGCAAGCTAGCTGCGTTGGTGTTTGCCTGAAATTGCGAAACATTTAGGGTTAGCAGGCACATTGAGTGATTTAAAGTGAAATTTGGCCTTCTTCATCATAAATGACGCAACCAATATTCGTTTAGAATCTTTGAAATTCCAATAATTGTTAACATGATGTAGCCTATGTGCCCAATTTCCGGACTTAGGCCTACGGGATTTCTTGAATCGAGTTGACAACATTGTAGAGTTTGTTAAATTCAACATCATGAATCAGGACTCGAAAGAAAAGACTGGTGAGTGTTGACTGTTGTTGTCCCCTGTTGATTGTCTTATCTAATGGTACTTGAGAAGCCTGATGCGTCTGTGTAATGTATGTAAAAAATATGCTTGGGAGTCCACCATTTTGTAGCTATAACACGTAAACGCCAGTTAAGACATTTGCCTATGTGCCACCACGTAAAAAAATATTTTTTTGGAAACGGATAACGCCCAAACGGTCCCAAAATTACCCATAAAATTACCCAGAAATGTAGAGTAACACTTACTCTTCAATTTAACATCTTTGGTGAGATTATTGATAGAACAGTTATCCAAAAATGTGCATGTTTTTGAAGACGACTTTTCGCGTGCGACTTGCAGAAATTGCCGACTTCAGGTGATTTTTGACCTCTGACCGCGTTTGGAGGTCTCGTTGAAATCTCGTTTTTTTCGCGAGTTTCTTAGAGATTTTGATGAAAGTTGAAAGGTCAATGTGTGAAACGAGATCACATGGAGATGTCGAGCTATTCAATACGGACGAAGACTCATCTGAAGAGTAAGAAAACGTGAAATTTTCGGCATTTTTATCCACAAAAAGTTGGGAATTTGAAGTAAAATATGTTCAAACTGACATAAAACCAGTGACCCCGCCTTGGATTTACACATTAGTACATTGTCTGGACTGTTTTTGAGCAATATCAACACACATTTTCTGTGAAAAACATCGCTAACTTCCCCTAAACGTGTTTTCTGAGGTCATGTCATCATGGTCAATTGTTTGCGTGATATAATGGCATATGCAACCGCGCGGTCTCGAATTAATATTAAAGTTTATGTCAAGATTTGCTCAGTGTTCATCCGCTCTAGACTTGCATAGTTATTATTTTAACAGTGAAGTGTAAAATATGTATTTTTTTAAATTTTTTTTTTTATAACATGCAGTCTAGGCCTGAATGATTTTGGTTTTATTTATTTGTATAAATTATGACCATAAATAGGCCCTACATGTAATGTATTATTAGAAAGTAAAAAAAGTAGTGCCGAGATTTTGAAGAAAAAAAATCAAGTTTTTGAATTTGTTTTTTAAGTTCACACAACTTCAAAAGCTAATTTCTCAAGAAGTAAGAGGTTAATTTGAAGGCAACTAACATCCCTGAATTCCTCACATTAGTAGCTTCATTTTGATATATAAATTTACATATTTACATAACTTTTATGAAATGGGCTACCGCAAATGCCTTTATGGTCAAATTAGCGGCACACAAAGTACATTTTTTATAAAGTTTAAAGGAGTATAACGCAAAAACCGAAGGAGATATTCAAAAACAAATTACACCACTGACCCTCTCTCAGCAAGAGCTTCATTTTGATGTATAACTTAATACATTTAGACAATTTTTTTAAATTAGGGTGTTATACCTACATTTTGGACCGGCTGAACCCATGCAAAACAAGGGGTCTTCAAACTGATAATTTTTGAGCGGTCCAAAACAAAACAAAATTGAAGTATTAGGCTATATGGACAAAAGGTTTATCTTATTATTCTACTTAATTCACAAACTTGGACCGACTCTTGGAGGTGAGAAAGTTACTTCATAAGTTGCCATTGTTAGAATATAGATGCTATCATTTTAGAAATTTATCAAAACATTTTTCACAATAAAATCAGAACCCAAAAAAATGCCTCAAAGCGCATTCATGTGTAGACAGATTAGACCTTCGTTAACACAATGCTATCGATAATAATGTCCACACGTTAGGCGCACATGGTCGCCACTTCACACTGGCACCCAGAAATTACACATTTAAAGTGTCATAGGCCCTAACTCTGAAATGCAAGTAGGCCTACCTATCGAGCTAATTTTCATACCATTCAATTTGTCTTGCAATTCTCTTTACAGTGTTATCAAATTTGTGACAAATAGCTCAAAAACCTCAAAATGCCGGACTCCCAACTTTAAGTCGATTCAAGTGGCAAAATTTCATATCAATCTATTTCCTTTTTCAGAGTTAACAGGGACTCGGATCACCAAGCAGATACTGAAGACGAGAAGCGGAGAGTTTGACCTTGAAAGCATTCATCGCTTGGTCCTCAGGGAAATGGGTCTGTAAACTAAATACAGTTGTTTTCCTTGTTCCGGATAGCACGTTTTTACTCCAATGCATGACATGTCAACAAATCAAAGAAAGATGAAAATTCCTAGCTTGAAAATTCCAGCTCTAGGCTCAAGATTCGCCATTAGAGCTGGAAGGAATCCTATAGGGTAGGTCAGGGTCGTTTAAGATCTTGCCGATATCTTCCGTTTCCCTGAATATATCAACTGAACACTCACCTTGAACTGTAGAGCAGTCATTCATGCAGCTTTTGATCCCCTCAAAATGAGAATATGATCAAGTTAAACCCGAAAAAAAAATGAATTTTTCGTGCAAATCGGTGCATGCACAAACCAGCTGTGTACAAAGTAATGGAGCGGATTTTTGAACATGAACGATGTTTTCCGATCGATTATCGGCCAGCGGCACTACGCGCGCCTCGGGGCTCGATATCCAACGGCTGTTTGCTGATCGCTGTCAGTATTTCAGCAAACAGTTGTTGTACTTTTTGGCTGTTTTATTCTAATTGTATTCGGTTATTCTTTGTTTCTTTGTATCTGTTTTTGGGTCCCATTCTGTCTTTCGCTTTATTCCTTTATGTAAAAATCATGCAAAAAACGCAATAGGCATTAGAGCATAGCTGCCTGTGAAAATCAACTTCACCATAGCTTCTTTAAAGGTAGTGTACATGATTGGTCATTGTTGCAATTTTCAGAAATGGGCAGATTTAAGGGTTAGTATTTTATAGGAAATATCGTTGCACTGACCTATTCAAAGTTTTGCGTTGTTGGATGGCGAAAAAAACGAGAGAAAAACAGCGCTTGTTTCAACCGTCGGGCGGATGATAGCCTTTAGTAAGGGCACGCGTGGCTACCTGGACGCGTGACGTGCCCCAAATGCCAGCATGTCCGTGGCGCGCCACTCGTCCGGGTAGCCACGCGCGCCTTGACTAAAGAAAAACGATATATATTTCCACTTTTCTTGACGACAGCACACCTGGTCCCATCATTTCACAGGATGATTGAGACTACTATTAACCTACAGTCTAGTAAGGTATTTCATAATAATTTGGTAACAAAAAATTGAGAATTACCAATCGTGTACACTACCTTTATAAAAGATTGCATACTTTGTCACATTGACTTGTGTGGAGAGTCCAGCAAAGTGGAGCTGTCAGCACAGATGCACTGTGCTGCGTCTGGCAGGGTTAGGGTTAATTTCTAGTCTCCATTGGCATCCAAAACTGAATCAAAGCTTCAAATAAATGTTTTATTATAAACATTTATTTTTCCGACGTCTGAACTCTGAAATACCAAGCATAATGCTTAATGGTGTACAAATGAATGTGCATTTTTTTTAAATGGCCTGTGAGTTTTATAAATCCAACCACTTCCCCTCTTTGACAAAGATTAGTTTGGTTATATTTGTCCAGATATCGATCACCTGGGCTGCATTGGAGACTGCTCGTACCTAGAGAGGCTTGACCTCAGCAGAAATGACCTCGCCAACTTGGGACCTTTGACCTCACTCAAGCAGCTCTCATATTTAAACATTTCAGCCAATCGGATCACGAATATTGGTGAGATCATTTTTTTCAGGTTCATTATTCTTGTTGTTCAGCAGGTAGATGAAGAAAATTTAACCCGAGGGTAATACCCACTGTCAATTTGTTCGCATGCAAATGATGAAAACCATGTAATTCTACCCGGCAGCAAGTACATATGGCTTTTCAAGTATCATTTTCTTTGGAGGAAAGTAATTGGAATAAAAATAAAGTCCCTCTTTTGCCAAATTTGTCACATTTGGTGCGAACTCTACAATTATAGGACAAGTTAACCCCTTGCGTACGGATGACGCCATATGGCGCAAAAAAAACAGTGCCACCAGGCCGGATGACGCCATTGGCCGCTGTTTGTGCAGTTTCAATCCATTGTTGGATTATTGTGTATATGTTACGCTGCCAGAGCCGCGGCGGCACCCAAACGTCTCCCGTAAAATACCGTACTCATGGGGTTAACCCCTTGCGTATGGGTATCGCCAGGGCGCCATGTGCAGCCAAACAAAAGGCTGTGCAGCCAATCATAACGTACACAATACCACAATAATGGATTGAAAATGCAGAGATTGGCACACAGAGACGTCAAACGGCCAGGTGGTAATTTTTAATCCGGACATATAAGTGTTTTTCAACCGGGCGCAAGGGGTTAACTCAGTTGGTAGAGCAATGGTACTTTTTCTGGAGGTTGCAGATTCAAATCCCGCTCCTACCGGGTTTCTTTGTTCACTTTGAAAATTATTTCATTTTTTATGTAACACAGGGACCCCAAGAACAGTTCATTGACAACTGATGATGGGGCTACACTGGTAAAATAACATGAAATAAATAAATTGTCAAACAAACTACAAGGGAAACTAACTTAGTAAATTTGAATACATTTTCAAAGTGAACAAAGAAAACTGGCAGGAGTGGGATTCGAACCTGCGACCTCCGGAATACCACATTATTAACAATTCACTCTCCTTACTTTCAGATCCCTTGAAGGAGCTTGTCAATCTACAAACCCTGAATGCCTCGGGAAATCTCATCGGTAGCGCCGATAGTCTCCGGTGTCTGGCCAACCTAGACTCCTTCTCCAGCCTGACACTGAGCGACCAGCTGACCGGCCTCAATAACCCCGTGTGCCACAGTGCCTCGTATAAGACCAGCGTCATGACAATTCTACCGAGGTTAAAGGTCATGGATGGCGAGAGGGTGTCGGGGAGCGGCAGAGAACTGTTTGAGCTCTGTAGGCAGCTGGACGCCATGTTGGAAGGTATAGGCAGATTCACGCCAACCAGCGTTGGCGGCGCTATTTGCAATGCCCAATTTTCTGTCAGCACTGTAACCGGCTTATAATTTGTTTTTATTTAGGTTTTGATCATTTATTGGCAATTAATTTGCGTTTGTTAATTGTTACTATTTAAAATGACTCGTAAAATTATTTTCATATTTATAACAAATTGATAAGAAATAATTATGAGGCTCAAATTTTCAATTCAAACATTTTGCAATTTAGTCACAACTTTTTAACTGAAATAGAGTACCGAAGTGATGACGTCAATGCAATATTTGGAACCAGAATACTTTTGTTATTGTGTGTCAACGTGTTTGCATGACTGGCTGTTAAGTCAAACTCTACATTTGTTTGGAGCCATTTGTCGTGCCAACTGATGTCAGACTTCGATACTCTATTGTCCTCCAAAATTCAACAAAAATTCATAACTTTGCATAGGGCTAACCTATCATTACTATTGACCCCCTCATTTTATTTCTAATTTTTTTACTCTTTTCAGTGATATAATATTTAAGAGAATTTAGAACTTAGAATTTTCATAAATCTGCCTATGGAAGGTAATGAAGTTTGCATAATATCACAGCCAAGTCCACTTGGACACAGTAGACTTATCCATGAACACCTTCTAGCAGGCTGTTATATTAATGGGGTGCTGGTACGTATTATGCCCCATGTATGCCAAGACGGGCTTGTGCAGCCAAGTGTAATGCAAATAGACAAACAATGGACTGAGTATGCACAGTGATGTGTGTATATCAACCGCCCATGTGGTCATTTTCAAACCACGGCCATGCAGTGCATCATGGGGGGAAAATGAGGGGTCACCGCCACGGCTCGTATACGATTGTTACATACACTAGCATTTTCCGTGCTTATTTTTTGACCTTGTGGCCGCACTTCCGAGGAAAATCCCCTGCCTGCACAGTAATCATCCTTTATAGTTTATGACGGTTTTATCTTCCACGACAGATATGGCTTTATATATTTTTGCCGAAAATTTATATTTTCCAAAAGGGCAAAATATAGCAGCCAACTTCTGATATACAGCCAAACGCCACAAATACCGATTTGCAAGATTCATTTCAACAATATTTCTTGCCGAAACCTTATTTCAATACTCCGGGTGCGCCCACCGGTGCGTAAATTGTAGAACAACAGGCCGTGCACAGCGGCCAAGTTCAAGTTCAACACACGGTCCGCCTCCACAGACTTCTCGGACTTTGTGTGTGTGTAAAAAACAAATGAGGGATTAACGTGTTGAGACGTCACCCGGAGGTGAGTCGAGGCAAGCTTGACATTTTTACCCGTCAGCCGTGCCCGTGTATAAAAACTGCCAGATCGTGTGAACACGTCCTCCGACGCGAACTGGTTAACCCCTTGCGTACGGATGACGGAATTTGGCGGGAAAAAACAGTGCCACCAGGCCGGATGACGCAATTGGCCCCTGTTTGTGCAGTTTTAATCCATTGTTGGATTATTGTGTATAGGTTACACTTGACTGCACAAACACATTGTAGCGGTTCGCTTGGCTGCCAGAGCCGCCGCAGCACCCCGACGTCTCCCGTAAAATACCATACTCAAGGGGTTAAGTATCCAAAACCATGCAGGATCTGGGTGTCAACTTAACCCTGCGACAAACCAAGGGCCTCCATCGGGTGGACCGAATTACTATTTTTGTTAAAAAAAAAAAAATTCCTTCAGTCAATGGAGCTCTTATTTTTTTTCATCTATCACTGCACCTTGCTCAAAAGACTGTAGAAATATTTCTCACCCAACAGGTCATTCAGGGGGTGAACCAACCCTTCAAAATAATGGTCTCTGCCAAAAGCCATTGATTTGTGCACATAAATCGAAATCTGATCCCTTTGTGTATAGCCGACTGTCAACAAACTTCCTGGAATCGTTTGTCAGTAAATGCAAACGCAGCTGTTTCCAATGCTGACCCAGAAATACCTTCAGGGTAATTATAGCTTTGTTCTCAGGGTTTTTTCACCCTGCGGCTGTTATATGTGTCAATGTTTACATGGTTGCAATGGATGTCCTTGGCTGTCTATGGCTATTTTAGTGTGTGGTGGGGCAAATCAGTGGTGAACCAATGTGTAAATTGCCAGAATGTTCTAATCTTTGGTATGTGTGTCCAGGGAACTTCTATCCATCTGTACAGACCATTAGAAACAGATTTGGACCCCCACACACAGTTATATACCCCCCCAACATAAAGTGCCTCCCGATGGAGGCCCTTCGTGCCTCCGTGTAAATATTTTTAGTCGGTGCCTCGCAGGGTTAAAAGCAGAATGGTTACTTAAGGCTGTTGAAATGTTAACAAATTGTCCTGGTAATACTTCCACAGGCCCCAAGGAGGGCACATCAACTACATGTAGGACGGACGAAGCAGAGCCTTGGGTGAGCAAAGGCTTCTGGGAGGTCAAAGGGGCAACTGACTCTGATCAAGCTGCATGGAATGCCGAGCAACAATTCCGAGGTTAGTCCTGAATACTTGCAATTTTTTTAATAGGCAATTGATCATCTACAAATGTTTGGTATAACAGTTCAAAGTTATGTAGTACACGTACAGTCTTCTCAAGTTTGTAAAATCGAAAAGAACTGAAAGAGGTATTTTGAAAAGTGAACAGGAATCCATGTGTCCATAACCCAAGCCTAAAGTGCTAAATAAGACTGCAAGAAACAACAGGTACACTGATAATATTCATACTGCCTCATTTGGTTTACGTAATCCAGATTTTATTGATGGAACACACCAATGATGGCTGGTGTCATTCCATACATTTTGGTGTCCCCGTTACATAGTGCATTGTATAAGATTTTGCAATTCCGGACACATTCTTTAAAACCCTCCTATAGTTATAACTATCACAGCCTATCAAAAAATCTACCCAACTCTCACAGCTTGTGTGTTTCAACTTGATAGGTTTTGATATATAGGGTAGTTGGCTCCATTTTGGCCCTGAGAGAGGGAGGGTTAATGCCTTCTATCTCCAAGAGTAATTGTGTAAAGCAAAGTACCTACCAAACAAGTAAAAAATAGTAATACTTGATGGAAATTACACAGGTCGGGTGTAACAGGGACACCAACAAAATGTCACACTTTTGGACCCCAAACTTATGGAATGAATCACATACAGGATTACCCATGGTTCCTGCGCTGTTGAGAAACAATTTGTTTATGAATGTTTCAGTTAATATTCTTATAGACTTGTATTCCTTGCCTGCCAGTTTGATTTTGGAAACTTCATACGCATTTCAGATCTCCTTAAAAGCTGCAAGGACCTGGAGTTTGATGCAACAAGAAGTCTGGAGGAAGGATCACCTGATAACTTATGACAGTACTTCAGGGTTTCTTGAAACGGTGATCACCTGCCGCATTACCAGCCATAGAAGTCTTGAAAAATGTCACAGATTTTAGCTAGCGGGGTATACCCCCAAAAGTAACACTGTATGGCATAGGGATGCAACAGATATTGGGCCAAATTTCATGGGAGAAATTGGAGAAATTAGACCTGGTGGACTGCCGGGTAAGAAACATTGATGCTTTAGCCCTTTCAGTCCCATATGTGGCACCAGCAAGCGAAATCAGTTGGAAATTTTGAAAATTGAGCTTACCATTCCATAATAAAATGTAATGCGATCAATAAATTTTGGGATTTTTACATGTTCATTTGTAGCGTACTTCAAGCTCCATATTAGTGAAAACCCCATGTGAATACGCCCTTTGGTTAAAAAGTTACAAATATTTGAACACTGGCGCATTAAAAAGAAAGAAACTGAGAAAATCAAGTTTAAAGTTACAGTACTTATTATTATTAAACCCTAACACTGCTGAATCCATCAATATCAATACAAATGTCCACACACCCTGGGGGGTTAGGGTTAATTGAGTCATTTTTAGCACACTTATAATACATGTCATATTTTCATGTGAAAGAAGAATGTTTTTCCCCTCTGTTTTCTGTAAAAAATATATTTCTATTTTTCCACTACGAACATATTTTGGCCCATATCTCAAAACAAGGATTGCCGAGTTCCGACTGATTTTGCTTGATTGCATCACAAATATATATATATATGTAAGCTTTGTAATGATGAAAAAATTACTGTTGTACGATATTTTGGTTTTCGAATATAGAGCCGTAAATTCAGCATTGAGAATGGAAAAAAATATATGTAGTTTTCACAATTTTTTGAAAAGTACGTGACTAAAATGTCAAATTGTACACATTTAATGGTCTCAACACAAAAGCAAACCAGGTATTTTGAATTAAATATGCTTTAAACTACAGTATTTTGACAAAAGAGGAATCTTGATTTGTATTTTACTATTTTCATGTAAATTGCAATTGCTCAAAAATAGGTCATGCGACTTATATCCGATTTCCATAGTTGTAATCAAGTCCAGCACAAGTCAGCTCACAAGCTACATGGGATGAACAATGACAAAGGAATGTTTTTGTTATATAGTGCGTTTGAATAGCTTGTTACATGGCTTGAGACCAGAATTGTCACCGGCTTGTGATGACTTGATTATAACTCTGCCGATTTCCCTTCTGGATGCCACATATCCAGGACATTTCAAGGCCCAATTCCATGGAATCTGTAATGCAAAATTTCTTGCTTAACCCCTTGTGTTCAGCTATTATTGATGGGGGCTGTGCAGCCAAGCGTAAATGCAAACAATAGGCACCACACTAAATAGAGTGGTCCTATTCATTGCACCACTTGGGGTTTGCTCGTAGAGACCATAGACCCAAAGATTTCTGCATAAACAGTTAAGTGTTTTTACTAAAAAGAGAGCAGTTTTTGTACAAAAATAATGACTGGTGTTTTCAAAAATTTCTATATTGAAATGACGTTCTTTTAAACTGATGCATTTGCGGAAATTTGAAGTTAATAACTATATTTATGATTGTGAAAACAAAATCAGTACTTCATTCATGGAATTTGTAAAAGGTATGAAAATGATTCTTTAAAATTTATATTTTATTTAAATGTAAAAGTGAAACAACTTGTGGCATTTATTTGCATTCCATTTTTGCATTCAGTTTTTAAAGAGAAGCTGTGAAATTTTGAAAATTTGTATCCAGCTCTCGACCGTTCGACAGAGAACATACACAATCTCATGACCAATCTCAATTTTGTCTGGTTAAAATGTATACATGTACTGTATTTACTGCAGTAAATACAGGTATGTTCACAAAAATAATCCATTCCTAAAATATTCCTGAGAGAAAAATCTTTTCCACTCTATTTCAGAACAATCCACCACGGTTTCTTTTGTCGAATTACACATTCTTTTGTATCATAACACAATTGTGACCCGCTCTGCAAAAAGGGCACATAAGTCGCTGTATGCTTTTACGAGTTATGGGCCGTTCAATGTGAAGAGGGTGGAAAATTCTTCAAACAAGTGATTTTGAAGGGAGGGAATTTATTGCATCTTTGATACCTATATTATTCTATTTCATAACCAAAATCTTTTATTTCAGTTAATAAAGTTGGAAAAAGAATGTGTTTTTGTCGAGTGCTTCCGTCTATTGCTTTGCTTTTTGTTTTTTTAAATGGCTTGTTTCTCCTTAAGTTATTTCAAGAAATTCCTGAAAACAAACATGCAAATTTCCAAATATCTTGTGATTGCAAAATGCTAGAGACCTCAGACATATACCATATGAAAGCTCATAAAATGGCCTTTCCAGCTATATATATAACACTATTTTCAAATTTTGCAACATAAGTGCCCTTTTTGCAGAGCGGGTCACAATTGGTTTGTTATCATTATTTTAATTTTGCCCCATTATAAAAAAATAAACATCACAGATGAAACAGTTGTTTGCATAGTTTTGTGTTTTGTTTTGCAATACAAATTTCGGAGGCAACTTAAAAGCCAATTGCACTTCTTGCTTTTTTCCTCTTCACTTGCGACAACTTTGAGTTTGGTGTTCGTGGCGTGTCTGCTGCCCTCTCCTGGTCGGGCATATCCAGGCTTCGGCTGGCAGTTGCAGGTCCGTCATGCGCATCTTGGTATTCCCGGTGCTGAGACGCATGCTTTTGGGTAGGGATAAATAGCTCTGGTGAATACGCTGGTTGGCTCACTCTGTGGGGGCGCTTTGGGGTGAACGTTTCGTCCTGAATTAGAATGAGAAAAGGTCGAGAAAAATTTGAAATTGAATAGAATTCTGTTTAGCAGATCCAAAATAACTGCTCCAAAACTTGTATTTGTTGCTAAAAACAGGGCCCGTGTTGCGACCCAAAATGTCTAATTGAAAGAAATGCCAAAATATAATACTTGTCCACATTTCAAGTCAGTACTACATTACGGGCCTGTCATTACATTATGGGTTTCATTACAAAAGTACCCAAACGATATCAGCTCTATGCATAACTTGAAGGCACTAATAAGAGCTATGTGCGGACACCAATAGATGGGTGGGCATCAGCTGGTCTGCATGCACCAACCTTGGACATGAATGGCCTTCCTCCAGAGATATGTAACTGATTTTAGGGAGCACTGCCCAACCCATGGTCATGCCAGGCCATTGAAAAGCCTGGCCACGCCCGGGCATTCTAGCTTTTAGTCTTGCTATTGTGAGCCACAAATCACCTAACAATAGAGCATCCACTAATCGATAAAGCCCGGCCTCTGCCAGGCTAGGCCGGGCTGTGGCCTCTGCCAGGCTAGGCCGGGCTGTGGCCCCTCCCACACTAATCTGTAGCGATTGCTTTTGTTGTCATTCCATTCACAGGCCGTAGATCAAGTCTGGGTGAACAATGGGAGCTGGCTGGGTTCCAGCATTACTGGGCAGTTTATTGTGTACAAACAGGAGATTATAGAAGCCTGAAGGCCCAGGCGTTTCCGGGGCTTGGCCAGGCTTTTCAATGGCCTGGCCCGACCATGGGTTAGGCAGTGCTCCCTTAGTGCTGCAAGTCTTCTGTCATGTTCAGCTTTGGTTCAGCAAAGTTCAGAAATGTTTGTCTTAACATTGGTGTGGTTTGGGTTTGGCAGCAAACTAATAATTTAAAGGGATTTGTCACGGCCGTACTGATGGGAACAGTTATTGAGCAAAATTCCCAAAAAAATTAAAACCGACTGCATAAACCCCCCGACAAAGACGCATTTATTTTCACAATTTACTGAAAACCAAACAAAATTGATTACTTGAACAAAAGCATCATAAGCATCATCATCATCATCATCATCATCATCATCATCATCGTTGTCTTTGTTGTCATATCCGTGGATCCAAGTGCGACGCAGCACCTTACTCAAGTTATCTTGGTACTCCTTGGGGTTTATCCTCTCAAGCAACACGTCATCCTCTTCCTCATCGACTCCTTCCTTCTTGAGCGTAATTCTCCCACCGTTCTCCGAAGACTCAGCTAGCCCCCTCCCATCGGAGATCTTTACCCCACAGGCTGGGCAGAGCTTGGCATCGTCTGTGGCTGGGGAAGACGTTAGTTGCTCTCTAGTGCTACAGATTCTGCAGGCCTTGTCGGGGGAAGCCGAGTCAATCAAAGACTTCACAACTAAGATGAAAACAAAAATGTTACGGTTGGGTAATTACGAAAAGAACCGTAAACACAGAACCAAGAGAGGAACGGCTGAAATTCTCACAAACTTTGTCAAATCCCCTTGACCACTGATCAAGCCAATGCCCTGTGGTCATACTGAACAGGGGTGTGCATTTACAGGAAGTACAGGGATCGGGTACCCGACTGAAAAATGGCATGGGTACCCGGCTACCCGTTAAAGTAAAGCCAATCCCAAAAATTCAATCTTGGAAATTGCTGTTCATATTGTTTGCAAAGGTCTGCACGTTAATACTACGCCATTGGTGCATCAATGCAGCAAGATTCAAAGTGACCTCTATAGCTTTACGGTGTAAACTGCATTTTCGCAAGAGTCATAAACATTAATCTGTTTTGTTTTCCACGTACCGATTTTCATTTTAAAAATTCCCCACAAATGACATTCAATGATTTTCTTTTTCACTGTCTGAAAAATTACTAAGTAATATGCTCTCTTCGTTATGGGTACTCCATAATCTGGAACCGGTTCCTGACATTAACGGTCGGGTACTCGGGTACCCGGTACGGATGCACAGCTCTAATACTAAAACAAGTCAGAGGTTACTCATCAGGACAAAGTTTAGACTGAAAACGCATATATGCAAAATTGCCCATTTTACCCTCTGCGACGGTCTCCATTTTGACCTCCTTGTAACCGTATGAAGTCTGTGGCCTCCGGGTCTCGTTTACAGCTTGCTGAAGCACACCGTCTGTCCACTCTTCACAGTGTCTCAGAGACTCCTTGGTGAGTTTGACTGGGGGTCGGCCCGGCCCCGGAGATAATGTCTTGTCTTGTCGTTCGTCAGCAGGGATTCTCTGGGAGTAAGTCTGGAAGAACACATCTCCAGCTGTGGTCAACTGGAATACATGAAATTTTAAATGAAATAATTAATGGCATTATAGGGCTGTCCCGAAAATACCAAATATTCAAATATTTTATCGTCAACCGAATATTTGAATACCATTCTGCCAGTTTTGGGAAACAAATATATGCATGTACAGATACGCTATTTTTAATAGAAAAGTTATGGCACTTTAGCAGTGTCAAGTGTCAAGGTTTATTGTTCCCATCCGTAAAACCAAGGCTTGACACTTAATTACTGCAAAAACGCAGGCAAGAGTTTGTTTCTTGTTGTATGTACTCGTAATGATCTTGATACAATAGGTGCATGGAAAAAATTTTGATCGTGCAGTCTATAATATCGATCGCCGCACATAATTAACACCGGCATGTTTGCGTGCAACTTTTTACCGGTGCGGAATGCAGTTGTGCACAGCCACAATCATGGGTACACTTTTTGTTACAAAGACACCATAGAGTACCGAAGTGATGACGTCAATCAATGCAATGTTTGGAACCAGAATACATTCTAAACTGCGTGTGTTTGGAACCAGTTGCCACGGCAACTGACGTCAGACTTCGGTACTCTATTATGAACGACAGAGCAATGCTGAATAGCTCTTTGAAAACACACTTTGATTTGCCACACTTAGAGCACTTTTTATTCCAAGTTGGCATAAAGCTGGATGACCGATTCGTGTGTAATCTCAAATAATGTTTACATCATTGTTTTTCAAAATGTTGTTCATAACATGGACACCAAAAAAAGGTGTACCCATGGCTTTGCACAGTTGCAACTGACATGTGTAAAAAGAACTTGATTGGCGAGTATCGAATATTCAAATATTCGGTTACACCCAGTTTTCAATAATCAAATACTAAATTATTCAAAAATGAACAGTCCTAAATGACATTCCCAACTACTATACTAGAATGACCTGTAGTGAGAAAATCTCTGCAATCAGAACTGCCTGACATTTCCTGGGATGTAAGTCGGCCACAGCAAATTTGAAAAAGAAATTTTGAACCGAGGTTTATCGGCATGAACATTCAAAATTGATGAGTCGAACTTGACAACCACAGTCCCTGGCTTCCTTTATACTCATCATAGTTGAGCACAAAATCATTGCGATGGGTAAATTGTGCTCATAATCTAAACTATTTCCTTTGTGCCACGCCTTCTATTTTCACAACACTTATATCTGGGTTTATGACTTCTGACTAGCGCCCACCCGAACAAAGATACTGACAATTTGGGAGACCGCCAACATAGGGCAAGATAGCTCAGTTGGTAGAGCGCCGGTACGGTAACCCGGAGGTCGCAGGTTCGAATCCCGCTCCTGCCAGTTTCTTAGTTCACTTTTAAAACACTTATATCTTATTAATAACAAAACTGTACCTCTTGGTACCGGATTTGGAATGTATTTAGTCATATTTTAGATGCTACCCATTTGGGTGGCTTGGTCCATTACATTATGCTCATTCCAATTGGTCAGCTAGATGTTCTGACAAGGCCAGTCTAACAACTGTGAATAATAGTTAAGCAAAGGTCTTGTTCGAATTGGCTTAGCAATATAAACCACGATAACAACTCAATGTAAAAAATTGTATACAGAAGTATATGGCCATATCTTGGATGGGGCATTTGTACCTGAAATATTGTAACCCCGGGTTCACATCTTGCGCTGGCCGTCCTCTTAGCCGCACTCACACCAATCAGAGGCCTCTCTAGTCGTGACCTCACTGGGTCGAGGTCGACAGCTGGATACTCCGGTAGCAAGTCAAACCACCCGCTTCAGAAAAAACCCATGTATCAAATGAGGCAATTTTCTCAACAAAATTCTTTTAAATTGCAGGAAAACAAACAATCAAACACATTTGAAAGATTTTTTTTTTTTTCTGCGGTCGTATCTTGTCATTTCGGGATTGAGCATCTATTTTTGACATTCTGCAAGCCCCACTGGCAGATTATGTTCACAATTTAACAAGCCTCACCAACACCCGGTTATTGGAATGAAGTCAATAATAACATGAATCTATAATGCAAACAAATCCATGAATGCGGAGCTGAAGGTGCTTCGTCATTATTATTACCCCTGCTCATCAGGCCTGTAAAGCATTCCCGGGCCATGTATTTCCTAAATGCTACTCAGCACAAGGAGCCTATTCTCTTAAAGTTTACTTAACCTCTTGAATACGGACAACAGCCAGATCCGCGGTTTGAAAAAGACCACCTGGCCGGTTGTCATCTACATGCGCATTTCTGCACATGCGCAATCCATTCATGTTTAAACTATATTGTTCTTGAATGGTAGTGTAATGAATAGATGGAGCTTTGTCAAACAAAGCTTTCATTCACACGATAGGGGGAGGGCTCCAAGTGCAATGAATAGGACCACTCTATTCAGTGTGGTGCCTATTGTTTCTATTTAAGCTTGGCTGTACAGCCCGATCTTTGCATACCAGCCCCCCATCAGTAACAGCCGGACACAAGCGGTTAACTCAAAGTGTAAACTTGAACAGAACGGGCACAAATCACGCTTACTCTGTTGCTGCTATTTTCCATGGCTGACAAATCGATTCCGGTGTCTGTCCATTTAACTCTGAAAAGAAAATTGAATGAGCTGGTATCACTGACTGCATGGACTGGGACATGAACCCGAGACCCCTGCGCTGCCTATCAAGCACTCAAACTAAATGAGTTTATCCAACCAAAACTTGGTCTTTACTGAATCGACATTCACATTTCAACTAGTAAACCAATCTATTTTGTTTTAAATTAGAACAGAAATGTTTTCTCTTTTGCCCTTTTTCCGATGTAATATATAAAGCACTGTATACTCAGTGCTCTCCGAGAGCCTGTGTGAAAAAATTCACAGGCTTACTCGGGCGGGATTCGAACCCATGACTTCCTGCTTACTAGTGAACATCTCTGTTCTAATTTACATCATCCCCCGACGCAAACATTCCATCTTCTGACTGATTACGCGGTACCCGCTGCTGCATTGGATTCGAATCGGCCAGCCGACCCCGGCAAGCTCGGTGGTCGAGTAGTCAAGACGTCTGCACTAGTAAGCAGGAAGTCGTGGGTTCGAATCCTGCCCGAGTAAGCCTGTGAATTTGTTCACACAGGCTCTCGGAAAGCACCGAGTATACAGTGCTTCATATATTACGTCGGGACAGGGCAAAAGAGAAAACATCTCTGTTCTAATTTGCATCATCCCCCCGATGCAAACATTCCATCTTCTGACTATTTTGTTTTGTTGGTTCCTTCATGTCTTGTTTGTTTATTCATCTGTGTCTTCGTTTGTACCTACGTTGGTGTGATCATGGGCCAATTTCATGGAGCTGTTAATTATAAGCACACAAATTTGCTTAGCATAAAAAATCTTCCCTGGTAAAAACAGGATTAACAACCAAAATGTTATGTGATGTATATTGCCTGTGATTGGTACTTTGCTGTTGTTTGCAGGCGCGTAGCCAGGATTTGTTCATGGGGGGTGTTTTGCTGGAGACTGACATGGGGGAGGGGTCTAAGGGGAGGGGGTGTCCCCCTCCCCTTTGGCGAAAAAATTGAATTTTAAGGCCTCTAGATGCAAAATGGTGCAATGTTTGAGCTCAAATCATGCAAAAGAATATTGATAATTATTTTGTGGAATAATTCTATTCACATCAGAAAAATGCAAAAATGTAATCCTATATAGACTCAATTATTGATGCAAGGAAAATGCGAACCTAAAGAGATACCTTTCTCAATAAATATAATTTACAAGCAACTTGGTTCAACTTCAACTCAAAAGTTTGAACTGTAAGAAGGATAATTTGGGGAATCAGAGATAAAAAGATCAAGGGAATTGCGGACCTATATAGAGTTCCCCTCGACTCGAGTGAGGCCCGGAGGAGGGTGCGATAATTATCACTAGCGTATCTCTCCAAGTCACTGGTGTTTTCTGCATATATTTTTTTTGGGCACTTGGGCCATGGGGGGTGTTTGAACACCCAAAACACCCCCCTTGGCTACGCGCCTGGTTGTTTGCTTGCCATGAAAATCACGTGAAGTTTTGGCAAATAACATGTTTTTACTAAGCAAGACTTTTTGGTGCTAAGCAAATTTTGGTGCTTAACAGCTCCATGAAATTGGACCCTGGACATGCTTCCATTTCACCATTTACTTCTTGCTGCTCTTTAGAAACCACATCAACACAACTTCCTTAGTGACATCAAAATCTTGTGAATATTAGTGTGTGCATACTTTCTGGGTGAAGCTTTCAGATGATGACATGATCTGATGAACTCGTCATCATAGGATGCGTTCGAGTAGCTCACCCGGGTCGACTCGGGTTAGCCCCATGCCGTTCGATTAGCTCTGACGTCATACCCGGGGATCACTCGGGTCAGCCACCACAGACCCTGCTCGCGGAGCAGAGTCACTGGTGGAATTACGTCACACACATGCGCAGTTAAGTCTGACTACCCACAGATTCTACTGGAGCGGGGAATTGAAAATGACTGACCTCAAGGGCTATTGTGTAGTTAAGGACACTGTTCCTATTACAGAACAAAATCCACTATTAAGTTATTGGACTTGGCAAACCAGATTGCGACATTAAAAACCAACAGGTAGGCATATGTCGTAAATAGAGGGCAGGGTCTTTGAAAAAAATTGTTGGAAATTTTGAGGTAAAACGACAATGAAGATGACAAAACGCAACACGAAAATAAAGATTGCGAAAACCGCACTGATTCGCAAGACACCAACCGCAAAACATGTAAGAAAATTGCATTTTCTACCGCAAGAAACTGTTCCGAATTACAAAAAATGATGTCATTAGAATTAAGAGAAGTATATACTTTACGTTGATCAATTCATTTTGGAATGATAAAAACAACCTTGACTCGAAATGGATCAAATGCTCGGTGACATCAACAGAAGAGGGCGTTTGAGCGTTCTATTAGCCCAGCTCTCGTGGACGACCCATCTGCCTTCACGAGTCGATCCGGGTAAGCTACTCGGATGCACACATACGTGTGCTGATAACCAGGTCAGGTCAGGTCAGGTCAGGTCAGGTCAGGTCAGGTCAGGTCAGGTCAGGTCAGGTCAGGTCAGGTCAGGTCAGGTCAGGTCAGGTCAGGTCAGGTCAGGTCAGGTCAGGTCAGGTCAGGTCAGGTCAGGTCAGGTCAGGTCAGGTCAGGTCAGGTCAGGCCATGCAGCAGGTCATACTTCACCAAAGCACACACACAGAGTATGCCATACGTGCCCTCATTTAACTTCCAGGAGTCTGTTTCAACTCATTTGTTTTACAAATCCATTGCTTTCCATGTAATTTGGTTTTAATCGATGAAACACACCGATGATGGACGTGCTCTCTTATCGCAAAAATTAATTTCTAGATTTGTATAAAGAACACATCATCAGCTTTAAAATGATGAAAGAATGATTAGAATCGAAGCAGTATTAAAAAAGTTATGATAATTTTAGTTTTATTAGATGACATAAATTCCGGTGATTATCAGTGAGTTACATTTACTAAAATCTCCTTTTTAAACATTTTATTGTACTAAAATACAATAAAATTTTTTTTTTAAAACACAGTATGATTCTATTTTATAGCAATAAAATGAAAATCGCAAATTTCGACACTCAATTTTTGCCTGTAGCTCAAAACGAAGGAATGCAACTTCCGCCTGGTCCCTTGTAAGAATGGCACATATGGATTTTGGGCCTTAATTCAAGGTAACTAACCCCTGTGGTATCTGGATGTGCTGTTGAAAAATAAGTTTTCGTGAATGTTTCATGTAATATTCCTGTACACTTATATATGTACTTTCAGACTTCTTCAAGTTTTAATATATTTTAGAAATTCGATATGCATTTCAGATCTTCATAAAAGCTCCAAGACGTCTGGACAAAGGATCTCATTGTAACAATTTTCAATAGTTGGGGAAGGTGTAATGGACTTTAACTTGCGGGGTACGCCCCTAATAGTAACACTATGAGAAAGATGTCCTAAAGTGTTTGGGCAAGGGGATGCAATAGATACCTGGGCCAAATTTCATTGAGCTGCTTTGAAGAAAATATTGCAGACATTTTGCTATATATTGTAATCTAATAACTCGATGTATTTTCATTGTAGTTGTGTTTGTAACATTTTGTAATATGTAAAATGTTATTACTGAATAGAAAATATCTTGTCAAATTCTTGAAAGTCTTTTCAAAGTCCACGGGGGTTTTTAGAAAGATGTTAACTTGAGATGTTCTGCATATATATGGCAACCATCTTAAAACCACTCACCGCTGCACTGAAAACAATGTACTTCTCTGGACGCCTGGCTGCCGAGAACAATAAGGTCTGAGGTAGGGTCGTTTGAGGTCGGGTCATTTGAGGTCGGGTCATTAGAGGTCGGGTCATTAGACAGGTTGTCCGGGGTCACAGCTTGAAGCACGATATCTATATAGTTAGGAGGGGATCTTAATAAATGACACCATTGTAGAACCTGCATAACAAAACAAGAAAAACAAACTTAGTGATATTAATACTGAAGTGTACTCAATTCAGTTCAATTAAAATCAGCTTAGAATTTAGTTACAATTTTTCTTTAAGGGGTTGCTAAAAACGCTGACACAATCAAGAGATGAGTTTGCTTAAAGCTGCTTAAGAATCAAATTGAAATTGACTTTATATTAACAAGGATTTTGCCCTTCCCATAATCAATAACCTCTTGAATACGCACGACGGTTATACATGTAACCGCGGTTTGAAAAAGACCACCTGCCCGGTTGTCATCTATATGTGCATTCCTGTGCGTACTCAATCCATGTTTCAACAATATTGTTTTTGAATGGGAGTGTAATGAATAGATGGAGTTTTTTTCTTCAAACAAAGCTTTCATTCACACAAAAGGGGGGGCTCCAAGTGCGATGAATAGGACCACCCTATTCAGTTTGTTGTCTTTTGTTTACGTTTACGCTTGGCTGCACAGACCGTTCTTGGCATAACAATAACAGCCAGAAGCAAGGGGTTAACCCCTTGAGTACGGTATTTTACGGGAGATGTCGGGGTGCCGCAGCGGCTCTGGCAGCCAAGCGAACCGCTACAATGTGTTTGTGCAGTCAAGCGTAACATATACACAATAATCCAACAATGGATTGAAACTGCACAAACAGCGGCCAATGGCGTCATCCGGCCTGGTGGCACTGTTTAATCCAACAATGGATTGAAACTGCAAAAACAGCGGCCAATTGCGTCATCCGGCCTGGTGGCACTGTTTTTTTTGCGCCATATTCCGTCATCCGTACGCAAGGGGTTAACAAAGTGTACATTTATAGATCATGTGATCCTTCCATCCTGTGAACAAACTTCACAGGCTTTCTCAATTTGGTCGATTCACAACTCGGTGCACTGCCAGCGGCAACCGGGAAGAGGCCAAATTATGACCGAATTGGGACCTGAACCCATTACATCTTGTAAAATCAATATTACATAATGAATAACAAATACTTGAAGTGTCCTGAAGGATAAAAGTAATACAAAAGGGTTTTGAAGAATAATCTGCATGCATTAGTGAATTACTATGTCAGCACTTACGTTGTATTTCGGGTATCTCTCATCCAACAGGATCAACAAATCCTGTGTTGCAACAAAATGGTAAAAGTGGTTGCTAAGGTGTTGCTTGGCAACAAAGATCTCCTGGTTGCCGGGCACCTCCTTGCAGGGGAGGGACAAGAGACAATTTCCACTGCTCTCCGGAGCCTAGAAGAGAAAAGTGACAGGGGTTAAACGTGGTCTTGTTCCCCAAAATAGTAGGCAGCATCACGCATAAATAAATGCTATCATGGGACCAGTCTATCTTGATACACCTTCCAAAGAATTTCCTTTCTGTTTGTTAAATTGTCTGGTAGAGAGCTCAGACTTTAATATCAGACTCCAAACAAGTACAAGTCACTTATGTCCGGAAATTGGGCATAATATCGGGCTGAAGGTCTCCTAATGTGGCCTACAAATCGCAATAAATTCCTTAGTTAACCCTCCTATGCAAACATACATTCTGAGCCATGTTGTTGTATGGGTCAAAATCAGTCAAGGTGATTGTTTTTGACCATCCTGCCATAGTACAAAACCACATGTAATCTGATCATGTCTGTGTAAAAGTATAGCAGGGGAGGTTGAAGGAAATTTTGACTGATTTTGACCTTTTACATTCAAGTTGGCAAATTACGATTAACTATTACTATTATTTCTAGTCACATACCCCAACTTCGTGTTTTTCACAAATTTTCACAAAATGAAATCGGCAAATCGTGTTGAACTAAGATTTTACTTGTAACTTTGAAACCAGTCAGTTAACCGAAGCTTTATGAACTAGCCGGAATTTCACTTTCTGAACAATTTCGGGTACAACTAAAAATCAAGCCAGGTATAGGAGGACAAATCTCAAAGTGCACGATGTTTAATAGAAGATGAGTCTAATAAGTGGCATCGACAATACATCGACGCAGCCAGGTGTTGAATTGCAAGGCATATGGCACTATTAGTTATTCCCTGGAACACAGAATTATGTAGTGCGTTTGTGTCCCACATACCACAAGGCCGAAGGCTGGGCGGTATGTGGGTAGGGCTGAGTCAAATCGAATAATTGCATATTTGACCTTCCATTTGATCAAATATTCGAATATCTGGTTGTCCGGAGCAATTTATAGAGAGAATTATCAGGTCAGGGAACTAGACTATTTCCCAACGATTGTCGGCCGACAAACATTGGAAAAATGATATAAATTTCTACTTTTCTTGAAAAACGACAGCACACCAGGTGCCATGATTTCACAGGATGCTTAAGACTGCTATAGTACGGTATTTCGTAATAATTCAGTAGTTTTGTTTTTTGATGTTTGCAAATCATGTATATAACTACCTTTAAGAATGAAATTTGCGATTACAGATTCCATGGAATTGGGCCTTGGAATGTCCCGAATATGGGACTGGACGGGCTAAGCATCAGTGTAATTTCTTACCCGGCAGTCCACCAGGTCTAATTGTTTCTTCTGTTGAGCTACCACTAGCCGAGGATGTCCCCCATAGTGACACCAACAGGGGAACTGGCTCTCAATTTCTGGTGTTTTCCTGATGCACTTCAACCTATTCCAAAAATTGATAAAACAAAAGTTGGAAGAGAGCTTCTTTTTTGCCATTTTCCTGACGTAGTGTATGAAGCACTTGTATACTCAGTGCTTTCTGAGAGCCTATGAGAGTTAAAGGTAGCGTACATGATTGGTCATTGCTGCAAATTTCAGAAATGGGCGGATTTGGGGGTTAGTATTTTATAGGAAATATCGTTTCACTGACCTGTTCAAAGTTTTGCGTTCTTAGATGGCGGGCGGCAGTTAACTGGATTTGTTACAGCGCCCTCTTGTAAAATAAGCCCAATTTTTTTAAACGGGATCGTTTTTAATTGTTCACATAACTACGCGAGCCGACTGGTTACAACCCATCGCTTCGGTACACTGCGCAACACACACTTGTACTATAATTGCAACCTTGCGCCCATTTTCGGATTGTTAACCCATTTTAGACGCAACGCGGACTAACTACATTCGGTCAATAGATGGCAGTATTAAAAAAAATCTGTTATTGTTACGCGGAACAATCGTTGGAAAACGATATGAATTTCAACTTTTATTGAAAACGACGGCACAGGTGCCATCATTTCACAGGATGATTGAGATCGCTCTTTAACTTACAGTCTAGTACGGTATTTCGTAATAATTCGGTCAAAAGAAATTTGGAGGATTACCAATCGTGTACACTACGTTTAACTATGGATCTATCCATAAGAGAAAAAACTACCTCCGACACACATAAAGAGAGAGGGTTATGACAAGCAATGTTGAGAGAGAAGGAACCGAAACTTACCCTTTCTCTGGATCGACGAGCTGAATACCACCGGTATCTAAACCCATCAGGCACTCACCAAATATATACGGGCTGGCGAAAAAAAACAAGATAGAGTTGCACATCTGTATTCGAAAAGACCTTTACTAACCCTAACCCTCCAGGGTAGTTTAGCTAGAAACCCTGCCAGAGTGCAGAGTGCAGCAAGGTCAAGCTGTCACCACAGATGCACTGTGCTGCGTCTGGCAGGGTTAGGGTTCTAATGAACTTATTTGAACAAACACCAAATCATCAATTATTTGAGCAATCAAAATGACATATGATCCAACTGTATTCAAATGTCTGGTTGGAAGCAAAATGATGCAGCAGGAGTGTAGTATCCCAGGGGTATTGGTCGTGGAAGTTGTGGTATTATAGTCGGCATTGTTTGTAAATTTTGGCCTCGCTCTGGAGTGGTGCATGAGGGTGCTCATACAACAAAGTACAATAAAAATACCAAGTTGTGCCATGGGTAATGATGCATGGATGATGCATGCACACAATCATATTACGTGTGTATGAGGGTAGTCTGCTTACCAAACCGAATGAATTTGACAACTGTTACAAAAAAAATACGATAGCTAGAATGATTTCTTTCATTCTACATTGCAGGTACCAGAACACAAACATAACAACTCACTCAATATTAAGTTTCAGTCAAAATATTTGTTTTTGACGCGTTTCATTTTACTGCAAAATAAAATCGGGACAACAAATTATAATCGCTCTCTGATTGCCAAATGGGAACCCCCTTAGCTGGTAACAAATGGCTGCAAACCATCGATCAACTTGTGCACAGTTTCAATCCGGGAGAAATGTCGACGTTTCAAATTATCAGCAACTCACGAGGTAAACAACAATAATAATTCACTTGCATAAAATTCACATCCATTGCATGTACATTAGCCACAGCCGCGGTTTTTAAAACAACACCTGGCCGGTTGACATCTATAGGTGCATTCCTGTACATACTCAATCCATTGTTAATGAATAGATGGAGCTTTTCCAATCAAAGCTTTCATTCACACGAAATGGGGGGGGGGGGGCTCAAAGAATGATGAATAGGACCACTCTATTCAGTGTGGTGATTATTGTACGCGTTTACGCTTGGCTGCACAGCCCCGTTCCTTGCAAATCAGCACCTCGTCAGTAACAGCCAGAGGCAAGTGGTTAGACGCCAAAGATTTTAGGTTAATATGCATCAGTCAAAGAATACCGCTGTGTCTGTTATAACGTTATGGTCCTGACCTTAGGGATACTGATGCTATTTTCTGCTGACTACGGATGAGTTTAGACACTTTTCCTTTGATACTCTCTGCATCGGTCGTCACTTTCAGGATACAAGATGTGTAGTCGGTTCTGAAAACTGCTAGTGTGCTTTCTGTCGACAAACACAGACAAGACTAAATTCAATGATGATCCTCAAAACCCCTTCCAGGTTTTAAAATTACGGTAATTAGGCCGAGTATTGTAGGTCTTAACACGCTGACTGCCGACTACCGAGTATATTCGTAGTGACGGGTGTACCCGATTCTGCCACTACGAGTATATACTCGTAGTGAACCAAACGCTATTGTTATGGTAATTGAATACTCTGGCATCACCGAAGACGCATCAAATACACTGCTGGCAGTATGAGTACATCAATGTATGGAATGGTTGTGATCGATAGAGACAGCTTGAAAGCACCTCATCAGTATGGACGCATGCGCTGTATGTCCAGATTGCACAATGGCAATGTGGTGGCGCCCTATAAATTATGGCTGGCAGTCAACGTGTTAAGACCAGTTTTTTTTCTGGTCTCGGACTCCATCTCGGTCCCCTAGTCTCAGTCTCGGTTTCAGGCTTGAGGTCTCTACATTTTGTTGGTCCCAACATCAATACCACCTTTTATTTTTCATATATACTAAAGACAGTTTACCCATTCCCAATGGTCGAGAGCCTGTCAAGTGGGTGGTTTTAAACGGCCGATAAAACACCAAACCGGTTTGAAACACTTTTCTGGTTTGAAACAAAGAAGTCCTCTGAAACAGGACGTCCAGCATGAGCTAGTATTAGTCCAGTTTAATATATAAGATGGATACCCAGCATGATATGGGGCATAGGGGTACCCCCACCCCCTCTTGTCCCTATACCCTATACACACTCCAGACTATTGTTACCTAACACATCCACCCTAGATTTCTGGAAAAAAATTCCTGAGATTCCGGGAACACAATGACAAACACAAATAAACTAAAACAGATTATCAAAATAAATTGTTTTTAAAGTTCAAAATTATCAACTTAAATTCAGTTGCATTTCTTGTACTTGTGGTTTGCGTGTTTATTAAACAAAAAAATATTTTCAGAATGTTCACAAAAGACGGTTTTATTTCTTTTCCTTGCCCCACACCTCTGGATCACCAATGGCAATAATAATTTGCTGCTTAGTCTGGTTCGGGTTGTTTGCAATATCTTATTACTGATAAAGAAGAGGCAGAAACAAGGTAGTTTCACCGGGGGCCCCTGAACATGGATAGGAAAAAAGCAACCAAAAAACGGCAAACGGCAAGGTTTACTTGTGACAAATTTCAGGGATTTTTGCTGAATTCGGGGATTTTTTGAATTCGGGGATTTGGATCACACTCACAGCTCTCGGATAACTGGGAGTTTATAAGCATGACTGCGGTGTGTATGCGAACTTTCAATAACAAACTGTATCAACGTCAAACAAGTTTACCTCGGTATGGCACACTGACTGATTCTATTTGCCGTAGTGGTGATGAGACCGCAAAGCGTTGACTGGGAGCATTCCTGATGGAGTAGATCGGAACGTCTTGACGAGGCAAGGCTGAAATGTCTGGTTTCCAGAGTTAAAGGGGAAACATGGCAGTGTGCAGCAGCTAGGGTCGGGGGGGGGGGGGGGGGGGGGGGGGGCTGGCAAAGAAAAGGCTTAGCCCCCACCTCCCAACAGGGCCAACATGTTTTATCATTTTACCAGTTCACTGATAGTTTGTTAGTTGGTTAAATGAGCCCCTGGAAGAAGACATCTTGTTGCAATAAGCCAGTTCGGTATTTCAACTGCGCATGTTGCACAATGACATTTTATCCCGTATGACCTAACGCGCAAAAGGTGGTCGCATAACGCGCACTTGTTAAATTCAGTCAGAATGGGCGTTCGCGTAACATGGCGTGACATTACGTTAGCAATTTTATCCCGAATTACCTTTGACCTTGGAGATGCTGAACTGGCTTATTATGTGATGTTCTAGATCTCTAAGCTTATCCCCCTCTGTCCGGCTGTTATGCCATATGGGCTTGTGCAGTCAGGCGTAACACATAGGGCCTACATGTACAATAGGCAAACAATGGATTGAATATGTGCAGGAATGCACATTATGGACGACAACTGGCCAGATGGTCCTTTTCAACTACAGCTAGAGCCGTCGTCCGTATTCAATGGGTTTACAAAGATAATGGGTTTACAAAGATATGTAACCCCACCGCAGTCTCTGCCCCTGCCCCCACGACGACCTGCCCCCACGACGACCCCCCCCCCAACAAAATAATAATAATAATAATAATTTAAAAAAATTAAAAATAAAAGGGAGTGCTTCAGTACTCCCACATTCATTCTTCGAAGCTCACAAAAGAATTCATTTGGAAAATGTGTTTTTACACAACAAACCCGACAGCTTATTCCCCTATAAAAGCAATACTGACCTTTTGCAAGTTAACCATGCCCCTCAAATAACCCTATGGAATTTAGTGAGATAAATTTTGTCCGTCCCATATTTTATACATTCCACATTGAATTCTAATTAATGTGATTGGACATTATCTTCAAGCAAACTTGAATCCTCGATCCTGATTGGTCGATCCATGACAACAACAGTGTGATATCACACTATATTGCACGGTCCATATCGCACTCCGCGTATTGCACAATATGCAAAACGCAGTGCCGCACAATCCATTGGAAATTCAAAAAGGTGCGCATTTGCGTCCCACGTGGATCGTCACGTCTGTTTCGAGGCACACTTGTTACGTTTTCCGGATCGCTTTCAATTTCCCCTGTTTTCAGAATGCCGTACGTAAAGAGGTCTATCGAGAAAGTTCCAGTTGTTTTGAAACATTTTGCAAGTCACTCAGTGCGTGGTACATTCTGGTTTCGCGCACAGTGCCGTGCGTGTTCCATCTTTAATTACTGCTCGTCAAGTTTGCTCGAAGATAAATACGTTATCCCGCTCGCGCCCGTGGGACACGGAAAATGTAGTGCATCTGTGTCCCATATACCATAGATGCACTACATTATCAGCGTCCCACAAGCGCTCGCGGGATTACTGATAATATTTCACCGATTGCGTTTACGCGATTCTAGTGCGATAGGTCAAAGGATACTCAGTGTTTCCAGTGTCGGACCAGTCGGGTAAAACAGCAAGCCCTCGTGCCCTGAAGACGTTGGGAGTGGTTGGTAGGCAAGACATCCACCGTAGAAATCCTGATCGACATACTAGAAAGAAATGTTTCAGAAATTTGCAGGCCTTGAAACAGTACTCTTAAAAATCACTCCGGGTTTCCCAAACTTGCTTCCTTGGTGGGCTAGTGAAAAATTCAGTTAAGCCTTTCCTTACCACATTGTTTATTGGCTTATCTTCCCCTAGTACCAAATTCTTTGTTCAGTCAAGCATCAAACCACTTACGCAGAAAAAGCAGCTGACTGCTTGTTGAATGGTTGTAGTTTCAACCAAAGATTTCACCCTCAAGAATTGATTGAAAAGGAAAATGTTGTGTGTAAAGTTTGTTCCATTAACATTTCTCTTTCATATGGTGTAAAAATGAAAGTCATAACTCAGGCATGAGAATGGGTGTTGATAAAAAAAACCTGAAAATATTTTGTAACCAAATATAGTCTAGTGAGCGAAGTGAACGGAGCGTCCAACGGCCGGGTGTCAAGGGGGCCGCCTTATAGTAATCATACAGTTATATTATAATCGTTATGTACACGTACACGCACAGTGTTCTAGCCAGGTTGAAATTATAGCGTAAACTGAGAGTGTGAAGCATAACGGCGTGGGGTCTGGGGCCTGCTTAAGGGCCCCGGAAAATTTGACCCTTAAGATGATCTGTGGTGCATTCTGAGACATTTCTGAAGGTGTAAACTTGAACAATTTATGAGAAAATAATTCTTACCTTTTGTTTTGCATTTCTTTGAAAAATCAATCAAAATGACTAGTCCATTGGCAATACTGAACAACACAAATTGTGAAATCTAGAATTACTTTATCAGTGCACTTTGGTTGCCCAAAACCGACAAAATATGTTTCTGGGAAGAAAAAACATCATTTTTTGTAGTTTTCCCCCAAACTGGAAACTGATTAGCTTTGCAATTACGTACCAATTTGTGAATTGAGTCATTGATATCTTCCTGGAGCAGGCTCACCAGCATGTTGGGGTGGATGTCGTACAGCACTGGTTCCAGAAATTCTTGTAAGTCGGGATATTTTGCGGCTTGACTTACATCGGCCAGGCTGACGATTGTGTCCAGACTGTGCTCTCTTTTTAACTGATGTGGGGAGGAAAGATAAAAGGTAATAAATACAACATTTGCAAACATCAAAACACAAAACTACTGAATTATTATGAGATACCTTATGGTCTCAAGTATCCTGTGAAATCATGGCACCTGGTGGCTGTCATTTTCAAGAAAAGTGGAAATTTTGTATCAATTTCTAGTGATGGTCGGCTGACCATCCATTGGAAAAAACTGACTTTTTACCAACTTTATTAGTCCATATTTTGTTTGGTAATTGGTTAATACACATCCGCTAACGGGTGCAAGCCAGCTAGTCTAGTTCCCCAATCTGATAATTCCCTCAAGTCTATATAAAATTGCTCCGTTTTTTCTGAAATAGGGTCAGTGAACCAGACTACAAGAACAGTTTTTTCCTTTGTTTCCCAGCGTCTATGCTTTACTTTATGACAAATTATAAGTTAAAAAGTCGTATCCTCATTACGTGATCCCCACAATGTCGCTTCCCAGGTTGTATCGTAAAATTGGGCGTGATCCCTGGCTATACGGCATTATGGGTTGAAGACTTCTGACGAGCGCCCACCTGAACAAAGATACTGACAATTTGGGAGACCGCCAACATAGGGCAAGACAGCTCAGTTGGTATCTGTATCTGTATCATATAGTTGGCAAAGCATCCCGAAGGAAACATCACACCAACTTGTTGTGCATCTTGTGTGAGACCACGTCAAATTATATCACCCAGAATTTATTTTCTCACAAGCTTTACATTTTTGTAGATTTCTTCCTTAAACAAGTTTAATGATGCTGCACATGCTGCAGATCGAGGATGGTATTTTGTTCCAGTCTTTTATGGTTCTTGGAAAGAAGCTGTTTTCAAATACCCTGGTGCGAGTACGAATTTGCTTATATGTGACCCGCTCTGGAAAAAGGTATATTATGTCGCAAAATATGAAAGATTAGTTTTATATACGTTTGGAAAGCCCGCAATGTAAGCTTTCATTTGGTACATGATAGAGCTCCAAAGCCCTTTCCGTTCTGGAGATATCAAGTTTTTGCATATTAATTAGTTCTATGGAGTTCAAATTGCACAACAGAGAGAACATGCTTTGAAATAGCTAGTTCTTATACAATGCAATGGAACAATGCACTCTAGAAAGGATACTTTTTCATTTTATTCACTGAAATCAACATTGTTGTGCACCAAACCTGAAACTTCAGATATTAAAGATGTCATTAAAGACAAAAAACCAAAAATTAATTTTGACGAAAAATGTCACCGTCTTAACATTGAAAGGGCCATTACACGTAAATGCATAGCGCGACTTATATCACCTTTTTCTGGAGCGGGTCACATATTGCTTTGGGTTCCCTCTAGATTTGGAGTCAAATAAGTGTCTGCCGGTATGTCCACCAGTCCCTTTGTTATCTTGTACATCATGGTTAATCTATTGGCTCTTCTCCGTGTCTCTAGGGGAGCCCAGTCAAGCCTCTGAAGTAGATTTGTGACCGTTCCCGTTGTTTGACTATATTCACTGAAGATGAACCTTGCGGCTTGCCTCTGTACTTGTTCCAAGCAGTGAATATCACGCTGTAGATGTGGATCCCAGGCAGATGAAGAATATTCTAATAATGGTCGAACCAAAGAGGAATATGCAGATTTGTTCACCTCAGAGCTGCAGTTCCACAGGTTTCTCCTTAGAATCCCCAGTATCTTCCGTGCTTTTTTACATGTTTCTGTTGTGTGTTTTTTTTCAAGACAATGAATCTGTGATGTACACCCCGAGATACTTTTGACTATCAACGCTTTCTAGAACCCTTCCACAAAAGTTATAGATTGTTGTTAATGGTTTCCTAAGTCCCATTGAAATTGTGCTACATTTCGAGGTGTTGAATTTCATTTTCCATGTTGACTGCCAAGATTCTAAGCTATAAGGATCTTGTTGAAGCTGGGTCTTGTCTATGCTGTATACAAGACAATCATCAGCAAAAAACCAGACTTTTGAAGACAGATTCTGCGGCAGATCATTTTAAGCAGAAATAGGAGGGGTCTCAGAACAGATCTATGAGGAACTCCAGATGTTACAGGGGCAAGTGCTGAAGATTTCCCTTCAACTACCACCTTCTAAGTATGCCCAACCAGAAAATGTTCTACCCACTGAAGCAAAGGACCTACTATACCATAATGTTGGTAGAGCGCCGGGTATAGTATTCCGGAGGTCGCAGGTTCGAGTCCCGCTCCTGCCAGTTTTCTTTGTTCACTTTGAAAATCCACACACAACTTTAAATAGGTCAGTGTTACAGTATTTGCTACAAAATACTAACCCCCAGATCCATTCATTTCTGAAAATTACAGCAAAAACAAATGCCTTTATTAAATAATGAGTCAACTATAAGTGTTCATTACTTCATCTTTCAATTCAATACTTCTTAATCTTCGGTTTTGTTTTCTCTTTCTTGCATCTTCATGAAGATAAATATGCAGCAATACTTTACTTTTTAAGGGGGGGGGGGGGGGGGGGTTCACCAATGGTGGAAGTTACCCCACCTGGGTCTATAGGTCTGAACATTGGAATTAGGGGGATCACTTTATGATTTCTGAAAGTGGTATCGGTTGCGGTAACACTGTTTTTTGCGGTACCAGTATTAACGCCCAGCTGGCTGATATAACGAGCTCGTTCTATTGTCATTGCACATAGGCAGTTTTGTTACAGCAATATTCAATTGTGGGTCTCATCCGTTAGCTCTATCTCTGGCTAATCATTCTGGGTGGACAATGAAGTATTGAATATTTATCCTCAATTTAGATCTGGACCCAGTAAACCGTAGGGGTGGTAGGGCTGGCGACCTAAAAATGTGGCCAACCCACTGATCTCTATATAAAAATCTGGATTGCGCTTTGGCCGTTCAAGTTGTAGATGCAGTCCGCCACATTACCACTCCATCCACAGCCGTATCCCTAAACGTAACGCGAACGTATCTATAGGCCTATGTATTCACATGTACACAGGCAAGCAGGCGCGCGCTATTGCTAGGACTAGAGGCGTCACAATGTTTATTTCAAATAACCTACAGTTTATTTCCATTGATCTCCATTGCACGCCCTCAACGTTGGCTGCTGGCGACATTTGTGCGTAAAGCACTCCAGTTCCTGCTGCTAATAGCAGAACATAGGGCCAAGCCAATTTCTATGTCGAGCAACATCAGCTGTGAACCAGTCACATTCATCATACAGCACATACAATTTTGGCTGGTAACCTGTTTTTTGTATATAATCTATTGTGTTCTTAGCTACGATGTGTGCTAAAGCAAATTTGTGATTCTGGCCTCATGCAAAATACAAGATAATGTTCAGTACCCCTTGCCCATTTTCAACTCACCTTCCGTTTTCTGCTTAGTCTGTTTGGAGGGATACGGTCATAGTAGGCATCTCCAAGGAAATCCAAAGCTGAACCCAAAACAAGCTCAGGAAAGTTCTTGTAGAATTCATAGGCCTGAGACAAAGGAAAAACAAAGTCTGGCTATACATTTTAATTATAATAATAATAATACTGATTCCCGGGGATGGGTCATTTGGGAGACATTGCCATTAGACGCGCACATTTTTTCAATTTTCATGAAGCCTAACCCCACTTTCCCTTATCCTACCCCCACGAATTTTGGTATATTTATGTTAAGTTGGACCATTCTCTATCGATACAACTCACTTTCGACAGTAAAATTCTGCCTCTAAATAGGAGCTGTGACATTAGAGAGACAATGAAATGTCTCCCTAATTCCACTTGTCTCCCTAAGGTATAAAAAGTGATGACAAAATGTCTCCCTAAGAGTATTATAACAGGTATAATAATAAATCAAAAAATTAGCTGGCCTGACGTTTCGAACTTAAGCAAGTTCTTTCTCAAAGGCAAATGACAGAGTACAAGAAACAAACATGTAGGGAGCACACATGCATGAGGGGGTGGGTGGAGAAACACAAAAGAGGGATGCAAAGGAGCCTGGCAGTGGGTAAACATCAAAGGGAGGGGAAAGGACAGCCAGGAAGAAAGGAACAAAGAAGTGTGGTTAGGGTAAAGATGAAGGAGGGGAGTGATTAAGATGAAGGATGAAGCTGGGGAAAGGGGACAAAGGAGTGTGGTGAAGGGGGGGGGGGGGTTTAAGAGAAGAAAGGTATAATAATAATCGATATAAGAATGCTAAAATCGTAAACTACATCACAGCGCTTAGAATATTACCCCTGCTCATCAGGCCCATTTATTAATCATTTCTGAAACCTTCTCAACTCCCTGGGGAGTGTACAGCCCCGGCTGCACATGGGCTACTCAAATACCAAACCATCACTGCCCTCACAGGTACCCATTTACTCCTGGGTGGAGAGAAGCAACTTGTGACAAAGTGCCTTGCTTAAGGACACAAGCGCCGGACCCCCAGCCGGTTTTGAACCCACAATCTGCAGTATCACCGAGTCCGGTACTCTAAGCCAACAGGCCAAATACTAAAAAATGAGCCCCGAATTTGTAAAATCCAAACATTTCAGGTTTCGGATTAAAATTTCAAATTTTCTTTTGATTGATAGAAAAGTTGTACTATTTCCACTGCCAATTACGGAGACCTAATTACGACTGTTGTGAAATATTTCATGAGCAACAGGAGAGTTAGCTAGGCCAAGTGGTCCTTACCTTGTCTTCCACCTCTGTGACCCGGGTTCGATTCCCACCAGGGTCATGTGAATTGGTTTTCAATCCCTGCCTGATTCCGCAGGAATATATTTCTAGGGTTTTCCTCCATCCTCTAAAACTGAACATTACTTTGTCTTCTCTTCACAGGTTACTTTTAGGCTTGCAAGCTAAAGTGAAATATAAGCTTTTGTGGAATAAAAATAATAATAATGCAAGAAGGATTTTTAAAACAAATTCCTTGACTATTACCTGCTCAACTGCTGTGTCGTGTATTGAACTCTTTCCATCAACCATGTTAACTCTTGCAAGATCCTGAAAGCCAGGAAGGGGTATATTGCTACCTGAATAAAAGATAGTGTTGAACCACTGATTAATCTACTGTCATATTCCCGTAAGCTAATTGAGGGCATGAAAGTATGGAGCAGCACAGCACAGTATGTCATCACCGTTTTCACGAAGAGACGGGCATGTCGATTTTTAAGAAAAATGCACTTTCGAGATAATCGCACTTGAAGTTCTTCTCATTTAAAAAAACTGAAAAAGTATATCAAAAACCCTAACCTTCCCAAATCCACCAAAAATCCTCTTTGCCAAAAGGAGGAATTTTGAGGATTTAAGGGTCTTGGGAAGTTGAAGCATCGGAAGCAGTCTTGTTGACTTGACTTGCTGACTTGACTTGAATAGGACTTAGAGTCGCAATTTTATTGACTTGAGACTTGACTTGACTTGAAAGAACATGACTTGTGACTCGACTTGACTTGCATAAATTTGACTTGCTGACATTAACACTTCTGTTAAAATAAACACAAACATACAGGAATCAGTTAAAAAACAAGCCTATAGTGCATATATAGCAAGCTGGGTGTCCAGTACGTATGCAGGGCCGCAGCGCTGGCCGAGCTGCATGGAGAATTGTCGAAATGGCACACCAGGTTGATTTTGTACAGTGCATGCGTGCTAGCCTATGCATTGTCATTTTGTCATTGGAATTTTTATTTACTAACAATTGACTCGAGACTTGGTAGTTGACTTGAAATAAAATTGACTTGGGACTTGACTTGATGACTTGGTAAAATTTGACTTGTGACTTGACTTGACTTGACTTGGGAAAATTTGACTTGAGACTTGACTTGGCTTGAGAAAAAATGACTTGGTTACAACACTGATCGGAAGATTTTGCAGGATTGAGGGCATAAGAGGATTTTGCCT
Organism: Hippasteria phrygiana; assembly: GCA_037893225.1. Lineage (NCBI taxonomy): Eukaryota > Metazoa > Echinodermata > Asteroidea > Valvatida > Goniasteridae > Hippasteria > Hippasteria phrygiana. The sequence continues at coordinate 66,944 of JAZGUH010000502.1, forward strand.
CTGGAGGAAAATGGAGGATCCAGGTCATCAGGCCCAATCTGATGCTGGTTGATTTCGGCGGATTGAGGTTACTAGGGTGTTTACAAAAACCCCTGGAGGATTTTAGAGGATTCAGGTTACATGCAGCTTTAACACTTTGAAATCAGAGGATGTTGGAGGATTCAGGTAACTTGGAGGGAAAATGATGGAGGGAGTTAGGGTTAACTAAGATAATTTTATGCAGGGAAAAAACACACGTGTGGTTCTTGGAGAGCTACATTTTTTCTACAACCTCGGTAACTATCATAAACACAGCGGTTAATTAGCAAAATTCATCAGTTAAAGATGCCTGTCCCTTCGTAGAAACGAACATCCCAGTTGACCTACTTTTTTGGCCTTCTGCCCCGTGTGTTTTCCCATAGAGAAGGGGGCGCGTGGGGGGGGGGGGGGTGTTAACGAAGCTACGTGCGCCAATGTATCAAAGATTACTACTTTGTATTTTTCTTTATGTTACTACTCTGTATTTTTATTGATTAGGAATATATTGGCTAAACTGTTTACTCTTGTCTTATATGCAACTTACACATTCTTCGTTTTCATCAAATATACGGGTTAATGTATGTTTAAGGGGATCCCTACTCGACAAGCTCTGCTTTTTGGAGATCCCCCTCCACATCTATTTCTAAATTAAAAAGGAATGTATAAATATATTTCGGTAATCTAATATCTAATTTCCTAATCTATTACGTTCCAATGTTATTTTCATGAGATGTGGTAAAAATAATATAGAATGAATGAATGAAAAAGATGCTTGTCCCTTTGTGAAACCTAAAATCTCAGTTGACCTAATTTTACAAATCTCCGTGCCATATGTTTTGTGCATGTTCATGGGGCAGGCATGTACGCGTCTATCTCTTCGTGAAAACGCGAAATGCAATTTTGTGACACGTCGGCCCGTTGCACAGTTAGTTTAATTTAAAAATAAAACAATTTGTCATTTTCACATGCCCGTCCCATTGTGAAAACGGTGACGATATACGCGGTTGTACTACTGCATTCCTAAAAATTTATTCTCTTACATTCATCGGGTTGCAAGAGCGGCAAAGTGGGCTCGTTCGCCTCCAATCTCCTCCTCTCGTTGCCATGACGATATTGAAACCTAAACTGCTGGCGTGTCACCTCGCCTTGCGCGTTGTCTGTGACCAGGTTTGCTGCGTTGAAACAGCCGTAGGCATCCGGCAACAATACCCCCCTCTCTGGAAAGATTTGGCCCGGGAAGTGTTCATCAGGAAATGCGCATCCCGAAGACATTACAAAGAAATTCCTTGGCAGTCAAATACACAGGACCTGCAGAGACAATAAAAAAAATCTTATAAAGTAACAAAATCAAATTGAATTTTCAAATACATTTTGATTAATCTGTAGGCCATCCCATGAGAGTTGTCTCATAAAAAAAAGTTGGTGTACATGTATTTCTCTACTAGCTTTTTTTTTCTATTTCAGAAGCAATTAATGGTAAACTAATTTCAACAAGTTTCAAACAAATATTTACCCCTTGTGTCCGGCTGTTATTGATGGGGGGGCCGGGGGGGGGGGGGGGGGATGGTATGCCAAAAACCAGCTGTGCAGCCAAGCGTTAACACAAACAATAGGCACCATACTGAATAGAGTGGTCCCATTCATCACACTTAGAGCCCCCCTTTTGTGTGAATAAACACTTTGAAAAAGCTCCATGATCATCTATTCTGTACACTCCCATTCAAGAACAATGTACATGTACATGTAGTTAAATCATAAATGGATTGAGTATGCACAGGAATGTACTTAGATGACAACCGGCCAGGTGGTCTTTTTCAAACCACAGCCGAGTCGGTGGTGCGGTGGTTGAGCTAGCTATATACGTTGTACGTGTACTGTTGATGCACAATGACTGAGCAATAAAGTCGGTTGATCAGTCGATTGGGCAGGGTGGAGTTTGCACCATCATTCAGGGAACCTGCATGACGTGATCAATTGGTTTCGCACAAACTTGTCCTGCACGATCGGTAGATAGTGCAAATCTGTACTGTGCAATCAGCTGATGCTTGCATGAACAATTAACGATGCCTGCATAAATACATCGCATGGTAGCGCGCAAATCATGCAGATCCACTGATTCCACACAACATATCGCGATCAGTGGATCTGCGCTTTCACGTGATATATATCATTCGCACAACTACTGGTCGATCGTGCAAGCATAGATCAATTGTACAAGCATCGGCTGATCTACTTCCAGAACTGTAAGGTTTTCACAAAAGGGCGCCTAATTAATTAAATGCTGTGGTTTGTCCACAGTGGGTTTGTCAATGGTGTAAAAGGCACCCTCTGTTGACAACAAATGATGTCAAACTTTGGAGTGGTGAATCCTGTGGTCTTAACTCTTGGTAATTATAAGCGATACATATTCTCGAAAAATTTTACCATTTCCATTGACATTTCAAGCAACTGAACCTAACCTACGTGTACGTGCACTGTATATATCTCCGAGGACAAGAGAAGAAAGGAAACACAAAGAAACCTTTCAGTCCTCGAACGTAGAGTCTTTTGTTGAAATCGGTCCTCGAACGTAAGGATACGTGCTTAGTCTATGGGGGTTGGTTATATTAAAGGAACAATAGGAAACACAAAGCATTGTCCTCGGACGTATTGGGAAAGTACGACTTTCTGTACTCAGCCATGTTAGCCCTAACTACGGCATTGGCCTATAACTATATACCTGGGCCGGTCCCAACTGCAACAGAGTAGTTTTGACTGAAGGGGCGGGGATATGTAGGTGAACGTAACCGCACGTATGCATGAATTACATTACGTAAAAATAGCCACTGTGTTTTCTTTATGCGGAACTGCCAAAAGTGGGGGGGCGGGGCATTTCCCCCAGTGGAAAAAGTGTGGGGGGGGGGGGCCCCGCTTGTTCCGCCGCCAGTACATGTACGTGTACATTGTTGATTGTACACATGGCCCGGCCGGAGATGTGCATTTATGTAAAAATGAACTGGGCCCAATTTCATGGCTCTGCTGACCACAGCTTTCCGCGCTTACGGTCACCATTTTGCACTAACAGCGCTAGCGGAAAGATTCTGCGCTAACCCTGTAAGCACAGAATCCTTAGTTACGGGATGTACGCATGCTCAGGAGCAAAAATTCCCCGCTTACGCGTTAAATACGCTTGCCGTAACCAAAGAATTTTCTGCTATAGTAACTATATAGTAAGCAAGGATTTTTCGCTAAAAACGGTAAGCAGAGCCATGAAATTGGGCCCTGTATATGCAGCAGCTCCAAAACCCCGCGATCATGCATACATAAGCATAAACGAATGGCTTTTCAGGCCTTACAATCAGTATGACCCCCGCCCCCCCCCCCCCCCCCCCCCCCCCTGTTGCATTTAGTCCCAACTACATGTATATTGGGGATTTCCCAACTGCCCCAACTACAGATTATGATGGGACTGGCCATGATTGTAGTTGGGCCCTTGGAGCGTAAATTAACAGCCATATCAAGATAATTAGGGCGATTGTGTAGTGTAGGGCCCCTCTTTAATTAGTTTTGATCAAATTAGAGTCAAGGGTATTTTTTCTCATTCTAAAAAGACTTTTTCAACCTAAAGCAGACTTCTCATAATTCTATTGACACCCTGTTTTGTAATTTTGAACAGTTTATTGTGGTAGAAAATGCAATTTTCTTAAGCGCTTTGGCTTGCCATACGAATCAACACGGTTTTGCGTATTTACTGTGCGTCGCGGTGATTGCCATTTTTTTGTCGCGTTGCATTTTGTCGTCTTCATCGACACTTTACCCCAAAATTTCCCTCAAAAACTAAAACCCTGCCCTTTATCAGTTGTTTATCTAATACGGCATGCCTGTTGTTGGTTTGTAATGTCGCGAGGTCGCTAACTTATTTTTGCAATTTTCCAATAACCAAAAAGTTGGTTTTTGTTCCCTACTAATTACTAACGTTATTTAGGCCCTACACTAGTACGAGTACATGACTACACAATAAACCTTTTCTACATTCTCAATGCATTGTGGGTTTGGAGGCCAAACAAACCATGTCATTTATACACAAACCTATGGCACTGTGAACCAGTCCAAATATTAATTGATTGTATGCTAAATATCTGTCATGAGTTGAGCGATACCCTTTTCACATATCTTTGCATGGAACATAAAAGGAAAATAATAACCAGAAAAATAAATTTCAAATGGCAATAAAATAAAGGAAATATTTGGGGAATCCCTCTCGGGGTACCAGTTACTGATGAATGCAAATTTCTGGAATTAGAACAGCTAATAATGTCACATTATTAGCCAATCAGAAGAGGATTTTTGCAAGCATGACAACAAACATGTGACCAATGCAACCAATCACGTCCGTTCTAATGTGCTTGCTCTTCTAATGCCAGTTACGGCTGATGCAGTTCCCATGATGCTTTGACTTTGAGAATGTCGAAAAGGCATATGAAATGTGGGACAGAAAATTTCGTGACAAGATAGTTATAGATCATGAAAAAAATGGATCATGGAAACAAAAACTTCCTACCTCCTCCATGTTCTACAGCAGTTTCTATACGTATTTCTTTTTATAGCTCCATGATTAATTGATTATACCATGTTCCTTCCTCCATGATTATACTTACCGATCTCATCATCATCACGCACGTGGGATTGCGTACGGGTACGCGCGACGGTTATTATTGTGAATGGCGCCCTCTGCAGAGTTACAACCAAAGACGGGTCCGGTGACCCCGCGGCCCGGGGAAAATAATTCGCTCGGGCGGATCGGAACAAGGCGCGCGTCGACGGCGTTATCAAACAATTATTACAGATACAGGCCGTGCTTGGATTTCTTTTTTTCTCAAACTAGAACTCGGCGCTCAGGGTCAATCAAGATTTTTTTCAGGGAGGGAGGGGTGGCCCGACCGAGTTGTTTACAAAACTTTTACCAGTAAAAACTAAAAGGCCTTGGCGAAATTGTGAATTAGGGATCCGGTCTGTAGCACGGGTACAAGCCTTGAAAAGCGCGGGGGGAGGGGGGAGGTCGACTGATCCTCCTCACCCCCACCCATAGGCGGCGGAACAAGGGGAGCCAGGGGGCCATTGTCCCCGCCCCCCACACACTTTTTCCACTTGGGGAAAATGCCCCCCCCCCCAACTTTTGGCAGTTCCGCACAAGCAAATAGAAAAGGGCAGCAGCCGACCGGCACCGGCGCTGCTTTGGCCCCCCACTTTAAAAAAGTGTTCCGCCGCATCTAACTCCACCCCACTCCTTCCGGATCCGTCCAGCAACCGAAAACACAGTGCCACTTGATATTTTGCTTTAATACATCTTTTTTTATTGCAACGGGGAATACAGTATATACACAATTTCGTATTATAACTCCTTGTTCAGTTTGTACAGCAAAAGGGTGTAACTTTGTAACTTAAAACTATTACACTTTCAAAATATTCAATATTTCCTGGCTCTGAAAGTGGAACAATTTCAAGATACACTCTTTTGCCATATTGAGTTACAATTTCATCAGTCATACATTATGCATTTCAACATTTTGATATGAGAAGTAAATTTCCGATAGTGTACCAGATGAAATAACAATGCAAAGTGGTGATTTAATAGGTGACATTTTCCGAGCCGCATACGCATCCCGCACGCGTATCAAATCTAATGGTCCCTAAACGTCAAACGGAGGCGGGGCTTAATGGATGGCCAAACTTATTGGCTGAGGTTCGTTGTTTTTATAACTGCTTCCTCTTTCTAAAAGACTACGAAATAATTACCTCCCACACAGTCACATTCCACACACGGTTCACTTTAAATATCCTAGATAATTATACCATGGAGCATGCATGGAGGTATTATACTGCATGATAGAGTATAGTGTGAACTATTATTAACATATTACAATTATTGCACGACTTATTGCGCGATTTATGTCAGTATATTCACTAAAGCGTAGTAAAAAACAATAATTACTTTTATAGTCTCAACGCACCACGGTGAAAAGAACCCCAAAATATCGTCACTTAAAATGAGGGATTTTCGTTGATAAATTCAAACCCGAATTGTAATGTTCAGTGATTGTAAATAACTCCGATTTCTTGCTCACAAAACCAAAAACGAACTAATTGAAATATGAGTTTTAAAGGAATCGGAAAAATCTGACTTTTTGTTGATGATGTCACAAGATTCAATTACTCAATGGGTTTGGTGCAATGCTATAAAAAATATGTTGGCCAGAAAATATCATCTTATATTGTTCCATAGGTTTTACGGCAATAGTTACGTCGGATAATTGAACAATTTGTTTGGGAAATCATCTGATATTTCTACAAATATTGTGTTAAAAAGACGAAGTAATAACTAAATAAAGGAAAATAGTTACGAAGGCAAACGTATTTGTAAAGGTATGATATAGCACTAGTAGAATAGACAATACAGCTGCACGCATGCTTCAATTCGACATATACATGGAATAAAACAAAATATGTGAAAGTCTGAACTCAATCTGTCACTGAGTCACGAGAATATAGTGCAAACCCGATTATTGATTTTGTTCAGGTTCATAACGTGTTTTCTTTTTTTCGATTGAATTCGAAACTATGTCATTATCATTACCAAAGCGATATCATTCATAGTACCGGTACCTTGTTGAATATAAGTACTCAGAGATTTTGGTAGCCCGATATAATTGTATATTGTCACAAAAACCAAGAAAAATGAAAACAAATTAAGGCATAAAACAGCCATAAATATATAAGTAATTTTTTAAGTAATGCGCGATCCATATGAATAATAAATAATAATATATTTGAATCAACTTCATTTAATCTTAAACTTACACGATTCAATTGTTATCGATATTTCTTCAGTGTTGGAAAAAATATTATTATATCATTATACTGTATGTGTACCTTAAAACTGGAAGAACTCCGTACTGTTTTGTGCATAGATTATTTTATACTGTATCATGCCAGCACAAAGCCTCTCCGTTATGACCTGCCAATACAAAATACGATTCACAATAGGGCAGCACACATCTTTTACTCACTATTTTGTCCCACGAGGGCGCTAATTAAAGACCAATTACAACACTGGTACTTTCCGCATTTTTGCCCCGAAAGAGTAATGAGTTTAAGAGACTTCACCAAACTCTGGTGAAAGTTACTCTGTTAAAAATATTACATCTTAAAATGTAGTGATTTATTAAAACTTGTTTTGTATCCATAGAGCTATATATTAAATTATTTAATCATGTAATTCCATACGGATGTATCACACAACGTGTTTTCCCTGCCACACAGAAGCCCGACTGCCTCTGGCCTTCGTACGCACTTCATATCCCCCTGAATTTAGTATAAAGGTTATAAGGGTTAAGAGAGCAGTTGGGCGAAGTTCAATCATAGTAAAGAATATCACAACCAAAATCTCAACACTATACAAAATTTCAACTGATTTCCATGACTGGTGTGGTGCTGGGATAAAACTTTCCACCAGATAAGTTAATGGCATACAAATTTGAACGATTACCCATACTTGTTGGCAAAAAAAGTGCCATAATAGCTCCCTTACATAAACAATTATTACTGTAATACAGTACTAATTACCCTTCAACTGTAAAAGACTCCACTCACTGGGTGCGTTGGAGTAGCTCACCCGGGTCGACTCGGGTTATCCCCGTGCTGTTCGATTAGGTCTGACGTCACTCGAGTCAGCCTATAAAGGGTGCGTTCGAGCAGCTTACCCGGATCGACTCGGGTGAAGGCAGACGGGTCAGCCACGAGAGCTGGGCTAATAGAACGCTCAAACGCCTTCCTCCATGCTCCTCTCAATTATAATGACATCATTTGTTGTAATTCTGAACAGTTTCCTGCGGGAGAACTTAATGCAATTTTCTTATGTGTTTTGCAGTTGTTTTTTGCGAATCAGTGCAGTCTTCGACATCTTTATTTTCGTTGTCGTTTTACCCAAACAATTTCCACAAAAAAATAAAAACTCTGCCCTCTATCTACGACATACCTGTTGGTTTTTAATGTCGCAATCTAGTTTGTCGCAATCTGGATTTTGTTCTCCTATAAGAACAGTCCTTAACTACAAAATCGCCCTTGAGGTCAGCCATTTCTAATTCCCCACTCCAGTAGAATCTGTGGGTAGTCAGACTTAACTACGCATGCGTGTGACGTAATTCCACCAGTGACTCTGTTCTATCTGCTCCGCGAGAGCCGGGTCTGTGGTGGCTGACCCGAGTGACTCGGCCCCGTGTATGACGTCAGACCTAATCGAACGGCACGGGGCTAACCCGAGTCGACCCGGGTGAGCTACTCGAACGCACCCAGAGTTATATACAATATATAACTCTATGGGTAAGCCACCACAGACCCTGCTCGCGGAGCAGAGTCACTGGTGGAATTACGTCACACGCATGCGTAGTTAAGTCTGAAACCAACAGGTATGTCGTAGTAGTGGGCAGAGTTTTAAATATTTTGTGGGAATTTTTTGGTTAAAAAGACAACGAAGATGACAAAACGCAACACGAAAATACAGATGGCGAAGACCGCACTGATTCGCAAGACACTAACCGCAAAATACGTAAGAAAATTGTCTACAGCAGGAAACTGTTCAAAATTACAAAAAATGTCATTAGAATTGAGAGAAGTATACTTTAGGTCGATAAATTCATTTTAAAATGATAAAAACAACCTTGACTCGAAATGGATCAAATATAAAGAGGGGCCCATAACTACACAATCGCCGACTCAAGTGTTATACATCAACAGGAGAGGGCGTATGTGCGTTCTATTAGCCCAGCTCTCGTGTCTGACCCGTCTGCCTTCACCCAAGTCGATCCGGGTAAGCTACTCGAACGCACTTATTGTCTGTATCAACGTTGTGTGTACTGCAGGGCCTATATTTTATAAATTAGCTGGAAGCAGCAAACCATTTTTATTGCTAGGAAGAACGATTAAGCATATCATGTTATTACAAAACCACAACCATAGCACGGAAATTACTATAAAGAACACAGCATCGTGATTACATTTGTTAAAAGGACATTATTTCAGGTTTAAATTTCAGTTGGGTTATTTTAGCTTATGCTGATAAAAGACCATATTTTGGGTTTAATGATGGCGCGATGAAAAAGCAACGGCAACGCATACACAGTGATGGCATCACGTTTATTAAAGAAAATAGTCATAGGCCCTAATTGAGTAACCTTTCCTCAACTACAAAAACACAGATTGAAGCAATGTACATGTGTATGCTTACTTCAATGACTTGTGAATTCACCACTGCTATGCTTGGACCCCAAACTGGTGTCGTTGCAGCGCCCTCACTCACTCACTCAAAATTACTGCTTAAAGGTATAGTGTACACAATTGGTAATACTCCAATTTTCTTTTATACTGAATTATTACGAAATCATACTTGACTGTAAGTTTTCAAAGTGAACAAAGAAACTGGCAGGAGCGGGATTCGAACCTGCGACCTCCGGGTTAGTTAAGAGTAGTCTCAATCATCCTGTGAAATGATGGTACCATGTGTGCTGTCGTTGTCAAGAAAAGTGGAAATTTAAAGTGGAAATTTCCAGCTGGAAATCGTTAGAAAACTGCCCTGTAGCCTTTAGTCAAGGCGCGCGTGGCTACCCGGACGAGTGGCGCGCGTCACGCGTCCAGGAGCCACGCGCGCCTTGACTAAAGGCCATCATCCGCCCGACGGTTGAAAACGAGCGCCGTTTTTCTCTCGTTTTCTCCATCCAACAACGCAAAACTTTGAACAGGTCAGTGAAACGATATTTCCTATAAAATACTAACCCCCAAATCCGCCCATTTCTGAAAATTGCAACAATGACCAATCATGTACACTACCTATAATATTGATACCGTCTTTCACTCCCTATCGTCGCAAAGACTTTCGTTGTGGTATTCGTGGTTGGGAGAGTGATCCAGGTAATTCGTTGGGTTGTTTTTGGATTGCATTTCTGAAAAGCAAACAAAAGAAATGCGTACCTGAGGTAGCCAATAAACCTTTTTGACATTTTCAAAGCATCAAGGGAACCGTATCAGCCATATTAGAAGAGCAAGCACATTATAGCGGATGTGATTGGTCGCATTAGTCACATGTTGGTTGTCATGGTTGTAAAATCCTCTTCTGATTGGCTAATATAGGTTTTCCCGTCCAATTTCACCATGTTTTCGTTCATTTTAATGCCTGGCTCATTCAAGTTAGATTGAAATTGAATGATCACGCAGATCGTCATTCGACAATCAAATAATAATCATTCAATTTCACTATCCGAGCATTATTTCGTCTTTTAGTTTCACCCAGACATGTAAAAGATGCATTCAAATTAGAAGTATCGTACTGTTCAGTCGATTTCGTCTGGACTAGCAGTATGGGGTTAATCGGGCATTCATTTTCATTAATGGGCAAACATATTTCACCTTTTTTTCAAGCATCTTTTCCTGCATGTCCGTATTCCTCAACGTAGGCCTATATCTGTCAACATACAGATGCCCCTACTTTTTTGGGGTCAAACTTTTAAACAAACAAAGATCAACTGTTAGCCCTTCTCATTTCATTAGTTCGTTACATCATCCATCATCTCTCATATCAGTTCAGATGTTACATTATAAATGTTACAAAATTTTCTAATATAAATGTTACAAAACTTTCACAAAAACCTCAGAAGACAATAATAAAATGCATCAATTAGAAATCTGATTAATTTGAATGACCATTTGATGAAAATGATTGCCATTAACGAATAGGAAAAGAAAAGCATGGTCATATGCACACCGACGTTCGCTAATTTGAATGCTTCAACCGTCAAAGGATGTCACAAAACTCAATGTAAGAATGCAACAAATGTTTTTTATTGTATGCACCAAAGCGAAATAGAATGCCCCTAAACGAAAACGAACATTAGGAACAAAATCTTGGGTGCTTAAAATTTGAAATTCAATGCTTAAACAGTGAAAAAGAAACCTTAGTTTGATCAGATGTGCAAAAACCACGCGAATTTGAATGACCAATAACGAAAATGATCAGAAACATTTGCAAATTGGCCGGGAAAACCTATAATATGAAGTTATAATTAGCTATTCTAATTTCTAATTTCTAATTTCTAATTTCATCACTAACTGGTACCCGGAGAGGGATTCCCCAAGTATTTCCTTATTTTTATTGCCATTAAAAACTGATGTTTCTGGTCATTATTTTCCTTATGTTCCATGAAAGATATGTGAAAAGAGTATCTCTCAACTCATGACAGATATTTAGAATAAAGTCAATTAATATTTGGACTGGTTCATATAGTGCCATAGGTTTGTGTATAAAATACATTATTTGTTTGGCCTCCATATCCACAATGCATTGATAATGTCAAAAAGGTTGATGCAAATTGCTTGCCTAACTTCTACCGTGAAGTGACCGAAATAGTCTGCTTCCCTGACCTGAAGATTCCTATTGATAAATTTAGGTCTGGCATGCGCCAATGTCCATGTGACCAAAAAAGGATCCTGCTTTTCCGAAAATGTCCGAAGTTTGCGGAACTCGTTTTCGGCAACAGTCGGATGTTATTGTTGATGTTCGCCAACAACAAAATGACTGTTAGGCCCGTTGTAGATCCTGACATTTTTAAATTCTCAATTGTTACTCGAAGCTCAAAAATCATGTTCTTGCCATATTATTATGAAAGGTATTTTTTAATGTTACAACTGACGTCACTCAAACTGACATTGTACTTCATGATCTAGTTTTAACCATGGTGACTATTAACTGAGCTAACATTTATCCAGAGTCATCGGGAATATTCGGGTCTGGAAACCAGACTACCAAGCGATTCAGTATATAAATTTGTTTATTCATTTGGCTCTCCCATAGTCACCAGGTTTTTGGTTTCGTCATTACTCAAGAAAAAACAACAACACATTTCTGTGAAAATGTAATGTTTTCCACATAAAAAGGAAAATACTGCGCACAAAAATCGGTACCCAATTAGGCATTATGCGTGTCGTTTCCTTGACCAGTAAAGTTGTCTTTCCGTTGGATTTTTCTGTCAGTTATGTCCATTGCGTTTTTAGCCTATACAGCTTACCCGTAGGCCTGAAACGCAACGGACACAAAACGGACTGAAAACTCAAAGTTGTATGGTGTTACATGTATCAGGTTAACTCAGCACTTAAAATTTAATACGGGTACATGTTTTTGATTTGATTTACAAGAAGAGCAGATACGATTTGTAGAAAGCATCTCGTGTAAACCTCATTTACCAGAGAGCTAAAATGTGTTCAACTCAAAGATATATTTTCTTACCTATTTGTTCGACAGGCGGGCCCTCTGTACCGTAGTTCTCGCCAATGTCTTTAGGGTGATGGAGCTCCACGAGTAAGAAGTAAAAGTTGGAACCGCAGATTCCCCCAACGAGCGGCACAAAGGTGGGGACCCACCACCAATGTAGCCCACGGGGTCTGAAGAGGAAGGGTAGACATTATAACACAATTCATGTGAAGTATTTTTGTGTATTATATGTAACTCGACGGATTAATATATCAAGCAAACAAGCTGAGTACCTAAAAATTATCTACGTTTCCGTGTATACATGTACGGTATGTCAGGGAGACTTTTGAGACGCCTGTGGTACCGGTCCTTTTGGCTATAGTTCTGAGGATGAGCGCGTAGTTCAGAGCATGCGCTGCGCAGTTCTGAGCATGCGCACGACTAGTCAGAACAATGAAAACGGACCGGTATGTCTGCTGCCACCACGTGTCTCAAAAGTTTTCCATTTTCTGTACTATATTATTCCCGCACCATTTCCCCTTTATTGTCGGCTTACACTCTAAAAAGTGTCCAACTCCATTTACATTCTGATATTTTAGGCTCTTGAGATGGTACAAAATAATGACGAATTGTGGCCAATTTAATCATCTGAAATGTCTCAGATACCACTGCGGGCAGCAAACAAATCTGACGTCATAAGACTAACTCCCCTTTTGTGTCTTGCAATAGATACCATACCAAAGGGAGTACGTCCTATTACGTCAGACAGATTTGTTTGCTGCCCGCAGCGACGACTTTTAGACAAAATGGTACCAGCGGGCAAGAGGGGACTTGATAAAAATAGCGCTCAAAAGTCACTTTTTTGTTATTTCATGGCAGAAATAATTGGATGTTTCATTTTACAATCTACATAAAAATACAAAATGACGCAGACTTCTCTCAGCAATCAACATCATTCTAATTGTCAAATCATAGCTTCAGTGATGGTGAACTTAGGCCTAGAAATCAGTTTTGCGCTCGAAAATAGGACCGGGTGTGAAGAAAACAAGGTTTTGAGTTGTGCTCAATGATGTTGTTTGATCAAAAGAATCATGTGACAAAACTTACACCCAGACTTCACTCCCGTAGCCGGCCAGCCACGACAAGAACCGGCCAGCGAAGTCCCTGGCTGGGTTCATGGGGGCCCCGGCGTTGTGGCCCCAGGCCAAGATGATGATGGCCACGGAGGTACCCACAAAGAACGGCTCCATCCCTTTGGGTGGCTTGGCGTTTTTCTCGTCGAAAAAGACCAGGGTACAGTGCAGCAAGAGGCCAGTGTTGATAATCTGTACAGGGTAATTATTTTCTTCGGTTAGGATCCTAGTCAATTAACAACAACACGATAAATTAGAAGTGAATCTTTTAATTCTTTTATTTCGTTGCTCTTTCACATTGTAGTGTTTGAAGCACTGCATGCTCAGTGCTTTCCGAGAGCCTGTGGAAAAAATGACATACAGAGTCGGGGAAAGTTAAGGAAACCAAAGGTATCTTGCCTGTTCGGCGAGGCCGACCCAAAGACCAAAGTACGGCTGTGGGTACGTGCAGAAAATCCCTCCTGTTCCAGTCGGCCCAAATACTGTCCGGTTTCCCCCGTCGAAATGATCAATACCAGCTGACAAAACAAGTTATAGCGTCAGTATTTAAAACTGAAATTCCGTGCTTAAGTTACAACCCTCCTAAGGCGATCATTTTGGAGACAACGATTTGCTGATTTTAATGTAAAGCCATTTCTAGTAAATTCAACCTGATATGCATTTCTGCAGAGGTACCCAAAATGGCGTCTTTAAAGTAGGCTACCCTCATTTGCTAAAATATATATGGCCTATTGTAAGTATTCACCTCAATAACACAATATTTCAGTCGTAAATTGATTAGAAAAACATCATGGGGAACGTCAAATCTAAATCTTTCTCTTGCCAGATCATTATACTGCTGAGACGGAAGACTATCAAGGGGTCAAAAGAGGTCGTCATCTACTCTGTCCAACAGCCGTATATAAATACATGTAACGTGTATACTTCACTGATCTGGGGTGCGTTTTGGCGGTCATAACCGAAAACTGGTTCTGTTGTTTCTCTTTGTTTAATCACTTTGGAGATTTGGGGATTTCATTATAATGCGTAATTTTCACCTATTTCAAATTCCCAAAGAAATTCACCGACAAGAAGCAACCGAACCAATTCTTGGTTTATGGCTGTTTGTGACCGCCAAAACGCACCCCTGTAGTATACTTCCGTGGAGTTCAAGCCGCCACCCGCCATCTTACCGTGCCGAAAACAATACGTTTGTCCACTGGGTCTACTTACATCTTCGTTCTCAGAGTACACGTTAATCACTTTACTTGGCACGGTTATGGCAGCTACTGGCTTCAGCAGTCATACAGCATAGACCCATTGTGAGTCCAAGTTACTATACGTCCGTGCTCAGGGGTACGTTTTGGCGGTCATAAACAGTTTACCAATAATTAATAAATGAAATGTTTGCGGAAACACCGTGTGGAAATATTGCTTTAGGATTCCAGTGACTTGGCATCCTCACAGGATGCAACTTCCCCGCCTTCACGCGCCATCGCCCACCCATTAGGCTACTTAAGGTTCGCTTTCTTGGAGTTTAGGCATTCTCCTGAAGACGGTCAGAGCATACTGACCAGAACGTCGAGTTTATACCTCTATTTGAGAAGTATTTCCACATGGTGTTTCCGAAAACCTTTCATTTACTAAGTATCTCTCTCCGCCAAGCAAACCCTCAAATCTTACTTAAAGCATGGAGGTACCTCCATGCTTAAATGTAGTGTAGGCCTACATGATTGGTCATTGTTGCAATTTTCAGAAATGGGTGGATTTGGGGGCTAGTATTTTATAGGAAATATCGTTCCACTGTTCAAAGTTTTGCGTTTTGGATCTGTAGTAACGTCTTGGATAAGTTGGCATTTCGGGGGCGCGACCAGACTATGGTAACTATATATCACATGATAATGATGGACGGTTATGCAAATTCGTGCACGCAACACGTACATTAATGACAAGGCTCAAACTCGGTCGCTGATTGGATCCCCCGGAAAAGCGAGGGAGAATCGTCCAAAAGTAAAGAAAAAGTTAAGAATTGCCTGCCAACTTATCTAAGACCCTTGTGGCGATCCAAAATCATGGACGTTTGGCAAACACCGGCTGCGGATCCAGCTGCATTTTGTAAACTACGCATGCGTGATGCCAAAACCCACACAAAGCCGGGATTTCGAGAAGACACAACGTTAGTGAATCTGGCGCGCGGGCGCAGAAATAACAACACAAAGGTCTTGGGCCCAAGACTATCCGGATGATAGCCTTTATTCAAGGAGCGCGTGGCTACCTGACGCGTAACGCGCGCTGAATGCCACTCGTCCGGGTAGCCACGCGCGCCTTGACTAAAGGTTACAGGGCAGTTTTCCAACGATTTCCAGCTGGAAATCGTTGGAAAACGATATAAATTTCCACTTTTCTTGACAACGACAGCACACCTGGTGCCATCATTTCACAGGATGATTGAGACTAAGGTATTTCGTAATAATTCAGTAAAAACAAATTGGAGGATTACCAATCGTGTAGGCCCCCTACACTACCTTTAACCAAGAATTGGTTCGGTAACGTTGTGTCTTGTCGGTGAATTTCTTTGAGAATTTTAAATAGGCGAGAATTATACACCATAATGAAATACCCAAAAGCCCAAAATGATTAACCCAAAAGAAACAACAGAACCAGTTTTCGGTTATGACCGCCAAAACGGACCCCGCTGCCTCGCACTTACGGTAATAAATTCCGAAGACGACGGATGCAGCAGCGAATGCACCCAGTAGTTGTGCTGCGATCCACAGCGGTACTCTCCGCCATGCAAACTTCCCCACCGAGGCTAAGCCCAGGGTAATGGAAGGATTCACGTGACCTCCTAAAAACCGTAAGTTAGATCGGAGATGTCAAACTAGTACTACACAATTTTACTTCATGCTCCACTCCATGTATACCCCATACACAACCGTACTTCATAGACCAATGGAGGCCTTGACGAAAGAAAACTGAAAACACCAGATAATACATGACACTTTATAGGCCTAATCTAGTGAATTTTTCTCTATTATCAAAGCTGGAGAACTGGAGGAGCTGTTAAGTTTTAAAGAGATTTCATCAGAGCATTTAAAAATACATTCAAAATGTAAAGGACGACCCCAAATGGCATAAAATCCTCACTTACATGTATACATTTCATATTTTTTAATGGAAATTACTTAATATTAAGATTGACCGTAAATAGAATAATCTTGGAACTGACAGGATTCCAATCCATATTCCTTCCAGCTCCATTTTCCCTATTCAATCTCTTAAATTCACGACGTCATCTTGCATTCTCTTTGTATGTTACGAGTGACAAAAATATTCGTTTCCTTCGTCCGTCTGTCTGTCCGTCTGTTTGTATGTCTTGTCTACAGCTAACAGCAAAAGTCACTCTGTACCTGAGACTCCAAGACCGGTGTAGATCCCGAAGGCCACGCCCATCCCTGAGGTAAGTGCGGTAGAAACCTGTGTCCCCGATATCCAACCACTGATAAGTCCTTGGGCTATTCCCCCATCTACAAATAACTGGGGGAGGGGGTATATAGAAGGGGTGAAGACAAGTTTGTATGGGTGTGATGCGCGTGTTGGGGTGGGTAAAAAATGTATGTACAATTTAAAACACACTTCAGGGAAAAATAATCTTTTGTGTGCTTTAATATATCAGTCTCGATGTAAATCTCAATAGCGCAATGCATGATGAATTATAAAAGCTCCCACATCCGTGCAACCTGTGAACTGCAAGACTTCGTTCCTCTCTTTACCCCATATGCCCAAAAAGGAAAGCTGGTTTCTATTTTGCCGTGAAATTACTACATGCATATACATAGGAAATAAATCACAACAAAATACACATTAACATGAAATAAGGCGAAGTACCCCCCCCCCATGTTCTTTTATTAATAATAATAATAATAATAATAATAACAATAATTCTAAATCTCCTGGATGCGGCAAATGGGCGACTCTTTCCGAAATAACTCTATTTGGGCGACACGAGTGTCGCCCTTTTAGAGCACTTTCCCCACGCGCCTTACTAAAAGACACTCCAAAAGGGCGACTTTCACAATAGGGCGACAGTTATGTGTCGCCCTATTCGACCAGGTCACCCTAACCCACTCTTTTCCAGGATTATGTGTCGCCCTATCGATCCGGCAATTGAGGAAAATTATTATAATAATAACAACAACAATAATAATGTTTACCGGCGATGGGTCATTTGGGAGACATTCCCATAGACTTGTGAATTTTTTTTAAAACTTTAATGTAACCTAACCCAAATATCCTCTATCCTACTTCCACGAATTTCGGTATATTTATGTTTTGGACCATTCTCTATCGATATAACCTATTTGCGACGGTAAAATTCTCACTCCTTAGGGGGGCTGTGACATTAGGGAGACATTGAAATGTCTTACTAATGTCACTCGTCTCCCTAAGGTATACAAAATTATGACAAAATGTCTCCTTAAGGGACCATTAACAGGTATAATAATAATAATAAATAATAATAATAATAATAATATAGGTTTTCCCGGTTAATTTCGCACTTCTGTCATTTAAAATTGCTTAAAAGAAAGTTTAATTTCGTCAAAGAGGGGTCACTCGCCCCAAATGTTGATTCCAATTTCGAAATAACACCACTAGATTTCACTTTCAGAGCATTGTAATTCACAAAAAAAGACATTCTTATTCGTCCTATTTATCGTCATTTTCGTCTCACTCCGGGAATGGCGTTGAATTGGAAAAGCAAATTCGTCTTTTGTCATTCATTTTACCGATTTAGTCATTCAATTTCGTCAGTGGCATGATTGAAGAGTTTATGAAAGACAAGTTACTGGTCATCTTCTGGTCGTTTTTGTAATGAGCATTCAATGAAATGATTTTATCATGCAAATTCGGTAAGATCGCATGAAATTCAAGGAATGCGAGGCTTTTTCTTGTCATTCGGGTTTGAAACTTGGGAAAACATAGCTGCCAATGCCGGAAATCAGAGAGGCAGATACAGTACAACATCCAATGCAGACAGAAATCGCATCATAGATGCCTTTGAAGCTCATCACCTGGACTACTTGGCTGTAGCAGACACACTCGGGGTGAAGCGCCAAACAGCCAGCAGCATTGTCCAGACGTTTTATCTCCGGGAGAACAGACGAGATGCCATACCAAGGGGAGGGAGAAGACGACCCAAAACAGACCAGGAGATGAGAGACTGCATTCGTGACAACTTGGAAGCCAACCCACTGTTGACTTTGAACCAGCTTCATTCCAGACTAAGAGAGCAACTACCCAACACGCCGTATATCTCCCCAACTACACTCGCCCGCAATATAGACGGAATGCTCATCACCTTGAAGCTCGCCCAAGACGTGCCGCAAGCTCGCAATCAGGATAGGGTCCTGCAACAACGACAGGAATATGCACGTTGGTTTCTGAGACATGGAATTGTCGGTCAGTGCATCTTCATAGATGAATGCGGCTACAACATTTAGACAAGGAGATCATATGGAAGAGCAGCTAGAGGACAACCCGTTCAGAGAGTAGTCAACAACCAGCGGGGGAACAACTGCAACGTTACATTCGCCACCTCTCGTGAAGTTGGACTTGTACACCACTCCATCAACCTCCAAACCACTACCAGTGAAACTTTTGAGAACTTCTTACAGGGAACAGCTGAAGCCTGTCAGTTAATGTTCCCACCCGAAGAACATCTGTACTTTGTGTTCGACAACGCCAGACCTCATGTCCGTGCTGAACTTCCCCCCTGGGAACGACAACATTGAACTGAAGCGGCTGCCCCCGTACTCTCCATTCCTCAATCCTGTGGAAATGGCACATTTCCAGAGTGGCAAGCTATAGTAGGCGACCACCAAGCTGCTGCAAGAGAGGGCCTGAACATGCAGGCATGGAGAGCACGTCTGCTATTGGAAGCAGCTCAACAGAATGTTGATGAGATCACACATGAAAAGTGTCAGAGATGGTTCAAGCACACACAGACCTACCTACCCAGATGCCTGGCTAGGGAAGAGATAGAAGGATAAAGATAATTCACGAAGAAAGAACATTACTTTATTTTCCTTTTGTGACTGAACATAAACTTCAAATATAAACAAGAAATGTTGTTAAAATGCATTGCATTATTTATCTTTACGCAGGTAATTTTCTTCGCCCTTGTGAATTGAACATGAACATCGTACAACACGAGTTATGTTTCGCATTTATATTCCATAAATTTGTATACAAAGCATTGGCCCTTAATCTAATTAACAAGAGAAAGTAAAATAACAATGAGTTATGTAATTATTGCGAAATGTTTATGCCTGATTTCTTCGGCCTATTCCTCTTAGTTGATTTTGAATCACAACAAAAATGACGTCCAAATAGCAGCTAATTCAAACCATCTTAACGATAAATTCAATGAAGAAATTGAATGATTAAATCGGTAAAATAAATGACAAAAAACGAATTTGCTTTTCCAATTCAACGCCATTCCCGGAGTGAGACGAAAATGACGATAAATAGGACAAATAAGAATGTTCTTTTTCGTGAATTACAATGCTCTGAAAGTGAAATCTAGTGGTGTTATTTCGAAATTGGAATCAACATTCGGGGCGAGTGACTCCTCTTTGGCGAAATTAAACTTTCTTTTAAGCAATTTTAAATGAAAGAAGTGCGAAATTAACCGGGAAAACCTATAATAATGATAATAAAAATATAAATATAACAAATAAAAAATCTTTGCTGTTAACAAAACACTTCGGCTTTTACTGGTAGAAAGTACTCGTACTCATACTCGTACTCATCGTAAAGTACTCGTATTCGTACTAAAATGTACTCGTACTCGTACTCACATGAACAAATTTCCATGTACTCGTACTCGTACTCATGCAAAAGTACTCGTACTCATGCAAATGCACTCGACTACAACAATGGTCTGAAGCATCCTGTGAAATCGTGGCACCCGGTGTACTGTCATTTTCAAGAAAAGTACATTTTTTGTATCAATTTCCAGCGATTGTCGGCCGACAATCGTTCGAAATAGTCTACTTCCCTGACCTGATAATTCTCTTATGTATATAAATTGCTCCGCAAGTTTTGTCTGAAGTAGGACCAAGGAACCAGACTACAAGAACAGCTCCCCCCCCCCTCCTTTTTCTCTGTTTTCCCAGCATCTATGCACACAAAACTTTAAATGGGTCAGTGTTACAGTATTTGCTACAAAATACTAACCCCAAATCCATTCATTTCTGAAAATTACAGCAAAAGCAAATGTTGTATACTACCTTTAAACAGTATTTTTCTACTGGAAATAGACCGACAAAAAATGACGTCACGATTTGTTTACCTGCGTGGTTTAGGTAGAACAAGTGAGACAACGTCCCAACCTTGCTCCTATATCTAAAGCACGCAATGTACATGTAAACAAATCGTGGCGTCATTTCTACGTACCTCTATTTACTCACGGTTTTGCGTGCATGTCTGATCTGGGGCAAAATTGGATGCCATATTGCACGTAGGCCTAATCAATTCCCAGCCCAGATTTTTTAATTTACACTGAAAGGTGCTCTCAATGCGAAAACATTAAAGTGGACACTACAAATAATGAACGTAACAAGTTTTTGCAATTCACTTCAACTTACAACTAATACGAAAGTTCCTGCCATCTCGGCCAGCATACCCCGTGCCAGGTCGCTACGGACGACCAAGTGCCGTCGAACCGAGGTGCACCCTGACCCCGGCATCACGGCTAGTTAGCCCCGAGAGGCTCCCGTCCTGCCCGCTGAACTCCCAATCGAAGTGTGTTCCGCTCAGAGGGACATATTCCCAGCGATACAGCTGGAACTTTGAGCTCTGCTAAGTCAAAATATAAACTGTCATCAATAGGAGCAAAATTGGGTTCTGGACTATAGTCCAACGATATCTGCGTATCTTCCATTGACATAATTTCCAACGATGACGGGGACAGGGGGATTTCAAGCCCAAAACATCTAAAAATGTTACCCTGAGTATATTTTTCCGTCCTGCAAATATTTACTGCAGCCTGCGTTTTTGCATTAATTATTTTATAAGTGTCAATGGTTTTACGGACGGGACCAAACAAATTACGTCGACAAAAATGCGGCATTTGACACTGCTAAGCGTCGTACCTTTTTCTATTAAAATAGCACTAGAGCCGTATCTGTACGTGCATATTACGTATATATTTTTTAGAATATTCGAACCGGCAAAATGGTATTCGAATATTCGGTTGACGATCGCATATTCGAAATATTCGGGACAGCCCTAGAAAATATATTGGTGTGCGTATGTGTGGGCGGATCTTTTTTTATTGCTGTTCAGTTCAAGAAATGCAGAGACTTAATTTCTGTAGTAGAAAGTGACATGTAGAGCATAGTGCAGTTTTGAAATATACAACGTAGGGTGACGCAATCTCCAAAAGATCCACGAGTGCAGAGCTAGCTTGAAATGTTAACTTAATATTATACCTTTCATACTATGGATAGGCCTATGCTGAGATTTATAATTGATTCAACACAAAATGACCATTTTATGGGAGAACGTATCTGTTACCGTCTGCCTCAACTGGCCGTGGAAGTACATTCTCGTGTTATCTGGAAAGTTCGGTGTGAGAGATGTGACCGTCTAAAAAGTACAGAAAAAAATATACTTTGCCAAAGGCACCGCCCCCCCCCCCCCCCCCCCGATCGCTGACCATGGTCATAGATTTAAAAAGAATAGATTAAAAAAGATAGATAGATAGATAATAAAGAAAGTGTGACGCCCAGCCCCGGTCACCTGCTCTTATTGGATACAGGGATGAAGCGTATAATAGGAGACATTGATGTACCCTCTTTTAACAAATTGCTTGTGAATTATAGGAACAAAATATAATCAAAACTGGCCCGATGAGCTTACTGGGTTCAAGCCTTACATTATTTAATGCAATTGTGTTTCGTTCCATTACAGTGGATATGTTATTCTGAGTGGTGTGTACATGGATTTCAATAAATTATGCACGAGCGATCCTATTGAGTTACAGGGGAAACGCATTTCTATTAGATTAGTATAGTCTAGTCGTGGGAGTATACCAATAGTGCCCCATGCATGAACTGAAAACGAAATTGTTATGGATTAACCATCCTGTTCAATTCAAATCGAGATGCACCCCACAACACACAGCCACGCAGAAATGACAGAATAAACATGAATTTACAAACGAACAGCACACGATTCAATATAATGTACAATTTATACAGGCTGCGTGTATTGGGCACAGTGAATTGAAAGCATGTTCTCTTTAGGTAGGCCTACATGGTGTCACTGTTAGTGAAATACACCGTACGTGGGACTCCGGATGAGCGCGTTCCAGCCAGGGGGATAAAATCATG
The DNA here is from genome assembly GCA_037893225.1 of Hippasteria phrygiana. Classification (NCBI taxonomy): domain Eukaryota; kingdom Metazoa; phylum Echinodermata; class Asteroidea; order Valvatida; family Goniasteridae; genus Hippasteria; species Hippasteria phrygiana. The sequence continues at coordinate 89,746 of JAZGUH010000502.1, forward strand.
ACGTCCCCCGTACGTGCGTCGATATCGACGGGGCACAGCTTCCTCGGTGCAGGTGTGCGTGCGAGCATTTACGGGCGGGCATTTCCATAATGCAGGTCAATAATAGGCTTATTGGCAAACGCTGTGTGCGCGTGCAGCAAAACCCCCAGTCCAACTTCTAAATTGTACGTGTATATAAAAAGCACACCATGTGATGGCACTACTTGGATGTCTGTCAGGAATTCTTGCATATAGGCTAGATTAATTTATGGGTTTGACCATAGAGCAAGGTACACAGTACACAGTTCAATGTGCAGTAAAATACGTTTCATTTCGTTGCACCGTACCGTTGCGTTGGAATACTATTACTAACTGTCCTCGGCTGCAAAGCGAAAGCGAAGGTGGGAGTTATATGTAAGATTACAAAATACTCACCTGTGTTCTGAAATTGGTTCCTAATTTGCCTGACACTATTATCAAAGTTACGAGACAAGGCGTGCATAGGCCTTCAGATGCATATCACACATGAGCGACCTTTCACCGGACGCATTTACCAGAGAACACTATCTTCAGCATAAACAAAAATCCCGTCAGCGCCATCTGACACGGAACATGATCTATGCCCTCGCTTTGGTTGTCAACAGTTTCATCTTGAGGGCGTGCTGAAGGTTACGTGGTCTTTGCTGCACGGTGCTCGTCAGCCTCGTATCGCTGACGATAATGACCTTGAAACCTGAAAATATTATGTAGTTTCTGAGGCTGTTTTAATTAACTGAAAATTTCGAATAACATATACAATGTAATGATGATATTCTTCCTCCCGACAGCTTGAATCGAATCAGCCCAAAAGGGTTGTTCGCCCATCCAGTAAATCAGCGATAGCCTTGTACTGGGAAGCTGGAAATTTTACCGTATGGGCCCTACATTATAGATTTGTGTAAATATTCTTGTATTTGTGTAAATATTTTATTACAAATGCATGCAAGGCCCCAATGCAAACCAGTTTTAAACTGTTTTGGCACAGCCTGGGTAAAGAAATGTAATAAATAAATAAATAAATAAAAACATGGTTGAAGCTAAAAGTCACAAGTGTGATTGCCGAATGTTCCCATGTATACTCACATATGCACCCTTATGGGGTAGGCCTACCTCTATTGTGGACTTTACTTTCCTTTTTCATTTTCCTTTGTCCCTATTGAAATCTCAAAACCCATAGCGTTAACTTTGTGGGGTACCTCGATTTCTAAAGACTCCCTCGTGGGGTAGCATTGTCCCCAATTGTTACCCTTTCTTCCCGGTACCCCGTAAGGAGACTAATGTAAGAACACTTTGACTCGTTTTTATAGAGGGAACATCTGGAGTGAGAAATCAGTTAAATAAAGGATCCATGCCAGTAAATGACTATTTCAACTTAATTCACACGTGCTACCTCATACAACAATACCAGCATGATCTAAATGCGTGTTTTCGTTAGTTTGAAGTAAAAATCAAGTGGTAGTTTTCGTTTCTTGTAAAAATCTTTCCAATTTAGTCACCAATTTTAGTGTTTGATAATAGAAGGAAAACTTGTTAAAAGGGCATAATATAGGTACGAAAAATATCACTGTGTCTTTTTGAAATGAGATTTAAAACAGTAAAGACCAGCGAAGAAAAGTAAATAATGATCTGAATTTTTTTTTATTGGTATATTTTTTCCAGTGTCTGTTTTGTCCCTTTAGTAAAACAATTTTGCGGAAGTAGGTCTACATTTTTTACGATAATCATTGAAGAATCACAGTTGGTGAATAGTAGGGGACTAACCAGTTTGCATGGTGATATACGGCGAAATACAAGTAACGAAAGCCTACTTCAGACAAACAAATTTACATTATTTTCTTCTGGAGTGGCCAACGTGAAGATATGGAAAAGAAATGCAGATCGGCTTTCCATTAATGTCTCTTAACTTTAATTTATTATCCGAATTCAAAGAATGTCATTACTTAACATTTAACTGAAAAACGGCGAGGACAACCTATTAAAATATGCCTGTAGGTTAAAACATGCAATGATCGCAGAGGCAAATCTAAAAACAAATAATCAGCTGTACTTCGGACTGGGTGCAACCACTTTTCAAAGGTTAAACTAAGATTAATGATTATCAAAATGACGGGAAAGTCCTACTTAATTTATGACAAGTTGATAACCTCTTTCAGAACACATAGGCCTAGGCCGTATAGGTGACTGTGACCTTCTTCACGAAAAGACGCGTGTGCGAACAAAAAGAAGAGTTAGGAGACGATCGTGCGAACAAAAAATGAATTTTTAAACAAAATGCAGCTAAATTCCCTTCATATACGGTTCTTGGTTCTTTCTATTAGGTCGCTAATTATGATCAATAATGTGGTCAATTAGCTAAAACAATTAGCATAAGATGTCAGTCCGGTTATAGAAAACGGAAAAGTGGATCACCCACCGTACGTTTACTACCGATGTAACTACAATCGGAAAGGGGTTCGCTTCGCTCGTGTATACCCACCGCCCAAACAGGGCGCTGGGAACGTCCGATGCGCTTCACAGATTTTTTTAATGGAAGCGCACGGCATTCTGGGTAGGGTACCACGACCTTTGTGAACTACATGTACCTAGGGGTGCACCACACTAAATAGGCAAAAATGGCGGCGCCAAACTGATTAGCATAAATTGTAAACCCACAACTTTTTTTGAATAATACATTTTTTGAGATTATGATCAGCTATCATAACCTGGGGGTTCTGTGCTTCAACTTTTGTGAAGACTTGATAAATTTTGGCTTTTAAAATTGGTCCTTTTTGGCTTGGCAAGTGGAGGGATGCTGTATGAAAAATGGCAGCTGGCCGGTTTGGGAAAAGCCACATTTTCGGGGGTGGTACTGTCTGGGGACAAATAGCAAAACAATTCAACGGCTGACCTGCCAAAAATTGAAAAGAATTTGACAGATTATTAATCAAACTATAATTTTCAGTAGTTTCACAAAAACTGAGAGACTCCTGGATAAGGATTTTTTTCACTGTGAAGTTGGTGGATTTTACACTAATGGTCAATGGGAGTATATTTAGTGTGGTGCACCCGTAGCGCTGTGAAAATTATGTGTATAGCGGAACTGGTGATCTGCAGCAGGTCACAGGTCACACAAAATCTATCAAATCAGAGCTCAAGACGCATCAGACGTTCCCAGCGCCCCGTTTGCCAGGGCGGTGGGTACGACTGAAAGGGGTTCGCATGATTTTGCGTTTCACATTGTAAAAACACAAAATGCACTTATTGAGACGTTGGAAAGTTAAAAATAGATAAGACAGGTTTTGCTTTATGGAATAAAGCCAATGTTTAGGCAAAATAACTTAAGGAAATCTAAAAAGTTTGTGGGACTTGCATATATTTTCATTTCAATTTGACGTTATACTGCTTATGGACTTATCAAATTTGATACATTGTTATTGTGTCTCGTGATAACTACATTGATGCCAATGGCAAAGTACAATTTTGTCAAACTACACCCATATCTGCTAATGGGGCCCAGAGTCCACCAGGTGTATTTTGTTCCGTGGCGGGATGATTTATGCACTAGTAACAAGTGTAAATGATATGCACACGCTGATTGTTAGTGCCCCCAGTCACCCCACTGAAAAATGTTAGTGCCCCATGTTCCCCCTATATATCGAGTGCCCTTTTTCACGTCTACCCCCCCCCCCCAATAAAAATTACCTTGCTATGCCTATGAACGGGGCCTGTATAAGTACACAATCGCCGCAACATTAAAATAATTTCCTTCATGCTGCTGGCCATAGTGTGCCCTCACTGGGAATTACAGTTTCCCCCTGTGCCCCCACTGAAAAATATTAGTTCCCCAGTGCCCCCACTGAAACATATTAGTTCCCCTGTGCTCTCACTAAACATTCTGGTGTCCCCTATGTGTCCCCACTAAAAATGCTGGTGCCCTCCTGGCCCCAGCCAGTTGCGAATGCTGGTGCCCCGGGTCCTCACTTAAAATGCTGTTGCCATGCATGGACCCCCCACTCATAATTATTGTGTCCCCAATGAAAATCCTTGGCAACATCACTGCACAATTTTCCCCTAAATTGTGAAGAGTACGTAGCTAAAGCTGTACAAACAATATGAATCTTCCAATCACTCCGGTCGAATGTGTGGAGGGAGCTGGATTCAAGCACTCTCATTGTTCAAAAAAATATAAATGGTTGGCTCAGTGGAAGAGCAAGTGGCACATTACTGAAGTTAAGTAACGTTGATTGTAGGCAGTACTTGGATGGGAAACCACATCAAGTATTGCTTGCATTAGCGTGCCTAGTAAAAATTGTAGGACCATTTGGGCAGGTTTGGGCTAGCCCATTTGGGACCCAAGTGGCCCCATCGGCCCAAACTGTATGTTGCCCATATAGGCAACCCAATTGGGGCCAACTCAGTTGCCCATCCAAGGCCCAACAGGGCCCCACTTGGGCTTGCTGGCTGGGAAATAGTGCATTAATTGTTCTGGGGCACGACAGGCCCTTATTCATCTCAAAAGGGCCACGTCCTTCGGAAGAGACGTTAAGCCGGAGGTCTCGTGTGCTCTATAACCCAGAGCTCTATAAAAAGCCCCGGTGCTTCTGGTGCCCTCATCACACATCCTGTAATTGACGCTTGCGCTGTTGGATGTTGAATGAAATAAAATTAATAAAATAGAGTTGCTAAAAAGTACATGAATTGTTTTGTATTAAACAGAAATTTTACATTAAGTTTATTTTTTTCAATTTAATGTTAATGAAAGCAATTTTATAAAAAGTACAATGTGTACATTTAAATTAAATTGCATATCTTTCAAAACAAATCTATTGATCAAGAAGTGGTTATATAGCGAATGTTTTTCTTCTTCACTTCTCACAGCCAATGGGCCATTCAGATAAACCCTTTCAGGGTTGTAGCAGAATTCGAAAAAATGAAATGTTATTTCTACTTTTCTTACATAATTGTGAAGCATATCTATTTGTACTATTTTCTGTAAAATTTCCACTTTAAACAGTAGGAAAATTATGTCCCCGCTCCTTTTTTGATCTGTAAAAAATCCCTGTCTACCTTTCAGCATGGATATATCGAGTGCCCTTTTTAACGTCTACCCCCCCCCCCCCCCCCCCATAAAAATGACCTTTCTACGCCTATGGTATGTCCGTTGTCAGTCTCCCTTTCTTTGAAGTTGGTGTGTTTACCATTGGTGTCTATGGAAGTTAATCTGTGCCATTCGTTTTATTGCTTAAAATGCTAGTTTATGTAAAATCAAATCATACTGTGTTTTCGTTTTTTTGTTATTATTAGTACAATAAAATGTTTAAAAAAGAGCTTTTAGTAAGGTACCGTAACTCACTGATAATCACCGGAATTTGTGTCATCTAATAAAACAAAAATTATCATAACCTTTTCAATACTGCTCCGATTCTAATATTGTTTTCATCATTCATCAGAGCTCCATATTTGGAGGTATGCACCCTTATATCATAGCTTCCTTACCAGCTCTAAACAATACAGTAATGGTGGACGTGTAACGTACAATGTAATGGGAAAGCAACAACATACTATCTAATCTATTGTGTTCACATAAATAATTAAGTACAAAATTAAAGTTACATACACGTTAGTGAATACAAATTGTATTGATCCCAGGTACTGATTATTTGTGTTCTGGGAATATTTTATGGGGAGAGGCTGGGAAAAGGAGAATATATGCTGAAGGAACATGTTTTCCAGTCGTGATGAATTTTGATTTTCCCTCTAAAGCTTAATTGTTGCTGGATTCTTCGCCTCGTTGCTTCATCACAACGTCGATGTCGTCAGAAATAGCTTCAAAGAAACAAAAGAATAATTCAATGACAATTTAAAATAAGATGAATGACAGACTATGTACTGGAGAGTTCTTTTATAAAAGTCAAACGTCATTATGTGAAAATTATAGCACATGGATAGCTCATTGCTGCGCGCTGTACGAACAAGCTTACACCATGCTCGTACTTATGCTCTGAACTGAAGGGACATCGCGAATCGTGAATATCGACTACAATATTCGCGATCTGCGATGTCCCTTTTTAAAAAGTTTTTTTAGTACAATACCCTGGGTAAAGAAATGTAATAAATAAATAAATAAAGCCACCATAGTTTTACGTACGTTCGCGCATCGCGTGGAGTGGAAATTTAGTTTGCCCCCGTTCCGTTAACTTGAACAGCCAATGATATGATCCATCCAGTTGTATATACGTGGTTATACAACTCGGGCTCCTGTCATGGCCCTTGTTGTCCGTTGTCCGTTGTCCGTTGTCCGTTGTCCGTTGTCCGTTGTCCGTTGTCCGTTGTCCGCCCCCCCCCCCCCCCCCCCCACCCCCCACCCCCGATCCTCCCTTGTCTGTTTCCTTGCTCTAGGCTAATACTTACCCACGTTATTCTCGTAGTTCGACTCGGGCATGGGCAGCTCTTGCTCCGGTTTGTGGTGAGCTTCCACGCACAGTATGTACAGCATTGCGCCCCCTATCCCTCCAACACACGGCCCAACGATTGGCACCCACCACCAGTGCATTCCACGAGGGCTGTGTATGAAAACCAAAATGAGAAAAGACACATCGTGAATTTCAAGAAAAAGAATGGAACATTTGTTAACCAGTGGTTGATTCGTGACGTAACTTACACATGCGCAATGACATCCAAGTGCTAGTCTAGTCGAGTATGGTTTCACTGGTACCCTCTTCAATTGTCACAGTTTAGTATAAGCAGCGCGACCACTAGGCTGGATCCGGACACTGACAGTCGACTGACAGCGTTCTGGTAAAGTTAGTTCAACAATCGTCGACTATAGTTAACTCTATGTTTTGATTGAACTTGCTCACTGAGTGGCACCCTCTTCTTCCAAAGAAAGCCACATTTTTTAAAAGTAAATTTTCAAAGAAAACAAAGAAAACTGGCAGGAGGGACCTCCGGAATATACCGGCGCTCTACCAACTAAAGTTGCACTATGTTGGCGGTCTCCCAAATTGTCATTTTTCTTTGTCCGGGGCGCTAGTCAGAATTCTTTTTTAAGTCTGCATTCACAGTTGTTCTTCCATGCTTTCAGCTCCAGATAATAACAAAGGCATTAATGTAAATTAAAGAAGTATATAATATACAAAACAACTCAGAATAGATGCATGGAGGCATTTTCAAGAAGCCGTAGTTTGTATAAAAATGCCTACAACAAATACGGGGACAAAATTACGATACACATACACGTGTGAAGACAAACATGACAGGAAAACAAGAGCAATAGGACAAAACGAAGAGACACACAATCTAACAGACAGTAGGCGTACAAAGTATTTTGTACAGAAAGAACAAAGCCATGAAATTCTTCTTTTGAAACCGAGAAGCAATTTAGATGACTTACACCCAGACTTCGGTGCCCCAACCGGCGCAGTACGTAAACAGCCTCGGCGGGAAGTCTCGGGCCGGATTGATCGCGTAGCCGCAGTTGTAGCCGAAGCTCAGGCCAATGCCGAGCACCACAAGTCCGATCATGAGAGCTGCCATGCCGTCCGGTGCGGCTCCATTCCTCTTGTCTGTGATGGCCAACACGCAGGCCACAAGCAGAGCAGTAGCCAGGATCTAATATGGGGATAAGATTTTCGAGGGTGGGTCTGGAAGAAGCATCGGGGTGGGAGGAGGTGACACAACACTTTTTGAAACTCAGTAGCTTTTGTGTTTGAGTTCAAAATCAATACCGGTACAGTTCAAGAGAGTGAACCCATTCTGTCCGGCTGTTATTAATGGGGTGTTGGTATGCCAATACGGGCTTGTGCAGCCAAGCGTAACACACACAATAGGCAAATAATGTATTGAATACGCGCAGGAATGCGCACATAGACGACGACCGGCCAGGCGATATTTTTCAAACCACGGCTATGGCCGTCGTTCCTATTCAATGGGTGAAGGGTCGTGTGTGTCATTTCGTAACTATTGTCACTGTTTTCACGAAAGGTCAGACTTTGAACACTTACCGGTACCTTTTCAAGTTGTGCAAATCAACATAGGCCATAGGCCCTACATGTCCCTATAATACATCTTTACAAAAGGGCAAAAATGAAAATCGATGAACGTGTTGGAAAGACACATCTTCAAGAGCCACAAAATGGAGGTTTGGGTAATATGGACTTTTTAGCAGAAATTAGCAAAGGCTATACCTGATCGCCCACACCACCCTGCAATGTAAGAAATTCCTTTGGGTATGTAGCCCAGATGCTTGCCGAACCATTAACTCCTAACACCATCCGAACTCCTCCATCAAAATCGTTCAATGCATCTACGAAATTGAGAAGAAAAGAAAGAAAGAAGTGTTGTGGGATTTTATTGTAAGAAGCGCAAAGGGAGAAATGTGTAAAGTTTGTTTATATATCGCCCCCTTCGTTGCTTAAATGGTTCCCTTTAATTAATACGTCCAATCTCGATGTCAAATCTTCTCTCGGGCACGGGCGTAAATCACGGGGGGATGGGGGTATTCCTCCCCCCCCCCCCACTTTATGACCGGGGGATGGGCCATTGGATCAACCCCCCCCCCCAGATTTGTGTGGTGAGAAGCAAAAAACGCTGCTTTCGAGGTTATCTTGTAACTTTCCAACAGCCAAAATGTATAAAAAACGGAAAACAAACAACCAACACAAAAACTTTAAATGTACCGTTGTGTTGTCGGGTATAGGGACACAAGTCTGCATATTTGCATTAAGATGTACACAGCCTACACGGGGTAACCAGACCTTTGTATTATAAACAGCGCCCCAAGTGTCATATTGCCCCCCCCCCCCCCCTTCGATTTTTTTCGGCCGGGAATTTGGTCACCTCCATCCCCCTCCCCCCACTCGCCGACACAGATTTACGCCACTGCTCTCGGGATTTCATTTTGTTCCTTCGAAATATTACTTCGTCCTCTCAAAATATACTTTTCATCCACCGAATTAATATAAAAATATGTCACTGTTTCGAATGTACTTCATTCGATGGAAATAACATTTCGATCATGTGAAGTAATTTTGAATGAAACAATAATAGACCTATGCGCTGCTACACACTGCCTCTAAAACTTGAATAACCTGCAATATTTTCCTGGTAAAAGAAAGAGGAGGTCTGACGAGAATTTTTCTTAAAAGCATTTGGGAAAGATTCTGCTTAATAATGAATTGAAACTCTGGACCAACTTTTACGAAGTCATTTTAAATCAACAAATTTGAGATTTTTCTTATTAACAATGGAAGCTTACGATGACCACAGCCAATTTCTCCCTTTCTCCCTAATATTCAAAATGAGATCAGCATTAAATGTTTCCTTCATATCTTCGAAAAGGGATGTTCTGACCAATATAATAATTTAGTTTTTACATCTTCAGAATTACCAAGATAGACTCCATACAAGCAGGCCGATGCAGCGAAGGCACCCAGAAACTGTGCAATGACATAAACGGGGAGTTTCTTCCAGCTGAATTTTCCCACAACAGCGAAGGCTAAAGAAACAGCCGGGTTGATATGACCCCCTGGAGTTAATGTCAAGAAATATAGAATTACAATGTATACAATAAAGTGTTTAATAGCATGCAGAGTATCGGCAACTTTTTCATTACTATAAGTCCTATAACACTCTAAACCCTGAATTTACTTCGATGCTTAATCTAAATTGAGGTAGTAAATTTCAATTACTTCATGTTTGATGATAAATTGAATTCACTATGGGCACATATCATACTCGACACCCAAGAAGCAACATTACCCCCCCCCCCCCCCCCCGGGCCTGCTCATCAGCATTTCATCTCTCCACGGAACGTACAGCAATTTCAAACGCACTTGTGTACTATACAGAGAGAAGCCAATGGGGAAAATATGGCATTCCTGTGTTCTGAAACTAAAATCCTATGGCTGGGCTCGAGCCCATTGAACTTGCATCAACAAACTTGAATTTGATCTAGACCACTTATAGACCCAGGTCTCCACATTCTCCAATGTTAAATGTATTATACAACATCTGCAAACATGAAAAACGTTAAACTACTGAATTATTATGAAATACCTTATACTTGACTGTGAGTAAATAATAGTCAAGCATCCTGTGAAATCATGGCACCTGTGTGCTGTCATTTTTATGAAAAATATAATTTTTGTATCAATTTCCAGCAATGGTCGGGCGACCATCGTTGGAAATAGTCTAGTTCCCCGACTTGATAATTCCCTGACGTCTATAAATTGCTCCGCTTTGTCTGAAGTATAGGGTCAGGGAACCAAACTACAAGAACAACATTTTTCTCCTTGTTTTCCCAGCATCTATGCACACAAAACTTTAAACAGGTCAGTGTTACAGTATTTGCGATAAAATACTAACCCCCCCGAATCCATTCATTTTTGAAAATTACAGCAAAAGCAAAATGTTGTATACTAAATTTAACACCCCGTGCACCTTTGGTAGGACACATTTAAAGCTTAATTCCAACCCCAAAGTCAAGTTGATTTCAAGCTTTTCCTGTTTAAAATCCTCATTACCAAAATCTTTCCAATTTTTATTTAGCCAAACAAAATACAGATTACCAGCCAAAATAGCGATGATCTATATTGCTTGTGACTGGTTCTCACTCAACTGATTTTTTTGCATAGCTTGTATTGATAAGGGACTTGTGTGTGTGTGAGTTGTTTTTGCATTCAATAGGGGACCTTTAACAATAGAGGACAATAGGGTCCCGATTGAGAAAGGTCCGCGTTTGAAAATCGTGTATAAAACCAATGAGGGCCCTTGCCAAAAAGTTAAAGTATGAACATTAGGAGGACAATAAGAGGTCCCCGATTGCAGGCGTTTACGCACTTGGGTGCGTGGTACCTGTGTAGCTCCATGAAATGGGTCCCTGTATAGATTGTCTCGCATCACCCTCTCCTTTACCACACCCACCCCACCCCGTCTTACCCACCCCGAAGCCACACCATTCACCCCACTCCACCCAACCACACACCCATCCCCATCCCCGGCAATCATACCAGAGATCCCAGCTGATGCGTAGACGCCCGTAACGACCGCCACGAACCAGCCCAGGTTGATGGAGAGGAAATCTCCCGCAGAACTGCGGCTCAGGACGCTCTGCGCAACATTACCGTCCCCGAATAACTGCCAAAAAAAATGTGTGCATAGTTAAAGCAGTGGGGCACCTAGGATTTTAATCGGGGACGGGGGGGGGGCTTATCAATTTTTTTCAAAATATATTCACAATTGTGTTCCAAAAAAATGTGGCCCCAAAATCATATGCCCCGGAAGATAATTTTGAAAAGCGGGCGGAGGGGTGCGGAGTGGGGGGTTGGGGTGGAGGTGGGTGCTAGGAGTCTTTTGACGTTAGTGGCGCCATTATAGACATGCAGCAAACTACTCGGAAATATGCCACTTACAAACAAAACGAGACCCCCTCTATAACACTGGGTGCGCCACCGAGGTTAAAGTGATTTATTTACGAATTATTTGGAATACTGTGAGGTCACATTCAGACCGTTATGGGAGTCGCCCAATACAAGGCTAAAAGCCACTCTATATGTACTATAGGTAAAGGGCCACAACAGAGGTGGTGGGGTTGGCAACATTATGTTGCCAGCCCTACCACCCTACTATACGGTTTTTTCTGGGTATAGATCTAAATAGAGGATACTTCAATAGATTCCAAAAAAAATATCCTAGTCGGAGGAGTACAAGCCTCCATTAAACTCCAACCACTACTCTCGCCAACTCGACATTTTGTTGTTCGTGCCGATGTTGCTGCTGTTCGTGCCGCTGTTCTTTTTTCTATTTTTTAATGCAAATCGCCCTCCTCAACATGTCATTTACGGCACGCCTGACCATTCCGCTGTCCTGTGTGATGATCGCAACCTCAGCGGTTATGCGTCTCTGGAGGTCATCAAGGTCCGCTGGTGGAGTTGTGAAAACCTTGGATTTGAGATGGCCCTACAAGAAAAAAATCCAGTGGTGTAAAGGTCTGGGGACTTGGGGCCACTCCACGGGGCAATTCAACGCAATTAGGCGATTGCCGAACAATTCTGTGAGGCGTTCAGTCACAACCTCCGGTGTGGTGGAGCGTAATTACGTTGAGGAGGGCGAAGTCTGTATCCAAAAGAATGGGGGTTATGTTGAAGATTAACCTGTAATTAAATTTACACAGAAGATGGTGATTAAAAGAGGCACATGTTGGATTTGTCTCTTATTGCCTTTGATCCAGTTAAAAACCCGCATTTTTGTGCGCAAGCCGTTTTTAAAAGGTTTGCAAATGTAGCCCCTAATTAGTCATGCATGAAATGCGCCAAATGATCATGGTGTCATTTTAAAGCATGAAAGGTTTTCTACCCACATGTATGGAGCCATATTCCAATTTTTTTTTGAAATTGTCATTTTGGAGAAATTTTTCTGAGTGTATACTTCTTTTTGATACACCCTTGTATAATATGCCTGGCTGGGATAGTCGGGTTTTGACAGCTCATTCATCTGCCAAATGTCAAACAGCTTACTCATCCGTCTCAAATACTCGGATATTAAATACCTCCTGCTGATCTATCTACCAAATACTCATTATATTAAATACCGTCTGCTGATCTATCTACCAAATGCTCAGATATTAACTCAGCCTCATTCAATCTTCTTCCCCCTGTTCACTGTTAAGAAATCACGCATAATTTGGTTCAGCATTTTGCATAATTTGGTTCAAGATTTCCTATATACGAGTGTCCAAATTCACTCAGGAAAGAGTTCCTCGATCATGTCTTTAACATTTTAAAGCCAACATAACTGGGGTGGGGTGTAACCCACTCTCGCTCCTGGTGAGGGTGTGAGGGTAATAGAGGAATCCCACAACGACGAGTTTAGCGCCGATCTGCGCACTTCCGCGTTTGAAAACGAGGATCTCAATGTCACAGTAAACAACTTTATGCTGATCGTGCGCCTGCGCTTCCTTTTATGGCCTGATTAATTCATGCATGAATGAATGTGCTGATGAAAAGCGTTGTTTTGTTTGCCACTGACATTCTCGCTTTCAACCCGGAAGTGCGCAGAAGGGGCTAATGTGAAATTCTTCCATACCATTAATCACCCCGAAAATGACGCACAGAAATATTTGTAACAGAACGCAATATTCACACGGTGGTGGAATTATACAAACAAGTATATTTTTAAAAGAAATCATCGCAAAAGCCACCACTCGACGGCTTGACTAATCAAACACTAACGATGATAAGAAAGCAAGAATTGTAGAAGTATAACCAAGGAATGGAGGTGTTACGTACAGTAGATAGGTCCAAAGGTCGGTGACACCCTTGTTCACGTTTTTCAGTCAAGCTAAAGATTATCTCTAAAGTCAATTGATTTTTGGTCACGGTCTCTTGACTTGAATAATAATAGTAATAATCGTTCCTTTAGGACTATGCTTGTATGGTATTGAACAACTTAAATGTCATGTGAAAGTAATTGTTCGGGATGACTATTTAAAAAGACCCACTGAAAGCTATTGTTTCTTTCAACAGATATTTCAAGAGCAGCTTTCATATAGACACCCCGCCGAAATTCGTTTATTTATTTAATATAATTTGCCATTCTTCATTGAAGTTTATTTTAGGTTTTAATCATGTGGAAGTTTGTTACTTAAGGAATATTATAACATAAAATAATATCAGGCGTGTTGATCTGCTTTTCTATATAGCTCATGTACGCTTCAGAGGCGTAACTGTACACGATGAGTTTAAAAAGAAACGAACAATTTTTTCTCTACTTGTTGACGATATTATTGTAGGTCATTTTTAAGCGAATAAGCATGAAATTAGCCTGCTTACAGCAGAAACCAGTGGTGTAACTGGGGTGAAACTTCTGGCTTGCATAATTTTCTGTTCATTTGAAGATTTCAAATGGGGGGGGGGGGGGTCACCCAGAGGGTACGGACGTCAGCTGGGGGCACGTCGTGCCCCCCGGGCCCCGTAGTTAAGTTACGCCACTAGAAGAAACCATCAAATTAAAAAAAATACACTAGCAGGATTTCTTAATAACTAAATGTGGAGAAGGTTCGTGTTTCTTGTTTTGTTGTTGGTGTTCTTTTTTTACTCATCCCGTTTTTGTGTTTGGTTTCTATTTTTGCTCACCCTGTAGAGAGTACACTAAAAAAAGCAAATATCCGTTATTTTACATTAAAAGTGATGGCAGCAGCGTCGCCAGACCTTTTGCTGTATTTTTTATTTTTTGCATCAAATGCTGTAGATTATTTTTACAAGATTTGCGTAAAATAATTAGAAACTTAATTCGTAAAATCATAGAGCAATAGGTTCCCGCAAAGTATTGCAAATTTAGAGAAATGAATTAAGTAAGAACCAGACAGTGGTAGTAACATATTACACATTATTATGGGTAGAGCGTACAAATGCTACGATAACCTAATAACAATACGAATTGTATATTGTCGTGAGTTAGCTTTATATTTAACTTTTCCCGCCATGATGAAGTCATGGTTTCGCACAAACAATTTCAAATCTTTGAATACGAAAGGAGATGTAATGCGATTTTTCGCCTATTTTTGCCAACAAATCTAAATTTTATGTGTGGAATATTGTTTGAATAATTACACGACATTATGGTCAAGAAAGTGTGTTTTTGGACTAAACATCACAATTTAAGATGACTTTTATGAACACAAATTTCTTAAGTTCTGATTGGTCACTTGCTGCGTAATGAAATTCGTGTAGGATGGCAGTATATTCTCTGTAATTAAACAACACTTCGTTGGTATTGCTGTATATTTACAGGAAATGTATTTTGACAAAGTGGTCTTGTAAATGTATATCCTCTTTGTATAAATTAACGTTCAAACACGAAAATTACGTACGCGTGATATTTTCCAGGTCACGGTAAGGTAATTTTGCGTCCAAAATCTGTTAAAACACGGCAATTGTTTTTTTTACAGAGTTGAAAACCCCGTTATTTTATGGATTTATTTTACAGTGTACAATTTGCAGATGGGATACTCTTTTCTTCCAGGGGCACTTCCGGGAGAAAATACAATAAGCTTTGTTCACAACTGCAATCTCAAGTGGTGAGGGGCGCTTGGCGGGGGACAGACCCAGCTGTGAGAAGACATATCCCCCTTACAGTTATACACAGCGATTATGTCTTCAAAACTGAGACTGCTGAATATTTTTGTCTGAAACCTCTCAATTTGTAATGACTGGTGATGGGGTATTAACTAGTGATCATGAACGTAAACAGACCACTCTGGCCACA
Source organism: Hippasteria phrygiana (assembly GCA_037893225.1). Taxonomy (NCBI): domain Eukaryota; kingdom Metazoa; phylum Echinodermata; class Asteroidea; order Valvatida; family Goniasteridae; genus Hippasteria; species Hippasteria phrygiana. Next base: position 105,007 of record JAZGUH010000502.1, read on the forward strand.
CGTAACAACCCAGCTCTAAATACTCACCATCAAAATAAACGTCCCCAGAAATTCCGCCAGGAATTCCCTTATCCACTGGTTCCGGATCCTAAGACGCCGCGTCCAGGTCATGATTTTACCCCTTCACCTCCTCGGCCAATCGTCCAATTTGATGTCTCGTGTCCCGTAAAGCTCCCTTCGGAAGTTTGAATTTGTTTCCGTCGACGTTTTCTGTTGGCCTCAGTACCGTATTGTTCTAGTTTCGCTACTGACTAGCTCTTGATCAAGTTCTCATAGGGCCTTCCCTTCGCGTGGATCGCGTTGAAAAAATGTTTTACGTCTAGCAACTCACCTTTGCAGTCTCAGGGTCATGTAAACAGACTTGAGAGGAGGGACAGTCAGTGAAGGTGGGCCTTCACTGGTGTCTAAACTAAAATCGTAGATAAAGTAAACGTTTAATATTTATGGCCAGAACTTTAAACCTTGTCCCCGGCGCGTTGTTCGAAGCGCGACCTCACAGAGGCCGCATGATTACGTTTGCCGATTGACTCTATAGAACTTTTCACCATACGTCAGTGCTGGTGCGTGCAGGGCGTTATCGAGTTGTCACCCTGAACGCTTACCTTATTATTGGCCTTTAACTGCTACAACCATTTAGAGTCCCCCTTTAGTAATTTCCATAAGCATAGTAAACTTGTATTTATAAGCAGAAGCCATGAGTGGCCATGGCAGAATGGATGTCTCTGATGACCGCCCTTCTTGAAGAGCGGAATGTTTACATCTTATCAACATTACCGGGGGGGGGGGGGGGACGTGTACTGGAACAAGGACTACAAACAAACATGCCTTTGAGCAAACAATGTCCATGGTTGTTTCCTCGTTTCTTACCAATAAAGCCAGTGCTTTAATTAAAAACCATAAATATGAATGCGAGGTGGGCAGAAACTGGAATCAGGGAGACGTGCTGGCAATCTCACAGACATGCACTACAGTGCATAGTATAGACGCGCGCAGGTGCAGGTTAATGATGGGGAAGGGTCAGCTCCCTCCGGCACCGTTTAATCATGGCGTCACTCCCACCAAGCTGAGGCGTGTGCCTACGATAACGGTGCCACCCCATTGGCCGTTACGCACAAAATAGTAGTCAACGCACAATTATATTTTCTCCACTAGAAAAATGGTGCACCCCGGCCCCGCACCCGGCCCCTGGAAATTGGACCCTAGGTAGGGCCTACCCGGCTGCATGCCGCTACTTGAATGCCTCACGGAGATTTAAATGTTCACGAACATTTCGATAATTCACCTTTGAGAAGTTAGGTTGCGACCGCAATTAGGAACCCCTTCCACAATATTAAAAAACATGCTTTTAGGCTACCAACGGGTCACTAGATCATCATCAAGTGGGTTAATGACAGGGGGAAGGGCACTTCGGGACATCACCTCACAAAGAGATCATATGTAGCGCCCTCTGGGATGCTGGATGCAACCAATAATAAGGTGCGCCACACTAAATAGGCAAAAAATGGCTGCGCCAAACTGATTAGCATAAATTGTAAACCCACAACCTTTTTGAATAATACATTTTAGGGGGTCATGCAATTGATAGATTGTGAAATTATGATCAGCTAGCATAACCTGGGGGTTCTGTGCTTCAACTTTTGTGAAGACGTGATAAATTTTTGCTTTAAAATTGGTCCTATTTGGCTTGGCAAGTGGAGGGACGCTGTATGAAAAATGGCAGCAAGCCGGTTTGGGAAAAAACATTTTTAGGGGTGGTACTCTCTGGGGAAAATTTGCAAAAATTCCAAACGGCTACCCTGCCAAAAATTTGAAAAAAATTGACAGATTAAGATTCAAACTATAATTTTCAGTAGTGTCACAAAAACTGAGGGACTCCTGGATAAGAATTTTTCACTGTGAAGTTTGCGGATTTTACACTAAGGTCAATGAGAGTTTATTTAGTGTGGTGCACCTTTACACTATGAACCCCTTGGCAGTGCTGGAGGACTCGAGTCCGGACTCGAGTCCCGATTTTCAAGGACTCGGACTCGGACTCGGACAGTCAGGACCTGGACTCGGACTCGGACTCGGACAATAAGGACTCGACCAGCTCGAGGACTTGGCCCGAGTCCGGCCCAAAAATACCTTAAATTTTACCGCAATTTTGTAACGAAGTCGGAGTGTTTAGTTCGCAAATCCCGTCAGTAGCCTGCACACACATGTACTTAAAGGGACACATTGCCTTCAAATGTCATGAAATTTTGCTGTTTGGAAATGTTCCTTATTTTTTATAAGAGTTGTTCATGCAAAAAACACTTATAATGTGTTGTAATTAGTGAGTAGTGATTATAAAACAAAAAATTTGCCTCTGACTCCTGACATCTGACCCGCGAAACATAGACTTATTTCCAGTATAAACACCACCGTCTAAATAATGCGCAAAAAATGCTGTAAGAGTCTTTAGGCTGGCGCCGCAGCCAGTGGCCTTGTAAACCAGATGATCGCCAGGTACCATTCTCTACCTCTCTGTATCGCCAGTGCTGCTCGCCGTGCCACAGTACATCAAAATGGATCAACGGAATGTACTTCAACCAGCTGCGACTGGAAATACGACTGGTGAACACGGTCCGCCATTTTGTGGAGTCAAAAATTTGGTTCTACAAAATGGCGGACCGTTATTTGTCACGAAATTAAACAAAAAACACGCAATTTGAAGGGATAGTTATGTGAATCGTTATATTCTACTTTTAAAAAAGCTTCCCAACCATATCCATTTCAGTTTTATAGCCCAAATTGCAAAATCCAAAGCAATGTGTCCCTTTAATTCGGTAGTACAGTACGCGTCAACCTTGTCCCCATAGTGTTCGAGCAATACGCTTCCAGAACGAGGATAAAAGTAGACCCTGGGGACGAGGTTGAGTACACGTGTACGAGCTCAGTACGTGAGGTATGGACGGTTTGCCTGACGAGACGTCGGTCCAACAGCGACGCGCGGAGACTATACCGGATTAAACATGGCATGAATTCGCCGTTTGCTCGCTCTACGTACGTGCGTGTGCGATCAAATGCGCTGCATGCATGCGCGAAGGCGCGGTGTCCGTGTAGTTGCCAGTCGAGCCGCAACGTCATGTGGCTGGTGCTCGACGTCCATTACTTGCGAATACGGAAGACGGAATACCGGTTGTAATCTAGTGCGCGGTACACGTTTTGATTGGCCGAAAGTGATTCATTCACAAAAATCTATTTCGCGCTAGTAGGCTTGTACTAGCAATACTTCCCAACTGATATTCATGACATCATTAATCTTCTACATTTCAAAATTGTGAACTACTTATTTAAATTTCTGCACCATAGAAACATTCTCATATTTTGTTTTGTCTGCTAAAATAGTTCGCTTATTACATGTATACAATCTAAATAAAAAATCATTGCAACATTATGTTAAAGCTAAAGTTTGACCTGCTACTTGTCATCAGACTCACATCGGGACTCGACTACAGCCCTGCTAAAGAGGAATGTTCCCCAAGACCAGTTTTTGAGTAAGCAAACTAATCATTGGTTGAAGTAAAACAAATCTGGTTGAATAAATTTGTGTATTTTTCAGTATAATTATATCTCCAGTGGCAATTTTGGTTTGGAAAAAAGACAGATAAAGTTGAAAAAAGTCGACGTTTTTATGACGTTAGAGGCACATGCAATGCGTGATTTTTGTTCAAAGCTTCTATTTTTTTAAAACATGTTCTCTGCACGGTTGCAGTAGGTGTTATTTCTTTGACGTTATTATTTTCAAATTGGAATAAGGTACTGGGATAGTTCAGTATCATCACAAAGCCCATTATTTTTTCTTTATAACCTCAAATAATAATGGCTGAAAGTAATTTCACAAGGTTGTGTCACGGCAAGGTTCCTTTGAAGTTTCTCAAACTACTGTGCAAATCCAATTTGTTTCAGGGATTTTTCGCTAGACAATATTTGCAGGTGTTTATGTGCCCCAAATCACATACATGTCATGTATGGACTTTATGTATAGGTTATATTTAAATGTCATTCAATAATGCGCCTATCAATTGCTTCCCCCACCCCTCCCCCGGGCTGCCCCAGGTCTTATGTGGGGGTTTGGTCACGTTTTTCAAGCCCAAGGGTTGGGATTTTGGTCACTCATTTTGCCATTGTTTCCCCATCATCAGAAGTTAAAACTATGATGTGGGGGTGCCCCACCCATATGTCGGGGATTGTCACTAAAATTTTGCCCATGGGGTGGGGATTTGGTCACTTCAAAAGTGACAATCCCCACATCTTGGGTGGGGCAGCCCGGGGGTCGGGAGGGGTGGGGGAAGCAATTGATTGGCGCATAAGTGTTAAAAGCCTCTCTAAGCCTCTTATAACCGTAAATACCCTTTTTGACCATGCTGTGTAGTATTTGTGTACTGTCTCGGTGTCAACGAGAACACTGTACATGTACTTGAGGTTCACAAAAGGACTCGGACTCGGACTCGGACTCGGACTCGGACTCGGACACAAGGACTCGGACTCGGACTCGGACTCGAACCCCAGGGACTCGGACTCGGACTCGGACTCGAACCCAAGGACTCGGACTCGGACTCGGACTCAGACTCGGACTCGGACTCGGACTCGGATTGGGTGGACTCGACTACAGCACTGCCCCTTGGATGTGATTTCCTATTCAGAATGGACAGGAGGATTAAGAGGATGTGATTTTAACAATGAGGGTACAAAATCACATTCTACTCTATTTAAAATCACATCTGAAGCCTGTGAACTATTATCCCACCCTGACAAAGAGTACAGTGTGACTTCTGGGTTTAACAGCTTAAACCGCATTGTGATTCTGGACTCTGGATGTGATTTTGGACCCTCGTTGTTAAAATCACATTATCTTAATCCTCTTGTCCATTCTGAATAGGAAATCACATCCAAGGGGTTCATAGTGTTATGAATTGCGATTGCGCCACCAGTTGCCAAACTTTGGTAATGTTCATTCATGCCAAACAAAGCCACCAGCTGTGCACAGGTCTAAACATTATGGTGTACTAAAAGGGCCACCGCTCAGACGAGATTAAAAGGGTATAATTTACGTGGTAAGACACATGAAATGTCGTGGTAAGACACGTCATTGACGTGGTAAGAGTTTTTATTGGCGCGGTGAGAGTATTGATTGACACGGTAAGAATGTTGATTGACGCGGTAAGAGACGTACTTCACGGTGCCGACAAAGTGGGACTAAAGAGAGGCTTCAGTAAGTAAGAGTGTAGTCAGACTGTCGAGGTAAGGGATTGCCACTGCAGACCTATTTAAATTCTCCCTGAGTCATGCATCAAAATATACCCAATCGAGAACGCACTGTAGAATGGTTCCCGTCTCTACTGCTATCACTTAAATACCGCAGCAGAGACGGGAACCGTGCTAATAAGCATACACGGTGCTTGCGCGTTGCAAAGCCCTGGGAAAACGATACGTGTACATGCGTGATTTTTACACGAATGTCAACTTCAAAAGGAGTATTGTGTGGCTTTAACTTCAAGATTTCGGAAGTTGTTAAAAACATGTTCTTGTGACCTGAATTGAAAAAAAATGACTAGGTAAAAAGGTTGGCTGCAAATTAACACTGGCCGCCACGTAGGTGTAGTTGACCATTCCTCCAAGGCTCCGATATGAAAGTTGCGATATTATGACAAAGAGCTTTGGCGGTGTTAAGTTTTTGAAAGTCGTTTAGGCCTACGCGTTTGTACATTAGGATTTTAAGATCGCTAACATCTCGAAACATTTTTACCATGCCGTAATTTGTAGACGATTTTATCGCCATATCGGCGATATAGCGGGAAAAAATGTCGACTAGGACAACAAAATCGGTATTGCCAGCGCTAGCTAGGTCAGAAGCTGATTATGAAACACTGGAAGTCATCAGGGCACGTGTTAAAGTGGGGGAGATCTACAGCTGCAACACGCTGTCATGAAACTGGTCATTTTATTATTTGTTTAATTGAATGGCAAATCAATATTTTAAGATCGAAAATTAGGGTGGATGGCTGGGTCAAAAACATTTCGAAAAACATTTCGAAATTTTAAAACATTGAAAATTTGGAATCGCCCCAAAATCTTTAAAATCGGTGGTGTATTTTTTTAAAATAGCACACTGACGAAATGCTTGTACTTTCGGCCAATGGTGACATGGCGGGGGGCAAGGGGGCCCTTATCCCCCCTGAAAAAAGAAAAAGGCGAACCCAAATTATTTTTATACTTGACTATTTTTTAATTTGACACCCATGGGCGTCGCCCAGACTTTTTCTAGAGGAGGCAAAGCACTCACCAGAAAGCAGCAAAGGGAGAAATCACCGGCCGTGGAAAAATCGAAAGGGGCGGGGGGGGGGGGGGGGGGGGGTGCTGGACATCACTCGACGCTGTGTTCAATATAGTCTTGGTTCAAGACGTTGTTACGTATATTCGCGATAACCGGCCGCCGCGAGAGGGCGTTATCACGACAAACTTAATAGCCGCGAACCGCCAGTAACAACGTCTTGGGAATCTTGTAGAAGCCGTGTTGTGCGCACGCACCTGCTTAGCCTAATGTTGCAGCGCGCATTATGAATGCATAAATAAATGCATTATGCATAGATCTAACCCCCTGACTACTACCGCCCGAGTGTTAGTATATGAAGATAAAGGTATAGCAGGTCCGTGCTAATTAGATTGTTTGGTAGGGCCGAGGGGAATGAACTAAAAAGTTCCGGAATGATGGAAATATAATAAACAGAAAATCTTAACGGGGCTGAATATGATAATTGATATATTATAATGGTGCTGAGGAGACCTTGTTAGGTGATTTGAATGAGATATAAAATAAAAAAGGCCGTGATAATAATACAACAAATAGCTCACGAGGCCCTAGTCTTTACGGCCGGGGAAAACGGAGATTGTCGTACTCTGGTGATTCGATTGTCACACAGTTCACAAAGATACTGAGACGCACTCTAGATCTCCTGCGGGTTTTCTCCACTGGTGAAACTCGACAAAATTCAGGCTCATGTTTGCTTTGAGGCTGGACGCGAATCCCCGCCGAGACAGCAGCGATTCCCCTACCTCCGAGTCGACTTCAATTCAACGGACGACTTGTCTCAACGGAAGACTTGTCTCCACGCCTCCTATGCAAACATGCATTCTGAGCCATGTTGTTGTATAGGTCAAAATCAGTCAAGGTGATTGTTTGTGACCCTTCTGCCACATGTAATCTGATCATGTCTGTGTACAAAGTATAGGCAGGGGAGGTGGAAGGAAATTTTGACTGATTTTGACCTTTTAAATAGCACAAGGGTTGTCTTCCCATTTGACGCAAAGACGGTCGAGTTGTCTCAACGGTCGAGTTGTCTCGAGTCGAGTCGGCCAACGGTCGAGTTGTCCGAGCCCCTACGGTTTAATATAACGGAGAGGTATTTCTTGCATGTAACAAGTAATTTCCCGCAGATTACACACCATCACCCAGGTTGCCTACCCGGTCCCGCCCGGCACCTTACCCGTTGTATCTCCCTCGCATCGATCGTCACAGTTGCAAGACGTCGCAGGCGAACACGAGCGGTGAACACTGCAGCCGCTAGCGCATAGCTGGCCGGCTGCCTGCAATTAATGCAAAGCAGAGCAAGCAGCTTCGATCGCGAACTTACCAGTGCCCCTTCGGCCAGTAGTAGTATAGATAGCTACCAGACTATTGTGCAACTTCATGGCAGCTCTTTTTCGTATGTGCGCGTGCGTGAAGGAAAATGTTCCTCATTTTCATACAGAATTGACGCATGCGCACTAGTTTCCCCCATTTTTCGGGGGGAGATTTTACAAGATTCCCAAGACGTTGTTACTGGCGGTTCGTGGCTATTAATAGTTCGTGGCTAATAACGCCCTCTCGCGGCGGCTGGTTATCGCGTATTATACGTAACAACGTCTTGAACCAAGACTATGTTCAATACCGCGATAGGCCTATATAGATACTAGACTGTAGCCGCATTTTCGACCCCTTTCGGCAGGTTTCGAGTGTTTTAAATGTACATTCAATTGAGTACGACATTGAATTCGCACCTCGTCTTCTTTTTTCTTTTTTGTATTATATTTTAAAAAATATTAATTCGCCTTTTCTTATTTCCAGGGGGCGGGGATAAGGCCCCCCCCCCCCCCCCCCGCCGAAAGTAAAGCATTTCGTCAGTGTGCTATTAAAAAATATATATACGACCGATTTTAAAGATTTACATGTATATTTTTGAAATTACGTCGTCTATCGGCCACTGTAGTGGCAATCCCTTACCGCGACAGTACAGTCCGACTGCACTCTTACCACGTTACTGAAGCCTCTCTTACCTCGTCAGTCCCACTTTGTCGGCACGTCAAGTACGTCTCTTACAGCGTCAGTCCAACACGCTTACAACGCCACTAAAGTCTCTTTTACCGCGTCAATCAACACTCTTTACCGCGCCAATAAACACTCTTACCACGTCAATGACGTGTCTTACCACGACATTTCATGTGTCTTACCACGTAATTTATAACCGGCCGGCTCCTCCCCGCCCCGCGCGTCCATGGTGTCGGCTTTGCCATTCGCTCGTCGTTGCTGTCGTCGCTGCCCGAGTCGCCAATTGGCGTCAGCGAGCGCCTGATGACGCTGCGTATCCCGCTCGCGAAGGGCCGCTTTGTCACCCTGCTCAGCGCTTATGCACCAACTCTTGTCTCGTCTGACGAGGAAAAGACTTCGTTTTTTCAGCGCGTTCCTCGGACCGACAAAGTACTGTTGCTTGGTGACTTCAATGCGAGAGTCGGTTCGAATTTCCACGTATGGCAAGGCGTCATCGGTCGGCACGGTATTACAAACGCTAACAACAACGGGCTCCGCCTGCTTGAGCTGTGTTCTGAGTTTGGTCTCACTATCACCAATTCGATGTTCCAGCTCAAGGACTGGTACAAGACATCATGGATGCACCCACGATCAAGGCATTGGCACTTAATCGAATAATAATAATAATAATAATAATTATAATAATAATAATAATAATAATTGTAAATCCCCTGGATGCGGCAAATGGGCGACTCTTCCCGAAATAACCTTATTGGGGCGACACGAGTGTCGCCCTTTTAGAGCACTTTCCCCACGCGCCTTACTAAAAAACACTCCAAAGGGGCGACTTTTACAATAGGGCGACAGTTATGTGTCGCCCTATTCGACCAGGTCACCCTAACCCACTCTTTTCCAGGATTATGTGTCGCCCTATCCGGCAATTGAGGAAAATTTATTTTTTTGCGCAGAAACCATAAACATGTTCTAATGCGCATTACAGTTAATTATGTATTAGAAATTAAAAATTAAACATTAATCATAAAAATAATAACATTACATATACGTGTATTAAAAAGAACCACTATAAAAACTTATAAAACTTAAGCTACAAAAATAAAAAGCCTACATGTAAAATAATAACAATAATAACAATTCAGTCTTATTCAAATGCCTTTTTAAAAAGAAATGTCTTAAGCTTAGTCTTAAAAACTGGAAGGGACTGAACTGATTGAACCTCGGCTGGTAGTTGGTTCCACAAAGTGGGAGTGGCTTGTGCGAATGCACGGCCCCATAGTTTTTTGCATTCTTCCAGATGGATGATCTAAAAGGAACCGACCATTAGACCGAAGGGAATAGTTGGATGTAATTTTAACTTTTAACATATCGATAATGTATCTGGGAGCAAGATCATGAAGCGCCTTAAAAGTCAAAAGAAGGATTTTAAACTGAATGCGGAATTGTATAGGCAACCAATGTAATTGATGTAGTAGTGGTGTGACATGGCTCCACGATGGTTTACTACAAACAAGCCTTGCAGCAACATTCTGAACTCGTTGAAGTTTAACTAATTGTGAATTTGGTAGACCATAATATAAACTATTACAATAATCAAGACGACTGGTTATGAATGCATGAACTAAAGTAATTTAATGCATCTCTCGACAAGTATTTCCTAATTCTTCTAATATTATGAATGTGATAAAAAGCAGTGGAGCATGTGGTGGTAATCTGTTTATTCATACTCAGTTTAGGGTCGAACCAGCAACCTAAGTTACGAACTTGTAATGATGGTAAAATAGTACAATCTCCCACTTTGATACCAGGTATAGTCAATTTAGATAACTGTTGTTGACTACCAATAATGATAAATTCAGTTTTGGAATCGTTTATCATGAGTTTATCTTGTAGCATCCATTGCCGTATGTCCCTTATGCAGTTTTCCATATAGCAGTCAAAGACTGCTCTTGATTGTCTGAGTTACAAGGTTTAAATGACAGATATAACTGGGTGTCGTCAGCGTAACAATGAGTGTCATGAAGATGTTGTTCTACTATGTCAAATAATTTAGATGAGTAAATACTAAAAAGGAGTGGTCCCAAACATGATCCTTGCGGAACTCCACAATTCAAGTTAAAAATATCAGATAATTCCCCATTCAATAAAACACGTTGACTTCTACCAGTTAGATAAGATTTAAACCAGTTTAAAGCTACACCAGAGATTCCAATTTTAAACTGAAGACGTTTCAGTAAAATGTTATGATCCACTGTATCGAAAGCAGCACTAAGATCTAAAAGTACAAGTAAAGTGACATGTTGATTATTCATTTTCATTAAAATATCATTCTTCACTTTAAGCAAAGCAGTTTCAGTGCTGTGATTTTTTCTATAAGCTGACTGAAGCAGTGGATACAATGAATTAACAATCATGTGATCATGAATCTGTTCATACACAGCTCTTTCAGTTAACTTGGATATATACTGAAGATTACTAATAGGCCGAAAATTCTGATAATTTGTAGAATCTAAATTACTCCTTTTTATTATAGGCAGGACGAGGGCTTCCTTCCAATCAGTTGCGAATATGCCTGTTTCTAAAGACAGGTTTATAATCCTGGTAATAACAGGCAGAAGAACATCCAAACAATTAACAACAAACTGAGTGGGTATAGGGTCTAAAGAACATGATTGTTTTGAGCCTTTTTCAATAAGACTCCTCACATGGTGCTCAGTAAGTGATACAAATCGGTCAAACGTCGCATGTGTCTGCCCAGGTGCATCAGATGCAATATTATCAGCCACAGATTGTAAATTACCAGAACCAAGTTTTGCGTGAATGTCACTTATCTTTTGAATGAAAAACTGACCCATGGCATTAGCTAAATAACGGGGATTGCTTGAGTTGGGTTTAGCAATATTAGCCTGTGGTTTAAGAAGTTTATTAACAGCATTAAAAAGATGTTTAGAGTTGCAACTGTTCTCCTGAATAAAATTTGCATAAAAATCTTGACGATCCTTATTCATCAGGTACGTGGTGTGATTTCTGTATGTCTTATAATTCTTTAGGTCCATAATATTAATAGTAGTTAACCATTTCCTTTCTGCCTTTCGACGCAACCTCTTTGCAACTTTAATTTCAGCATTAAACCAAGGTACAAGTGGTCTAACTGTGATGATCTTAGTTTGAAGAGGAGCGTGACAGTTTAATACACTTAAGTTTTGTTATAACGCTGCACCTGTTCATCCAATTCCCCTGTTTGGTGTGAACACAACATTGTATTGGCAAGATCAATATTCATTGAATTAAAGTTAATAGATTTAGTTTTCCTAAAAGTCACATGTCTGACCGGTAAAACAGGTTTACTTTGTTTCAAATTATACACAACAGAAAAATTATCTGAAAACAAATAGTCAGAAATTGGTAAACCATCTATTATATTGTCACAACCACGAGTGATAACAAGATCCAATATGTGTCCCTTTTCATGTGTTGTATGTCTTACATGCTGTTGTAGTCCCATTGTCACAAATATCTCCGATAGTTGAATTGCGTCAGAGTTATTAGATACATCAACCTGAATGTTAAAGTCTCCAGTGATGAGGAATGGTTCTGAAACCAGCACGATGGATTCAAGGTACTGAATTCAGCCAAAAATGAAGCAGTACTAATTGGGTGATTGGTAGAATACGGTGGTCTGTAGACAATAACGAGTCTCAGGGTATGACCACCGTACTTAACAATCCATTCCGAGTGTTCAAATGACTTGAATTCCGTTTCAGTTACTTCAACGACATGCATGTTGTCTCTAAAAAGCACAGCTGTGCCGCCTCCAATCCGCCCGACACGAGGACGATCTTTCAGCTGGAATCCTGGTGGGGTTACTTCAAGTTTGTGAGCTGTATCCGATTCAGTAAACCAGGTTTCAGCCAATGCAAATATGTCAGCCCCGCAGGTTGAAGCATAATCCAGAAAGTCTGCAGACTTATTCTTTACCGATCTTGTGTTTAAGGTACTGAGTTTCAGAGACAATGAAGCACATGTACTCGTTGTTTGATGATTTCAGAAACGCATAAACGGCACAGGGGTTATTGTGCGTTTCCTCTGAGACTGCTTACGTGTAGGTCTTTCCTTTGGGTCCCTTGGATAACGTTGGAAATGGTCGACAACAACAGATATTTTCCGTTGACCACCACGTTTCCCCCTGTATCGCAGAAGACCACACATCTTAAGTAACTGGAGAGTATGGGAGTCAATGGAATTTCCTGTACGTCGCATACTCAATAACTGAGTGCGAGAATATTTAAATGTCATATGGCTGTGACTGTATGATTCCAAATTTTTGCTCTCATGTGATTTATGTTGCTCAACAAAACTAGGACCTGGGTTTTTTGAGACATCGTTGAATATAGTCACATCAATTGGTGGGTCATAGCCAGGTATGGCTAGGCAAGTATAACCATGTTTACCCCAACTGGCTGAGGGCATTTGTATTAAAGTAGATTTGGTGCAGGACAGCATTGGTGATCTTGCACTTGCAGGAAATTGTCGAGAGTATCGCACTGAGACATATCCAATCCATACCTCTTGTAGAATCTTGTGTGTATGAATTTCTAGACGACATGCTGATAATCCAAAGTCAGCACTTGTACTATGGAAGCCAAGTGCGAGTAGTTGACCGGTGAATACCATGAGTAGTAACACAAAAACTGTCATGGCTGCCGACAGTTAAATGGTGCAATCCATAAAAGTTATAACAATTCAAGTTTGTAACATCAAAAACTGCACAAAACTTACAAAGTCTTCAGGGTAGCAGTAAAATAAGAACACTACTATTTGATTGAAGATGGATGGTTAAAACAAACGAAGATAAAACAAGATTAAAACTTAACCGGCAACACACCTTAAAAAAGCACTCGCAGCTGATCAACAGCGCCCCCACGGGGCGATCTGCGGGACGTGATCATGACCAGTGCTAGTATGTGCGGCGCGGATTGCTGGACCGACCATCGTCTCATCCGCTGCCAGTTGCGCATGCACATCCGTCCCCCTGTTCGCAAGCAGAAGCCTCGGAAGCGACTCAATGTTCGTGCTGTGCGGTCTCTGACGGTTCGCCGTGAACTTGAACGGCTGCGCATGAACGCCTGGACGCTCCCTCCGAAGCCGTCGACACCCCGTGGGGCACTTCGGCTCTTAATGCTAAGTGGGAGACTCTCGCAACAACGGGAAGAACGCCGCTCACGACGCGTATCTGCATAGCCCAAACTCGGCTGCTCTCCATGATCGTTGGGCAGCTCAGCGTGCTCGAGTTCAACGTGAGCTCCGTGTCATGCGTAACAATTGGTGGACGGCGAAAGCACAAGAGATCCAGGGATTTGCGGCCGCAAATAACAGCCAGTCCTTCTACGAAGCCGTGAAAGCTCTCTATGGACCGACCGTGAACTCGTTCTGCCCCGTGAGAGACAGTACCGGAACGACCATCATCAAGGACCGTAGTGGTATCTTGGTGCGGTGGGCTGAAAATTGTAACGACTTGCTCAACCGAAGAAACCCTACGGGTATATCGTTCTTGGACGATCTACCTTCGTTTCCGACCATCGACTGTCTCGACGTGGCACCCTCGTTGGATGGAGGAAGTTCGAGTCGCGATCAACGGCCTAAAGTCGAACAAGGCGTGGAAGGACGCCAACGAAGTGCCGATCCACAAGCGCAATGGCAATCGAGCCGACTCCGGAAACAGCCGCGGCATCTCGCTGCTGTCGGTCGCTGGCAAGATACTGGCTCGCCTGATGCTCGCCCGCTTTCTCCAGCATGTCGCGGACGTCGTCTTGCCTGAGTCGCAGTGCGGCTTCCCTCGCGGGCGTAGTACGGTTGACATGATCTTCGTGGCGCGGCTCATCCAAGAGAAGTGTCGTGAGCAGCACCGAGACTTCTACGCTGCCTTCATCGATCTCACCAAGGCTTTCGACACCATCAATCGCGAGATTCTGTGGAAAGTCCTCAAGAAGTTTGGATGTTCGCCAGTCTTCTTAGCTATCATCAAGGACTTCCACGACGGCATGGCAGCGTGCGTTGTGTACGGAGGCGCGGAGTCGGAATTCTTCCCCGTTCAAGTCGGAGTCAAGCAAGGTTGTGTACTTGCACCTGTGATATTCAACTTCTTCATGGTTGCAGTCACCCTCTACTCGCGGCGCTTCTTTTAACTGGACGACGGAATTTCTGTGCGATACCGTCTTGACGGAAGCCTCTTCAATCTCCGCCGTTTTCACGCCCAAACAAAGACCTCGAGTGAACACGTCTTCGAGCTTCGGTACGCCGATGACACAGCCCTCGTCAGCCACTTCCCGGCCGGTCTACAGCTGCTACTTAATGGCATGGCTGACGCATATGGTCGTGCTGGACTCGTCATAAACACCAAGAAGACCAAAGTTCTGCAGCAGTTCTCAACACCAAATGCCAACTTGCACGATTTTCGTGTGGGCAACACTGAACTCGCGAACGTTGATCAGTTCACTTATTTGGGCGCCGTGCTGAACAACAGCCACGATCTAACGGATGATATCCAGCGCCGTGTTCGCCTTGCCGCCGTTGCTTTCGGACGGCTTTCGCAACGAGTGTTTCTCAGCAGGAATTTCACTATCAAGACCAAAGTAGCTACTTCTCGACGCTACTTTACAGTTGTCAAGCCTGGGTTCTGTACCGCCGTCACATTAAGACGATGGAGCTGTTTCACATTTCCTGTCTGCAGCGCATCCTCGGACTCCGCTGGTGGGACAAGGTGCCGTACTCGGAAATTCGTCAACGTGCCGGATGTTCGACCTTGGAGGCAACCATCGCTGGACGACAACTGCGATGGGTTGGCCACGTTATCCGAATGCCAGCGAATCGGCTCCCGCGTCGCGTACTGTACGGCGAACTCGCCGAGGGGCAGCGGTCTGTCGGTGGGCAGTACAAGCGCTACAAAGACCACGTCAAGGCGACGCTGAAGAGATGCGGCATCGCGGCCGGCCGAATGGAAACACTGGCCGAAGACCGAGCCAATTGGAAACACATGTGCAAAGACGGTGTCGCTCGCCTGGACGCCGAGTTGGTTCGAACAGCTGAAGAGCGGCGTACCCGACGACACGCCCAGGCCGCTGCACCCGCGCCCGCCGGACAGCAGTTCTGGTGCCAAACCTGCGGCAGACTGTGCTTATCGTGCATTGGGCTGCATAGCCACTTAAGATCTCACGCGAGACTTGATAAGAACTAAGAAACACGGATTCGACGTCGTCTAATAAGACGGGTCCACTACTACTACTACTACTACTACTACTACTACTACTACTACTACTACCCTTTTAACCTTGTCTGAGCGGTGGCCCTTTTAAAGTTTTTTCAATTGCTTTCATACTCTTTTTATGCTAAGTAATCCTCTTGAAACAAAATGAATCACATGCTTAGGAATACTTCGAACGTATATGTCAAAATTGAATACTGAAAATATATCTTTAGATACGGGATTCTAAAGTAAGAACTGCTATCAAATCACGCAAGTTGTTGTCATGTGCAATGATAAGACAAACACAACAATGTAAGTAAACAAGTGTCAATTGTATAACCGCCCATTTCCTCTTTAGATAAGAGACATGGCAAGCTATTACTTAAACATATAGTCACACGAGACTTCTAAGAAAGACTTAGTAATGAAATTTGGAACGCTGGAAAATAAATGATACTGATAGCCGCATTAAATTAATCGTCATCCTGCCTTTAATTTATTCGAGGCCACAGGTTCTCATCAATATCGCATCGAATATCCTCTCTTGCCAGACATCTGGGAAAGAAACGTCGGGCGTGGCGGATCCACGACTGACAGGATTCTTCTGTGATGTCTTGGCATGCAGCTTCCATAACTTGAAGCAGGGTAACCTGTTCGTGGGGATTGTGATCATACACCTTCCACCGCCAAGCTGAAAAGAATTCCTCAATAGGGTTAAGGAAAGGGGAGTATGGAGGTAGGAAGAGATTGGTAAATCTGTCATGTGTTTTAAACCATTCACGCACAAGGGCTGAACGATGGAAACTGACATTGTCACATACGATTACAAAGTTTATCAAATCTTCTCCGTCGAGGTTTTCTTGTGGAGCTATCAGTGTTTCATGCAGATTGTTGAGAAATTCTACCAGGGCTTGAGAGTTATAGAGTCCTATCCTTACATTCCGACCTCTTACTCCATATCTGGAAATGGCAGCACATATTGAGATGTTTCCTCCACGACGACCTGGTACGTCTACGGTGGCTCGCTGCCCGATGACATTCCGACCTCTTCGTCGTCGCCTATTCAGGTTGAAGCCAGCCTCGTCAACGTAGATGTATTCAATTCTTTCTTCACGGGCGTCAAGCTCCAATATTCCATAATAGGAAAATAGAAAATAGAAAACGATGGAAGATGTGTACATGCAAAGTCGTGAGCAAATGGCGCCATTTACCTGCACATATTGATAGCGTAACTCTTTTACTCTGTTGCTATTTCTTTCAAATGGTACTCTGTACACCTGCTTCATGCGCAACCGATGCCTGGCCAGAACACGTCCAATAGTCGGTAAACTAACACCATCTATGTTTGCAAAAGTGTCGTTGTCTTGAACAATCCTTGCTTGATTATCTTTGAGACGAATTGTATTGTTTTCAAGTAGCATGTTTACTATACAGTTCTCCTGTTCTTCTGAAAATAGCTTCCGCCTGCCTCCTGCATGTGATCTTCTCTCAGATCTGTAAGGGAGTATATATGAAAGGTGTATGGAGTAAACGGCAATTTGAGAGCATGAGTAAAACACAGGCGTACAATTTCCAAATGTCCCCAGTGTATTTGCCTAATTTTTACCGATTTTCGAGTCGAAATGTTCGAATGACTGACGCCACAGTCGATTTTGGAACATTAGGTTGCACTCGCAACCCCGCTTCTCGTAGCGTCAGTCCGCGATTGATAACGGCATCGATTAGATTCGCACGCATCTCATTGGATAAAACTGCTCTATTTCGTCTTTCTCGTGCCCTCCCTCGGCCTCCTCAACCCCTCTCTCCAGCAGCACCGCGCCGACCTTGCTGTTCATACCGCTCCATCTTCGACACCAGTATAACGCGACCGCGCGCTCTCTTTTATATCAGAACATAGCAGTGTTAAATGAATAATCTATTGTATAGTTTGCACAAGCACGAAAGTTATGTGGTTTACTGCATTTGCAACCAACAACTTTCACAATGACAAATATGTGTTTCTCATTTTCCAAAGCATGAACCCACCAGTATTCCGTTCGAAGTCAATGAGAATATTTTACATGCCTTTTAAACATTATTGTGCGCTTTGTATGATGTGTTAACACAATTATGATAATGACTGTACAGTTCTGCGAACGATTTGCAACCTTGTGATCAGTGGTTGCTTACAGCTGATAGCCACGTATTTCTTCTGTTTACTGTGTATAAGCAACTGAAAAAAACCTGTAGTACACCATATTAACACGAATCCGAGCATGATCCCCACGCATGCACAAGACACCGCAATCACAGGTACAACATTCACCACCACCACATTGTTCAATCAAACACTGCGGTGTCCCACGGGTCAATATTCCCCATCAATTTGTAGTCAAAATAGTTACATTTTCAAATTTAACAAAGAAACCTGGCAGGGAGCGGGATTTGAACCTGGATTTAAACCTGCGACTTCCGGAATACCGTGCCGGCGCTCTACCAACTGAGCTATATTGCCCAATGTTGGCGGTCTCCCAAATTGGCAGTGTCTTTGTGCAAGGGGCGCTTGTCAGAAGTCATAAACCCATAATGCCGTATATATAGCCAGGGATCACGCTCAATTTTACGATACAACCTCGGAAGCGACATTGTGGGGATCACTCAATGTGGATACGACTTTTCAACATAATTTTGTCAAACAAACCACAAGAGAAACTGACTTGGTACCGTAAATTTGAAAGATTTTTCAAAGTGAACAAAGAAAACTGGCAGGCGCGGGATTTGAATCTGCATTAAGAGAAAAAACAAAATCACATTTGGATAGTCCCTTTAAAGGCCGGGACGGTGCTGTGACACTGGGCTGGAATGATCGACACCCCCCTCCTCCTCCTCCCACATCAGTTCTGTTTTTATTCAAAGTTTGTACTTGTTCGTGTCTTGGAAATCATAGTACGCGCTATGTGTCTCTAAAATGTGCTTCTAAAAAAAGGCCGTTTGATTACGTAAAAAACATTTAGAATTATAAAACATAATTCCGTGTACACAATGGCACACGTTTTACGTCAGAAAATAGGATTAATGATTTCTGACGGATACTATGCGCTAAAAATAGTTTGTTTTTGCT
Organism: Hippasteria phrygiana; assembly: GCA_037893225.1. NCBI lineage: Eukaryota > Metazoa > Echinodermata > Asteroidea > Valvatida > Goniasteridae > Hippasteria > Hippasteria phrygiana. The sequence goes on from JAZGUH010000502.1 coordinate 123,673, forward strand.
ATCAGCTGACCAAATCTGACCAATAGGAGCTCATTGTCTAATTTCAAAGGGCGCACTCTGTCGGATCTCTAGCGACAGAAAATAGCATGGTGCCTTGTTTACAATATTAAACAGGTTTATTACAACGCTGGCGATTCGGGGGACGCGTCTTGTTGCGTAACTGCATGCTCACACACGTAGTAGCGATATCAAACTAATCTATTGTGCTCGAAGGATATCACAGTTTTTAGTGAAAAAAATCGTATATTGCTAGATTAAGAATGCCTCGTGAGGTTAGAAAACACTGTTGTATTTGCAAAACAGGAGTAAGTTGTAGATTTACAACGATATCAAACCTTGCTTTTTGCTTCAAGATGAGCGTGACCTGTACATGAGCGTGATCTGTACCAAATATTTAACACACAATGAATTTGTTTTATAAGTTCTGCTTGTACAAAATAGCCAAAAGTCTTCGTAAAAGGAGCCAGATGATTAAAAAGGTAGACAAATCATATCTGGCAGTTTCCTTCAACTTCCAGCGCAGTCAAGCTCTGGTACATGTAGGCCTACTCCCTCAGCGACAGGAAAACGTCCCTCAACACCAGCACCTCTGTATGATGTTGCTGCTCAGCGCGCTTGGAATATAAAGAAAAAAAAGAGAAGAAGAGCATGCAACAGCATGCAGCAGGCTTGAAAGTTTTTACTCAGTTCTCAAAGGAAACAATAAGTGGGTTGCGTAGCCTCACTTTGTGGGTTTTTTCTTTAAAAACCCTAGAAAAAGAAGCAAGGCAAAAGTTGTTGGGAACACAAGCAATGAGATCTTCAACAGAAGTTCATTACAAGTATGAGTTTGGTTCTTTCCAGGAAGGTGGGGGGGGGGGGGGGGCGGGGGGGGGGGGGGGGGCACTGCTTACTTTAGCCGAGTTATGGATTATGATAAAACACGTCACAGAATCTGTTGCAACAAACATGATGGTGAAAAGCTTGGGTGATACATTATGACTGCATATTTCAAAGTGGTAAAAGTACACAATTTCACCAAATTCTGAATGTCAAGGACAGTCACTCTGTAAATCACTCAGCTTGTTGGAAATATTAGAAGCCTGGGAAAGATGATAGGATCAACATTGAAGCAGCCTGCATCATTCAACCCTGTTTTTGAGGAACTTCTGGAGATCACTGGGATGGGGCATCTCAAAGTCAGCTCCCAAAAATTCAAGGTTCATAAACAATCTGAGAACCTTGTAGGCGTTGTGAAAGTTAAATAAATGTTTTTCACTCTTATTTACTTTCACATTTTTCATTCATACAACAAAAAATCTGTTTAAAAAAACAAATATTTAACACACAATTTGCGCCTGCATTTTAGTGTGCTTCCAAGCTTGACTGGTGACAATATCCAATTTGCAGGGGGGTCACTTGTACAAGGGGGGTTATCCCCCCGCCCACCCAGTTACACCAATGATGTGCGAAAAGCTATTGGAATTAATTACATTATCTTTCAAAGCCATTGCATTTGTACAATGTACATTGATCATAAACATGAATAAAATCAAACTCACTTCGTTTGAAAATAAATCGATAATTCACGATAATTCAGTTTTACGATAATTCAGAGAAAGAAATGTAGTTCATAGTGTGTATTAATATGATTTCATTTTAATTGAACTTGTGTTTCAAAGAAAAATGGCATGAAACAAGTTCAGGCTCTATGCTTGTTCACATACACAAATTACTAAATACTAGAAGCTCACGCAATTTAAAATAAGGGTGCGAAGTTAGAACAATTATTCTGACATAACTAAATTAATGGAAAGTTCATCAACATAAAAGTGAAGGAACAATATGGGACGGAAGCCACGAAAAAAATAACGGTGCGTGGTGCGCCACGTTCGAGATCTATACATACATGTACTACGTGTGTGGAGCAATCACCCATGTTTTTACTATACAGCCTCGTACGCAAAGCACGATGTGTACTTTTGAACGCTCTAGCTCATTATTCGATCAAGTGTATGGACGTAAAAAGATCATTTTGAAAATTAGCATATTTAAGTTGCCAATACGTGATAATTTTTGGATTGCCAAGCATGGTTTAGAAAAACAAAAAACACATTTCTGGACACACTTTAGAGGCACATGCGCGTACAATCATCTTTTAAAGTCTGTTCTTTAGCCAGCCATTCTCCATTGGAACAGAACTGCAGAGAGTTGTTCACACTTCCCCTCCTCTTACTAAGTTTCTTTGCTCCTTCCGACCTGTCTACTACGAGATGGGATCCCCCGACATGTTGCGGACTATATAATGCTCCGCATCAACGGTAAACAAACACGAGTCCATGGGTTGACTACGGCAGGTAGATCCCATTGTTTAGTGTCTCACTGCGCACGCTTTGTTGCACACGAGCCAGCAGCGCGTCGACTCCACGCTTTCCGCGTACTTCATCGTCAAAATTATCATTTTGATTACAATTTTCGGTCGACTACAGTTGCACACAATTACGGACTACATGAGCAGGTTCAGACTTGTGGAAATAACAGGAATAGTCTATGTTCAGTGTTTAACTGTACTCACGCTGGCGACAGACTGGTGAGCTATTTTGAGCACCGTCACAGTCTGACAGTTTCTATGGAGTAGGATCATTCATCAAAAACGTCTAGCCGGCTAGGCTTTGTGTGCTGTGATTTTTAATGGCGGATGTTTTATTTCAACCACCTAGAAACATACAGGTAAGTTTCAGTTTCCCCATCCTGGAATAGGTAATATAAGCAACAGGTGAGACGTGGGAAATCGTGAACAATTTTGGTGTCACAGTTCAGAATGAAAAATTGTGAAAGAAGTGTTTAACTTGTTGCCAATATGCTGCGCTTGGCAACGGCGTCCAGACAGCATAAAACACGACCGATGCTTCAAAAGCAATTACATTTATGTCGAGTCAGACACTGAGGACGCTTTAACCATCGAGTTAAGCATAATTAGCAATCTTTCTTTCATAGGCATATTTTCACTATTTTATTATCTCATTTATGAGATTATATGCCATCAAAACATGCCATCAAGGAACAAAACGATTGTACATTTTCTACTAAAGAACACGCTCATTTTTAACTGTCGTATTTCATCAGTTTTACTTTCTAAGATTGTTTCGTATGCATATGTTATTTGGACCAAATTGGGGCTATTATTGAATGTAATACATTTTCGGCAGTTTTAAATATATTTACTTCAAAGTAGGCCTAGCCACATTATCTTGTGCTTTGCTATTGGAAAAAACGAAAATTGGCAGTTAAAATGAACTTGTTTCAAGACAGAAAAGGACTTTGACATACAACAAGTGTTTAAAAACGATTTAAACAATTAAGGCAATGGGTATATTCTCTGACTGTCGCACAATTATCAGCAATAGACTCGACAAGATCTGTTATAATTTCCTCTCGATTCCTGTCAACTACGTCTCGAAATAATTCATACATTTTGTTAGCTTCGGCGCATATTACCGAGGGATCAAATAAAAAAAAAAAAAAAAAACGAATTTTAAACGCCCAGGCCGATAATAACTAGTTTTATAATTTCTATAGGGCCTATGATGTTCAGTTTTGATTGCCGTCGTTTTCAATGGTTAGGCCTATCTTATACGCGTATCGATTTTGAACTGTCAGTCAACGTGAGAGTAAAGGGCTTATCTGAAATTAAACAGTATGAGGCATTTGTACTTTTTTCAATTGATTGTACGTTGGAAACAAAGATGTGACCCATACTTGTTCCTTTTAACAGTAATATATGTGTTTTATAATGCGCCAGTCTACTCAAAACCACCAGCAACAGGGAGAATACAAACAAGTTGGGCTGGGAAAATATTCAAAAGATGGAACAGACTTTAAACTTCCGTGAAGAGGTCCTTTTCATTGGTTGTCATTCCGGCTAGACCATGCCGGCCAACGTCCAAGTGGGCCCTATAAAACATTAGTCCGCTATTTATCAAGAGACACCGTTTTCCATGCAGTTATGGTGTCATTCCCAGAGCGATATTTGAGTGCTATTAATTCTGGTGTGACATTCCACAATTTCCACACCACAATAATGTTTTTTCAGTTTTTGTTCTTACCCAGTCGGGATATCAGTTTGGCGATAATGATAGCCTCCGAAATAAAGTGTTTGTTTTTTGACAAGTTTCTGAATAAATATCTTTTTAAAGGCTGATAAAGAAATGTTTTGCTTGTCTTTTTACAGGCCCACCATTTACCCTCTCCTCGTGGCAAGGGAACGGAGGCAGATAATCGGACTCTTTAAATCTTTGGTAAGCATATCTCTAAAGCGACATGATTCAGCATCGAATTTTAGCTGCACTACACTCTAAAAACTGTAGTTAGCAATCTTGCTATCAGTTTGTAAACATGTTTAGAAGCTAAACATTACGTGTCCAATTCCTAAACATGTAAATGGCTAAACACTATCCGTCAATACGCTAAACATGTTTAGTATTTAAATTATGTTTAAAAACTGACAGCAAGAAAAGTGTTTAGAAAAGTGTTTGCTAAACACAATGTTTGCAGTGTGCAAACAAATGGCACGCTTAATAAAGATTTGGGCTGTTTGTCAAGAAAAAATTCCACGCTCTGTTCTTTCTGAAAGCGTTTAAAAGGAACAAAATATCATTTTACATTTTTATGGGAATCACGAAACTGGACTAGGAGCTTTTTTGGTAATTGTATAGATACAAATGTTTACGCCCGTGCAAACAAAATGTCACCCTTTGTGTTATACCTTATTTTCAGTAACTTTTCCCTGCTTATTTATTTATTTATTTATTTATTTATTGATTACATTTCTTTACCCAGGGTGTGCCCAAACAGTTTAAAACTGGTTTCCATTGGGGCCCTGTGGGGAAGGGGACGGGGTAGGTCACTGGGCAACTGTATGTCAAATTTTACTTCTCGTCGTTGCTGATGTTGTCGTTTTGGATTTTTTGAAAGAAAACAAATGGAAGAACTCCCCACGAGCTTTTGCCATGTATTAAGTATTGGAGGCGCCTCACTGCAAATGTTTGCATATGCTGTATATTACTTTTAAAGGTAATATTGTATATTACCTTTAAAGGTAATACAACATTTGCAAACATTATGGAATACCTTACTTGACTGTAAGTGAATAATAGTCTCAAGAAATCATGGCACCTGGTGTGCTGTCATTTTCAAGAAAAGTGGAACTTTTGTATCAATTTCCAGCGATGGTCGGCCGACCATTTCCCCGACCTGATACTTTCCTTATTGCTCCCTTTTGTCTGAAGTAGGATCAGGACACCAGACTACAAGAACAGCATTTTTAAAACTCTGTTTTCTTCGCATCTATGCACACACAAATTTAAACAGGTCAGTGTTACAGTGTTTGCTATAAAATACTGCACCAAATCCGTTCATTTCTGAAAATTACAGCAAAAGCAAATATTGTACATTACCTTTAAAACAAGGGAGAAAGATTCTTAATACACAGATCTACACTGGACACTGCAGTAGTGCTGCAAGCGTAACAACACTTAAAAGGAAAAACAGCGCTATACGCGGGGGACCTCTACTCGTTTTGGATTACGAAATGCAATACCTGGCTGTGGCATTCTGAACACGGACAAAATGTAATTGAACTCAACTTGTCGCCGTGGCCTGTGGACACACGCTGTGTTGTCAAAACAGACTGAATGTCTAGGCGAACTAAGAATGGATAATTAATCTCGTATTGACTGCTACGCTGACAGAGGCGTTCTTTTAATCGATGTTTGTTAATAATTAGAAGTCGGTATTACAATTTCTTCGTGGAATTCAATTTGCTGAGTACCTTCGACCCCTTTTTAGTCGTCAGATTGTCAAAGGTGCACACCTCCAAACTTCCATAAATATTAATGGTAGTTGCCCCAACTTACAAAATGGGAGAAAAGTATTTATAATTCTCATAGGAGACTAAGCTATACACTGACATGTTTAAAGTTTTGTGTGCATAGATATGCTGGGAAAACAAAGAAAAAAATGTTGTTCTTGCAGTCTGGTTCCCTGACCTTACTTCAGACAAAACGGAGCAGTTTTTATAGACGTCAGGGAATTATCAGGTCGGGGAACTAGACTAGCTGACTTGCACACGTTCAGTTATGTGTATTGCCAAACAAAATGTGGACTAACTACTTGGTCTTTCCAACGATGGTCGGCCGACCATCATCGCTGGAAATCGATACAAAAAATCAACTTTTCTTGAAAATGACAGCACACCAGGGTGCCATGATTTCACAGGATGCTTGTGACTATTATTTACTTATCAAGTAAGGTATATTTATAATAATTCGGTAGTTTTGTTTTTTGATGTTTGCAAATATAAATGTTGTATATGTGATGCGATCTGCTGTTGTTTTTCACAACCTATAGCTTCCGACATTGAGTGGAGAGAATCGATTTTTAATATCCCTCGCGTTCTGACTTCGATCGTGTGCCCCAGTCCTTCATGCGATAGAGTCAACATAGACATCTAAACTTTGCTTTGCAGAATATTTCAGTCGCTTGGGGCAGTGAGAAAAAAAATACCTGGTTGCGGAGAGCACACTACACTGTGGTTCGTGCGGCATAAATGTATACACTCTATGCTGCATGTTCCACTGCGCTGTCTCATCGGCCTTAATCTTTATTCCTTTCATGATCCAAAAAGATAAATCCCAGTTCTAATCCTCTTAAAAAAGAAACCTGAAACAGAGACCCTGCATATTGAATTGTAAATCGCAACATGTGTGTTTGTCTATTACAAAGGTGTCCATTCTCCATTATTCGGCTTTTCATAAGCACATTGTTCAGATAACAATTTACATAAGTAAATACAAATACCAGGCGTCATTACATCCATATCATGGGTTAGTCACAGATATATAATTATATGGTATCAGAACAACGCAGGGATCTTTTCTTTCCTTACTTTGCGTTTCAATATGCCACAAGTGTTACAAAACGAGACAGAATGCGCATACTTTCAACTGACGATAATCATGTTCAACCACTTTAATGAATGGTGTACGATCAAACAGTTTAGAGACTGTTCCTGTTGCGAACAAACGGAGCGCAACACAGTACTATGCATATAGCAGGTGTAAGCAATAACTTTCGTGAGTAAGTATTCCAAGTTACATCGTTTGATCAACATCAGCACCTGCGTTACACGTATTTTTGTGACCACTGGTACGTGCGCATTTGCGATTTCACCATGGACCTGAAACTTGAGCAGAAGCAGCACCGTGTCGAAGTCTTCGAGGATCTCCGTCAACAGGCCCGGGATGACCCAAACTTCATGTTCAGGATCATCAGTGGTGACGAGAGTTTGGTTCTACGGCTACGACCCAGAGACCAAACAGCAGTCTTCGCAGTGGAAGAGCCGCAGTCTCCAAGACCGAAGAAGGTGCGTCAGGTCTGGAGCGCAACCAAGACTGCAAGAGCATGTTCGTCTTCTTCTTTGACATTCGCGGGGTTGTGCACCGTGAATTCCTCCCCCAGGGTCAGACTGTCAACGCTGAGTTCTACTGCACCGTTCTGAGACGTCTGAGGGAGAAGATTCGGCGCAAATGGTCTGAACTGTGGCGCACTGGCAATTGGGTGCTCTAACATGACAACGCACCCGCTCACAGCGCGTTGAAATGAAAACGCGCGAGTTTTTCGCCCGCAACAACACAATCGTCGCTTCCCACCCCCCTACTCGCCGGATTTGGTTCCCTGCGACTTCTTTCTGTTCCCCCAAATGAAGTTCAAGCTGAAGGGTCGCCGTTTTGACAATGTGGAGGAGATCCAGAGAGAATCGCAGCTGGTGCTTGACGCGCTTAAGGAACGGGATTTCCAGGGAGCTTTTCGAGTGGATTTTATAAGAGATTCACTTTTTTGGAGTGGTTTGAGAAGGGATTTACTCTTTTGGAGAGTGAGTTTTTCACTCGTTTACGTTAAGAAAGCGCAGGGGTGGATCTATCCTTTTATTTAGAGAGGGGTTGTACCATTCACCCACCAAAGGTGGAACGTGCCGAAGGCACGTTTCCACTACACTGGGAAAACGCTGTTAAAACTGGTGGTCTATCTCCGGGCCCAAGTCTAAATGTAGCCCCCCGGCTCTATGCCAAATAGAACGGAATCCCCTGAGTTGGAAGCCACGAGTCACAAATGATTGATTTCCACAAATATTTCTACAATACTCTCTTAATGTAAAAGAGTGAAAAATTCACTCTCCAAAAGAGTGAATCCCTTCTCAAACCACTCCAAAAGAGTGAATCTCTTATAAAAACCACTCGAAAAGAGTGAAAACCACTCCAAAAGAGTGAAATTTCCACTCTTTCGAGGAGCCATATAAGGGACAACTATTTGTCTCCTCGAAAGAGTGGAAATTTCACTCTTTTCGAGTGGTTTTCACTCTTTTCGAGTGGTTTTTATAAGAGATTCACTCTTTTGGAGTGGTTTGAGAAGGGATTCACTCTTTTGGAGTGGTTTAAGAAGGGATTCACTCTTTTGGAGAGTGAGTTTTTCACTCTTTTACATTAAGAGAGTAGGCCACGAGGACCTCTTATTCAAAATTACCCGAGGGGTCACAAAATAGCAATGAGCTGGCGCGCAGTGATTTTCAGAGTAATGGTGGCATGCACCACAGAAGCCAAAAAAAAACTTAATTAATTTTGGTTAACCTTTGACCTCTACACCACGGGTTGGGAATGATTTTGTCCACCCGTGGGACACTTTCCATGTTATTGCCCATATGCAATATATGTGTATATTTTCACAGCCCTACAGGCGATAACTGAAACTCTACGTAACCAGATACATGTATTTACACCGACAAACAAGTCAATCAGCGTGTCCAGCCTCACGAGTACGACACCTCGGCATTAGTGGATCGATGGCTGTAGTTTCGATTCGGAAATTTGGTTTTTACCGACAACAGGTGGACTAATCACACGGGCCTTTGTTTCTCATCGAAATGCAATTGCCATCACTGTCTGAATTCGAGATTTTACCATCTACGTTCCATCTCGCCTCTTCTACACTTCCTTGATGTGTGGATGGGTTTGTTTTTCGAAGACAGGGAACAAACGAATTACATGAGAAGACAGTGGGTCATCAGTTGGCAAAATTTCTGCAGTTGCAATCGTGTACTAATTAAATGAAGGAATTACAAAAAAAAATCATATTCAAACAAACAAAAAAGGGCATCAGAAGGACAATTGGCCAGGAGTCGTCAAACAATGGGAACAATGCGACCCCACAAATTGGTCTTTGTATGAAGGTGATCCAGAAGAGAAATTCTAAAGATTAGGGATAATGGGAGCACAATGCAAGTACCCTGTAAACCCCATCTGTAAGGTTGGGTTTGTTTTTGCATTCAATCGGAGACCTAATAGAGGACAGGGTCCTCAGTTGAAAAAGGTCCCCGTATGAAAACCGTGTACAAAACCAATGAGGGTCCTTGCCAAAAAGTATGAACAATAGTAGGACAATAGGATGTCCCTGATTGAAGGTGTTTACACACGTGAGTTTGTATAGCTATTCAAACCGTGGACCTTTAACAAAGAGGACAATAGGGTCCACGATTGAGTCAAGGTCCACGATTGAAAATCGTGTACAAAACATATGGGAGGCCTTCCGAAAAAGTATAAACAAAAGAGGGACAATAGGAGGTCCGCGATTGCCGGTGTTTACACACTTGTGTGTGTGTGTGGGGGGGGGGGGGGGCAATCCTACCACCCTTACGGGTTTCCTTGGTGCGGATCTAAATAGAGAAAAATTCGTCAGCAGATTCCGGAGAAATTATCCCAATTTTCAGAACCTATAGACCCAGGCGGGGTAACATCCATCGTTGGTGAGACCAACTCACCTCCTTTATAAGATATATTTCGCTGTTTGTATCCGGCTCCCCATCGTTTACGTCAGACATTAAACCCCGTTGCCAGTTAACCCGGCGAGCATTGCTTAATATTGTTTGCACGGGCCATTCAGACAGCGGGCTCTTCTGTCAATAAAGGGTCCTTTCATTGACTTTTGCTGATTGTGCGTGCGTAAACAAAACCTCTCGAGTGTGGAATGATACTCATTTGTTTGCATGGGGCAAATTTTCCACGCGTTACTGTATAGATTGCATGTTGCCAGGATATGTAATTTTATGCATTGAAAATGATGACTAATGCGTCTAAACAAACTGAGGGAGCTTTTGGTCATGCGTCACATTACGGACCTGGGGGAAGAATTAACCGTGCACCATTTTGTACATTCTGGAGAAGACTATCCACATTTTTAAATGATTGGGATTTGGGAATATCTTTCTCTAAATTATTGTAATTCGGTCGATTCACAACTCGGTGCGCCGCCAGCGGCAACCGGGGAGAGGCCAAATTACGCAGTGAATCGTGGGGAAAAGTCGACATCGCAAAACCGGAAGTGGGGATCGCCAATGCATCGACCGTACTTCTTACACCCCTTCTCCGCTAAATCTATCAACTCCTCTCTCTTCTTTCCTGCGCAAGGTATTCCCCGATTAGTCAAAAATTGCTGTAACTCATCCACTCGCATTCGCGCGAAATCCATACTGTTGTACTGTCAACCATCTAATACAACGCGATAGACGCGATGTCGACCTTGGAAGTGGGAAATTGGCCTTTCCCGGCTTGCCGCTGGCGGCGCACTGAGTTGTGAATCGACCGAATTGGACATTATACCATTATTAAATGACTGTTTTACAGAGTAATAGTTTGGCCAGTTCTAATATGATCGATTAGAATGATATGATTAGAATGAAACGTTTTGTTTTTCTTTCGGTTTTATGGTAGTCACCCAATTTGGGGGAGGAGTGCAAACATGGGGAGTGGCCTATCCCCCATCAGAGACCCAACTTTCAGAATGCCGCGTACTGCCATTAAATGCACCTCACATTTGACACAAAGTTGTCTGTATAATTTTTAAAATTATTTTTCTGATGTCTTAATTCTCTCTGTTTACAGGTTCTGTCATTATTGTCGACTTCCACGAAGTGACGAAGGCAGATCGCATTGCCAATGATAGCCAATGAGTTGTACATAGATGGGATTTTAAACTGGCAGCATGCCCCGCGGGATGTCAACTCCAGGAAGGCTACTTAAGAGGGATCAGAGACTAGAGCAAAGAGACTGGAGGAGAGAAGACACAGTGAGATTGGAGTAATCCAGTATACCTCCTTGTCAATGATCGATGCCGTGGGCAACAGTCCAGTCCCGTTCTGATGCAAACCGATAACCCTTTGAAATACTCGACGGAGGATGACAGACTTTCAAACTTTCTAATCTATGCTTTCAATTCTCCATGTTTAAAATCTCGTTGTGAGTGTTGAAGCCATGATGCCGAACAACAGCCGAAGTCTGCCAGCCATCAGTCAACATCGCTCCGGCACTCTACGGGGCGGTCAACGTGCTGCAGTCAACCATCAGGGTGGCAGTCAGATCGGAGCAGTAGTTCAAAGATTTTCCGGTGCCAACTGCTCCCATTCCCAATCTAGAGTAGACAGCAGTGGAAAATCAAGCAGTGGAAGCAATAGTGTGGTCTCTGATTACTCAGATCATCAACCTGGACAGGTTACTACTCAGTTTTACACAAACGGAGGGTCGACTCGACTAGTGGGACAAAACAAGGTACGCACAAGTGTCGGCGAGCCAACGCAAATCCGGACTTTTCTCTCTCGCCTCATTGACGACCAGAGTTTTCTTCACGCTTCCAACGTCGACAAGGAGCGGACTTCTTTCTCGTCCAGATCCCTGGAGATTTTACCCATCCGAGATCTGATCTCAGAGGAGCTCCGTATGCGCACCGTCTCCCTGCCGAGTCTAGCGGGTCGACACAAGCACGACGGCAGGCCTAACCCCGCTGCCAACGGCAACGAGGAGGACAATTTTATGACCGCAAGCTACACCTCCGACGGTTCCAATGACAAAGAACCTCCGATCGTCGAGATCGACCCGTTCCCCAACGTCGGCACCGACTCTTACCTCAGCAGCCGTCTACTGCCGGATTTCCTGCCTCCCTATCTTAGGCCGTGGACCCCCGGAGTCCGCAAGGCCCGACCCAAGCGTCATCACAGGAACGAGGAGGCAGAAAAGAAGAGGAAAGAGCTGGAGGCTCTGGCAGCCAAGGAGCGCAAACGGAATGCCCGTGGCAAGTCCCGTCCACCCCGGCGGCGCTCCGTTCGGAGTGACGCTTTAGCACGGAAGATAGAAAGCGAAGCTGCAAAGCGTCACCCTGTCAGGAAACAGTTAGTCTACTCTGAACTCGTGCAAGACGAGCTGCAGAAACTCACGCCCAAGAGACTACCCGGAGGAAAGCTCAAACCCATCTATAACCGGAGAACACAAGAGGGTGACATAGACATTCCCAGGGAAATTCACATATCCCTGGACAACTTGTCGCTGAAACCCGGCGACGAAAGAATCGACTTCTCGGAGTCGCCTGCGGCGATCAATAAGAGGCGCAAGGAGGAGCTGCAGGCGCTACTGGAGAGGCGAAAGAAGATCCAGAGACAGATGGCTCACAAGAAAACGAGGAAAGTTCACTTTTCCCTCCCTGATGAGCACCGTAAGGATGAAGCCAGCGCACAGGTCAACAACGCTATGGGTAGAGTGCAGAATGAGAACGGAAGCGCGTCACCGAGTCAAAGTTCAAACAGTGGCATCGAGGAAACCCAGAGCGAGCACGAAGCTTTGCCCAATCAACTGGACAATCCGGATGATGTCGTCAAAGGTGAAGTTCACGATGAAGCACACGAATCCGAAATCGACCGAACAAACAGTTGGGTTGCCAATCAGACCACCCACTCTCTTAACAGCTCCGTAAACGTCTCAGCTAGCGACGATGACAATCACATCATCAGTACTAATCAAAATTTTGAAAACCTCGAGAAACTTTCTCAAACCGACCAAAGCGATCTATCACATACAAATACTACTACAAACGGCAGTCAGACAACACAATTTAACCAAGACATCTCAAAAACTAGTACGCACATCTCTGATGTGAACTCAAACATTCAACTCAGTAGTGGAGCACCCGAGACTCGGGACAGCTCGGGAAATAAACGGAAACATCTTTCCGTGGATGATGAGGCACTGAAGGAGGCCCAACTCAACCCTTTACCCGGGATAAGACCCAACTCGCCGCTCAGCGCGGATGAAGATGTCTTCGTTGGCGGACCGCTCACGGTAGATGCTGGTGGCGTTCGAGAGATCAAGTTCCTGTCGAAACGACTTCCTAGCATCATTATCTCAGATTCATGAACTATAGAGCAAATGCATGAACAGGTTGCTGGGGATGTGGGGGTGATGAGGGTGGCAGAGCCGAGTAGTTTACAATGCTGGGACTGATGAGAAGGGGCGGTGCCATTCCATTGTCCTATAGGAAAAGATACTATGAACCAACCATCTTCGAAGCGAAAATATTCAGATGTTTCAATTACAACGTAAATGCCATGCAGCTTCAGGTGAATTTGAAAACAGTTTTAACTGATTCATTTTCAAGCAATGAGCGAATGAGCAATGAGGTGTCCGAAACGGTGGCGTAACTGAAGTCAATTGGGCCTATTAAATGCGGGGATGCAGTGTTGCTCTTTTTCTGGAAATTTGGGTAGGAGATACATGTATTTCCAAAACTTGAATTCTGAAGAAAAAAATTACAGCCTATTATACGCTTTCCCCAAGTTCTAAACAGGGGCCACGGGCCTCGGCTGGGTATGGGAATAAAAAAAACCAATCAATCACCGTATGATGAAATCATATCTTCCCGTGGTTATGTTAATGGTCGGAAAGGACACACTAATGCTTAGTGTAGTTGTACCATGAAGTAATGAAGTATTTAAAAGAAATCACTGGCGAGGTTCCTTTTCCAAAGGGGACCTTGCTGGTAGCAGCTTACATGGGCGTCGCGAGGGGAAGGGAAAGGGGGGGACTTGCCCCCGGAAATTAAAGAAAGAGAGAAATTTTTTAACAAATAATAAAAAAGAAAAGAGGGTCGAAGTGAATGTCGTATTCAATTGAATGTATATTTAACCCTTTCACTACCATGGGCTCCGCTTGGCACCAAAGTTCCACGCCACTTCCTTACCGTGGCTCCTTTTGGCACCAAGCTCATGTTGTATTTGGCGAAAATGTGAATAGCGCCCCCTATCGACAAAAAGTCGATCTCGCATCTGCGTGCACCGCGACCGTAGTTTGAAACATTCCAGATCACAGTTATGTGAATATAAATAATTGTTTCTCCACCTCCTCCCCCTCGCCGAGCCTCCCCCCCCCCCCAATACCCCTCCCCCATCCTCCCTTCCCCTTCCACTCATCTCCCTTCCCACTCATCTCCCTTCCCACTCATCTCCCTTCCCACTCATCTCCCTTCCCACTCATCCCACTCATCCCCCTCCCCCCCCCCAATGCAATGTTGATAGGGGTGGGAGAATTAGCCGGTTTGCCTGCACACCCAATTTCACACAACCTTGAACGGGGGGTGGGGGGGGGGGGGGGGGTGGGAGATTGGCGGGTCTATCCTGTTCACATACTGTGTTAGATCTTATCGGCCTTTCTCCTCGCTGAATTACGAGGGCGCTATACAATGACATTTTTACAAAGGGGACTGGTATTGAGGTAATGAGTGCATTATTTCTCCTGGTAGCGAAAGGGTTAAGAACACTCGAAACCTGCGGCTATATATTCAATAGGTCTAGGTATCGCGGTCTTGAACAAAGCGTCGAGTGATGTCCAGACCCCCCCCCCCCCCCCTTCCCTTTCGATATTTCCACGGCCGGTGATTTCTCCCTTTGCTGCTTTCTGGGGAGTGCTGTGCAAATTGCCCCCCTCTCGAAAAAAAATCCTGGCGGCGCCCATGCATATCGGTACTTGTCGAAAATCATTGTTCTCACCGATTTTGCGCATGCTCAGAACCATGCGCGTATAACTAGCAAAAAGGACCGTTCGTGTATATATTGATGACCATCGAACAACATGGCGGCTTCATGCAGTCGGCGACCCACACGATAGTGTCTGGTTTGTGGGAAGGACCTAGTAACATGCAAAATATATATTTCTCTATTAAATAAATGTGACATTGCTGCTTTTCTTATGGATAGGCTATCGTTGGGGATTATACTACGTGTAAAACAAAAACCATGTCCTACTTTTGATCCTAAATAACTGTGGAGGACGCCAAATCGGAAGTGGCAGATCCTGAAAGTTAGCGGGTTTTTTCGTATGGCGTTTAAATCTCACCTTCTTGCACAAAGCTGATGAAATTCGCTTCATAAAATTGGTCATGCCTTGTTTACATGATCTGAAATGATGCCACTGATGTCACTCGGACTAACATTGACGTCATGATCTATTTTAAACCGTGGTAGCTACCTGGCCTAAGATATAGACGTCAGGGAATCTTAAGTTTAGGGAACCGGACTAAATTAATTCATTCTGCCTTTACGAGTTTCACAAGAGGGCGCTCGCGGTGCAAAAACAAATTGGGTGCGTTCGATTAGCTTAATACACCATAAACACGGGGTTACACCGCGGGGAAGCCACAAAATGAGGCAAACCGAACGCTGAGGTGTATTCGCCTCGGCATGCTGGGGAAATTAAGGTCAAAGGTCGTTTGGGGTGGGGAACTTAAAAAAGGGGTTAAATGTTAACAGACTCGCTGTCGTCTGCTCTACCGGAAAAATCTAGACAACGACGACATGATAATTATATAATTCACAATTTACACACAGTCTAGTCCCCAACTGTTGTTAATTTCGAGAAAATACACTCTTTGCTTTCCAATTTATATCACAATTTGTACATTTACTCACGTCGAATTCGACTTCGCCGCCATGTTTACGTTTTCAGCTAGGCGGTGACGTCATTACACCCGGGCAGCCACCAGAGACCCGCTTGCTGGCTAGGGTAGTAGTGGTTGACATCCGGGCAGACACGAGTATCACGTGATGACTAATCGAACGGTCTCGTGTAAGTTTTACTTACACGTGTAAGCTAATCGAACGCACCCATCGTTTCATGCTGTGCCAATGAACAAAACGAAAGGAGAATTTAGTTAGAAATAGTTGAAAATAGAATCAGTTTTAAAAGTGACGCCGTTTATCACTTCATGAACCAAACATGATTACAGCTTTTTCAGAAAGGATAACTCGGCATCATTCCTGTATGTAGCAACAACATTGCAGCATAGGCCTACATGAAATTGGTTTATCGATAATCTTGTATGAGAGAGACTGGGATTGCGGGTAACACCATCTTGTAGTTCCAATAATCGTAGGAGCATTTGAAAGACGTCCAATGGATCCGCGGTTTGTTTTTGGTTTGCTTCCTTTTCAAGGGGCGGATCTAGAGGGGGTTGTGGTGGTTGCAACCCCCCCCCCCCCCCTTGGGCTGCTGAGCAAAGTTGTGTTAAGCAATGCTAAACCACATCCTTGTTACCAGTGGGTATACCGCTGGTCCATACACTGTACACTGTACCGGTATAGGCGGGTACAACCCCTCCCTAAATGAAAGGCTAGATCCGCCCCTGATTATCATGCAGGGCTAGGGGAACACGTTAAATCAAAATTGGAACCGTATGCAGGGGCGGTATATAACCCTAATGGGTCAACTCGCACCCAGGTTAACCCGTACCCCAAAATGTACACCCCAGTCAACTCGTACCCAAGTTAACTCGTACCCACGTCAACTTGTACCCGAGTCAACTCGTACCCACGGTACCCTCGAGTGCGTACACGAACAAAGACGACACTGAAATATAAGTTTGAATTAAAGTAGAGATGTTTTTTACAAATTAATCTATTTGTTTGCATTTCTTTCCCGTACTTTTTTTAATTCACATTTTGCGAAATGAATTGCAAAAAATATAAATCACATTTTAGTGAAAATCTCCAGTCGAATCAACTCTGCTAAATTCACATAAAAAATGTCTTCCTCCGTTCCTCCGTCAGAAAATTAATTTCTTTTCTATATCTACCTCAAGCTAATGAATACGAAATAAGGACAAGGAAACGGCAAAAACAGTTTGGTGAACAATTTGGAATGGTCGAGCGGTGAAACTCGCACATTCTATTTATTATACACACACCGGCCCCATACATTCCACAGAAATTTCAGATTTCATATAAATCTGCGAATTAAAATTCGGTCACAAAAAGTTGTTCAATATCATATATCGGCTAAGTACAATCGAGTTTGCCAGAAATTAGAAAGGTATTTGAAAAGACTACCCATGATTGCATTATTGTGATAAGTAACTCAAGGGAACGTCGTCCCAGTTGATTCACGTTTACCTGAAGGCATGGCGAACGGTATATGTCCAGCATTTCTGCTGGCGCTCGGAGGCCATGAAAAACCCCCTTTCTTTTTTTAAAGAGGAAACGTGGGTGCATCAAGTATACCGATTGAGGGTGCACTCCCTGGATCCGTGCCCTAGGTGGGGGGTGGGTGGGTAAGCGAGGTTCGAATGCTCAACCGAGAAAAATAACATTGTGCAAATTGTGCCGTTATATAGCGAAAAGCGCTGTAGGCAACAATGGCCATTACGTAAGTGCTCAATTGAGCATGCATATCGTTCGATAACGAAAGGAAATGTCACTTCCTTGCAATTGCTTCCTAAAGATACAAATATTACAAAGGCATTATTTAATATTATGAAATTGATGCAAAGAAAACCAACTTCAACATATTCTTGGCGATGGTAAAACAGTTCAGTTCGCACAGTCATTCATTATCCAGTCTCTAAAAATAGGGAGAGCAAAAAAGAAGAAAATATAATAGGTTTAGATATGACTTTTTGCAAAATGTGACCCTGTCAAATTTGAGCCGCCAAATGTGACTCTTTGGCAAATATGACTTTTTGCAAAATGTGACTCTTTGGCTGCAACTTTGTGCAAAATGTGACTCAGTCAAATGCGAGTCCGCCAAATGTGACTCTTTGGCAAAAAATGACTTTTTGCAAAATGTGACTCCATCAAATGTGAGTATGCCAAATGACTCTTCGGCAAATGACTTTTTGCAAAATGTGATCCCGTCAAATGTGAGTTTGCGAAATGTGACTCTTCGGTAAACATGACTTTTTTGAAAATGTGACTCCATCAATTAATGTGACTCTTCGGCAAATGTGACTCTTCACATTTGCCGAAAAGTCACAATAATTGGAGTCGCATTTTCAAAAAGTCACATTTGCCCATCCCGACCCTATATTCATACTGTGAAGAGATCAGATTATCTTGTCTTGTTTCAGTGTGAGGGGTGAGGGGCTGGTTCTTCCGCACTTTCCTCTGTAGCCCACACCTCGAGTGGCCTTTGGCCTTGTGATGGGCGATTTGCATTTTACAAAATGACTGTCAAACGTGACTCCATCAAATGTGGCTCTTTGGCATGTCTTTTTGCAAAATGTGACTCCGTCAAATGCGAGTCCTCCAAATTTGACTTTGGCAAATATGACTTTTTGCAAAATGTGACCCCGTCAAATTTGAGCCGCCAAATGTGAGTCTTTGGCAAATATGCCTTTTTTTCAAAATGTGACTTTGTCAACTGTTACTCTTTGGCAAATGTTGCTCTGCCAAATGTCCTCGTAAGATTTTATGACCAGGGATACTCCAAACTTACCTAAAACAAAAATTAATACTTGTAAAACAATGCAAAATGTTCTTTAACACTAGAAGTCTCAATTTTTCAAATTTTAATATGATTTTGCATGCACTAGGGGGTTATATAGGATTAATAGTTTTAGACTTGTTAACTTATATTAGTTACCCCACGAGCGCGAGTGGAACACGTGCCCCATATGCCACGGGGCCGAAGGCCTATTAGCCTTTTAGAGGTATGGCGGACACAATAGGAGGGCGCTATTTGATTTGGGTAAACCTTTTGTGCCATACAAAAGGTTTACCCAAATCAAACAGCGCCCTCCTATTGTGTCCGCCATACTTCTAAAAGGCTAATTGGCATATGGGACATGGACGCACTACATTTTCTGTGTTTCACGAGCGCGAGTGGGATAACATATTTATCTTCAAGCAAACTTGACGCACAGTGTAGATGGAACACACAAGCTGTATAAAACCAGAATGTACAACACACGCGCACATATCAATAACAGTTTCTCAGTATGTTTTGCGTATAGCACAAAATGCAGAGTGCGATACGGGATCAGTTGCCATGGATCGACCAATCAGGATCGAGGATTCAAGTTTGCTTGCAGATAAAAGTAAATATCTGAACTGTACCAAAAGTTAGGTTATTGGAATTGTTTTGCACATCACAGACTAGATGTTCCTGTACAGAAACTTAAAAAAATAACAGCTGTCATGTGTAAACCAAATTTATTGGAATTTCATATATTGTTTGTATTTTGTGTTCTTCCTTATTTCAGGAGTGTACTTTATTCACTTGAAGAGGACCAGTTTAACAGCTGATTATCTGGGATGCCGTGCTTGGAACTGACTACCTACCGAGCTTCGTTGATGGGCAGATCAACAAGAGTCCTTCATAAAGTTTCAAAGAGGAGTTGAATTTCATTGTTTGTCAACACTTTGTATTAAAATCTGTACCAGAGCATGGAAAATTCAGAAATTACATTTGGTAATAATCGTGATTAAATTTATTTTCACAGTTGTGCTCTGTGGTTTTTGTGGTTAAAATTACCACAAAAAGCATGCACACTTTTCCTTACAGGGAAAGTACAACAGAAACAAAACATATAAAAAATACAACAGGAACTATGTCCGAAAAACCACAGGACATTTCCTGGGTGGTAATGCCCTGTCTTATTTTTGTGGTGATACCACAAGATGTGTATTGGGGTACTCTTTGCCAAAATATGATTTTTTTGCAAAATGTGACTTCGCCAAATGTACAATTGGGCGTGATGATCCCTGGCAATACGGCATTATTGGTTTATGACTTATGACTAGCGCCCACTCGAACAAAGATACTGAGAGAGACCGCCGACATAGGGCAAGATAGCTCAGTTGGTAGAGCGTCGGTACGGTATTCCGAAGGTCGCAGGTTCGAATCAAGCTCCTGCCAGTTTTCTATGTTCGCCTTGTACAATTAAGCGCGCTTGTCATCAGAAGCCCATATGATGTGCACCATTAAAATACACTCGCCAAAAATGAAAGTTTCCGCCTTGAATAACTCAAGAATACGAGGTGCGATCAAAAAGTTCAGAGACTGTTCCTGTTGCGAACGATCCGAACGGAGCGCAGCACATGCAGTAATGTGATAGCAGGTGTAAGCAATAACTTTCGTAAGTATTCCAAGTTACATCGCTTGATCAACATCAGCACCTGTGTTACACGCATTTTTGTGGCCACCGGTACGTGTTATGCGCATTTGCGATTTCACCATGGACCTGAAACTTGAGCAGAAGCAGCACCGTGTCGAAGTCTGAGAAGATCTCCGTCAACGGGCCCGGGATGACCCAAACTTCATGTCGAGGAACATCAGCGGTGACGAGAGTTGGGTCTACGGCTACGACCCAGAGACCAAACAGCAATGGAAGAGCAGTCTCCAAGACCGAAGAAGGCGCGTCAGGTCAGGGGCGCAACCAAGAGTATGCTCATCGTGATATTTGACATTCGCGGGGTTGTGCATCGTGAATTCCTCCCCAGGGTCAGACTGTCAACGCCGAGTTCTACTGCACCGTTCCGAGGCGTCTGAGGGAGAACATTCGGCGCCAACTGCCTGAACTGTGGCGCGCTGGCAATTGGGTGCTCCAACATGACAACGCGCCCGCTCACAGCGCGTTGAAAACGCGCGAGTTTCTCGCCCGCAACAACACAATCGTCGCTCCCCACCCCCCTACTCGCCGGATTTGGCTCCCTGCGACTTCTTTCTGTTCCCAAAAATGAAGTTCAAGCTGAAGGGTCGCCGTTTTGTGGAGGAGATCCAGAGAGAATCGCAGATGGTGCTTGACGCGCTTACGGAACGGGATTTCCAGGGAGCGTTCCAAGCGTGGCAGTAGCGGTGCACATGAGGGCTACTTTAGGACTACAAGGGGATGGCGGCCATATTTAAATCACGTACGGTTTTTGCTTGTTATAGGCGCAGCCTCGCAACTTTTTGATCGCACCTCGTACATTTATGGCACACGACGTTTGTTTTAGGGGAGAAATAACGAGATGTGTCCAATTAGGTGCAACAATAGAATTGGCAGTTTCTATAATGCAGGCAATAGATTACATTGAAATTGTGTCTTCATAAAGCAAAAGCCACCTTAAATGTCAAACAGTCTTGAAATGGCTTACCAAGTCGGCTGCTGAAATCGATAATTGTGTTAATCCGCAAAGAACAGAAATTCTGGGACCCACAAAACCTTTGTAACGAAGAATTTCTTTTATGTAAAAAAGTGTAATAACAGATGGCTCTTTCATAAAAGATTAGCATGCTTTGAAAAAACATGTTTGCTTTATCTCAAGTTATCGCTTGGTTAGGCGTATTTCAGTATGTTTCCAGTTCTGCAGAAAAAATGCCGCGAATGAAACTTTTTGAATGAGGAAGAGCTACCACCTTTCTTGACGATGGTTTTTCTGTTCGATAAGTTGCCAGAAGACTTGGAGTACCGCCGAACGCTATACGTAAACTCAAAACAAAGTTTCAGCTGACTATTATATGCCTAAAACTGGTCGTCCAAGGGTCACATGGGACAGGACATGTCAATCGTCAACAAAGCTGAAACCTGTATAGGAGATTATCTGGTAAGGTAAATTTTGAACTGTTTCTTCAAAGATGTCGGTAGAAGTCTAACAAATTATTGCTTAAAAACATGTATATTTGTAAACCTACATCATTATGATCCCTTTTTTTTCTGAGACGCGCATTCGAGACCGAAACCAGCCCTCCCGAGACCGAGACATTATAGAACGAGACCTTGACCGAGACCTCAACAATATTTCTTTCAATCTTGCAAAACAATTTTCACCATGGTGCTTTTTTCTTTTCTGCAGCCTCTGCCTGTTTTTGTCTTAGCCAATCCTCCTTGGGAATTTGCCTAATAGCAAAGGGGCAGTATCGCTGCCCACGATATTGAGTGTGTCCCCCTCCATCAGTGGTTGTTTGCATTGCTGGCATGCATATTGTTTACGTTCTGGTTTTTCTAGGACCTTTTTTTTCTTTCGATGTCGCCACATCGTTGTACGTGACAGGCCAGTTGATGTACTCGGTACCGTACATCACTGGCCTGTTGTTGCTGCTTTGTGTTTGTGGCGTCTCCTCCACCTTTCGTTACTGCAGTACCTATCCTCAGGCTGTGGCAAATGAAGTTCCCGATGACTGTGTTGATGTGGTGAGCAAGGAAGTTGTCGAGCCGGTGGAAAATATCACCTGGGCTCGACACCAGATCTTCAGAGGGGAGATTCCTGGCCCTTGTCAATGACTGGATTTCTTGTTTCCTGGCGAGATTCTTGTACCTTAAATAAACAATATTATATACCAAAATATTGGTTAAAATTCCTGTCATATCACGTCAAAACAAACTCTAAGTGTCAAGGTTTTGGTGGTATCTGTTTTGCTTTGGCATTTATCCGGCTGATTCTTTCCCGCACAAATTGTCCTGAAATAGTTATATACACTCATGTAAAGTATGAACAGGTCCTTGCAATGAAAAAAAGAAACACATTTAATTTTGATTGTAGTGGATCTTGGAACAGAGTTCTGTTGTCTCACTTCCAGTAAACTTAAAAGAATTGAATGAAGTGTTTGTACAAAGGAGCTTTTTTTCTGCACAGTTCTATAAGAGGCACGACCCGACAAGCACGGGAGAGAATGAGATGATGGGCAATATGTTCAACTGTCTTTGCTCCGCTCTAATGCTACCTATATAGCAACAAAGGACGGTTCCTCAGAGGAGAGGGGGTGCAGCTTATGAATCTGTATGCTCACTGCTAAAACCTTGACCAGTCATAGTTCTAGACTGAAACGTGGTGCAGGTTGCATTAATTGGATTTTAGGATTTGCGCAGTTGAAAGTTTAAATCAAGAGAAGTTTGTTTATGTAACGGGGACACCAAAATTTGACCCCTAATTTATAGAATGACCCAAATAAGTAGAAGGTGAAACGTCCGACCATTTACCACTTCACTAATGTGGTCTCGTTGATGGGAAACAAAGAAATCCTGGCGTCATCGAGAAGGGCCTGACTGTTGTGCAGCCGTCCGCTAATCTGATTGTAAGCTGCCAAAACCAGTTTCCATCGTGACTGGCAGCCATTGTCTGTTGTTTTATGCGATGTGATTTTGTTGCACAGCCTGATGGTAGATCGCCAGCACGAGCCGACTTTTTGAGGGTGACTGTGCTGGTGATCCCGCTGTCAAGAAGCATCTGAAAAATAACATAAAAAATAACAATGAAAATCAGTTGCATAAAGGTTTGTTACAAGGCTATTAGAAATTTCTTGCAACAGAATTGAAAATTGAATTATTTTACATGCAGTGTTACAAAAGGTAATTTTCAACATACTGACATTTAAAGTTTTCAAGGCAGAAAAGTCTACATACCTTTTCATCGCCTCAACACCTGTATGTCCCCCTGGTTAGTACTTCCTGGCAAACTGGCCCCGGTTTGTAGCACGATACCGTGGTTGGTAGACTAGTGGACGCTTGTCATAATCTGAAAGGTTGTCATATAACTTCTTTATCATTCCACCCAGCCTGGGCATTCCCTACTGACATGCCTGTCAAATTAATTAAAGCCTCTGCCAGCTGGTCCACCCTCCCCCAACCAGGGATGCCAAGTGCCTCGTCTTCACCTGCAAATAAAAATTGAAAATGTCCCATTACAAAACATATAGTATTTCCCTATTTCCTTGCACAATTTACAAGTATTTTGGAGGAAACAGTTGACTGTCATTTTCACACCGGTAACTGTTAATACAAGTTCTGGTTAGACCAGACAAAAAGGCTTGGGCCTGATTGTATGATCACAATGAATGGAACTGGCACACCATTCAAACAATTTTCTGATATAACAATATTTGGCTAGGTCAAGCTTAATGAGTCAACTGTAGGCATATAGGTTGAATATTATTCGTATTCCCACAAGCGCAAGTAGAACACGGAATAATGTAGTGCGCCCTTCGACCTCGTGGCATATGGGACACGGACACAGTACATTGTTTGTGTTCCACACTGAGTCGAGTGGGATAACGAATTTATCTTCAAGAAAACTTGATGCACAATATATAGATGGAACAGGAATACGCAAGCTGCACACAAAACCAGATTGTTATATCCCCGTCTTGGATACTGTATTTTGATTGGCCAAGAACGATCACGTGCCCGGTCTATAAAAAACGCATGGCACACTCCAAGCATGATATCACACATCAGCGCAACCAGAGGCTATTGAGCTGTATCATTGGTACCCACGCTACACTGTTTAACGACAGTAAGCTTTATACAACACCTGAATAAATCCCAGCCATCCGATTGGTGGATCGTCGATCACGTGCATTGAATTATTCGACCCATCACACGGCGCGAACCCGCACCGCCCAAAACGTTCTATCACATGGTTCTATCAAACGGTGCGCGCGCATTGATAGAACCAAAAGAACTTCCCTAATTTCACGGTCACTTTTGGTGCGCTACAACAGCGCTGTCATTCACACAACATGGCGGCCGAGTTTCCCGAACTGCCGCGGTTTGTTCTCCTAACAGACGACGAAATATTGGAACTCGTAGGCGATGCTTACGCTGCTAACACAAAGAGACAAATGAAATATGCAATCAAATGATTAGAGGAATTTGCAAGACACGCAGGAACAACAATTAAAGCGTTAACTGATTCGGAACTGGACCACTTTTTGTCACGGTTTTATGCGGGACTGAGAAGGTAAACGGCACGTTGTAACGTTACACCAAGAAATCCATGCATGCAATCTGTCGGATTTATTCAGGCGTTGTATAAAACAAATAATGAATGTTTCACATTCGTGCAATGGTAAGAATAATTTCATTCGGTGACAGATGAAATGTCCCATTCCACTCGGCTTCGCCTCGTGGAATAGAACATTCAATCTGTCACCTCATGAAATTATTCTTACCATCGCACTCATAAACACTCATTATTTGTATAATAGTGGGAACAGCAGACTAGCAGACGATCAGCTGTTATGATCGCGTGATTTGTTTGAGTAAATTTCCACCAAGCAAGGCAAGTTGAACTGAAAAAAATGGTTTGGCTTTGCCTCGGGTTCTTTGCGTCCCTCGGGTGTTAAAAACGTCATATCCCACATCACAGCAGTCAACAATTCTTAAATGTACAACACGCGCGCATATCAATAACGGTTTCTGTGTTTTGCGTATAGCGCAATACGCAGAGTGTGATATAGACTGTGCAATATGGGATAATAATTATCACACTATCAATTGTCATTGATCGACCAATCAAGATCGAGGATTCAAGTTTGCTTGAAGATAATTTGTTTTGTCACTTACTCCATCAATATCCATGGGTTCCTCTTCATCACAATCCTCAGATGGCAGGGCTACAGGCAGGGAGTCTGCCGCGGTGGGGCCTATAATGTGTCGCTGAAGTCAATAAAGTCTTTCCCAATCCCCTCATCAATGTCGTCATTGATGTCACCTTGCCCAATAACATTCTCCCCGAATTGGTTGTATAAATATTAGACGCCCACAAGTTCACCTTGAAAAAGAAACACAATTTGAAAATGTATGAAACTTGCTTTAATTTTAGAAATGGGTCAGTTTGGGGATTAGTATCTTTTACCAAATATTGTTACACGAACCTGTTTTTTGCTTTTTTTGGTTCACGGCCGGATGCTGGAAATGCCGGAAAAAATTGCTGTTCTTGTAGTCTGGTTCCCCGACTCTACTTCAGACAAAACGGAGCGATTTATAGGTGTTCGAGAATTATTAGGATAGGGAACCTGACTGTAAATCAGGGCACTAGTATTTGGCAGTTTCTATTATTTTCAAGCAAACTTCAATCCTCGATCCTGATTGGTCGATACATGGCAACTGACAGCGTGATATTAATCCATATTGCACGATCTATATCGCACTCTGCGTATTCCGCTATACGCAAAACACAGAAATTATTATTGATATGTGCGCGTGTGTTGTACATTCTGGTTTTGTGTACAGCTTGCGTGTTCCATCTATATTGTGCGTTAAGTTTGCTGGAAGATAAATTCGTTATCCCACTCGACTCGTGGAACACGAAAAATGTAGTGCGTCCGTGTCCCATGTGCCATTCGGCTTTCGGCCTTGTGGCATATGGGACACGGACGCACATCCCCCCAATCCCTCCCCCCCCCCCCCCCCCCCCCCCCCCATGGAGACAACCCTGGCTACGCCGCTGGTTCCACTCGCGCTTGTGGGATAACTAATAATATAAAGAATATTGTATATTCTCCAGGTGGTCTAATCATCGGGAACAACTCCTGCTGGTGCACGTTTTTCCCAACTGATTAAGCAGCAACTTGAGGCGAATATCAAATGTCCGCAATGATTCGGTGGAATGGTCCAAACTCTCATCAGCACGCACAACATTCCATCTGCTAATGCCATCAAGAAGATATGCCTGGAAATACAAGGCATTTGCAGATGTGCCCGTGAGTAAACGGAAACAGTTGTTTCAGGGTTAGGGTAAGAGTTTTAAAAGTGAATAAAGAAAACTCGCAGGAGCGATCTCCGGAAGCGGGATTCCAACCTGCGACCTTCAGAACGGTATTCCAGAGGTCGCAGGTACGAATGAATCGCGCTTTCGGAGGTCGCAGGTTGGAATCCCACTCCTGCCAGTTTTCTTTGTTAACTTTGAAAATTTGCAAATTTACCAAGTCGGAAGACTAAATGTGTGACTAAAAATAGTACCTGGAATGAACCTTGCCAGATGGAGGAGAAAGTTTTCCAGAGAGGTAGTGCCTCTTGCACAGCGGTACACTGGCAGGTGTACCCCGCCTTTACTGAGAGTACCTGTGCGGCAGCACAGGGAGAACCCAGGGGTGTCTTGGGTGCATTAAAGATGCTTTCTTTGCTCCTGCCAGATGGCATCCATTTCTGGTTGAGTATCGGCACTCCAAGTCGTTCAGTTGATGTTGACATCTCCAGTAGAAAACTTTCTATCAGCTGAGATGTCTCTTCTACCCCTCTGGTACATCGTCGACAATGCCGGGCCATTTCCTCCTTTGATGTTGCTTTGGCCGCTGCTGCTTTGTTTGGGTTGCGTATGCCTGTGGCCTCCATTTCCGCTCGCTTTGCCTAATAGAGAAGCTCAACATCTGATGCCTCCCACGTGAATTGGAGAGCTGACTCATGAAGGTGCCATAGAGGATGTGACTCACTTGTAACACCTAGGGCGAACCTTCGCATGAGGTGATAGATGTCAAGACGCACTACTAGGTCGGGCCAATCAGAGAAGAGAGACTTCCAGTTGGAAACTCCATCAGTGCAACAACAATCCCGATCAGTGTATAACATATTTGGGGGCTCTTCACTGGAATCAGCATTATTTATAGCGCTTGATCAAACCTTTGGCCAAAGGTTGCAGAGCTTCTGAACTTTCAGATGTTGTCAGAACAGACTGGAGGACCTCGCCTCTCTCGTTGCCGATGTTTGTTGCCCAGCTGGCTGTATTTGCAGATAGGCCTTGCAGCGTTTTGGTCACCTGAACAAAAAGCAGAAATTCCCTTTACAGGTTGATGTAAGTGTGAGGAGGGGGCCGCCGGGTTGGGTCTTCAACAGGGGGTGATCTTCTTTTGGGGTAGTCCAATGTATAGAAAAGGATACGGGATGGAGATATATGGAGAGGGGCACGCAGATTCTCATGGAAGTGGAGACAAGACAAGTATTTCTCCGTTGTGTCCGGTGGAGTTGGGTTTTATTCGGTGCCAAGTTCTGAAATGGCCCAACCTGCACAGACTGATGAAGGATGTGCAGGCGGTCCCATGTAAAGACAAATAAGATCTTATTAATTATTAAATAATAATTACATGTATTAAAACGGACAGCCTATATTATTTAATTCCCTATATGCATGAATAAAATGTGTATTTAAAATATAAACATCTTTCCAAATGTTCTGACTCTGCGCTCTATAGTCTATCTTAACATTGCCTCAGTAATTATTATAACCACAATCCTCAACAGAAATATCCACCTACATGAGTCTATGTCAGACCGCGGAGCCGACATAACAACACTTGGCAAAAGGAAATGGGCTCACAATCACACGCTCATCGTCATTACATATACACGGAAAACACTCACACTCATTCCCAATTGCCCAGTATCGCCAGCCGTACTTACAGCCGCGACACAGACCCATACATTTGTATAATATTAAACCCATATATTGATCAGATTATGCATTAATTACCATCTTATAGTGCTCCCACTTCAAGGACCGTACCGACCTACATGTACATCGTTCCCACGGTACTCGGGCCCACATGATGTTAACAATACGACAGTACGTGCGGCACAGTTCCGATGTGGGCGCATTATAACAATCATATTCATACTCATTAACACAACGATGCGTTAAAATAGTGCACATTCCTCTAATCACGATGCCAATCTCTGACGAACGCTACATTTTTAAACCACGAAAATCCATCTTTTTGTCTTAACAATATCTCTTAAACCATCGACCAGAGGCATCTACACAAAATTGCGGTCACACTGAGTGTAATAGTGAATATCTAACATCGTTACAAAATTATGAAAATTATAAATAAAAACGACCATATAAAATTGACATCTTTACCTGATGAAGGATGTGCAGGCGGTGATAATGAAAGGCCACGCTGCACAAAGCCCGCGAAACTTTAGTTGTTTAAGATCGTGTAGATGGTGTCAGGGCACAACGTGAATATTATACATGGAATACAACACTTAAGTGAACAAACATCAACTACGGTAAAACATGTAAATACACTGGCAAAGCGACCTTCCTTACATAAGAATAGAATAATTGTGTACTTCGCGAGTTAAAAAGAAATAGGTTTAAAACTGGTACCGTAAGGGTCCTGTACTGAGCCAACGACAAGGATAATTATCCATGACAAGACTTAGCTGGTTTAAAACTTAATTCCAGCCAAGCGCAAATTGATTCCAATTCATTGATTGATACCTTTCAGTCGAAAAGTCAATACGTCAAAAATTTGTGAAATATCGTCAACAGTTTAACAGATTTTGTTTGAAATTTTTTACTTCATTTTACTTTACAGAAGGCATTTGTATTTTACTGGCAATCTGGTTGAGTAATACAAAATTTCTGCAACAAGCGTTGGTCACAAAACCATTTTTTGTATTGCAATTGGTTGCTTAGATTACTCATATTACTAAATATTACTTAAATGTAGGCTATACCATCTAAAGTAATCATTTTTAATCAACCTTTTTGGTTGAGTCGATTTTGAGAACAGATCTATACACAGATGTGACAGCAGCCTTGAGGAGTGACAACCTGTCCCAAACATCTCTAATGTATAGCAAGGAACCACTTATAAGTAGGGACACAGCGTAACTGAGGTGCAGGCTGGTACTCCACAGCTGGCAAGGAGAATCGCTGACTAACGACCCAGCCTGTGACGGTCACAGTCTGCCTGCGGCACCACTCCTCACTAGTGCACCTCTTTGACGTTGTTGGCCAGGGCTGAGGGACTGTTGTCATTATTGTCGACCATGGGCCAATTCATGAAATTATTGTTCGTTTTCCTTTTTTGTGACCCACCCCTAGTATCTAAATAAAACTCGGCATGCAGGGTCATTTAGATACTAATACATCCGGAAAAATTGTTTCCTTGAAATACCGGTATGCCTCAAAGTTATGGGCCATGTTTTGTCTTTTCGTATAAACTGATCAGATACAATTAATTTACTTTTTCATGAAATCAGTGAATCATTAATGAGTGACTGATGTTAAGTCAGTTTTTGGATCAACGTGTATATTTTGAGTATAATGCGCCCATCAATTGCTTGTTCGTTTGCACAGACACACATCTAAAAAATGCAATCAAGATTTGTCTTGATAACGTACCGATTCCATCTGACATGTTTGTTCAGTACAACATGGTGTAGATTATTACGAATCTACGTTGTAGAGAAAAATTCTAACCTGGCATTACAAGTAATTACACGTACATGTACATCCAACAAAAACATTCCTTCAAGTTTTATAAAATTCCAATTTTGTTTTCAAATTCCTCGCAGTCTCAATTCTATCCGACATGCTGACATTTTTGTGAAAACAAAGAAACTGTGAAATAGAGGGAATAAATGGTGTGTCATAATTGGAAGTCCAAATATAAAGTGTGTTCTGAAACCAAACCAGTAACTTTTATTTTCTATCAAATTCAATTTGACATAATTTTAAGTTGTTTCAAATTTAACATGTGAATGTGAAGTGGCCGTCGACTCGGAGCGCTACCACCAATACCCTGTTTACAATGACATGCATGACAACATGGAAATTGAATGCATGGCTGATGACCAGCACTCCAAGCAGAAGCCGAAGCACTGTCAGTGCAAAAGTGCTTGAAACTCGAAGATATGTTCGCATTCAGAGCTCTTCACAATCGCATAACGTCAGGTGCAGTCTAAATCTGTCGTCTGTAAAGGCCCTGTCACATTATATGCGCTCTCATAGGAGACCTTACGGCGACCAAAAATATTTAACAAATTTAACAATCGCAGCGAGGACGCAAGAAAATGACAATTTTCTGTCTCAAGTGGCCAGAAAGTAGCTCAAGCTACGCTCATACTGCGCTCATCCCGCCTTATACGATGCGCTCAACTCGCTCTCTATGCGCCCCTGTCAAGCCCAATTACTCGATCTAGTCGCTGCCGCTGCGCTGTCACTGCGCTCACACTACGCTCTACTCGCTGTTGATACGTCCTTTTAGCTCGCGTCGCGCTCTCGGTACGACCGAAATACGCTCACGGGACGTCACTTGCGCTGTATAAATACCATAAGAAAAAACGGTCAATCCGCAGTCCAGTTTCAAATTTCTACAGAGAGTGTCTCCTCGTCAGTTCCTCATCACACTTCAGCTTTATTCTACAAGTTCATCATGGTGGAGACCAAGAAGACAAAGTCACCTGCCAAGGCAAAGCCAAAGCCTGTGGAAAAGCCAAAGCCTGTGCAGAAGCACATTTGTGTGTCTGAGTAGCTCATATCGTACCGTAGACGCCACAGGGCCGTATCGTAAGTCCGACGCCTCATAAGTCCGAAATTTCGGAATTATGAGGCGTCGGACTTTTAATATGAGGCGTCGGACTTATGAACCGAAAAAAAAGTAAATTTAATTGTCGGACTTATGAGGCGTCGGACCTATGGGGCATCGGACCTATGGGTCGTCTGACCTATGAGGCGTCGGATTTAAGAGCTTTTATTTGGTTGGGGATGAGATTTTGTCGGACTTATGAGGCGTCGGACTTACGAGCGGACCCCGACGCCACAACAACGAACTGGTGACGGATTGACAATTACTTGCACGTTCCATGAGCTACATGGTCCCCCTGGAAGCCCAGCGTGATCACAGACAGACGCCGCTTGGTCGCATCATGCGTAATATGAGCGCCATATCATCGCATTAACAGCGCCACGAGGACGCCATATACATAAGGACGCAATGAGAGCGACTTTGACGTGGCATTGACGTAGCCCTGGCGCAACACAGTCGAGTTACTTTCTCCTGGAGACCACACCGACTGCCTTAATTGCGCCTAGGCTGCGTCAATGCCACGGCAATGTCGCACGATTCACGCTCGCACAGCGCCCGAGTTGCGTCATTACGGCGCCCTGGCCAGAGCGCAGAGGTGTTGCGATTGTTTTGAGCATGTTCAAAAACTTTGGCGCTCACCCACCCACCCACCCTCCCAGTCAGTCATGTAAACGGGTGCAATCGTGGACCTCCCATTGTTCCTCTTTTGTTTATACTCTAACTTTTTCGGAAGGCCTCCCATTGGTTTTGTACACGATTTTCAATCGTGGACGTTAGGTCAAACGTGGACCCTTTGTCTACGCTCGAATTATTTTGTCCTAGGTCCACGATTGCCGGCATATACAAACTCACCCACCCACCCACCCACCCACCCACCACGGTACGATTTAACCAACTCATGGGTTGGTCTAATCGTACCGTCAGAGGGCGCACTGCATGGAACGAATAAACGCGACGCTACACGACCCATTATCAATCACTGTCGTCTTGAACCAAGACTAGATGTAGGGGGGCTTGAAGCCTCACTTTGCTAGGTATAGCGTGGCTATCCTACCCCGGGGACTTTAGAAGTCCACACAACTTTAAAAATGGCACTAGTCCTTCCAATTTCGATTTCACGTTCCCCTGCATGCCAATCTGCTCTGTATCGTTCCAATTTCGATTTTACGTGCCCCTGTATAAAAATCTTCTCTGTATCGTTCCAATTTCGATTTAAGCCCTGCAGAATAATCATCTCTGTATCGTTCCAATTTCGGTGTTAGCCCTGTATTCCAATATTCTCTGTGCACTCTAAAAACAAAAGTGCTAAATACTGAGTACTAA
Source organism: Hippasteria phrygiana (assembly GCA_037893225.1). Lineage (NCBI taxonomy): Eukaryota > Metazoa > Echinodermata > Asteroidea > Valvatida > Goniasteridae > Hippasteria > Hippasteria phrygiana. The sequence continues at coordinate 156,192 of JAZGUH010000502.1, forward strand.
GCAAGTGCGTGCACCTAACCCGCACAAGTTAGCACCTCACGTGTTAAATTTGACCCAAAAAAGTGGAAGTGCTGAACGGTGAGTGCTGAAAATTAGTGCTAATTACCGAGGCTTCCGTGACTGCACCTTTAGTGTAAATTGACGTAGCAATTGGACGACTAATCAGAAATGAGACAATCAATTTTGTTGTGGCGGTTTTCCCACAAAAATATTTATTATCCTCCAATATGCATGGGCGGAATACATACAGGAGGGGGGAATTGTCACGAACGGAGAACTGATTAGCCCCAGGCCTGTCCGTTTGTTGGAAATATACCAACGAGCAAGGATTAAACTACTCTGCCTGATACACTATTATTAATTAGGACAAGACACCAAGTTATAACGAACGCAAACTGATTTATTCTTAATCCTCTCTCAGTATATGGGCACAATTAGAATGGTGAGGTTACATGCTTCAACCTCTATTCAACTGTATACAATGGTAGTCTACACAAGCAATGAAATGCACTGATGAGGTTTATTTATAACACGATCTTACTTCATTGAGGTTTACTACACCAACTTTTACGAATCAGGCAAACCTTTACAATAACTGTGCTGACTCGGCAGCTGAGGGTTACTTCACTTACTTTATGCAAATTAGTAAACCTCCTATGCTACACAGCACAGAGGGTTATTCAACCTCTTACAGGTTGGCAACAACCCTCATACACAGGGTAAACGCCTGGTAACTCAGACTGTAACTCAGAATAATTTCCCTAGTTACTATATGGGATCCCAGGTTTATTTCCCACTAACCTCCACTGAAATTAGGATCGATAAGGTCGGGGGAGTTCTCGGTAACCCTAACAGGTCATAGGCCACAGACCACACAGACTAAACCTCGACACAGCGTCGCGTTACCCGATAAGGCAAGCGTATCGCTCGTCTGGCTATAGATCTCTCAGCCTAGCTGACCACTAACGTACACGAGATACACTCAACCCTAACTCTACACAATCCCCTGCACTTTAATGTAAATCACAAACTAATAGACACTCGGTACCCTGTACAAGTCATGTAGCACAGCACTTCCCCGGATATCTCGACGGGTCCGCCGCTTCAGCTCTGCTATAGGGCCAACTGCTACGGCAGCTCACAACCTCCTGCCCCGGGCAGAGGTTGTACCGTTCAAGAGAATAAACCTCTCAATTGAACTAGTTCGTGCAGCGCGCACGAGGGCGCACTCCGCATAATCACAATAGATTTTAGGTTCGCCACCCAGGCATTTCAGTGACGGCTCATCCCGTCACATTGTGATTACTAAAGTCAGGTTAAATTGCAGTTTTTAGTCCAAAAACCACACTTTCTTGACCATAATATGTTTTATTCAAACAATTCCACAATAGAATTATGATTTTGTTTTACGAACATAGGTGAATAATCTCTTTACATCTCCCTTCGTATTCAAATATTGGAATTGTTCATGGGAAGCCATGACTTTCTTTATGGTGGGATAAGCTGAAATAAAGCTAAAGCATGACATCATTCAGTTTGTAGTTCAGTTCAACTTCTTTATTCGCATAAAAATGCACACTAAAAAGAAATACAAATCATATACACATACACATTTAAACAGAAACAATATTACACAAATACAAAAATACAGATTTAGACAGTACACAAAAACTCTAATAAATCATTACATTCATCCCTACTACAGAAACCGTTTGTATGGCTGTCTCTCATGGCAGCAATCTACCTAATCTGATTAGCTACCCTAATTCTGTCTTCATTACTACAACAAACGGCATTCCATTCCTTTATAACATTAGAGGAGCACATGTTATATTTGAACACAAAAACCTAAAATTACCCCCCATAATCGAGTAGGAACCAAACTGGGCCATTTTACAAATAGTTTTCACAGTAAGGTTATTACAATTTAGAGCCATATTGATAAATTTAATGCACCTCTTAGCAAACCAGAAATCCATATCCATACAGCCAGCAATATGAGGAAGCAGAGAACAATGAGTTCTCCAGGGTATACGCCACACTCTACGCATGGCAACCCTCCATGCCTTAAAAATGCTATCTATTCTTGTATCGAACAAAGGCAAAATCTGAGTTCCATAAAACCTGGTACAATACTTAAGGAAAAGAGTATTTCTTACAATTGAATTAGTGTGCTTAAAATCACATAAAAACATATTACATTGATAGGCGCATAAGTTCAGAATCGAAAAGAGACCTCCAAAGCTTCATGCCGAATACCCTTTCATAGTTGTGTTTAAATGCATAAATTTGTGGAGTCAATTGGGGCTTGTTTCAAAATATATATTTAATCATTGCCCCCCCCCCCCCCCACCCGTCTCCTGTTGCAAACAAGGAGGGCAACATAATATTGTAGCCACAATGAATGCAAAATGGGAAGTCTCAATCATGGGCTGGAAAATCTTTAAAATGTTAAAATATGTTAGCAAAAGCTTGAATTCTATTTTAGATTTTAGAGTATTATGCAATCGATTTCAGCTCTGAAAGGGCTTTGTATATAGCATGCCTTTGCCATCTACTGCTCCACAGTCGATCAGTACTAATGTGAGTGCCCCCTCCCCCCAAAAAAAAAAAAAAAATAATATATATATATATTTTCTGACTGTACCAATACATTTTTTATATATTTTTTCTTTATCAGTAATTAACATTTCATAAAGTTGTCCCAATATGAAAGAATCTGAAAGAAACTAACAAGGACACATGTTCAAGGTTCGCATATGATGCATGATATGGGGCAGAGGAAACCCCCCCCCCCCTCCCACACACCCATTTTGTGTTGGTCATTGTGTTCCCTGAATCTCAGGAATTCTCTTCAGATGTCTAGGGGGATGTGTTAGGTAACAATAGTCTGTAAAGGGGGGGGGGGGGGGGGGGTTACCCCTCTGCCCCATATTGTGCTAGATCCGATCTAAAGTTAGACCTAAATATTGTACCTATCGCTTCGGGCGAAGGAATTCGATCGGGAATTTCTAAATTTGAAGCTACACATGCAACTTGAATCCAGGCATTCATTACTTTCAAAAGTGTGTGTTGGGGGGTGGGGGCAGTGCGGGCCTGTTGCTGCCCTTTTAAAAATATTTTTCTTGTGCGGAACTGCCAAACGTTTTTTTTTTTTGGGGGGGGGGGGCATTTGGAAAAAGGGGAAGGGGAAATGGAAATTTCCCCCCCCCCCCCCGTTCCGCCACTTAAGTATGATTTGCAGGTGTTAGGCCTAGGCCTTTGTATTTATTTCCGCAGATGTTCCTATTTTTATGTTAAAAAAATAATCTTTTTCTTTTATTTTGCAAATAAAAATCAGGTCAAACTTATAACGAAATTAAAAGCAATAAACGAACAAAGAAACAAGATGCCTCCCTTTCTTATTGTCTATAAATCGGGTTTTTAATTGACAGAATATGTGCACCAGCCCAGTACAATCCAGAGCTACGGGCTACCGATGTTACTCTCCGACTGCTATGACTAAAGCCTATTGGGAAGTTCTCCATGACCAGAAATCTATTAGAGGAACAGCTCGAAAATTTGGAATTCCTGAGACAACGCTAAGGGATCGGATCAGGGGTAGAATCGGAGCTGAGGTAATCAAGTCTGGAAGAGATCCCCTCTTTACCCTTGACGAGATCCCCTCTTTACCCTTGACGAGGAGGTTCGGTTAGCTGATCATCTCAAGAGAATGGCTAGTTACGGATATGGCTACAGCCGTTCAGAAGTAGTTGACATAGCCAGTTCATATGCTGTTGCTCTGAACAAAAGATGTCAAGAAGAGCCACTGACAGTGTTTTGGCTTCACAACTTCATGAAGAGATGGCCAGAAGTGAAAGTGAGAAAGCCAAGAAGTCTTGAGCTCGTTCGGGCAAAAGCAACATCGGAAGGGGTGGTAGCAGCGAAAAAAAGGAAATGTATGAGTTATGTTGTTTCTGGCAAAGTCATAACAGAAGACACGACCATAGAAAAGATGAAAGAATATGAAGAATCCTTGTCTAGAAATAAACGAAGAAAGATGGCACCCTTCACGACAAAATCCAACAAGACCAAGGTTGCTCAGAAGAAAATGCCCGGCGTCTGACTCTAAATCTTGGCAATTTTCACAATTTCTCAGTATTTTAACTTTTCCTTCATTACGTCGACAAGATGTAGCCTATTCTACAAGTTAAGTAGGGCCTACAAGTCACGTCGCACGCCGCACGCCGCACTGCACAATTTGTAAAAATATGGTTCCACGGGGCTCTCGTAGAGTGTGACGCAATGACCCTCGCGCTATGCGCGAATTTCGGCTACATTGATTTCAAAACCTCGGATGCGGGGTGTTTGAAGATAACGAGACTTGCTGTGTACTAATGACACTTACTCGGCTTGGAAATGTATTTTCAGGTAGGTAGCAACACTGGGAGGATAGAAGTATAGTCAAAAGCTCCATGTTATTTTGTTTATGTGAGTGAAATTCGTCGTGAAGTCTTAGGTGCGCGAAAATTGCCAACACGAGTATATATATATACAAAATGGCGGCGCCCATGCAGCCATTTTAGTGCAGATTTTAAAAGGTCTGCTTTCATGTGCTTTGTTTACAATTATCTGTAGGGTTGAATCGAGGACAAAAATAAGTTGTTGACATTTTTCATCAGATGGTGCTGCTATTTTATTGAAAACATCATCCCAAAGCGCTCTAAACAGTAAGTATACATTTATATTGTTATTTATAAAAGTTAAAACACATGATTTATAAGATTAACTCAAAGTTTGAACAGTGGGTAGTTTGATTTTGAGGGGAAAGCAAAACCTCCCATCACCCTTCCCATTTCACAGCTTCCCCATATTAATTGCCACTTCTTCTTGTTAATTAAATTATTTGTAAAGCTGTGAGAATTCTTATCATCAAAAGTGAGACATCAAAATAACTTTTGGAGGGAGGACTTTGGATATAACTTCTGACTTGTCCATAGAGTGTACACAAGTCATACTGGTTTTTCTTCTCAATTGTTTTAAGTAGCATGAAAATGCTCACGCATGTTTCACCTTGTTGTAGACAAACGCAATTTTTTTCAGATATCAGATCAGTGACTTATTCTCTACATTTCAAGCATAATTGATTAACCAGAAAGAGTAATTTACTGCCCTTATAGGGTGTACCACACTAAATAGCACAAAATTGCTGTGCCAAACTGATTACCATAAATTGTAAACCGACAACTTTTTGAATTTTTGGGGGTTATGCAATTGATAGATTGTGTAATTATGATCAGCTATCATAACCTGGAGGTTCTGTGCTTCAACTTTTGTGAAGACTTGATAAATTTTGGCTTTAAAATTGGTCCTATTTGGCTTGGCAAATGGAGGGATGCTTTATGAAAAATGGCAGCTAGCTGGTTTAGGAAAAAACACATTTTCGGGGTGGTACTTTCTGGGGATAATTAGCAACAATTCTCAACGGCTGACCTGTCAAAAAATAAAAAGAATTTGACAGATTAAGATTCATACTATAATTGTCAGTAGTGTCACAAAAATTGAGAGACTTCTTGGATAAGGATTTTTTCACTGTGAAGTTAATGGATTTTAGGTCAATGGGAGTTTATTTAGTGTGGCGCACCCATAGTGAAAGCACGCATACAGGCTGCTTATTTAAAAGTTCATGCCCAATTTCTGATGTTAGAATTTTTTGTGCCTCGATTTTTTGATGAAATATGTGTTGGCATGTGGCCCAAGAAATAGGACTAGCACAGAGGTCATTCGTGTCACTTCTTTTATACAGGAAAACGTATAGCGCCCTCATGTGATGAGTGGAGATGTGACAAAATGATTTATGTCTACTTACTCTTGCCTTAAGAGCGGTATTGGGGAAAATGGAAACATTTCTCTTATTTAAAGGGGTGCACACCAGTATGGGCAGAAAATTGTCTACGCCAGCAAAATCTCGTGGCATCAAATTAAAATCTTCCTCTCCAGATTTGATATTTTTTTTTTATATAGCTACGCTTTACAGGTAGGCCTAATGTTATTTAAGATGAGAACTTTTTTGCCTTTTTTGTTTGCAAGATGCATTTTCCTTCTAAAACTAAAATCTTACCTCTACTTGCAGCTGCTAGGATTAATAAGTATTGAGGGCAGTATCTCGATAGTATTTTCGGCCTTTTGAACATTAAACGAACCGTGACGTACTGTTATGGTTGCCATCATCCTACTTCAGCCTTGATTACATTAAATCAATGACAGCGTACACAGTACTCGGGCGTTAGAACGCGTGTGTGGATTTAACAATGTATGGTTCACTCAACCACGCCACCCAAATCGGTCTTCGCGTCTTTTAATATATTTACACTCTAGTAACTGGTACACAGTTTTCGTGTCACAGACTTACTGTAATAAACTAAAGCCAAGTTCATACGTCACGCAAATGCGAATGCAAAGTGCTTTTATGACTTCCACGCCAAATAGTTGCGCTGAGATTCTTCGCCGAGAATGTTTCACGTTCGCGTTTGCATTCGCGTGGAGTATGAACTGGCCTTAAAGTCGAACGCTCAAATTTACCCAAGCTTAAAATCCTTGAGCATTTCCAAACACGCATCGCCAGTCGTATCATGAAACCTCTTGGCCACTTGCTTTGTCATGGACTTACTAGTCTGGTACCGCAGGTGAGGCTTTTCAGTCAGTATGACATCCAGAATCACCTTCGCTACGTCGTCTCCGCTCTGAATATTCGCCTCTATGCCACTCATCATTTTCTTCATGAAGCCGAGGTATGACTCTTTCAACTTGGCATCGAAATCCTTGGCCTGTTCCTCCGGTGGCTTGGACATGATCTTAGCGCCCATAGCAGTCATAACTGGACCTGGCTGCACGATGATCAATCTATGGCAGAGTAAAACCAACTTTAAATCGAATGGCACGATGCACCTATCAATTGTTTCCCTGCCCCACCCCAATGTTGGGATTGTCATTTCGGAAATGACCAACCCCACGCCACTCCTGGAGCACCATTATCGTTACGGAAACCAAGCATAATAGGTGAGGTACTTTCCCATTCTGGGTCTACTAACGAGAACAGAACGAGGATGAAAGACCCCCCGGAAGAGGTTGCTGGAAGCACAAATTACAAGCAAGTTTTCTACCTGATGTTGTATACATCTCGCAGCACTGGGGCGCTAGCTTCAGAGAATCCCTCCAGTGCAAACTTGGTGGCCGAATAAGTGGAACTGAAAGGAAGACCTGAAAAGAAGTGAAATGTGAAAATGTTTTACAAGACAAAATGCAAGTCGCCATGTTGACAACCACAGAACTTTGTTGACTTATTTATGTGAGTCGTGAAATAATTATAAGAACGAACTTGCCTTTTTCTTATAAGTTAATTCGATGTCAAGAATTTGGACGTTAAATTCAAGCACCCCCACCCCCCAAAAAAGAATCCAACCTACATTGTTCCAATACTGAGCTTATGTCTATGCGTTAAGAACGACAAGTATTAAAAAAGAAAGATATCGGTAAAGGACCTTCATGGAGACCCAACTACAATCTAGAATAAAACTCACTTGGGCCAGGCCCTCTCCTAGTCCATGTGGGCTCGATGTGGGCAAAAGTCTACGATTAATAAAACTCCTGCACGGAACCCCCAAAAAATAAATGGACAAAACTAAAACAAACACGTCCGCTAACAAGGACATCAACATGAAAGAACGGGAATATTCTGTCGAGAGTTTTGTCCAAAATAGTAGACCTTAAGCTTTTGATTTACCGAGTTTGCAACTACTTATTTGCAAAACAAGTCGTAAAAAATTTGCTTCGTAAGCAAAAAATCATACATTCGTGCCTGATCGTTCAAATTTCCAAATTTTCAAGGGGTCCCCAATAGGGGCGTATGGAAACTAACCTTCGATTCCAGCTGTACTGGAGACATTGACAATCCTGCCCGAATTCTGTTTCTTCATCGCTGGTAACACGGCTCTCATGGTTCTCACTGGGCCCCAGAAGTTGGTATTCATCATATCCTCGCAGGACTCCAACGATACCTGGTCGATGGCATCCATGCCCGCAAAACCTGCGTTATTCACTGAAAAAAAATGACTTAATGCAACAAATATCCAGTTCAACATGTTTTCATGCTATTATACCATGTGTTAAAAAAATATAAACATGATCTGAACCCTTGTTTAAATTTAATGTGAAAAGAAGGGGGTCTTTCCAATTCTTTTAAAATCCTGTCATCAGGTTGTGCAAGAGGGCGCTATTTTGACCTTGGTAATGCAATGCATTCATTGTCAAAGGCTGTAAAACTGTAAAAACATAAATCCTTTGAAATAACCCACCAAAAACATTATGAAGAATTGGTCGCTATGCTGTCCAAAAAAAATCTAATATGAAATTTAAGTCAAACATGAAACCTACTCCAAGAAAATGTAGAAAGGTTTGACACGTAGCAAAAAGCTTTGGACACAGTACTGGGACACACTGCTGTTATACTTTAGATAACATGATTTGAGTCATGAACATGAACATTTCCATAAACCAAAATGTTGAAATTTCTTCCTAGAAGTACTACGTGGCAAGAAAGCTGTCCTGCATAATTTAAAGTCATTAGAATCCTATCGCATGATTCCTCGCACCTCGCCTTTTTTCCCGATTGGTTACTGCAATAACAAGCTGATAAGTCGTAATAATCGCCCATAACGATTTCATGAAGATAATTTTCTAAAACTTTGCATAAGAAAAACTGTATAATTAACAACCTTTAAAAATGAAAAAACAAACTGTTCTATCACCAAAATCTCATTTACCAAAATGCTGTCGCTGCCGTCTATTTTCAGATGTATAGAACCACAACCTGCACTAACATGAAAATGTGAGTGAGCTTGCCTGCACCAGCCTGGAAAATTACTTAAATTACAGGATGTGAATGCGCAGGTCAGTGTTACAGTATTTGCTAAACGCCATAAAATATTAACCCCCAAATCCATTCATTTATGAAAATTACAGCAAAAGCAAATGGTGTATACAACGTTTAATTATTCTTGTTACATCAGCAAAGACTTTAGTGGCAGGATAATTGTTTTGCAACCGACACCAACAGTTAAAGGTGAATTCGATAAATGTATTAAGGACCCTCCAAAAATCTTTTTTTATAATATGCCTGCAGCTTACCCAGAACATCCATTCTCCCATTGTCTCTTATAATCTCGTCCACAACTGCTTTGATTGTAGACTCCTTGTTGACATCCAGTTCCCGGATGAATAAGGTCTTGTTCAGAGTGTTCCCTGCTGCTTTTTCCAAGTCAGCTTTTGCCTTCAGGTTCCTCATGGTAGCGTAAACCTTAAAGAATTTGCAAATAAAGTCGATTTTGTAGGGCATTAACAAAAAGAAAACCTTTTGAATTAAGAGAACGTTCGAAGGTATCCATATCCGTCTCCTGATGACGAACAGAGCATTCTTTTCGAAACGTCGAGTTAAAACAAACGGTTCTTCTCGGTATCACACAACTCAAAAGAGATTAATTTCACATGGTGTTACTGCAATACTTTGTTCATCTCCATCCTGTAACATTAACATATACAAGTCTCATTTTATCCATATCTTGCAGACAAAGATGGCAGTCTTGTTGACTGGACTTGCTACTCAAGTCGCGAATTGTTTGACTTGAGACTTGACTTGACTTGGAAAGAACATGACTTGCGACTCGACTTGACTTGAATAAATTTGACTTGCTGACATTAACACTTTTGTTAAAACAAACACAACTTTTGGGCCTATTAGTGCATACCCTTATGTCACAATATCTAGTTGAGTGGGTTTTTCGGATAGATTCTTGCCAAACAGTTTTTTTCTACTTAGTACATCATCAAATTATCAACAATTGTTGTTGGCATATTTTTGGCGGCCATCTTGGTATAATGGCGGCCATCTTGAAATTTGATGTCAAAAAGCTCTATTTTGCTAAATAATTTGCTTTTCTTTTCCATATTTCTTTGTGAAAATAGTTTTGTTTGTGCTCTGACAACTCTTTAATATATTAAATCAACAACTCATAACCCAAGAAAGTTTGAAAATATATCACATTGAACAACCAGCCTATATTAAATCAAGATCAAGTGCTGAAATATATTTAAAAAAGCACGTGACAGCCATTTTGAGCTTGGTAGCCATCTTGAAGCATATTTTAATCAATGTAATGTGCATATTTGACTGAGATCATTGATCATAACAAAGTAATGAGGTAAAGAAATATAAAATATTTAGACAAATCTGATTTTTGGATATTAAAGAGTTGTCAGAGCACACACACAATTATTTTCACAAAGAAATATTAAAAAGAAAAGCAAATTATTGAGCAAAATAGAGCTTTTTGACATCAGATTTCAAGATGGCCGCCAAACAAATGCCAAAATTTTTTGATAATTTTATGATGTACTAAGTAGAAAAAAACTGTTTGGCAAGAATCTATCCGAAAAACCCACTCAATTACACAAGGGTATGCACTATATGCACATATCAGTTGAAAAAATGCCAAGCCTAGAGCGCATAGCGAGTAGCGACTGAGCTGGATATCCAGTACGTATGCGGATGCGGGGCTGCAACACTGGACGACATGCATGGAGAATCGTCAACTGAAGACAGCACGCAATGTTGATTGTGTACAGTGCATATGTGCCAGCCTATATTTGGCTTTTCCGACAAAGTCAGTCGGAAAAGGCTTTGTTTTTGTTCTGATTTTTTGTTGGCTTTTCCGAAATCCTTCGGAAAAGGCTTTGTTTTTGTTCTGATTTTTTTTTTTTTGGCTTTTCCGAAATCCTTCGGAAAAGGCTTTGTTTTTGTTCTGATTTTCTTCTTCTTCTTCTTCTTCTTCTTCTTCTTCTTTTAGTTCTGACCAAAATCCCATAGACTTTGTACACGAATTTTGTCGGCGGCACTTTAGGTCTTAAAAAACCTCAGAACCTAACCAAACTTACCTCAAACGTAGACCCTAAGCTGAAATTGTATGTCGTAGAGTGACGTCATGATGACGTCATCACGTGTCACGTGACGTCATCCTAAATGTGCGTTTTTCAAGGGCCCATATCTAGAGAACGGTATATCCAATTTCCTTCAAACCTGGTATGTTGGTAGGCTAGCTCGTGTTATAGATGGAAATTGACGTGACGTCATGATGACGTCATCATGCGATTTTATAGTAATTTTTAAGTTTTTGAACTTTAAAGTTTCTTAAAGCCATATCTCACCAACAGAACATGCTAAATTCAAAATTCTTTTTGTAATAGCTCTGTTAGCTCCTATATTCTTTCACATAAATGTGAAAAATGTGTGACGTCATCATGACGTCATCAAAAATATGCTTTTTTGAAACACATATAAGAGTAGGGACGATCGTCATAAAAATTAGTGTGCAGGTAGATAATGCTACTAGGATGTTAAATCCGAGGTGACGTCATGATGACGTCATCGGCTGATTTTCTATGAATTTTTAGTTCTATCCCAAATCCCATAGACTTTGTACACGAATTTTGTACGGGACACTTTGGTCACTAAACAACATCAGATCTTAATCAAACTTAACACAAACAGAGACGTCATGATGACATCATCACGTGTCATGTGACGTCATCTTAAAGGTGCATTTTGGAAGGGCCCATATCTAGAGAACGGTAGGTCCGATTGCCTTCAAACCAGGTATGTTGGTATGGTAGCTCGTGTTATAGATGAAAATTGAGGTGACGTCATGATGACGTCATCATACGATTTTACAGTAATATTAAAGTTTTTGAACTTCAAAGTTTCTTAAAGCCATATCTCATCAACAGAACATGCTAAATTCAAAATTCTTTTTGTAATAGCTTTGTTAGCTCCTATATTCTTTCACATAAATTTGAAAAATGTGTGACGTCATCATGACGTCATCAAAAATATGTTTTTTTGAAACACATATAAGGGTAGGGACGATCGTCATAAAAATTAGTGTGCAGGTAGATAGTGCTACTAGCATGTTAAATCCGAGGTGACGTCATGATGACGTCATCGGCTGATTTTCTATGAATTTTTAGTTCTATCCCAAATCCCATAGACTTTGTACACGAATTTTGTACGGGACAATTTGGTCACTAAACAACATCAGATCTTAATCAGGCTTAACACAAACAGAGACCCTAAGCTGAAAATGTATACCAAAACGTGACGTCATGATGACGTCATCACGTGTCATGTGACGTCATCTTAAAGGTGCATTTTTCAAGGGCCCATATCTAGAGAATGGTACGTCCGATTGCCTTCAAACCAGGTATGTTGGTATGGTAGCTCGTGTTATAGATGAAAATTGAGGTGACGTCATGATGACGTCATCATACGATTTTACAGTAATATTAAAGTTTTTGAACTTCAAAGTTTCCTAAAGCCATATCTCATCAACAGAACACGCTAAATTCAAAATTCTTTTTGTAATAGCTTTGTTAGCTCCTATATTCTTTCACATAAATGTGAAAAATGTGTGACGTCATCATGACGTCATCAAAAATATGCTTTTTTGAAACACATATAAGGGTAGGGACGATCGTCATAAAAATTAGTGTGCAGGTAGATAGTGATACTAGCATGTTAAATCCGAGGTGACGTCATGATGACGTCATCGGCTGATTTTCTATGAATTTTTAGTTCTATCCCAAATCCCATAGACTTTGTACACGAATTTTGTACGGGACAATTTGGTCACTAAACAACATCAGATCTTAATCAGGCTTAACACAAACAGAGACCCTAAGCTGAAAATGTATACCAAAACGTGACGTCATGATGACGTCATCACGTGTCATGTGACGTCATCTTAAAGGTGCATTTTTCAAGGGCCCATATCTAGAGAACGGTACGTCCGATTGCCTTCAAACCAGGTATGTTGGTATGGTAGCTCGTGTTATAGATGAAAATTGAGGTGACGTCATGATGACGTCATCATACGATTTTACAGTAATATTAAAGTTTTTGAACTTCAAAGTTTCCTAAAGCCATATCTCATCAACAGAACACGCTAAATTCAAAATTCTTTTTGTAATAGCTTTGTTAGCTCCTATATTCTTTCACATAAATGTGAAAAATGTGTGACGTCATCATGACGTCATCAAAAATATGCTTTTTTGAAACACATATAAGGGTAGGGACGATCGTCATAAAAATTAGTGTGCAGGTAGATAGTGATACTAGCATGTTAAATCCGAGGTGACGTCATGATGACGTCATGGGCTGATTTTCTATGATTATTTTAGTTCTATCCCAAATCCCATAGACTTTGTACACGAATTTTGTACGGGACACTTTGGTCACTAAACAACATCAGATCTTAATCAGGCTTAACACAAACAGAGACCCTAAGCTGAAAATGTATGCCGAAACGTGACGTCATGATGACGTCATCACGTGTCATGTGACGTCATCTTAAAGGTGCATTTTTCAAGGGCCCATATCTAGAGAACGGTACGTCCGATTGCCTTCAAACCTGGTATGTTGCTAGTGTATCTCGTGTTATAGATGAAAATTGAGGTGCCATCATGATAACGTCATCAACTGATTTTCTATGAATTTTTTAATATTTAACATATTATTATATATTACTGTCATTGATCAGATTGACTCCAATCTCGACACAGGCCAACACCATGTATAAGTACTATCCTTATAATGTCATCATAGGTCAAGTAATATAAACTTAAAGGTCAACTTTCAAGTAAGAAATCTAGATCATGAAATAATCTCAGATCTTAGACAACTCAGCGAAAACAAAACCCTTAACAACTTTAATGCTGATAAAAAAAAAACCAGGAAAAGCCATGCGTCTGTTGACCTCAACAGACGCTTAACCTCTAGTTTTGTTTTTTTTTCCTTTTTTTTGGCTGTTTTGGAAACTTTTCCAAAACAGCCCTTGTTTTCGTTAAGATTTTTTTTTTTTTCTTTTTTTTTTTTTTTGGCTGTTTTGGAAACTTTTCCAAAACAGCCCTTGTTTTCGTTAAGATTATTTTTTTTTTTTTTTTTTTTGGCTGTTTTGGAAACTTTTCCAAAACAGCCCTTGTTTTCGTTAAGATTTTTTTTTTTTTCTTTTTTTTTTTGGCTGTTTCGAAAGTTTTTCGAAACAGCCCTTGTTTTCGTTAAGATTTTCTTTTTTTTTTCTTTTTCTCTTTCAGACTATTGCCCATAGCATTTGTACACGTTTTCCTTTTTACCGGCACTTTGGCTACTTGTATGCAGCCGATTGTCTTTAAACTTAGCAAACACTTAAAGCAACTGCTCAGAATGTGTGCCGAACTTTTACGTCATGATGACGTCATCACGTGATTTTTTATGAATTTTTGAATTTTGAAAATCGTAACATTTGTTTCAATATATCTAGCGAACAAAACAAGATATTTTCAAAATTCTTTTTGTGATAGCTTTGGTATGTCTCAAAGATATGCCCTAAAAGGCGAAAATTGTGTGACGTCATGATGACGTCATCAAAAATGTTTTTTTTTTAACGCATGTAAGGGTCAATCCGATTACAAAAATATATATATTGAATTTTCCTCTCCCTAATTCCAAAATGTCATGATCGTGGCTCACTCAAGTAAGAAATAACAGCCATTTCAAAATTTAGACCAAATTCAATATAACACAAAGGAATTCTGGGAAGGGCAGATAACCATGGCTCAAATGTGCATGCTGTTTATAAAAAGGGTTGATTTGTAGTCTTTTTTCAAGTCGCTAGACTATTGCCCATAGCATTTGTAAACGTTTCCTTTCTTACCGGCCACTTTGGCTACTTTTAAACTTGACAGACACTTACCCCAACTGCTCACAATGTGTGCCGAATTTTACGTCATGATGATGTCATCACATGTCACGTGACGTCATCTTAAAGGGGCATTTTTCGAAGCCATATATCTACAAAAGTACAAGTCCGATTAAGTTGGAACGTGATATCTAGGTATGCCACCGGGTGTTATAGATGAAAATTGACATGCCGTTATGATTAACTCAAAACATGTCACGTGACGTCATCTTAAAGGGGCAGTTTTTGAAGCCATTTATCTACAAAAGTACAAATTCGATTAAGTTGAAATGTAATATCCAGGCAGGTCTGCAGGTTCATAGATGAAAATTGACATGACATTATGACTTCATCACATGTCACGTGACGTCATCTTAAAGGGGCAGTTTTTGAAGGTCCATATCTACAGAAGTACAAGTCCAATTAAGTTATAAAGTAATATCTAGGTAGCCCAGTAGGTTTATAGATGAAAATTGACTTGACATTATGATGACGTCATCACATGTCACGTGACGTCATCTTAAAGGGGCAGTTTTTAAAGCCATATATAAACAAAAGTACAAGTCCGATTAAGTTGAAAAGTAATATCTAGGTAGCCCAGTAGGTTTATAGTTGAAAATTGACATGACATTATCATGATGTCATCACATGTTACGTGACGTCATCTTAAAGGGGCAGTTTTTGAAGCCACATATAAACAAAAGTACAAGTTCGATTAAGTTGAAATGTAATATCCAGGCAGGTCTGCAGGTTCATAGATGAAAATTGACATGACATTATGACTTCATCACATGTCACGTGACGTCATCTTAAAGGGGCAGTTTTTGAAGCGATATATATACAAAAGTACAAGTCCGATTAAGTTGAAAAGGTAGGTCAGCAAGTTTATAGATGAAAATTTATGTGACTTTATGATGACGTCATCACATGTCACTATTACAAACAACTTTAATTAATTTCAAAATTAACAAAGAAAATTGGCAGTAGTGCGATTGTTTGACAAACTTTAATTGTTGTATTCACATTTCACATCCAAACTAAAAAAAAAAAAACGAAACAGCCCTGTGTTTGTCCACAAACACCAACCTCATGCCTCTAGTTTTTTTTTTTTTTTGGCTGTTTTGGAAACTTTTCCAAAACAGCCCTTGTTTTCGTTAAGATTTTTTTTTTTTTTTTTTTTTTTTTTTTTGGCTGTTTCGGAAGTTTTCCGAAACAGCCTTTGTTTTCGTTAAGATTTTTTTTTTTTTCTTTTTTTTTTCTTTTTCTCTTTCAGACTATTGCCCATAGCATTTGTACACGTTTTCCTTTTTACCGGCACTTTGGCTACTTTTATGCAGCCGATTGTCTTTAAACTTAGCAAACACTTAAAGCAACTGCTCAGAATGTGTGCCGAACTTTTACGTCATGATGACGTCATCACGTGATTTTTTATGAATTTTTGAATTTTGAAAATCGTAACATTTGTTTCAATATATCTAGCGAACAAAACAAGATATTTTCAAAATTCTTTTTGTGATAGCTTTGGTATGTCTCAAAGATATGCCCTAAAAGGCGAAAATTGTGTGACGTCATGATGACGTCATCAAAAATGTTTTTTTTTTTTAACGCATGTAAGGGTCAATCCGATTACAAAAATGTATATATTGAATTTTCCTCTCCCTAATTCCAAAATGTCATGATCGTGGCTCACTCAAGTAAGAAATAACAGCCATTTCAAAATTTAGACCAAATTCAATATAACACAAAGGAATTCTGGGAAGGGCAGATAACCATGGCTCAAATGTGCATGCTGTTTATAAAAAGGGTTGATTTGTAGTCTTTTTTCAAGTCGCTAGACTATTGCCCATAGCATTTGTAAACGTTTTCTTTCTTACCGGCCACTTTGGCTACTTTTAAACTTGACAGACACTTACCCCAACTGCTCACAATGTGTGCCGAATTTTATGTCATGATGACGTCATCACATGTCACATGACGTCATCTTAAAGGGGCATTTTTCGAAGCCATATATCTACAAAAGTACGAGTCCGATTAAGTTGGAACGTGATATCTAGGTATGCCACCGGGTGTTATAGATGAAAATTTACATGACGTTATGATTATAAGTCAGAACATGTCACGTGACGTCATCTTAAAGGGGCAGTTTTTGAAGGTCCATATCTACAGAAGTACAAGTCCAATTAAGTTATAAAGTAATATCTAGGTAGCCCAATAGGTCTATAGTTGAAAATTGACATGACATTATCATGTTGTCATCACATGTTACGTGACGTCATCTTAAAGGGGCAGTTTTTGAAGCCACATATAAACAAAAGTACAAGTTCGATTAAGTTGAAATGTAATATCCAGGCAGGTCTGCAGGTTATAGATGAAAATTGACATGACATTATGACTTCATCACATGTCACGTGACGTCATCTTAAAGAGCCAGTTTTTGAAGCCATATATATACAAAAGTACAAGTCCGATAAAGTTGAAAAGTTATATCTAGGTAGGTCAGCAAGTTTATAGATGAAAATTTATGTGACTTTATGATGACGTCATCACATGTCACTATTACAAACAACTTTAATTAATTTCAAAATTAACAAAGAAAAGTGGCAGTAGTGCGATTGTTTGACAAACTTTAATTGTTGTATTCACATTTCACATCCAAACTAAAAAAAAAAAACGAAACAGCCCTGTGTTTGTCCACAAACACCAACCTCATGCCTCTAGTTTTTCTTTTTTTTTTTTCCTTTTCAGACTTTTTCCCATAGCATTTGTACACGTTTTCTTTCTTACCGGCACTTTGGCTACTTTGGTGCACCCGTTTGGCTTTAAACTTGGCAGACACTTAGACTAACTGCTCAGAATGTGTGCCGAACATTTACGTCATGATGACGTCATCACGTGATTTTTTATGAATTTTTGAAATTTCAAAATCGTAAAATTCTTTTCAATATATCTAGCGAACAAAACAAGATATTTTCAAAATTCTTTTTGTTATAGCTTTGGTATGTCTCAAAGATATGCCCTAAAAGAAAAAAAATGTGTGACGTCATGATGACATCATCAAAAATGTGCTTTTTTAAAACACATATAAGGATAGGTCCGATCGTCATGAAAATTGGTGGGTGGGTAGATACTGTCACTAGGATGCTGAATCCGAAGTGACGTCATGATGACGTCATCACGTGATTTTTTATGAATTTTTCAAAATTTGAAAATCGTAACATTCTTTTCAATATATCTGGCGAACAAAACAAGATATTTTCAAAATTCTTTTTGTTATAGCTTTGGTATGTCTCAAAGATATGCCCTAAAAAGAAAAAAAAATGTGTGACGTCATGATGACGTCATCAAAAATGTGCTTTTTTAAAACACATATAAGGATAGGTCCGATCGTCATGAAAATTGGTGGGTAGGTAGATACTGCCACCAGCATGCCAAATCTGAAATGACGTCATGATGACGTCATCACGTGATTTGTTATGAATTTTTGAAATTTTGAAATCGTAAAATTCTTTTAAATATATCTCGCAAACAAAACAAGATAGTTTCAAAATTCTTTTTGTTATAGCTTTGGTAGGTCTCAAAGATATGCCCTAAAAGGGAAGAAAACGTGTGACGTCATGATGACGTCATCAAAAATGTGCTTTTTTTAAACACATATAAGGATAGGTCCAATCGTCATGAAAAGTAGTGGGTAGGTAGATACTGTCACTAGCATGCAAAATCTGAAATGATGTCATGATGACGTCATCGTCAATTTTGTTTATGATTTTTTAAATTTTTGAAATTTCATTTTAATCACAATTTTACACAAAAAAACAAAACAGCCCTGTGTTTGTCCACAAACACTGTACCAGATGTCTAGTTTTTTTTTTTTTTGTGCTTCCTTTTCAGACTTTTTCCCCATAGCATTTGTACACGTTTTCTTTCTTACCGGCACTTTGGCTACTTTGGTGCACCCGATTGCCTTTAAACTTGGCAGACACTTAGACCAACTGCTCAGAATGTGTCCCGAACTTTTTGGTCATGATGACGTCATCACGTGATTTTTTATGAATTTTTGAAATTTGAAAATCGTAACATTCTTTTCAATATATCTAGCGAACAAAACAAGATATTTTCAAAATTCTTTTTGCTATAGCTTTGGTATGTCTCAAAGATATGCCCTAAAAAGTAAAAATTGTGTGACGTCATGATGACATCATCAAAAATGTGCTTTTTTAAAACCCATATAAGGATAGGTCCGATCGTCATGAAAATTGGTGGGTAGGTAGATACTGCTACCAGCATGCAGAAGCCGAAGTGACGTCATGATGACGTCATCACGTGATTTTTTATGAATTTTTCAAAATTTGAAATCGTAACATTCTTTTAAATATATCTCGCAAACAAAACAAGATAGTTTCAAAATTCTTTTTGATACAGCTTTTGGTATGTCTCAAAGATATGCCCTAAAAGGCGAAAATTGTGTGACGTCATAATGACGTCATCAATTTTTTTCTTTTTACGCATGTAAGGGTCGGTCCGATTAAAACAATTTATACATTGAATTTTTCTCCACCTAATTCAACAATTTCGTGATCGTGGCTCACTCAAGTATTAAGAAATAACAGGCATCTGAAAATTGTGACCAAATTCAATATAACACAAAGGAATTCTGGGAAGGACAGAAACCATCGCTTTCATGTGGCATGCTGTCTATAAAGAGTTGATCTCTAGTCTTTTTTTCAAGTCGTTAGACAAGTCGTAGGCAGACACTTACACCAACTGCTCAGAATGTGCGCCGAACTTTTACGTCATGATGACGTCATCACATGTCATGTGACGTCATCTTAAAGGTGCATTTTTTGAAGCCATATATCTACAAAAGTACAAGTCAGATTAAGTTAAAACGTGGTATTTAGTTATGCCAGCATGTGTTAGATGAAAATTTATGTGACGTCATGATGACATCATCGGCTAATTTTCTAGAATTTTTTTCATTTTTGAAATTTCATTTAAATCACATAATTTTACACAAAAAAACAAAACAGCCCTGTGTTTGTCCACAAACACTGCACCATACATCTAGTTTTTTTTTTTTTTCCTTTTCAGACTTTTTGCCCCATAGCATTTGTGCACGTTTTCTTTCTTACCGGCACTTTGGCTACTTTGGTGCACCCGATTGCCTTTAAACTTGGCAGACACTTAGACAAACTGCTCAGAATGTGTGCCGAACTTTTTGGTCATGATGACGTCATCACGTGATTTTTTATGAATTTTTGAAATTTTAAATTCGTAAAATTCTTTTCAATATATCTAGCGAACAAAACAAGATATTTTCAAAATTCTTTTTGTTACAGCTTTGGTAGGTCTCAAAGATATGCCCTAAAAAGGAAAAAAGTGTGTGACGTCATGATGACATCATCAAAAATGTGCTTTTTTAAAACACATATAAGGATAGGTCCGATCGTCATGAAAATTGGTGGGTAGGTAGATACTGGCACTAGGATGCAAATTCCAAAGTGACGTCATGATGACGTCATCATGTGATTTTTTTTAATTTTTGAAATTTTGAAAATCGTAACATTCTTTTAAATATATCTGGCAAACAAAACAAGATATTTTCAAAATTCTTTTTGTTATAGCTTTGGTAGGTCTCAAAGATATGCCCTAAAAAGGAAAAAAATGTGTGATGTCATGATGACATCAAAAATGTGCTTTTTTAAAACACATATAAGGATAGGTCCGATCGTCGTGAAAATTGGTGGGTAGGTTGATACTGGCACTAGGATGCAAAACCAAAGTGACGTCATGATGACGTCATCACGTAATTTGTTATGAATTTTTGAAATTTTGAAAATCGTAACATTCTTTTAAATATATCTGGCAAACAAAACAAGATATTTTCAAAATTCTTTTTGTTATAGCTTTGGTAGGTCTCAAAGATATGCCCTAAAAAGGAAAAAAATGTGTGACGTCATGATGACATCATCAAAAATGTGCTTTTTTAAAACACATATAAGGATAGGTCCGATCGTCATGAAAATTGGTGGGTAGGTAGATACTGGTACTAGGATGCAAAATCCAAAGTGACGTTATAATGACATCATCATGTGATTTGTTATGAATTTTTGAAATTTTGAAATCGTAACATTCTTTTAAATATATCTCGCAAACAAAACAAGAGATTTTCAAAATTCTTTTTGATACAGCTTTTGGTATGTCTCAAAGATATGCCCTAAAAGGCGAAAATTGTGTGACGTCATAATGACGTCATCAAATTTTTTTTTTTTACGCATGTAAGGGTCGTTCCGATTAAGAATTTATACATTGAATTTTTCTCTACCTAATTCAACAATTTCGTGATCGTGGCTCACTCAAGTATAAAGAAATAACAGGCATCTAAAAAATTGTGACCAAATTAAATATAACACAAAGGAATTCTGGGAAGGACAGAAACCATGGCTTTCATGTGGCATGCTGTCTATAAAGAGTTGATCTCTAGTCTTTTTTTCAAGTCGTTAGACAAGTCGTAGGCAGATACTTACAAAAACTGCTCAGAATGTGCGCCGAACTTTTAGGTCATGATGACGTCATCACATGTCACGTGACGTCATCTTAAAGGGGCATTTTTGGAAACCATATATCTATAAAAGTACAAGTCACATTAAGTTAAAACGTGGTATTTAGTTATGCCAGCATGTGTTAGATGAAAATGTATGTGACGTCATGGTGACGTCATGATGACGTCATCGGCTAATTTTCTATGATTTTTTTCATTTTTGAAATTTCATTTAAATCACATAATTTTACACAAAAAAAAAAAACAGCCCTGTGTTTGTCCACAAACACTGCACCAGATGTCTAGTTTTTTTTTTTGTTTTTTTTTTGGCTGTTTTGGAAACTTTTCCAAAACAGCCCTTGTTTTCGTTAAGATTTTTTTTTTTTCTTTTTTTTTTTTTTTTTGGCTGTTTTGGAAACTTTTTCAAAACAGCCCTTGTTTTCGTTAAGATTTTTTTTTTTTTCTTTTTTTTTTTTTTGGCTGTTTCGGAAGTTTTCCGAAACAGCCTTTGTTTTCGTTAAGATTTTTTTTTTTGGCTGTTTCGGAAACTTTTCCGAAACAGCCCTTGTTTTCGTTAAGATTTTTTTTTTTTTCTTTTTTTTTTTTTCTTTTTGGCTGTTTCGGAAACTTTTCCGAAACAGCCCTTGTTTTCGTTAAGATTTTTTTTTTTTTTTTTTTTTTTTTTTTTTTTTTTTTTTCTTTTTTTTTTTCTTTTTCAGCCAAATGCCCATAGCATTTGTGCACGTTTTCTTTCTAACCGGCATTTTGGCCACTTTTAAGCAGCCGATTGGCTTTAAACTTGGCAGACACTTAGACCAACTGCTCAGAATGTCTGCCGAACTTTTACGTAATGATGACGTCATCACGTGATTTTTTATGAATTTTTGAATTTTGAAAATCGTAACATTCTTTTCAATATATCTAACGAAAAAAACAAGATATTTTGAAAATTCTTTTTGTTATAGCTTTGGTATGTCTCAAAGATATGCCCTAAAAGGCGAAAATTGTGTGAGGTCATGATGACGTCATCAAAAAAATTTTTTTTTTAAACGCATGTAAGGGTCAATCTGATTACAAAAATGTATACATTGAATTTTTCTGTACCTAATTCCAAAATTTCATGATCGTGGCTCACTCAAGTAAGAAATAACAGCCATTTCAAAATTTAGACCAAATTCAATATAACACAAAGGAATTCTGGGAAGGGCAGGTAACCATGGCTTAAATGTGCATGCTGTTTATAAAAAGGGTTGATTTGTAGTCTTTTTTCAAGTCGCTAAATTATAAAACAATTTTAATCGTAACATTCTTTTCAATATATCTACCGAACAAAACAAGATATTTTCAAAATGCTTTTTGTTATAGCTTTGGTATGTCTCAAAAATATGCCCTAAAAAGCGAAAATTGTGTGACGTCATGATGACGTCATAAAAAAATATGTTTTTCAAGTCGCTAGAATATTGCCCATAGCATTTGTAAACGTTTTCTTTCTTACCGGCCACTTTGGCTACTTTTAAACTTGGCAGACACTTACCCCAACTGCTGAATTTTTGAATTTTGAAAATCGTAACATTCTTTTCAATATATCTAACGAAAAAAACAAGATATTTTGAAAATTCTTTTTGTTATAGCTTTGGTATGTCTCAAAGATATGCCCTAAAAGGCGAAAATTGTGTGAGGTCATGATGACGTCATCAAAAACTGCTCACAATGTGTAACGAACGTTTACGTCATGATGACGTCATCACATGTCACGTGACGTCATCTTAAAGGGGCATTTTTCGAAGCCATATATAAACAAAAGTACAAGTCCGATTAAGTTGAAAAGTAATATCTAGGTAGCCCAGTAGGTTTATAGATGAAATTTGACTTGACATTATGATGACGTCATCACATGTCCGTGACGTCATTTTAAAGGGGCAGTTTTTGAAGCCATATATAGACAAAGGTACAATTCCGATTAAGTTTTTTAAAAATACCTAGGTAGGCCAGTTGGTTTATAGATGAAAATTGACATGACATGATGATGACGTCATCACATGCCACATGACGTCATCTTAAAGGGACAGTTTTTTAAGCCATATGAAAACAAAAGTACAAGTCCGATTAAGTTGAAAAGTAATATCTAGGTAGCCCAGTACATATAGGTTTATAGATGAAAATTGACTTGACATTATGATGACGTCATCACATGTCACGTGACGTCATCTTAAAGGGGCAGTTTTTGAAGCTATATAAACAAAAGTATCAGTCCGATTAAGTTGAAAAGTAATATCTAGGTAGCCCAGTACATATAGGTTTATATATGAAAAGTGACTTGACATTATGATGATGTCATCACATGTCACGTGACGTCATCTTAAAGGGGCTGTTTATGAAGCCATATATAAACAAAAGTATAAGTCCGATTAAGTTGAAAAGTAATATCTAGTTTTTTCTTTTTTTTTTTCTTTTTCAGCCAAATGCCCATAGCATTTGTACACGTTTTCTTTCTTACTGGCACTTTGGCTACTTTTATGATGCCGATTGGCTTTAAACTTGGCAGACACTTAGACTAACTGCTCAGAATGTATGCCGAACATTTACGTCATGATGACGTCATCACGTGATTTTTTATGAATTTTTGAAATTTCAAAATCGTAAAATTCTTTTCAATATATCTAGCGAACAAAACAAGATATTTTCGAAATTCTTTTTGTTATAGCTTTGGTATGTCTCAAAGATATGCCCTAAAAAGCGAAAATTGTGTGACGTCATGATGACGTCATCAAAAATGTGTTTTTTTTTTAACGCATGTAAGGGTCAATCCGATTACAAAAATGTATACATTGAATTTTTCTGTACGTAATTCCAAAATTTCATGATCGTGGCTCACTCAAGTAAGAAATAACAGCCATTTGAAAATTTAGACCAAATTCAATATAACACAAAGGAATTCTGGGAAGGGCAGATAACCATGGCTTAAATGTGCATCCTGTTTATAAAAAGGTTGATTTGTAGTCTTTGTTCAAGTCGCTGAATTTTAAAATTGTGTAAATCGTAACATTCTTTTCAATATATCTAGCGAACAAAACAAGATATTTTCAAAATTATTTTTGTTATAGCTTTGGTATGTCTCAAAGATATGCCCTAAAATGCGAAAATTGTGTGACGTCATGATGACGTCATGAAAAAATTCTTTTTTTCAAGTCGCTAGAATATTGCCCATAGCATTTGTAAACGTTTTCTTTCTTACCGGCCACTTTGGCTAATTTTAAACTTGGCAGACACTTACCCCAACTGCTCACAATGTGTGCCGAACTTTTACGTCATAATGACGTCATCACATGTCACGTGACGTCATCTTAAAGGGGCATTTTTCGAAGCCATATATCTACAAAAGTACAAGTTCGATTAAGTTAAAATGTAATATCTAGGTATCCCAGTAGGTTTATAAATGAAAATTGACATGACGTTATGATGACGTCATCTCATGTGACGTCATCTTAAAGGGGCAGATTTTGAAGGCGCATATCTACAGAAGTACAAGTCCGATTAAGTTTAAAAGTAATATCTAGGTAGCCCAGTAGGTTTATAGATGAAAATTTATGTGACGTTATGATGACGTCATCACATGTTACTACTACAAACAACTTTAATTAATTTCAAAATTACCAAAGAAAACTGGCAGCAGCGCGATTCTTTGACAAACTTAAATTATTGTATTCACATTTCACATCCAAACTAAAAAAACAAAAACGAAACAGCCCTGTGTTTGTCCACAAACACCAACCTCATGCCTCTAGTTTTTTTTTTTTTTCTTTTTCAGCCAAATGCCCATAGCATTTGTACACGTTTTCTTTCTTACCGGCACTTTGGCTACTTTTATGGTGCCGATTGGCTTTAAACTTGGCAGACACTTAGACTAACTACTCAGAATGTATGCCGAACATTTACGTCATGATGACGTCATCACGTGATTTTTTATGAATTTTTGAAATTTTAAAATCGTAACATTCTTTTCAATATATCTGGCGAACGAAACAAGATATTTTCAAAATTCTTTTTGGTATAGCTTTGGTATGTCTCAAAGATATGCCCTAAAAAGTAAAAATTGTGTGACGTCATGATGACATCATCAAAAATGTGCTTTTTTAAAACCCATATAAGGATAGGTCCGATCGTCATGAAAATTGGTGGGTAGGTAGATACTGCTACCAGCATGCAGAAGCCGAAGTGACGTCATGATGACGTCATCACGTGATTTTTTATGAATTTTTCAAAATTTGAAATCGTAACATTCTTTTAAATATATCTCGCAAACAAAACAAGATAGTTTCAAAATTCTTTTTGATACAGCTTTTGGTATGTCTCAAAGATATGCCCTAAAAGGCGAAAATTGTGTGACGTCATAATGACGTCATCAATTTTTTTCTTTTTACGCATGTAAGGGTCGGTCCGATTAAAACAATTTATACATTGAATTTTTCTCCACCTAATTCAACAATTTCGTGATCGTGGCTCACTCAAGTATTAAGAAATAACAGGCATCTGAAAATTGTGACCAAATTCAATATAACACAAAGGAATTCTGGGAAGGACAGAAACCATCGCTTTCATGTGGCATGCTGTCTATAAAGAGTTGATCTCTAGTCTTTTTTTCAAGTCGTTAGACAAGTCGTAGGCAGACACTTACACCAACTGCTCAGAATGTGCGCCGAACTTTTACGTCATGATGACGTCATCACATGTCATGTGACGTCATCTTAAAGGTGCATTTTTTGAAGCCATATATCTACAAAAGTACAAGTCAGATTAAGTTAAAACGTGGTATTTAGTTATGCCAGCATGTGTTAGATGAAAATTTATGTGACGTCATGATGACATCATCGGCTAATTTTCTAGAATTTTTTTCATTTTTGAAATTTCATTTAAATCACATAATTTTACACAAAAAAACAAAACAGCCCTGTGTTTGTCCACAAACACTGCACCATACATCTAGTTTTTTTTTTTTTTCCTTTTCAGACTTTTTGCCCCATAGCATTTGTGCACGTTTTCTTTCTTACCGGCACTTTGGCTACTTTGGTGCACCCGATTGCCTTTAAACTTGGCAGACACTTAGACAAACTGCTCAGAATGTGTGCCGAACTTTTTGGTCATGATGACGTCATCACGTGATTTTTTATGAATTTTTGAAATTTTAAATTCGTAAAATTCTTTTCAATATATCTAGCGAACAAAACAAGATATTTTCAAAATTCTTTTTGTTACAGCTTTGGTAGGTCTCAAAGATATGCCCTAAAAAGGAAAAAAGTGTGTGACGTCATGATGACATCATCAA
The DNA here is from genome assembly GCA_037893225.1 of Hippasteria phrygiana. NCBI lineage: Eukaryota > Metazoa > Echinodermata > Asteroidea > Valvatida > Goniasteridae > Hippasteria > Hippasteria phrygiana. Next base: position 182,854 of record JAZGUH010000502.1, read on the forward strand.
AAATGTGCTTTTTTAAAACACATATAAGGATAGGTCCGATCGTCATGAAAATTGGTGGGTAGGTAGATACTGGCACTAGGATGCAAATTCCAAAGTGACGTCATGATGACGTCATCATGTGATTTTTTTTAATTTTTGAAATTTTGAAAATCGTAACATTCTTTTAAATATATCTGGCAAACAAAACAAGATATTTTCAAAATTCTTTTTGTTATAGCTTTGGTAGGTCTCAAAGATATGCCCTAAAAAGGAAAAAAATGTGTGATGTCATGATGACATCAAAAATGTGCTTTTTTAAAACACATATAAGGATAGGTCCGATCGTCGTGAAAATTGGTGGGTAGGTTGATACTGGCACTAGGATGCAAAACCAAAGTGACGTCATGATGACGTCATCACGTAATTTGTTATGAATTTTTGAAATTTTGAAAATCGTAACATTCTTTTAAATATATCTGGCAAACAAAACAAGATATTTTCAAAATTCTTTTTGTTATAGCTTTGGTAGGTCTCAAAGATATGCCCTAAAAAGGAAAAAAATGTGTGACGTCATGATGACATCATCAAAAATGTGCTTTTTTAAAACACATATAAGGATAGGTCCGATCGTCATGAAAATTGGTGGGTAGGTAGATACTGGTACTAGGATGCAAAATCCAAAGTGACGTTATAATGACATCATCATGTGATTTGTTATGAATTTTTGAAATTTTGAAATCGTAACATTCTTTTAAATATATCTCGCAAACAAAACAAGAGATTTTCAAAATTCTTTTTGATACAGCTTTTGGTATGTCTCAAAGATATGCCCTAAAAGGCGAAAATTGTGTGACGTCATAATGACGTCATCAAATTTTTTTTTTTTACGCATGTAAGGGTCGTTCCGATTAAGAATTTATACATTGAATTTTTCTCTACCTAATTCAACAATTTCGTGATCGTGGCTCACTCAAGTATAAAGAAATAACAGGCATCTAAAAAATTGTGACCAAATTAAATATAACACAAAGGAATTCTGGGAAGGACAGAAACCATGGCTTTCATGTGGCATGCTGTCTATAAAGAGTTGATCTCTAGTCTTTTTTTCAAGTCGTTAGACAAGTCGTAGGCAGATACTTACAAAAACTGCTCAGAATGTGCGCCGAACTTTTAGGTCATGATGACGTCATCACATGTCACGTGACGTCATCTTAAAGGGGCATTTTTGGAAACCATATATCTATAAAAGTACAAGTCACATTAAGTTAAAACGTGGTATTTAGTTATGCCAGCATGTGTTAGATGAAAATGTATGTGACGTCATGGTGACGTCATGATGACGTCATCGGCTAATTTTCTATGATTTTTTTCATTTTTGAAATTTCATTTAAATCACATAATTTTACACCCAAAAAAAAAACAGCCCTGTGTTTGTCCACAAACACTGCACCAGATGTCTAGTTTTTTTTTTTGTTTTTTTTTTGGCTGTTTTGGAAACTTTTCCAAAACAGCCCTTGTTTTCGTTAAGATTTTTTTTTTTTTCTTTTTTTTTTTTTTTTTGGCTGTTTTGGAAACTTTTTCAAAACAGCCCTTGTTTTCGTTAAGATTTTTTTTTTTTTCTTTTTTTTTTTTTTGGCTGTTTCGGAAGTTTTCCGAAACAGCCTTTGTTTTCGTTAAGATTTTTTTTTTTGGCTGTTTCGGAAACTTTTCCGAAACAGCCCTTGTTTTCGTTAAGATTTTTTTTTTTTTCTTTTTTTTTTTTTTTTTTTTTTTTTTTTCTTTTTCAGCCAAATGCCCATAGCATTTGTACACGTTTTCTTTCTTACCGGCACTTTGGCTACTTTTATGGTGCCGATTGGCTTTAAACTTGGCAGACACTTAGACTAACTACTCAGAATGTATGCCGAACATTTACGTCATGATGACGTCATCACGTGATTTTTTATGAATTTTTGAAATTTTAAAATCGTAACATTCTTTTCAATATATCTGGCGAACGAAACAAGATATTTTCAAAATTCTTTTTGGTATAGCTTTGGTATGTCTCAAAGATATCCCCTAAAAGGGAGAAAATGTGTGACGTCATGATGACGTCATCAAAAATGTGCTTTTTTAAAACACATATAAGGATAGGTCCGATCGTCATGAAAATTGGTGGGTAGGTAGATAGTGCCACTAGCATGTAAAATCCAAAGTGACGTCATGATGACGTCATCGGCTGATTTTCTATGAATTTTTAGTTCTATCCCAAATCCCATAGACTTTGTACACGAATTTTGTAAGAGCCACTTTGGTCACTAAACAACCTCAGATCTTTATCAGGTTTAACTCAAACAGAGACCCTAAGCTGAAAATTTATGCCGAAGAGTGACGTCATGATGACGTCATCACTTGTCATGTGACGTCATCTTAAAGGTGCATTTTTCAAGGGCACATATCTAGAGAACCGTAGGTCCGATTGCATTCAAACCTGCTATGGTGGTAGACAAGTACGTGTTATAGATGAAAATTGAGGTGACGTCATGATGACCTCATCATACGATTTTATAGTAATTGTAAAGTTTTTTAACCTTAAAGTTTCTTAAACCCATATCTCTTTAACAGAACATGCTAAATTCAAAATTCTTTTTGTAATAGCTTTGTTAGCTCCTATATTCTTTCACATAAATGGGAAAATGTGTGACGTCATCATGACGTCATCAAAAATATGCTTTTTTGAAACACATATAAGGGTAGGTCCGATCGTCATAAAAATTGGTGGGTATGTAGATAGTGCCACCCGCATGCAGAAGCCGAAGTGACGTCATGAGACCTCATCGGCTAATTTTCTATAATTTGTTAATTTTTTTAATTTTATTAAAAATTTTGAAATTTCATTTTAATCACCAAATTTTACACAAAAACACCGAAACAGCCCTGTGTTTGTCCACAAACACTATTGGCTCTAGTTTTCTTTTTTTTTTCTTTTTCTCTTTCAGACTATTGCCCATAGCATTTGTACACGTTTTCCTTTTTACCGGCACTTTGGCTACTTTTATGCAGCCGATTGTCTTTAAACTTAGCAAACACTTAAAGCAACTGCTCAGAATGTGTGCCGAACTTTTACGTCATGATGACATCATCACGTGATTTTTTATGAATTTTTGAATTTTGAAAATCGTAACATTTGTTTCAATATATCTAGCAAACAAAACAAGATATTTTCAAAATTCTTTTTGTGATAGCTTTGGTATGTCTCAAAGATATGCCCTAAAAGGCGAAAATTGTGTGACGTCATGATGACGTCATCAAAAATGTTTTTTTTTTTTAACGCATGTAAGCGTCAATCCGATTACAAAAATGTATATATTGAATTTTCCTCTCCCTAATTCCAAAATGTCATGATTGTGGCTCACTCAAGTAAGAAATAACAGCCATTTCAAAATTTAGACCAAATTCAATATAACACAAAGGAATTCTGGGAAGGGCAGATAACCATGGCTCAAATGTGCATGCTGTTTATAAAAAGGGTTGATTTGTAGTCTTTTTTCAAGTCGCTAGACTATTGCCCATAGCATTTGTAAACGTTTTCTTTCTTACCGGCCACTTTGGCTACTTTTAAACTTGACAGACACTTACCCCAACTGCTCACAATGTGTGCCGAATTTTATGTCATGATGACGTCGTCACATGTCACGTGACGTCATCTTAAAGGGGCATTTTTCGAAGCCATATATCTACAAAAGTACAAGTCCGATTAAGTTGGAACGTGATATCTAGGTATGCCACCGGGTGTTATAGATGAAAATTGACATGACGTTATGATTATAAGTCAGAACATGTCACGTGACGTCATCTTAAAGGGGCAGTTTTTGAAGGTCCATATCTACAGAAGTACAAGTCCAATTAAGTTATAAAGTAATATCTAGGTAGCCCAATAGGTCTATAGTTGAAAATTGACATGACATTATCATGTTGTCATCACATGTTACGTGACGTCATCTTAAAGGGGCAGTTTTTGAAGCCACATATAAACAAAAGTACAATTTCGATTAAGTTGAAATGTAATATCCAGGCAGGTCTGCAGGTTCATAGATGAAAATTGACATGACATTATGACTTCATCACATGTCACGTGACGTCATCTTAAAGAGCCAGTTTTTGAAGCCATATATATACAAAAGTACAAGTCCGATTAAGTTGAAAAGTTATATCTAGGTAGGTCAGCAAGTTTATAGATGAAAATTTATGTGACTTTATGATGACGTCATCACATGTCACTATTACAAACAACTTTAATTAATTTCAAAATTAACAAAGAAAAGTGGCAGTAGTGCGATTGTTTGACAAACTTTAATTGTTGTATTCACATTTCACATCCAAACTAAAAAAAAAAAACGAAACAGCCCTGTGTTTGTCCACAAACACCAACCTCATGCCTCTAGTTTTTTTTTTGGCTGTTTCGGAAGTTTTCCGAAACAGCCTTTGTTTTCGTTAAGATTTTTTTTTTTTTCTTTTTTTTTTCTTTTTCTCTTTCAGACTATTGCCCATAGCATTTGTACACGTTTTCCTTTTTACCGGCACTTTGGCTACTTTTATGCAGCCGATTGTCTTTAAACTTAGCAAACACTTAAAGCAACTGCTCAGAATGTGTGCCGAACTTTTACGTCATGATGACATCATCACGTGATTTTTTATGAATTTTTGAATTTTGAAAATCGTAACATTTGTTTCAATATATCTAGCAAACAAAACAAGATATTTTCAAAATTCTTTTTGTGATAGCTTTGGTATGTCTCAAAGATATGCCCTAAAAGGCGAAAATTGTGTGACGTCATGATGACGTCATCAAAAATGTTTTTTTTTTTTAACGCATGTAAGCGTCAATCCGATTACAAAAATGTATATATTGAATTTTCCTCTCCCTAATTCCAAAATGTCATGATTGTGGCTCACTCAAGTAAGAAATAACAGCCATTTCAAAATTTAGACCAAATTCAATATAACACAAAGGAATTCTGGGAAGGGCAGATAACCATGGCTCAAATGTGCATGCTGTTTATAAAAAGGGTTGATTTGTAGTCTTTTTTCAAGTCGCTAGACTATTGCCCATAGCATTTGTAAACGTTTTCTTTCTTACCGGCCACTTTGGCTACTTTTAAACTTGACAGACACTTACCCCAACTGCTCACAATGTGTGCCGAATTTTATGTCATGATGACGTCGTCACATGTCACGTGACGTCATCTTAAAGGGGCATTTTTCGAAGCCATATATCTACAAAAGTACAAGTCCGATTAAGTTGGAACGTGATATCTAGGTATGCCACCGGGTGTTATAGATGAAAATTGACATGACGTTATGATTATAAGTCAGAACATGTCACGTGACGTCATCTTAAAGGGGCAGTTTTTGAAGGTCCATATCTACAGAAGTACAAGTCCAATTAAGTTATAAAGTAATATCTAGGTAGCCCAATAGGTCTATAGTTGAAAATTGACATGACATTATCATGTTGTCATCACATGTTACGTGACGTCATCTTAAAGGGGCAGTTTTTGAAGCCACATATAAACAAAAGTACAAGTTCGATTAAGTTGAAATGTAATATCCAGGCAGGTCTGCAGGTTCATAGATGAAAATTGACATGACATTATGACTTCATCACATGTCACGTGACGTCATCTTAAAGAGCCAGTTTTTGAAGCCATATATATACAAAAGTACAAGTCCGATTAAGTTGAAAAGTTATATCTAGGTAGGTCAGCAAGTTTATAGATGAAAATTTATGTGACTTTATGATGACGTCATCACATGTCACTATTACAAACAACTTTAATTAATTTCAAAATTAACAAAGAAAAGTGGCAGTAGTGCGATTGTTTGACAAACTTTAATTGTTGTATTCACATTTCACATCCAAACTAAAAAAAAAAAACGAAACAGCCCTGTGTTTGTCCACAAACACCAACCTCATGCCTCTAGTTTTTTTTTTGGCTGTTTCGGAAGTTTTCCGAAACAGCCTTTGTTTTCGTTAAGATTTTTTTTTTTTTCTTTTTTTTTTCTTTTTCTCTTTCAGACTATTGCCCATAGCATTTGTACACGTTTTCCTTTTTACCGGCACTTTGGCTACTTTTATGCAGCCGATTGTCTTTAAACTTAGCAAACACTTAAAGCAACTGCTCAGAATGTGTGCCGAACTTTTACGTCATGATGACATCATCACGTGATTTTTTATGAATTTTTGAATTTTGAAAATCGTAACATTTGTTTCAATATATCTAGCAAACAAAACAAGATATTTTCAAAATTCTTTTTGTGATAGCTTTGGTATGTCTCAAAGATATGCCCTAAAAGGCGAAAATTGTGTGACGTCATGATGACGTCATCAAAAATGTTTTTTTTTTTTAACGCATGTAAGCGTCAATCCGATTACAAAAATGTATATATTGAATTTTCCTCTCCCTAATTCCAAAATGTCATGATTGTGGCTCACTCAAGTAAGAAATAACAGCCATTTCAAAATTTAGACCAAATTCAATATAACACAAAGGAATTCTGGGAAGGGCAGATAACCATGGCTCAAATGTGCATGCTGTTTATAAAAAGGGTTGATTTGTAGTCTTTTTTCAAGTCGCTAGACTATTGCCCATAGCATTTGTAAACGTTTTCTTTCTTACCGGCCACTTTGGCTACTTTTAAACTTGACAGACACTTACCCCAACTGCTCACAATGTGTGCCGAATTTTATGTCATGATGACGTCGTCACATGTCACGTGACGTCATCTTAAAGGGGCATTTTTCGAAGCCATATATCTACAAAAGTACAAGTCCGATTAAGTTGGAACGTGATATCTAGGTATGCCACCGGGTGTTATAGATGAAAATTGACATGACGTTATGATTATAAGTCAGAACATGTCACGTGACGTCATCTTAAAGGGGCAGTTTTTGAAGGTCCATATCTACAGAAGTACAAGTCCAATTAAGTTATAAAGTAATATCTAGGTAGCCCAATAGGTCTATAGTTGAAAATTGACATGACATTATCATGTTGTCATCACATGTTACGTGACGTCATCTTAAAGGGGCAGTTTTTGAAGCCACATATAAACAAAAGTACAAGTTCGATTAAGTTGAAATGTAATATCCAGGCAGGTCTGCAGGTTCATAGATGAAAATTGACATGACATTATGACTTCATCACATGTCACGTGACGTCATCTTAAAGAGCCAGTTTTTGAAGCCATATATATACAAAAGTACAAGTCCGATTAAGTTGAAAAGTTATATCTAGGTAGGTCAGCAAGTTTATAGATGAAAATTTATGTGACTTTATGATGACGTCATCACATGTCACTATTACAAACAACTTTAATTAATTTCAAAATTAACAAAGAAAAGTGGCAGTAGTGCGATTGTTTGACAAACTTTAATTGTTGTATTCACATTTCACATCCAAACTAAAAAAAAAAAACGAAACAGCCCTGTGTTTGTCCACAAACACCAACCTCATGCCTCTAGTTTTTTTTTTGGCTGTTTCGGAAGTTTTCCGAAACAGCCTTTGTTTTCGTTAAGATTTTTTTTTTTTTCTTTTTTTTTTCTTTTTCTCTTTCAGACTATTGCCCATAGCATTTGTACACGTTTTCCTTTTTACCGGCACTTTGGCTACTTTTATGCAGCCGATTGTCTTTAAACTTAGCAAACACTTAAAGCAACTGCTCAGAATGTGTGCCGAACTTTTACGTCATGATGACATCATCACGTGATTTTTTATGAATTTTTGAATTTTGAAAATCGTAACATTTGTTTCAATATATCTAGCAAACAAAACAAGATATTTTCAAAATTCTTTTTGTGATAGCTTTGGTATGTCTCAAAGATATGCCCTAAAAGGCGAAAATTGTGTGACGTCATGATGACGTCATCAAAAATGTTTTTTTTTTTTAACGCATGTAAGCGTCAATCCGATTACAAAAATGTATATATTGAATTTTCCTCTCCCTAATTCCAAAATGTCATGATTGTGGCTCACTCAAGTAAGAAATAACAGCCATTTCAAAATTTAGACCAAATTCAATATAACACAAAGGAATTCTGGGAAGGGCAGATAACCATGGCTCAAATGTGCATGCTGTTTATAAAAAGGGTTGATTTGTAGTCTTTTTTCAAGTCGCTAGACTATTGCCCATAGCATTTGTAAACGTTTTCTTTCTTACCGGCCACTTTGGCTACTTTTAAACTTGACAGACACTTACCCCAACTGCTCACAATGTGTGCCGAATTTTATGTCATGATGACGTCGTCACATGTCACGTGACGTCATCTTAAAGGGGCATTTTTCGAAGCCATATATCTACAAAAGTACAAGTCCGATTAAGTTGGAACGTGATATCTAGGTATGCCACCGGGTGTTATAGATGAAAATTGACATGACGTTATGATTATAAGTCAGAACATGTCACGTGACGTCATCTTAAAGGGGCAGTTTTTGAAGGTCCATATCTACAGAAGTACAAGTCCAATTAAGTTATAAAGTAATATCTAGGTAGCCCAATAGGTCTATAGTTGAAAATTGACATGACATTATCATGTTGTCATCACATGTTACGTGACGTCATCTTAAAGGGGCAGTTTTTGAAGCCACATATAAACAAAAGTACAATTTCGATTAAGTTGAAATGTAATATCCAGGCAGGTCTGCAGGTTCATAGATGAAAATTGACATGACATTATGACTTCATCACATGTCACGTGACGTCATCTTAAAGAGCCAGTTTTTGAAGCCATATATATACAAAAGTACAAGTCCGATTAAGTTGAAAAGTTATATCTAGGTAGGTCAGCAAGTTTATAGATGAAAATTTATGTGACTTTATGATGACGTCATCACATGTCACTATTACAAACAACTTTAATTAATTTCAAAATTAACAAAGAAAAGTGGCAGTAGTGCGATTGTTTGACAAACTTTAATTGTTGTATTCACATTTCACATCCAAACTAAAAAAAAAAAACGAAACAGCCCTGTGTTTGTCCACAAACACCAACCTCATGCCTCTAGTTTTTTTTTTGGCTGTTTCGGAAGTTTTCCGAAACAGACTTTGTTTTCGTTAAGATTTTTTTTTTTTTCTTTTTTTTTTCTTTTTCTCTTTCAGACTATTGCCCATAGCATTTGTACACGTTTTCCTTTTTACCGGCACTTTGGCTACTTTTATGCAGCCGATTGTCTTTAAACTTAGCAAACACTTAAAGCAACTGCTCAGAATGTGTGCCGAACTTTTACGTCATGATGACATCATCACGTGATTTTTTATGAATTTTTGAATTTTGAAAATCGTAACATTTGTTTCAATATATCTAGCAAACAAAACAAGATATTTTCAAAATTCTTTTTGTGATAGCTTTGGTATGTCTCAAAGATATGCCCTAAAAGGCGAAAATTGTGTGACGTCATGATGACGTCATCAAAAATGTTTTTTTTTTTTAACGCATGTAAGCGTCAATCCGATTACAAAAATGTATATATTGAATTTTCCTCTCCCTAATTCCAAAATGTCATGATTGTGGCTCACTCAAGTAAGAAATAACAGCCATTTCAAAATTTAGACCAAATTCAATATAACACAAAGGAATTCTGGGAAGGGCAGATAACCATGGCTCAAATGTGCATGCTGTTTATAAAAAGGGTTGATTTGTAGTCTTTTTTCAAGTCGCTAGACTATTGCCCATAGCATTTGTAAACGTTTTCTTTCTTACCGGCCACTTTGGCTACTTTTAAACTTGACAGACACTTACCCCAACTGCTCACAATGTGTGCCGAATTTTATGTCATGATGACGTCGTCACATGTCACGTGACGTCATCTTAAAGGGGCATTTTTCGAAGCCATATATCTACAAAAGTACAAGTCCGATTAAGTTGGAACGTGATATCTAGGTATGCCACCGGGTGTTATAGATGAAAATTGACATGACGTTATGATTATAAGTCAGAACATGTCACGTGACGTCATCTTAAAGGGGCAGTTTTTGAAGGTCCATATCTACAGAAGTACAAGTCCAATTAAGTTATAAAGTAATATCTAGGTAGCCCAATAGGTCTATAGTTGAAAATTGACATGACATTATCATGTTGTCATCACATGTTACGTGACGTCATCTTAAAGGGGCAGTTTTTGAAGCCACATATAAACAAAAGTACAAGTTCGATTAAGTTGAAATGTAATATCCAGGCAGGTCTGCAGGTTCATAGATGAAAATTGACATGACATTATGACTTCATCACATGTCACGTGACGTCATCTTAAAGAGCCAGTTTTTGAAGCCATATATATACAAAAGTACAAGTCCGATTAAGTTGAAAAGTTATATCTAGGTAGGTCAGCAAGTTTATAGATGAAAATTTATGTGACTTTATGATGACGTCATCACGTCACTATTACAAACAACTTTAATTAATTTCAAAATTAACAAAGAAAAGTGGCAGTAGTGCGATTGTTTGACAAACTTTAATTGTTGTATTCACATTTCACATCCAAACTAAAAAAAAAAAACGAAACAGCCCTGTGTTTGTCCACAAACACGAACCTCATGCCTCTAGTTTTTTTTTTTTTTTTTTTTCCTTTTCAGACTTTTTTGCCCATAGCATTTGTACACGGTTTCTTTCTTACTTGCACTTTGGCTACTTTGGTGCACCCGATTGTCTTTAAACTTGGCAGACACTTAGACAAACTGCTCAGAATGTGTCCCGAACTTTTTGGTCATGATGACGTCATCACGTGATTTTTTATGAATTTTTGAAATTTTAAATTCGTAAAATTCTTGTCAATATATCTAGCGAACAAAACAAGATATTTTCAAAATTCTTTTTGTTACAGCTTTGGTAGGTCTCAAAGATATGCCCTAAAAAAGAAAAAAAGTGTGTGACGTCATGATGACATCATCAAAAATGTGCTTTTTTAAAACACATATAAGGATAGGTCCGATCGTCATGAAAATTGGTGGGTAGGTAGATACTGGCACTAGGATGCAAATTCCAAAGTGACGTCATGATGACGTCATCTTGTGATTTTTTATGAATTTTTGAAATTTTGAAAATCGTAACATTCTTTTAAATATATCTGGCAAACAAAACAAGATATTTTCAAAATTCTTTTTGTTATAGCTTTGGTAGGTCTCAAAGATATGCCCTAAAAAGGAAAAAAATGTGTGACGTCATGATGACATCATCAAAAATGTGCTTTTTAAAAACACATATAAGGATAGGTCCGATCGTCGTGAAAATTGGTGGGTAGGTTGATACTGGCACTAGGATGCAAAACCAAAGTGACGTCATGATGACGTCATCACGTAATTTGTTATGAATTTTTGAAATTTTGAAAATCGTAACATTCTTTTAAATATATCTGGCAAACAAAACAAGATATTTTCAAAATTCTTTTTGTTATAGCTTTGGTAGGTCTCAAAGATATGCCCTAAAAAGGAAAAAAATGTGTGACGTCATGATGACATCATCAAAAATGTGCTTTTTTAAAACACATATAAGGATAGGTCCGATCGTCATGAAAATTGGTGGGTAGGTAGATACTGGTACTAGGATGCAAAATCCAAAGTGACGTTATAATGACATCATCATGTGATTTGTTATGAATTTTTGAAATTTTGAAATCGTAACATTCTTTTAAATATATCTCGCAAACAAAACAAGAGATTTTCAAAATTCTTTTTGATACAGCTTTTGGTATGTCTCAAAGATATGCCCTAAAAGGCGAAAATTGTGTGACGTCATAATGACGTCATCAAATTTATTTTTTTTACGCATGTAAGGGTCGTTCCGATTAAGAATTTATACATTGAATTTTTCTCTACCTAATTCAACAATTTCGTGATCGTGGCTCACTCAAGTATAAAGAAATAACAGGCATCTAAAAAATTGTGACCAAATTAAATATAACACAAAGGAATTCTGGGAAGGACAGAAACCATGGCTTTCATGTGGCATGCTGTCTATAAAGAGTTGATCTCTAGTCTTTTTTTCAAGTCGTTAGACAAGTCGTAGGCAGATACTTACAAAAACTGCTCAGAATGTGCGCCGAACTTTTAGGTCATGATGACGTCATCACATGTCACGTGACGTCATCTTAAAGGGGCATTTTTGGAAACCATATATCTATAAAAGTACAAGTCACATTAAGTTAAAACGTGGTATTTAGTTATGCCAGCATGTGTTAGATGAAAATGTATGTGACGTCATGGTGACGTCATGATGACGTCATCGGCTAATTTTCTATGATTTTTTTCATTTTTGAAATTTCATTTAAATCACATAATTTTACACAAAAAAAAAAAACAGCCCTGTGTTTGTCCACAAACACTGCACCAGATGTCTAGTTTTTTTTTTTTTTTTTTTTTGGGCTGTTTTGGAAACTTTTCCAAAACAGCCCTTGTTTTCGTTAAGATTTTTTTTTTTTTCTTTTTTGTTTTTTTTTTTGGCTGTTTTGGAAACTTTTTCAAAACAGCCCTTGTTTTCGTTAAGATTTTTTTTTTTTCTTTTTTTTTTTTTTGGCTGTTTCGGAAGTTTTCCGAAACAGCCTTTGTTTTCGTTAAGATTTTTTGGCTGTTTCGGAAGTTTTCCGAAACAGCCTTTGTTTTCGTTAAGATTTTTTTTTTTTTCTTTTTTTTTTCTTTTTCTCTTTCAGACTATTGCCCATAGCATTTGTACACGTTTTCCTTTTTACCGGCACTTTGGCTACTTTTATGCAGCCGATTGTCTTTAAACTTAGCAAACACTTAAAGCAACTGCTCAGAATGTGTGCCGAACTTTTACGTCATGATGACGTCATCACGTGATTTTTTATGAATTTTTGAATTTTGAAAATCGTAACATTTGTTTCAATATATCTAGCGAACAAAACAAGATATTTTCAAAATTCTTTTTGTGATAGCTTTGGTATGTCTCAAAGATATGCCCTAAAAGGCGAAAATTGTGTGACGTCATGATGACGTCATCAAAAATGTGTTTTTTTTTTAACGCATGTAAGGGTCAATCCGATTACAAAAATGTATATATTGAATTTTCCTCTCCCTAATTCCAAAATGTCATGATCGTGGCTCACTCAAGTAAGAAATAACAGCCATTTCAAAATTTAGACCAAATTCAATATAACACAAAGGAATTCTGGGAAGGGCAGATAACCATGGCTCAAATGTGCATGCTGTTTATAAAAAGGGTTGATTTGTAGTCTTTTTTCAAGTCGCTAGACTATTGCCCATAGCATTTGTAAACGTTTTCTTTCTTACCGGCCACTTTGGCTACTTTTAAACTTGACAGACACTTACCCCAACTGCTCACAATGTGTGCCGAATTTTATGTCATGATGACGTCATCACATGTCACGTGACGTCATCTTAAAGGGGCATTTTTCGAAGCCATATATCTACAAAAGTACGAGTCCGATTAGGTTGGAACGTGATATCTAGGTATGCCACCGGGTGTTATAGATGAAAATTTACATGACGTTATGATTATAAGTCAGAACATGTCACGTGACGTCATCTTAAAGGGGCAGTTTTTGAAGGTCCATATCTACAGAAGTACAAGTCCAATTAAGTTATAAAGTAATATCTAGGTAGCCCAATAGGTCTATAGTTGAAAATTGACATGACATTATCATGTTGTCATCACATGTTACGTGACGTCATCTTAAAGGGGCAGTTTTTGAAGCCACATATAAACAAAAGTACAAGTTCGATTAAGTTGAAATGTAATATCCAGGCAGGTCTGCAGGTTATAGATGAAAATTGACATGACATTATGACTTCATCACATGTCACGTGACGTCATCTTAAAGAGCCAGTTTTTGAAGCCATATATATACAAAAGTACAAGTCCGATAAAGTTGAAAAGTTATATCTAGGTAGGTCAGCAAGTTTATAGATGAAAATTTATGTGACTTTATGATGACGTCATCACATGTCACTATTACAAACAACTTTAATTAATTTCAAAATTAACAAAGAAAAGTGGCAGTAGTGCGATTGTTTGACAAACTTTAATTGTTGTATTCACATTTCACATCCAAACTAAAAAAAAAAAACGAAACAGCCCTGTGTTTGTCCACAAACACCAACCTCATGCCTCTAGTTTTTTTTTCTTTTTTTTTTCTTTTTCTCTTTCAGACTATTGCCCATAGCATTTGTACACGTTTTCCTTTTTACCGGCACTTTGGCTACTTTTATGCAGCCGATTGTCTTTAAACTTAGCAAACACTTAAAGCAACTGCTCAGAATGTGTGCCGAACTTTTACGTCATGATGACATCATCACGTGATTTTTTATGAATTTTTGAATTTTGAAAATCGTAACATTTGTTTCAATATATCTAGCAAACAAAACAAGATATTTTCAAAATTCTTTTTGTGATAGCTTTGGTATGTCTCAAAGATATGCCCTAAAAGGCGAAAATTGTGTGACGTCATGATGACGTCATCAAAAATGTATTTTTTTTTTAACGCATGTAAGCGTCAATCCGATTACAAAAATGTATATATTGAATTTTCCTCTCCCTAATTCCAAAATGTCATGATTGTGGCTCACTCAAGTAAGAAATAACAGCCATTTCAAAATTTAGACCAAATTCAATATAACACAAAGGAATTCTGGGAAGGGCAGATAACCATGGCTCAAATGTGCATGCTGTTTATAAAAAGGGTTGATTTGTAGTCTTTTTTCAAGTCGCTAGACTATTGCCCATAGCATTTGTAAACGTTTTCTTTCTTACCGGCCACTTTGGCTACTTTTAAACTTGACAGACACTTACCCCAACTGCTCACAATGTGTGCCGAATTTTATGTCATGATGACGTCGTCACATGTCACGTGACGTCATCTTAAAGGGGCATTTTTCGAAGCCATATATCTACAAAAGTACAAGTCCGATTAAGTTGGAACGTGATATCTAGGTATGCCACCGGGTGTTATAGATGAAAATTGACATGACGTTATGATTATAAGTCAGAACATGTCACGTGACGTCATCTTAAAGGGGCAGTTTTTGAAGGTCCATATCTACAGAAGTACAAGTCCAATTAAGTTATAAAGTAATATCTAGGTAGCCCAATAGGTCTATAGTTGAAAATTGACATGACATTATCATGTTGTCATCACATGTTACGTGACGTCATCTTAAAGGGGCAGTTTTTGAAGCCACATATAAACAAAAGTACAATTTCGATTAAGTTGAAATGTAATATCCAGGCAGGTCTGCAGGTTCATAGATGAAAATTGACATGACATTATGACTTCATCACATGTCACGTGACGTCATCTTAAAGAGCCAGTTTTTGAAGCCATATATATACAAAAGTACAAGTCCGATTAAGTTGAAAAGTTATATCTAGGTAGGTCAGCAAGTTTATAGATGAAAATTTATGTGACTTTATGATGACGTCATCACATGTCACTATTACAAACAACTTTAATTAATTTCAAAATTAACAAAGAAAAGTGGCAGTAGTGCGATTGTTTGACAAACTTTAATTGTTGTATTCACATTTCACATCCAAACTAAAAAAAAAAAACGAAACAGCCCTGTGTTTGTCCACAAACACCAACCTCATGCCTCTAGTTTTTTTTTTTTTCTTTTTTTTTTTTTTCCTTTTCAGACTTTTTTGCCCATAGCATTTGTACACGTTTTCTTTCTTACTGGCACTTTGGCTACTTTGGTGCACCCGATTGTCTTTAAACTTGGCAGACACTTAGACAAACTGCTCAGAATGTGTCCCGAACTTTTTGGTCATGATGACGTCATCACGTGATTTTTTATGAATTTTTGAAATTTTAAATTCGTAAAATTCTTTTCAATATATCTAGCGAACAAAACAAGATATTTTCAAAATTCTTTTTGTTACAGCTTTGGTAGGTCTCAAAGATATGCCCTAAAAAGGAAAAAAGTGTGTGACGTCATGATGACATCATCAAAAATGTGCTTTTTTAAAACACATATAAGGATAGGTCCGATCGTCATGAAAATTGGTGGGTAGGTAGATACTGGCACTAGGATGCAAATTCCAAAGTGACGTCATGATGACGTCATCATGTGATTTTTTATGAATTTTTGAAATTTTGAAAATCGTAACATTCTTTTTGTTATAGCTTTGGTAGGTCTCAAAGATATGCCCTAAAAAGGAAAAAAATGTGTGACGTCATGATGACATCATCAAAAATGTGCTTTTTAAAAACACATATAAGGATAGGTCCGATCGTCGTGAAAATTGGTGGGTAGGTTGATACTGGCACTAGGATGCAAAACCAAAGTGACGTCATGATGACGTCATCACGTAATTTGTTATGAATTTTTGAAATTTTGAAAATCGTAACATTCTTTTAAATATATCTGGCAAACAAAACAAGATATTTTCAAAATTCTTTTTGTTATAGCTTTGGTAGGTCTCAAAGATATGCCCTAAAAAGGAAAAAAATGTGTGACGTCATGATGACATCATCAAAAATGTGCTTTTTTAAAACACATATAAGGATAGGTCCGATCGTCATGAAAATTGGTGGGTAGGTAGATACTGGTACTAGGATGCAAAATCCAAAGTGACGTTATAATGACATCATCATGTGATTTGTTATGAATTTTTGAAATTTTGAAATCGTAACATTCTTTTAAATATATCTCGCAAACAAAACAAGAGATTTTCAAAATTCTTTTTGATACAGCTTTTGGTATGTCTCAAAGATATGCCCTAAAAGGCGAAAATTGTGTGACGTCATAATGACGTCATCAAATTTTTTTTTTTTACGCATGTAAGGGTCGTTCCGATTAAGAATTTATACATTGAATTTTTCTCTACCTAATTCAACAATTTCGTGATCGTGGCTCACTCAAGTATAAAGAAATAACAGGCATCTAAAAAATTGTGACCAAATTAAATATAACACAAAGGAATTCTGGGAAGGACAGAAACCATGGCTTTCATGTGGCATGCTGTCTATAAAGAGTTGATCTCTAGTCTTTTTTTCAAGTCGTTAGACAAGTCGTAGGCAGATACTTACAAAAACTGCTCAGAATGTGCGCCGAACTTTTAGGTCATGATGACGTCATCACATGTCACGTGACGTCATCTTAAAGGGGCATTTTTGGAAACCATATATCTATAAAAGTACAAGTCACATTAAGTTAAAACGTGGTATTTAGTTATGCCAGCATGTGTTAGATGAAAATGTATGTGACGTCATGGTGACGTCATGATGACGTCATCGGCTAATTTTCTATGATTTTTTTCATTTTTGAAATTTCATTTAAATCACATAATTTTACACAAAAAAACAAAACAGCCCTGTGTTTGTCCACAAACACTGCACCAGATGTCTAGTTTTTTTGTGCTTCCTTTTCAGACTTTTTCCCCATAGCATTTGTGCACGTTTTCTTTCTTACCGGCACTTTGGCTACTTTGGTGCACCCGATTGCCTCTAAACTTGGCAGACACTTAGACAAACTGCTCAGAATGTGTCCCGAACTTTTTGGTCATGATGACGTCATCACGTGATTTTTTATGAATTTTTGAAATTTGAAAATCGTAACATTCTTTTCAATATATCTAGGGAACAAAACAAGATATTTTCAAAATTCTTTTTGTTATAGCTTTGGTATGTCTCAAAGATATGCCCTAAAAGGGAGAAAATGTGTGACGTCATGATGACATCATCAAAAATGTGCTTTTTTAAAACACATATAAGGATAGGTCCGATCGTCATGAAAATTGGTGGGTAGGTAGATACTGGCACTAGGATGCTGAATCCAAAGTGACGTCATGATGACGTCATCACGTGATTTGTTATGAATTTTTCAAAATTTGAAAATCGTAACATTCTTTTAAATATATCTAGCGAACAAAACAAGATATTTTCAAAATTCTTTTTGTTATAGCTTTGGTAGGTCTCAAAGATATGCCCTAAAAAAGAAAAAAATGTGTGACGTCATGATGACATCATCAAAAATGTGCTTTTTTAAAACACATATAAGGATAGGTCCGATCGTCATGAAAATTGGTGGGTAGGTAGATACTGGCACTAGGATGCAAAATCCAAAGTGACGTCATGATGACGTCATCACGTGATTTGTTATGAATTTTTGAAATTTTGAAAATCGTAACATTCTTTTAAATATATCTGGCAAACAAAACAAGATATTTTGAAAAAAAATTTTGTTATAGCTTTGGTAGGTCTCAAAGATATGCCCTAAAAAAGAAAAAAATGTGTGACGTCATGATGACATCATCAAAAATGTGCTTTTTTAAAACACATATAAGGATAGGTCCGATCGTCATGAAAATCGGTGGGTAGGTAGATACTGGCACTAGGATGCAAAATCCAAAGTGATGTCCTGATGACGTCATCACGTGATTTGTTATGAATTTTTGAAATTTTGAAATCGTAACATTCTTTTAAATATATCTCGCAAACAAAACAAGATATTTTCAAAATTCTTTTTGATACAGCTTTTGGTATGTCTCAAAGATATGCCCTAAAAGGCGAAAATTGTGTGACGTCATAATGACGTCATCAATTTCTTTTTTTTAACGCATGTAAGGGTCGGTCCGATTAAAAATTTATACATTGAATTTTTCTCTACCTAATTCAACAATTTCGTGATCGTGGCTCACTCAAGTATTAAGAAATAACAGGCATCTGAAAATTGTGACCAAATTCAATATAACACAAAGGAATTCTGGGAAGGACAGAAACCATGGCTTTCATGTGGCATGCTGTCTATAAAGAGTTGATCTCTAGTCTTTTTTTCAAGTCGTTAGACAAGTCGTAGGCAGACACTTACACCAACTGCTCAGAATGTGCGCCGAACTTTTACGTCATGATGACGTCATCACATGTCACGTGACGTCATCTTAAAGGGGCATTTTTGGAAACCATATATCTACAAAAGTACAAGTCAGATTAAGTTTAAACGTGGTATTTAGTTATGCCAGCATGTGTTAGATTAAAATTTATGTGACGTCATGATGACGTCATCGGCTAATTTTCTATAATTTTTTTCATTTTTGAAAGTTCATTTAAATCACATAATTTTACACAAAAAAACAAAACAGCCCTGTGTTTGTCCACAAACACTGCACCATACATCTAGTTTTTTTTCCTATTTTAGTTCTATCCCAAATCCCATAGACTTTGTACACGAATTTTGTCGGCGGCACTTTGGTCACTAAACAAACTCAGATCTTAACCAAACTTAACACAAACAAAGACCCTCAACTGAAATTGTTTCTCTTAGTGTGACGTCATGATGACGTCATCACGTGTTATATTACAAGCGATTTAAGATAAATATTTTAAATCTTTAAAATGCTATATAAAATCAACCGCGAGACCCCTGATCTTGATTTTAGTGTCAATTGATAGTATAAACCAGGATCTTAATTTTATCTCGTGCGCGTCAAATCACGTGACCCTTCCTTCCGGTCCAAACCGGAAGTGCCCTATAATTTGAAAGTGGAAAAAGATGTGAACTTGCTTTCAACGATGTTAGTCTCCGTCAAGGTTGTACTTCACAAAAAAATTACTTATGACGTCATAAAATGGTTGAGCGCCCTCTAGCGGCAGTTTTAAAAATGTTTAAAATGAACTTTCAGTTGATGTGTGTGGCGAAGTTTGCGGTAATCACTTTATAATTGATATATTTGATGACCTTTATGCAGGCAACACGTGTGCAAGGGCTCAGATTGATGACGTCATCAGACCGGAAGTTGCAATGAAAAGACCTTTAAACCTTACAAAATTGCTGAAAAATCAACTGCGAGAGATATAATCCAGATATCTGCTTCAGATGGCAGAGTTGACATAGCTCTCGAACTTTCTGATAATGACGTCACGATGACGTCATCAAATATAGAATTACAAGGAATCAAAGATTTCTAGATTTAATCTTTGAAAATCCATATAAAATCAATCGAGAGAGATATGATTTTGCTTTTAATGGGAACTGATAGAATAATTTAGGGTCTTCATTTTTTATATTACGTGCAAAATCACCTGACCCTTCCTTCCGGTCCAAACCGGATGTACCTTATAATTTAAAAGTTTCATCTTTGAAAATCAATATAAAATCAATCGAGAGAGATCAGATTTTGATTTTTTCGGTAACTGATAGAATAATACAGGTTCTTCATTTTTGATATTACGTGCAAAGTCACGTGACCCTTCCTTCCGGTCCAAACCGGAAGTGCCTTATAATTTGAAAGTTTAATCTTTGAAAATCAATATAAAATCAATCAAGAGAGATCTGATTTTGCTTTTTATGGGAACTGATATAATAATCTAGGGTCTTCATTTTTATATTACGTGCAAAGTCACGTGACCCTTCCTTCCGGTCCAAACCGTAAGTGCCTTATAATTTAAAATGTTTAATCTTTGAGAATCAATATAAAATCAATCGAGAGAGATCAGATTTTGATTTTTACGGTAACTGATAGAATAATACAGGGTCTTCATTTTTGATATTACGTGCAAAGTCACGTTACCCTTCCTTCCGGTCCAAACTGGAAGTGCCTTATAATTTGAAAGTTTAATCTTTGAAAATCAATATAAAATCAATCAAGAGAGATCTGATTTTGCTTTTTATGGGAACTGATATAATAATCTAGGGTCTTCATTTTTATATTACGTGCAAAGTCACGTGACCCTTCCTTCCGGTCCAAACCGTAAGTGCCTTATAATTTAAAATGTTTAATCTTTGAAAATCAATATAAAATCAATCGAGAGAGATCTGATTTTGCTTTTTATGGGAACTGATATAATAATCTAGGGTCTTCATTTTTGATATTACGTGCAAAGTCACGTGACCCTTCCTTCCGGTCCAAACCAGAAGTGCCTTATAATTTGAAAATGGAAAAAGATGCTAGGTTGTATTTCAAAAAATTGTAACCGGTAACGTCATATAATGTTAGAGCGCCCTCTAGCGGCAGGTTGAAAATGTTTCAAATGATATTTCGATCAATGTTTTCCACCCTCAGTTTCTTTTGGCTGACAAATATAGTATAGGCCTACGAAACTCGATACTGTTTTTATTCTGTAAAACAACGTACTTTAGTACTATAGAAAAACTACGTCTCACGCAACAAAACAATCTTTCACCAAAGTAATTGCAAAAACGGAAAACAGACACACTATGTCTAGTTTTTAATTTAATTTGTAACCGGGACTTGCGCCATATAACAGCCTAAGGTCTTAAAAACAAATTTGTCATATATATCCTATAATGGAAATTACATGACCAAGATTTAAGAAGTCACGATGGCGTCACGCTTAACGGTCAAGTTTGGAGTAGCAAAAGGCATAGAAGTGATGGAGTTTTGTGCTGAATATAACAGAAAAACGGAAAAGCCCTGCGTCTGTTTGCAAGAGACGCAAGATGTCTAGTTTCTTCTTCTTCTTCTTCTTCTTCTTTTAGTTCTGACCAAAATCCCATAGACTTTGTACACGAATTTTGTCGGCGGCACTTTAGGTCTTAAAAAACCTCAGAACCTAACCAAACTTACATCAAACATAGACCCTAAGCTGAAATTGTATGTCGTAGAGTGACGTCATGATGACGTCATCAAGTGATTTTTTATGAATGTTTGAATTTTAAAAATCGTAACATTCTTTTTAATATATCTAGCGAACAAAACAAGATATTTTCAAAATTCTTTTTGTTATAGCTTTGGTATGTCTCAAAGATATGTCTTAAAAGGGAAAAATTGTGTGACGTCAAGATGACGTCATCAAAAATTAGTTTTTTTTTAAACGCATGTCAGGCTCGGTCCGATTATAAAAATGTATACATTGAATTTTTCTCTACCTAGTTCCAAAATGTCATGATCGTGGCTCACTCAAGTCAGAAATAACAGTCATTTGAAAATTTAGAGCAAATTCAATATAACACAAAGGAATTCTGGGAAGGGCGGATAACCATGGCTTAAATGTGCATGCTGTTTATAAAAAGGGTTGATTTCTAGTCTTTTTTCAAGTCGCTAATCACAGGTAGCTGTGGACGGTGGTATCCGAAACCGTGCGTAACGTTTCGCTAACTTCCTAATCATGCAGAATCAAGCCTAACAAAGTACGTACATACGCTGCAGATGCCAAATTTCCACACACGTATAGTCTGCAACAACAACAAAATCTATCCGTACATGCGAGATTCGCCGTTTAGAGCTGGAAGGACTTACATTGGGTTCACAGCGGTTTTTGTTTGGAGCGCCGACATCTTCCGTTTCCCTGAATATATCAACCAAACACTCACCCAAAATGCAGAGTAGTCATTCATGCAGCGACTGATCCCCTCAAAATGAGAATACGATCAAGTTAAACCCGAAAAAACATTGTTTGTGCAACCCGGAGCATGCACAAACGAGCTGTGCATATATTATGGTAGTGGATTCTTAAACATGACATGGATACATGTATATCGGCCAGCGGCACTGCGCGCGCCTCGGGGCTCAACGGGTGCCTTTTAGAGTTAGACGTGAAATTCGACTTTTCGTCCGGCTC
This sequence comes from Hippasteria phrygiana, assembly GCA_037893225.1. Classification (NCBI taxonomy): domain Eukaryota; kingdom Metazoa; phylum Echinodermata; class Asteroidea; order Valvatida; family Goniasteridae; genus Hippasteria; species Hippasteria phrygiana. The sequence goes on from JAZGUH010000502.1 coordinate 205,362, forward strand.
GTATTTGAACCTTAGTGTCTGCACCTTAATCCTCGAACTCTACTTGTATGTGACGTATCTAGTATTTTGGAGGCCGTTGTAAGGGTGAAACTGGATGCTTTTGTTTGAGACCTCAGATACATTTTCAGAAAAACCACACGATCACTGCAGACGACCATGGACCCTACTATCGGCAGATCATGTCCAAACGTTTAAAAAAGGCGATAGAGGGTCCAATCATGGAGGAAGTTCAGTAGGACAGCAACATGTTTCAATTTGGTGGTCCAGATATTCAGGTAAGCATGTCGAAAATTGCGAAATTTTACTTTAATATCCCGCACCAGCATGGTTCAGAAGCAGCGAAATCTTGGAAAATAACCAACCCTGCTTGTCTAAATATGTGGTACTACGTGTTGTTTTTAAAGATTTATCTCCTAAATATTTGTGGAATCTGATATAGAAATTTACTTAGTGCAAAATATATATATGAACACTCTACATGTACATTACTAAAAGAAATTTGTGACCATACACTGCCAAGAATACATGTAAAGTCAAAACAAACATGTTTTCCCTCTATTTAGCAGTGCAAATTCTCCAACAAAAGCCTCAAACTTATGTGATTACACAATTCTGAACATGAATGGATTGCAGATAAATGCTTTGACATGTTGGACAGACATTTTCAACGAAAAAGTTGTTGTTGGGGAGTGAGTTATGCCCCTATACTAGTCTTGTCTCAGAAAAGTTACAGCCCAGTCTGCAAGTCGGGCCTACATGTAGTACATCTGTACAAATTATAAACCCAACCAGCTAGTCAGAAACAGCGAAATCTTGGAAATTAACCAACCCTGCTTGTCTAAATATGTGCCACAACCTGTTACTTTAAGATTTATCTCCTAAATATTTGTGGAAAATGAGACACAAATTTACTGTACATGTATGTGAACACTGTAGTGAAAATTCCCCAACAAAATGTAATTACACAATTCCGAGGAGAGATTTTACTTTAATACCCCTACCAGCATGGGTCAGAAACAGCGAAATCTTGGAAAATAACCAACCCTGTTTGTCTAAGTATGTGGCACAACTTATTTCAAGATCTATTTCCTAAATATTTGTGGAAAATGAGACAGAAATTTACATGTACATGTATGTAAACACTGTAGTACATGTACATTAATTTGTGACCAGACACTGCCAAGAATAATTAAGGCTATGTATAGTGAACACAAACTGTTGTCCTCTATTTAGCAGTGAAAATTCCCCAACAAAAGCCTCCAACTAAAGGTTGTGCCATATAATGACATGATTATGAAGAGAGATTTTACTTTCAAACCCCCACCAACTGAATAAACTGAAGAGTTTGATGTCTAAAATACAAACATTGTCACATATAACACTGCAATATTTTGGCAATGCTTAATTATTATACACAGCCCAGTCTGTAAGTTGGGCCTGGGGCCTGCATGTATCTGTACAAATTATAAACCCCACCAGCTCACCCTGAACCCCTTATAAAAACCCCAAAACACAACACATGAATAAAATATAGAAATACACAGGGGGATAATTTTTATTGTTCCCTATTTCAGATTTGATGACAGCATGTACATTTGTCAGTGAAGATGGCAGTGGATCAAACAGAATTGAGCTGCAGTACCTAACTTTTGCCAAATCTTAAGAACTTTATTCAACACTTTCTTTAATAAACCACCTTCTGTGTACTTACAGACAGCAATATTGAACAAATGGAAGTCAGACTTTTGCAATTGAAATTTACAGTGATATGGTACAAATAAGCGATGGGTTTCACATGTAACATTGACACCAGTGTCTATGTTACATGTAAAATCCACAAAAATTCATATTTTATGCCTCATATTTACTGAAGAGGTCTGATTTTCATATCTTTTCATTAGAGATATATATCCTTAACAAGTTTGTAAAATGTAGACATGTTCAAGGCAAATCAATTGAAATATGTCAGAAAATGTATTTTTGTTTCACATGTAACACGGACACCATATTTTTTTCATTTACGGAATGACCCATAAGCCTATATCTACCAGCTTTCTTAGAAGAGTCGCACGTTTCATACCCTAATAAGACCTACTTATTAGTTTATAAAATTAGTAACAATTAGAAACATTAATTAATAAAAGCAGAGAGAATATAGTGACATTTTAAGGTACTGGTTTCACGTGTAACAGGATACAACATTTGGAGGAATGTCACACACACATTTTGACAATATATCTTCATCGAGTGTGAAAAAACAATCCAACGAATCCTTTATTGGACTTGTGAAACTACTAATTGCAAATGTGCATGAACAACGTATCCAGATCAGGGAAAACTGATAAAGGTAGAAAATATATATTTTAGGGTTTAAATATTGCCCTTTTTGGCAAAATGTCACACTTTATGTACCCAACTCCATGGAATGAACCACATACATGTAGGTTTAACTCAATACACGTACATGTAAGCTCAATGTAATGTGGGCACATGAAAATAATATAATTGAAAACAAGATAAGAGATGGTAGCTGAATATTAAACCTAATCATGTAAATGATATCTTAACCATAAAAGTCCTCAATTCTCAGTAGATGATTTTTCACACACCCTAGGAGATTATTAGGGTAATGGTTTGTATGCAATCTGTTTAGACTATAAGAAAATATACTTTAAAAGAAAACAAAGCAGACTGTACATACCTACATGTTGATATTTAATGGTGGCCGCATTAAATAGTTTTATTCCACCATGATTGTGTGCAGGGGGGGGGGGGGGGGCCTGTTATCAACTTGGATGAGAAATGTGCAGTATGGTGATGATACTGTAACTTATAATACCACAGAGAACAATTCTTTTAAATATTATATTACTGAAAAGAGTAACAAAATATAGAAATAAAATGAGGGCCAATAGTAGTCATGTTAGGTTAACCCTACTATGGATTTTTGTTGAGATATGCCCCTACTTGTCTCAGAGAAGTTAATTATTATTATTATACACAGCCTAGTCTGCAAGTTGGGCCTGGGGGCATGCATGTATCTGTACAAATTATAAACCCAACCAGCTCACCCTGAACCCCAGATAAAAAACCCAAAACACAACACATGAATAAAATATAGAAATACACAGGGGACAATTTTTATTGTTCCTTATTTCAGATTTGATGACAGCATGTACATTTGTCAGTGAAGATGACAGTGGATCAAACAGAATTGAGCTGCAGTACCTAACTTTTGCTATATCTTAAGAACTTTATTCAACACTTTCTTTAATAAACCACCTTTTGTGTACTTACAGACAGCAATATTGAACAAATGGAAGTCAGACTTTTGCAATTGAAATTTACAGTGATATGGTACAAATAAGCGATGGGTTTCACATGTAACATTGACACCAGTGTCTATGTTACATGTAAAATCCACAAACATTCATATTTTATGCCTCATATTTACTGAAGAGGTCTGATTTTCATATCTTTTCATTAGAGATGTATATCCTTAACTAGTTCATAAAATGCAGGCATGTTCAAGGCAAATCAATGGAAATATGTCAGAAAATGTGTTTTTGTTTCACATGTAACACGAACACCATATATTTTTCATTTACGGAATGACCCATCAGCCTATATCTACCAGCTTTCTTAGAAGAGTCGCAAGTTTCATACCCTAATAAGACCTACTTATAAGTTTATAAAATTAGTAACAATTAGACAAAAATAATAAAAGCAGAGAGAATATAATGACATTTTAAGGTACTGGTTTCACGTGTAACAGGACACCAAATTTGGAGGAATGTCACACATTTTGACAATATATCTTCATCGAGTGTGAAAAAACAATCCAAAGAATCCTTTATTGGATTTGTGAAACTACTAATTGCAAGTGTGCATGAACAACGTATCCAGATCAGGGAAAACTGATAAAGGTAGAAAATGTATATTTTAGGGTTTAAACATTGCCCTTTTTGGCAAAATGTCACACTTTATGTACCCAACTTCATGGAATGAACCACATCCATGTAGGTTTAACTCAATACACGTAAGCTCAATGTAATGTGGGCACATAAACATGATATAATTGAAAACAAGATGAGAGATGGTAGCTGAATATTAAACCTAATCATGTAAATGATATCTTAACCATAAAAGTCCTCAATTCTCAGTAGATGATTTTTCACACACCCTAGGAGATTATTAGGGTAATGGTTTGTATGCAATCTGTTTAGACTATAAGAAAATAAATTTTAAAAGAAAACGAAGCAGACAGTACATACCTACATGTTGATATTTAATGGTAGCCGCATTAAATAGTTTTATTCCACCATGATTGTGTGCAGGGGGGGGGGGGGGGGGTCCTGTTATCAACGTGGATGAGAAATGTGCAGTATGGTGATGATGCTGTAACTTATAATACCACAGAGATTTTAAGACAGATAATTCTTTTAAATATTCTGAAAAGAGTAAATAGAATTAGAAATAGAATGAGGGCCAATAGTAGTCATGTTAGGTTAATCCTATTGTGGATTTTTGTTGATTTAATTTTTTGGTCATTTTGGAGGACAATTTCAGTTAAAAGTTGTGACCATTATTGCTAAATTGCTAATTTTATAATTGAAAATTTGAGCCTAATATATTTCTGATCAATTTGTTATAAATATAAAAATAATGTTATGAGTCATTTAAAATAGTAACAATAAACAAACACCAATTATTATGGAAAATTAAATGATCAAAACTAAATAAAAACAAATTAAAGCCAGTCGCAGCACTGACAGAAAATTGGGCATTGCAAATAGCGTCGCCAATGCCGGTTCGCGTGAATCTCTCTACTAACGTGCTAGCTCCATGTGTCTGCTGTATGTGATTTAGCCATTTACTATCTTTCTTCTTTCTATCCTTTTCTGTCTTCTTTGCTGATGGTAGCTGTTAGTGCCACAGCCATTATGTACCTCTTATAATATATCATCTTATCTTCTTTTTTTTTTATTAAAGTGGGTGGATCGGATGGCTGTAATGGGAGGAGGGCATTATTAATTAACACTTATTTTCAAAAGCTAACAAATGGTTAGCCCCATATCAGGGGTTTATCAGTACCATAATACCAAACAACTTTTCTCTGCAAAATAATATTAAATGTAATGGAAATTTAGTCTTGGAAAGTCATGGAAAGGTCATGGAATTTGGTTTTCAGATTTCTGTGGGAACCCTGACTTGACTTTTAATGATGGTCATCACATGTCACGTGACGTCATCTTAAAGGGGCATTTTTCGAAGCCATATATCTATGGAAGTACAAGTCCGATTAAGTTGATACGTGGTATCTAGATAGGCCAGCATGTGTTGCAGATGGAAATTGATGTGACGTCAAGATGACGTCATCATACGATTTTATAGTAATTGTTAAGTTTTTGAACTTCAAAGTTTCTTCAAGCCATATCTCACCAACAGAACATGCTAAATTCAAAATTCTTTTTGTAATAGCTTTGTTAGCTCCTATATTCTTTCACATAAATGTGAAAAAGTGTGACGTCATCATGACGTCATCAAAAATAGGCTTTTTTGAAACACATATAAGGGTAGGTCTGATCGTCATAAAAGTTAGTGGGTAGGTAGATGGTGCCACTAGCATGTAGAATCCGAGGTGACGTCATGATGACGTCGTCTGTTGATTTTCTATGAATTTTTAAATGTTTCAAATTTCATTGTACTCTTTGGAACCTAAGTAAAGTTTCTTAGTCATATATCTCATAAACAGAATATTCGAAATTCGTTTTGTAATAGGTTTGTTAGCCCATACATTCATTCATATTAATGTCAAAAAGTGTGACGTCATCATGACGTCATCAAAATGTGGTTTTTGAAAACATAAGGGTACATATATCCAATAATCATAACAATTGGTGGGTTGGTAGATGTTGTCGCTAGCATGTGAAATCCGAAGTAATCTTATGATGACGTCATCGGCTGTTTTTCTATGATTTTTTTTAATGTTTCTAATTTCATTGTACATACTCTCAAAATTGTACATTGTCATTGATCAGATTGACTCCAATCTATACACAGGCCAAGAGCACACATTGAGGTGATGTGTTATTGAGGTGATGTCATGATGACCATCATATGATTTATATATTTTATTTTGAGGTTTTGAAATTTTAAGCCATATCTCATCAACAGAATATAATATATTCGAAATTCCTTTTTGTAATCAATTCATTAGGTCAAAGTTATGGATGTGAAAATGTGTAACATCATCCTGACGTCATCAAAATGCCCTTTTAAAAAACACATAAGGGTAAGTCGGATCGTTATGAAAATTGGTAAAATCTGAAGTGACGTGATCGGCTGATTTTCTAGGAATTTGTCTGTTTTTCAATTGTTTTTAAACTGTCATTGATCAGATTGACTGCAATCTTGACACATGCCAAGACCACTTTCCAAATATGTGACGTCATGACGACGCTATCCTACGATTTTATGTTGATTTTTAGGTTTTTAATTTTTTTTATGTATTTTGTAACCAGGACTTGCGCCATATAACAGCCTAAGGTCTTAAACAAGTTTGTCATATATATCATATATCAATGGAAATTACATGACCAAGAAAGAAGTCAGGATGGCGTCACGCTTAAAGGTCAAGTTTGAAGTAAGTAGCAAAAGACATAAAAGTGATGGAGTTTTGTGCTTATTATTTCTTCTTCTTCTTCTTTTAGATCTGACCAAAATCCCATAGACTTTGTACACGAATTTTGTCGGCGGCACTTTAGGTCTTAAAAAACCTCAGAACCTAACCAAACTTACCTCAAACGTAGACCCTAAGCTGAAATTGTATGTCGTAGAGTGACGTCATGATGACGTCATCACGTGTCACCATCCTAAATGTGCGTTTTTCAAGGGCCCATATTTAGAGAACAGTATATCCAATTTCCTTCAAACCTGGTATGTTGGTAGGCTAGCTCGTGTTATAGATGAAAATTGAGGTGACGTCAGATCTTAATCAGGCTTAACACAAACAGAGACCCTAAGCTGAAAATGTATGCCAAAACGTGACGTCATGATGACGTTATCACGTGTCATGTGACGTCATCTTAAAGGTGCATTTTTCAAGGGCCCATATCTAGAGAACGGTACGTCCGATTGCCTTCAAACCAGGTATGTTGGTATGGTAGCTCGTGTTATAGATGAAAATTGAGGTGACGTCATGATGACGTCATCATACGATTTTACAATAATATTAAAGTTTTTGAACTTCAATGTTTCTTAAAGCCATATCTCATCAACAGAACATGCTAAATTCAAAATTCTTTTTGTAATAGCTTTGTTAGCTCCTATATTCTTTCACATAAATGTGAAAAATGTGTGACGTCATCATGACGTCATCAAAAATATGCTTTTTTGAAACACATATAAGGGTAGGGACGATCGTCATAAAAATTACTGTGCAGGTAGATAGTGCTACTAGCATGTAAAATCCGAGGTGACGTCATGATGACGTCATCGGCTGATTTTCTATGAATTTTTAGTTCTATCCCAAATCCCATAGACTTTGTACACGATTTTTGTAAGAGCCACTTTGGTCACTAAACAACCTCAGATCTCAATCTGGCTTAACACAAACAGAGACCCAAAGCTGAAAATGTATGCCGAAACGTGACGTCATGATGACGTTATCACGTGTCATGTGACGTCATCATAAAGGTGCATTTTTCAAGGGCCCATATCTAGAGAATGGTATGTCCGATTGCCTTCAAACCTGGTATGTTGGTATGATGGCTCGTGTTATAAATGAATACTGAGGTGACGTCATGATGACGTCATCATACGATTTTACAGTAATATTTCAGTTTTTGAACTTCAAAGTCTCTTAAAGCCATATCTCATCAACAAAACATGCTAAATTCAAAATTCTTTTTGTAATAGCTTTGTTAGCTTCTATATTATTTCACATAAATGTAAAAAATGTGTGACGTCATTATGACGTCATCAAAAATGTGCTTTTGGGAAACACATATAAGGGTAGGTCCGATCATCATAAAAATTAGTGGGCAGGTAGATAGTGCCACTAGCATGTAAAATCCGAGGTGACGTCATGATGACGTCATCGGCTGATTTTCTATGATTTGTTTAGTTCTATCCCAAATCCCATAGACTTTGTACACGAATTTTGTAAGAGCCACTTTGATCACTAAACAACATCAGATCTCAATCAGACTTAACACAAACATAGACCCTAAGCTGAAATTGTATGCCGAAGAGTGACGGGGTGATGACGTCATCACGTGTCACGAGATGTCATCTTAAATGTGCATTTTTCAATGGCCCGTATCTAGAGAACCGTAGCTCCGATTACGCTGAAACGTAGTATGTTGGTAGGCAAGCATTTGTTGTTGATTATAATTGAGGTGACGTCACGATGACATCATCATACCAAATTATAGTAATTTCAAAGTTTTTGAACCTTAACATTTTCTTTAAGCCATATCTCATCAACAGAATATGCTAATATCGAAATTCTTTTTGTAATAGGTTTGTTAGGTCCTACATATGTAACAAAAAATGCAAAATATGTGCACCATCATAATGACGTCATCAAAGGCATAATTTCTCGTAAGACATGTAAATTGGTAGGTCCAATTGTCATGAAGCCTGGTGGGTAGGCAGACTTGTCACAAGGAAGCAAAAATCGCAGTGACATAAAAAATAATGCGGACAAGCCCTATGTTCTGTTCAGCGAAGAGACATAGAGTCCTAGTTTTTCATTGAAATTTAAATTTACTATGTGCAACAATTGACTTGAGACTTGGTACTCGACTTGAAAATAATTGACTCGGGACTTGACTTGGGAAAAAATTTACTTGGGACTTGACTTGACTTGACTTGGAAAACAATTTACTTGGGACTTGACTTGACTTGACTTAGAAAAAATTGACGTGGGACTTGACTTGACTTGGAAAAAAATTGACTTCGGACTTGACTTGACAAAAAATTTACTTAGGACTTGACTTGACTTGTGAACATTTGACTTGTGACTTGACTCGACTTTAGAAAAAATGACTTGGTTACAACACTGAAAGATGGTTATACCAAGTATTGTCGAGTAAGAGACTACAAGGGAATTTACTTTTTATAACTTTACTGTGTCAACTTCTCAGAGTCTGGTTGTTGACACTATCAGGTATGACTACTTGGTGACAACATTATAACTTACTTGATGAATCTTCGGCAAGCTTTATAGTGTAATTCTTCATACTGATGTGTCTTTTAAACGTGTGTTTTCAAGTTTGCCAAATCAAATCAAATCAAATCAAATCAGCTCATTAACAAATTGGTGTCACTACCTTGAATCTGTGCTTCGTGTCCCTGGCTAGCATCGCCGCCGTAGCGAGGCCAATCCCAGACGAGCAACCAGTAATGAGAACGGTTTGGGGCTCCATTGTAGACTTACACCTAGCGATACAGCCACGAGACGAATGCATAGCGTTTCTGATTTGGGGACTGGTGGTGTCATTAGCTTCCCTTTTATACTAGCTCAGTGAATGGTTTGACAGGTCCAAAATTAATTATTGACTAGCAACCTTTATGCAACTGTTAACCTTTTTACATCAAGCCATTATGTAGGATATCACACATGCTCGTAGACTTTAGAACTATAAACAGAACTGAAGTGGGCTTCGTGATTCAGCACATTTTGTAAAGAATAATTAACTCTCTGGCAAGTGCAACCCGTCTGAATAGGTAAAACCACGCCCCTTTTCCCGTTTTTCCAAGCCTCTCGACAAATCAGAACGCTGGATTTCGATCACGTGACACCTCATTAGCATAATTTGTGAGTCAGTTTGTGGGGCAAGTTTGATCGACCCATTCGTGTAGGAGGGCTGTTGACTTGCGTAAGCGAATTATGGTACTTTTTGGCAACAGACAATTTTGTGTAATCGTATTTAAAGAATGAGTTTTGAGGTTATATACATTTTAGAAATGACACTGAGCTATGGGAACATATCCGCATGTGCAATGGAACAACCCGCAAGATTTGTTGCGAATGACTCATCACGTCACCTTTGTAGTGGTCTATTGTACGATCGCGCGCACGGGTTCTACGTATACAGACATGCACTATAGTTTGTACCGATCATAATGTTTGTGGTGGCTGAAAATATCAAGACATATGTTCCGTATTAAAAGTTATGGTAAAGGAATACGCCACTGCATGGCCGGCCCGGCAGAGTGATGGTACAACGGCCGCACCGATATATTCCTCATATCTTATCGGGTGCAGGCCAATCGGAGTAGCGCGGTTGGTTCGATCAACCGGTCTTAAACTTTAATCCCCAGATAAAAGCCCCTATTAAAGACAGCGTTGGTCACATCGATTATCTTTAACCACAAAGCCCACATGTGTGTGCATGTACAGTTCGGAATGGTAATGCGCCGGTAATCCCTGCAAGTTGAAAAGATTACACCATTACAAAAACGTAACTGCACTTTAATTTGTTTCGTGTAATGGGGGCAATAAGTTACCGAGCCACGGTCTAGGAGCGTGCCGTTGCGCACTTGTTTACTAACAAGATTGCTTATGAGGTTCCGTGATGTTGACCCTTATTATATGCTCGACATAAGCGTTTCAACGTTAATTGTACAAATAAACACAACAGAGATCCTAAGGTGGCCTTAGTGAATGTCCAACAGGCATGGCTTCACGCTTGGTCTATACACGGGGTCTATATATACAAATATATGATAAGCGTCATGTCAACACATTCCATTTTGCAATGAAAATCAAAAAGATCCCACGTTTGTTCAAACGTATATATTTATTAGCTGTTTCGGCATTTCAGCCGAAACAGGTATTGTTTTCGTTAAGATTTTTATTTATTTATTTTTTTTTCATTTTTTTTTAGACTCCTCTCCATAGGGTTTGTACACAATTTTTCTTCCACCCCGGCACTTTGCCACTTTGGTAGATCCGATCGACTTCAGACTTGGTAGGCCAGCATGTGTAGACAATGAAAATCAATAATGACGTCATGATGACGTCATCGGGGTCACGTGACGTCATCTTAAAGGTGCATTTTTCTAAGGCCTAAACCTACAGAAGTAAAAGTCGATTTGGTTATAGAAAACCGCCGAAACAGCTGTGTTTGTCAACCTGACAAACACATTTCTCGTCTTTTATAAGCGTTGTTTATGCAAAAAAACATGTATAATGTGTTGTAATTAGTGAGTACATCTGACCCGCGAAACATACTTATTTCCAGTAGTAAATACCACCGTCTAAATAATGCGCAAAATACGCTGTAAGAGTCTTTAGGCTGGCGCCGCAGCCAGTGGCCTTGTAAACCTATCAGATAATCGCCAGGTACCATTCTCTACCTCGCGACACATAGCCAGTGCTGCGCGCCTACATCAAAATGGATCAACAGAACGTACTTACAAATACGACTGGTAAACACGGTCCGCCATTTTGTGGAGTCAAAAATTTTGTTCTACAAAATGGCGGACCGTTATTTGTCGCGAAATTAAACAAAAAACACGCAATTTGAAGGGATAGTTATGTGAATCTTTATATTCTACTTAAAAAAATGCTTCCCAACCATATCCATTTAAGTTTTATAGCCCAAATCGCAAAATCCAAAGCAATGTGTCCCTTTAAGCAGTTCGTGGAACGTATTTATGGGTGTTCGCAATGTTGCGCATAATTATAGGCCTACCAAACGTTCCACTTTGGGGTTTGACAAAACCCCCCAGTCTCGGGGCACGATACGGCCTGCAAAACGTGAAGAAGAAATAGAAACTACTTTTTCTAAAAATTCATACGACTCAATAATGTCTGGTCTACCCCCATGGTCTGGTGATTCCTTCGACAATACAAATCTGTCCTTGCACGTTCCATGAATGCGTTGTGCAAAGTAGAACCATTTCTATGGGAAGCAAGCATTTATTACGTACAATATCTTTGGAAGGTTGGAAAATTGTGAAGAATGCCCGCCATTGATGATTGTAAATTGTTTGGCATGTTGGTACGGTACAGACCTTTTGACTGATTACACCCACGCAACATTCAATTTTCATACAGCCAATATTACGTGTTTAAGTCAATAGGATGGAACTTTTGGTTCGGGGCTTTGACCAACGGATATACATTTTTGGTTGAACTTTGTGTTCTAAAGAAAAGGATGAAGTGCTTTTAATTGAGAAAATAGCAAGGAAGAACCGGTGTGTGCAGACAAAGTTTGATTTAGTTGATTTTAGTTTTTGTTATCATTTCAAGAAATAGCTGATAAGTGAGTCAGAACTCGTTTGAGGGGAAGGGGTAAGTGGGAGTTGTTAACGGCATCAACAGAGCCATTCCTCTATCTTTCGAATATAATAAATAACTCGAAATCCCCTTTAAAAGAAGTACCGGCAATATCAAATATTTGTCTGCCATCACTAGCATGTAAACATAATAATAATAATAAAAATAAAAAATAAAAAAAAAAAAACCGGAAAAGATGGTGACTGATGAAGTGCGGAAAAAAATACAGATGCTCTGCTTCCCCTTCCAAAAAAAGAAAAGAAAAAAGCATGGGGCAGCATATTATCACCGGTTAAAATCAATCATTGAGTGAATGAAAAACAAAGATCTTGCATAGCCAAGACCAGAAACGAGTTTTGAAACTCCCGCTCACTGGAAATGACGTACGTTTGATGTATTGACGAGGCCACGAACCTAACCCACCGACAGTCATCTTGCATAAACAGTGGCCAGAACTGATTCCCAATAGAGGGGTTTTTCACAGAAGAAAGCAAAGAAAGAAAGTATACGCTCCGGGTGGGTCACACACCCATAACGGCTGATACCCTGCACGATATGGGGGAAAGGGGTACCCCCCCCCCTTTTTATCCCTATACCCTAAGCACACTCCAGATTATTGTTATCTAACACATCCCCCTAGATTTCTGAATAGAATTCCTGAGATTCTGGGAACATAATGACCAACACAAAAGAGGGGGGGGGGGGGGTCCCCTTTCCCCCATATCGCGCTTCATATGCAACGGCTGGCACACCAACCATTATTCGTAGATTGCAGACCAGTCACTAAAATAAACCTATCATACCTCGCTCAACAGAATCCTTCGTCCTCCAACCTTTCCCGCAAATCAAAAAATAATGGAAAGAAAGAGGAACGACTCTGTTGATGCCGTTAGGCCCGAATTCCATTTAGGGCCGGTCTGCATACCGTCTCCCGGTATCAGACTGGTTTAAACCGCGGACGGTATTATACCCCTCCCCGACGGTACAAGTCCACTTGCTCGTCGGTATTTCAAAGCCATCTTAATGAATAGACTTGCGGTGGAGCTTGGCTAGCCTGCTGCCTGACACTATGAACATCTAACAAAAGAAAACCCACGCAGTCCTTTGTTACAAACAAAGGACTGCGTGGGTTTTCTTTTGTTAGATGTTTATAGTGTGATGGCCCTGCAGAGTGTTGACAATGGGGAGTTTATTGACCGATGACTGGCTGAGTATACGTGTATGTGTAGTGATTACCGAAGTGTAAATACTGGGTGGTCAGATCTGTCCAATGGCAAACTCTTTGAAACTGAGCAAACGTTTAGGGCCTTTAATCCGTGAAAGATTATTATCGGATTAAAGTCACCCCATTGTCTGCATTTAAAAGGAGTTCTCCACCCCAGGAATTGGACACAATGGACTCTTAAACAGGGCCAGCCTTCTAGTAGAGGCTTGGACGGTATCCAACCCGGTTTGTGAGGATTAATATGAACCGGTTTGCGTACCGGGAGACGGTATACATACCGGCCCTATTTGGACTTGGGGCCTTATAACTACTCCCACTTTCCCCTTCCCCTCAAACGAGTTCTGACTCACTTCGGCTTATATTTCTTGAAAAAAACTAAAATCAACTGATCATTCCCTGAACTGGTTCTTCCTTGCTATTTTCTCAATTAAAAGCACTTTATCCTTTTCTTTAGAACACAAAGTTCAACCAACAATTTAAATCCTTGGTCAAAGCCCCGAACCAAAAGTTCCATCCCATTGACTCACGCCCCACGTGAACAGAGTATGCACTTTCAATGGCTAGTGAATTTTTTTGCTCAGCACGTAGCTCAGGTTGCCCGCACACGGTGAGTTTTACGCCTCGCGAGGCGAACAAAATCAAACATGACGGATATTTGCCTCAAGGCCTCGCGAGGCAGAAAACGCACCAAAAATTCACCGTGCTGATGAGCTACGTGCTGAGCAAACGGCCTCGAATGATTTTTTGCTCAGCAGATAGCTCTTGTGTGCGGCGGGCTTTATGTAACTGTTAACCTTTTTTTTACATCAAGCCATTATGTAGGAAATCACTCATGCTCGTAGACTTCAGAACTATGTAAACAGAACTGAAGTGGGCTTCGTGATTCAGCACATTTTGTAAAGAATAATTAACTCTCTGGCAAACGGATAGGATACTCAATTCAATTATTTTTGAAAATACCACCTTCGTTTTATTTCATATGATTGAATTCCCCTTCCATGATATCACTTACTATTGAGAACAATCACTGCATTATTGGCGTTATATATTTGAAAAGCAACCGACATTCTGTACGTATCTAGCCCCATCCCCGTTTTATTAAAACAAAATTGCACATTTTATTTCTGTTCAGTGATGTCGGCGGTGATACCGGGACAGAGCTTTAAAACGATAGGCCTTTCAACCCTTGTAAATATAATGGCACGCCATATTGGCTGGGAAGGTGCGTGTTCGTCCCTGCCCCACCCCAATGGTTTACGCTACATTCAACTGCCAAGAGTCCTAGGACAAATGTTACGATTGCTTAACGGTTTACAGAAAATGTGCTATCTACAGGGTGTCCCAGAAAAAAGGTAATTCTGACAATAAGGGTTAATTTGACAAAGATATGCATTTTATGGCTATTAATCATGTGTTACCATAAAGTAGGAGCAAAATGCTTTGCAGTAATACCTTGATTGCATTCCTCCGGTCATGCATCACAGCACCATTGTTTGGAAAATGGTATGTGAAAACCCTTTTGGGACAGTTCATGGTCAGACATGAGCAGCACATTCAGATATATCCCGAGTGAAATCTAACCGTTTGAAAGCATGTGATACGTACAAGATGTTTATCAATTGGTGATATTTATTCAGAACTGAATTATGCACCAACACCTTCCACGTGTCCACCTCCTCTTTCGATGCAAAGTCCACAGCGGCGGCGCATGTCAGCCACAGCTCGTCTCACCATTGCAGGATCATCACGTAAGATTTTGACCTCATGTTGAATGCGGACTTGTAAATCCTGAAGGTTATGCGGTGGATTGGTGAACACTTTGTTCTTCAAATACCCCCCCCCCCCCCCCCCACAAGAAAAAGTCACAAGGAGTGACCTGGCCGGCCATTCCACATGATAATTCAAAGCAATTACTCTGTCCCCAAAAAGTTCCAGTAGGCGATTCCCGACAGCGATGCGTCTGTGGGCAGGGGCAGTAGTAAGGGAGATGCCGATTCTATGTCATTTTCTGTTTTTTCACTTTTCTCTCTAATTTTGCTGTAGGTACATACGTCAAATTTTACAATTTCTAAATCATCAAAAAATCGCCCAAAAATTTATCAACATTTTGCTGTATAGATATACACCAAAATTTGCACAAAATCAAGAAAATAAAAAGTGCTTTTAGTAGCCCACACATGTATTATTCGCCCAAATATAACATAAGCCAAAAAAAATTAATAATTTTTCTATTTAAAAAAAAATATTATATTTGTTACTATAAAGATGGAAACTCAACCCATGATTCGAGGATACAATAGATGGAACAAAATATCTTGAAAAAGATATATCGATAAGTATATCTTATCTTTAGGAACACCAACAGGACGTAACGGTGTAACTATCAGGCGAGATTATATTCGAGCTATAAAAAAAGAAGAAGACAAATTTAAAAATTTGAAAATACAATCTAAAGCTTCGTTAGCGCGAGTCGCGCACGATAAAAATATTCGAGTTATTTCTTCGGGTAGAAATGGTCGAGCGATAAAAAAGGATTACATCGAAGCGATAAAAAGATTTAAGGAGCAAAATACTTTTCGAGAAGCAGACTTTCGAGAGACTAGAAGATTTGAAAACAGTTATAGAAATTTGGAACTGATTCCGAGTCTGTTTACCGACGATCCAGAGCAATTTTACAACACCCATACGTCGATGATCAAAAACAAAATCGTCGCTGAATTAATAAAAATATAAACGATGAAACTACAGATCGCTATGAAAATAAAATATGTAAACAAATCAGGTGATGAGACTACAACATCAACCGCTACTCATTTTAGTTACCAAAATCGAGTCTTAAACAAGAGCGAGATAGCTACGACTATCGGGAAACAATATGAAACGATATTATCTCAGATAGATAAATATACGAATAAAGGAAGTGGTTGGACTATAGATAAAATAGTCGCGTTTTACATCAACATAAACAGAGTTAACCCTCTGGTAGGCGCTTCTTACGTAAAACTACCCAAATATATAACTAACAAACACGCAATATTTAATATCAAAAACGAAGATAAAGAGTGTATAAGATGGTGTATAAGAGCCGCCCTAGGTATATATACCGATAGAGTTAAAAACCAATTAGCAACAAACCCAAAGTACCAATTTCGCGGAAATAATCCATCTACTTATAAAACCGATGACGGATTAAATTTTAAGGACATAGACTTCCCCACACCCATACATCAGATACCGAGAATAGAAAGACAAAATATTCTAGCCATAAACGTGTTAGGATACGACGCAGACTGCAAAAATAGAACCTATCCACAAGATAAAAGGGGCTTGATATATCCGCTATATTTATCTAAAAGACCATACGATATAAAAACTATCAGTTTGCTATTATTTGACGGTCATTATTGTTGGATAAGTGACTTACCTAGATTCTTATCCGGCGTTACCAATAGTCAACATCGTAAAATGTTTTGCTTGAGATGTTTAACGCATTTTAATTCGAAAGAGAAGCTGGATGGGCACATAAAAGATTGCGAAGGAATAGACTCTGCTTTATCTACTATTAAAATGCCGCATGAAAGTGCGAACAAATACTTAGACAAAAGCATTCTAAAGTTTAAAAACTTCAAAAATTTACAAGATGCACCATACGTCATATACGCTGATTTTGAATCTATCTTAGTACCACAAGAAAAAACAAAGACGACGGTATGCCCTACTTGCGTAGCTACGCAAGTAGAACCGTCGAGTAAAACTCATATTCACAAAGCCTGCGGTTATTCGTACGTTGTAGTTAGATGCGATGGTCATAAAATGAAGCGAAAGACTTATAGAGGTGAACACGCTATAGACAATTTTATAACCTCGTTGCAAGAACTCGAACCTAAGATTAATGAATTACTAGCTCGCATTGAGCCGATAATATATACGCTAAAAGAAGAAAAAATTCACCTAAACTCTAACGAGTGCTGGATTTGCGAAAAACCAATTTATCCAAATTACTCGTGTAATTGCCAGTGCTACAAGCCTGTAGAACCTAAAAGTAAAGAAGAACTGGAAGAATACTCGTACGAAAACGAAAAGGGATACGTCGAGAAAACATGTATGTTCTGCCAAAAGAAAATTAACAAATTTCGAAAAGTAAGAGATCATTGTCACACTACGGGTAAGTACAGAGGAGCCGCACACGCATACTGTAATCTTAAATTACGAGTAAAACCCGGTGAAACGACAATACCGGTCGTCTTTCACAACTTAGAAAATTATGACGCACACTTGATCATGCAGGGTATTTCCAAGTATCAACAAGATATCTGGTGTATACCCAAAAATTCAGAAAAATACATTTCATTTTCGATCGGTCAATATAGATTTATCGACTCGTTTCATTTTATGTCTAGTGGTCTTGACAAATTGGTAAAGTCTTGCCCGAGAGACGCCTTTAGGCTACTCCTGAAACGTTATGGCGAAGAAAACGCGGACCTCTTATTACAAAAGGGTGTATATCCGTACGAGTACATGGACAGCTTTGAACGATTTAGCGAAACTACTCTACCACCGAAAGAATCTTTTTACAGCGCTCTAAAGGACGAATACGTGTCAGACGAAGACTACGAAAGAGCGCAACGAGTATGGCGGACCTTTAACATAAAAAACATGGGCGAATACCACGACTTATACGTAACCGCGGATACTCTATTACTAGCCGGCGTATTCGAGAATTTTAGGCAAATGTGTAGAACGAATTACAAGTTGGATCCAGCCAACTACTTCACGGCACCGGGATTAAGTTGGGACGCTTTATTAAGGCATACTAAAATAGAATTAGAATTATTAACCGATGTAGATAAATATCTATTTTTTGAAAAAGCAAAAAGAGGAGGAATATCGAGCGTTTGGTAGTACGCGCTATGCCAAGGCCAACAATAAGTATCTGAAAGATTACAAGCAAGATAAACCCGATTCGTATATTCTCTATCTAGACGCCAACAACCTCTACGGATGGGCCATGAGTCGACCGCTACCTTACGGAGGATTTAATTGGGTTGGTACAAAACAATTTACCCACGATCGTGTCATGGCGTTAAAAGATAAGGCATCAACTGGATATATGTTCGAAGTTGACCTGGAATATCCAGCCGAACTACACGATCTACACAACGATTATCCTTTAGCCGCCGATAATATAATCATACCTGAAGAATGGTTATCGGAGTATCAACGAGACTTGGCGAGTGAGATAGGAGATAGTGCTAAGGTAAAAAAATTAACCGGTACGCTATATCACAAAGAAAAATATGTATTGCACTACGTCAATTTGAAACAGTGTTTGAGGCTAGGCCTAAAACTAACTAAAGTACATCGGGCGTTACAATTTAAACAAAAACCTTGGATGAAATCGTACATCGATAAAAACACGCAACTCAGAACGAAAGCAAAGTCGGATTTTGAAAAAGACTTTTTCAAATTAATGAATAATTCTGTATTCGGCAAAACGATGGAAAATGTCAGAAATAGAATAGATGGTGTGCTATTACGAAACGATCAAGTAGAAGAATACGAAAAAATAGTTTCTAAACCTTGTTACAAGTCTACTACAGCGTTTAAAGAATGCGGTCTCTCATTCGTGGAATCGTACAAAAAGAAAACGTATTTAAATAAACCCATCTATTGCGGCGTTAGTATCTTAGACTTATCGAAGACTCTAATGTACGACTTTTATTACAATCAATTAAAAAAGACGTATGGCGATAAAGTAAGATTGATGTATACAGACACGGACTCGCTGCTTTTGATTATCTATACGAAAGACGTTTATCTCGATATGGAAAAACAGTCTGACTTGTACGATTTTAGCAACTACGAGAAAGACCACTTTTTATACGACGATACTAACAAGAAAGTTATCGGTAAATTTAAAGACGAATGCGGAGGAAAAGTCATAAGCGAAGCTACTTGCATCAGATCGAAGATGTACTCGATTTTATACGGGGAACACGACTGTACTCCCTACGGTCGTAGCTACGACTGTATAAAAAAGGCCAAAGGCGTAAACCGAGTGGTTATAAACAACGATCTATCTTACGAAAAGTATAAAAATTGCGTTTTATCGAACGAATGCTATTCAAACAAGATGATTCGTTTTGGAACTGAGCGTCACATGATATACACAGAGTCTCAAGTCAAGCAATCTTTAAATCCTTTAGATACGAAGAGATATATTTTACCTAATGGTATAGACACTCTGGCTTATGGTCACTCGCGTAGCTAAAGCCCAGAACAAGAATTTTTATAAATATCTACTCGAAAAATAGATATCTTATGGTTATTATCGATTAAAGTGCCGTCGCGGTCTCTGAAAGAAAAACTCAGTTCGGGTATTTTACTCCTAATTAGCGGTATGACAGTTTTTCTTTTATTCTGGATAGTCGCTATTACATCCGAATCGGAGCTTTTATATATAATCGGTATAATGTATAACAAGTCTGTATAATTTCCGTTATAGAAATTATTAAAATCAAAAAATTAGCTGGCCTGACGTTTCGAACTTAAGCAAGTTCTTTCTCAAAGGCAAATGACAGAGTACAAGAAACAAACATGTAGGGAACACACATGCATGAGGGGGTGGGTGGAGAAACACAAAAGAGGGATGCAAGGGAGCCTGGCAGTGGGTAAACATCAAAGAGAGAGGTTTGGGTAAGGATGAATGCGGGGAGGGATTAGGATGAAGGTTGAAGCTGGGGAATTGGACAAAGGAATGTGGTTAGTGGCAAAGATAAACAGGAAATGGTAAGACAACCCCATTTGGCCAAGAGACCCCAAGAGGGTTTGCCAGGAGGATAATCTGTAAACAAATGACAATGGGGGAAAAATTAAAAGTTAATCATTCCCTTCCTGGATGTTTAGACCATGTGGTTGAATAGTCCGAAGACGTTTCATCCAAACTTTCTCTCGGCTGAGGCGAACTGAGTCCTTGCGGTGGAAAAGTGATTCTATGCCCTGTAGAATCATATCAGAAATGGAATGGTTAGGCAAGTTGAAGTGATGACCAACAGGGGTGTCAATTTTCTTGGTGTTTACAGTCGATCGATGGCCATAGAAACGCTTCTTGAGCGTGTTCTTGGTCTCCACATAGCGTGTTCTCGACATACTGGATACCACAAACCCTGCAAGAAATGAGATATATGACATTAGAGGTGTTGCAAGTAATGTTGCCATTGGTTCTGTGAGTAGTTCCAGATGAATGGCCAGAAAAGGAGTCAGACTCCTGCATGTGAGTCTGGCAAACAACACACCTGGAATCGCACTTAAAAGTACCATGCTGTATGGGAGGGGATGCAGCCAAGGTGGGGACCTCGGCTCGAACAATCAGGTCTCGTAGATTGCGGGGGCGCCTATAAGCCAATATTGGGTTGTCAGGGGCGGCACGGGCAAGGCGATCTGAAGTATGAAGGATATGATGGTTGTCATTAGTTATTTTACGAAGGGGAGGGAGACTAGGATGAAAGGTGGTGACCAAGGGAATCTTGGGGTCGGCATTAGTGCTAGGTGTCTTTTTCTTGAGCGCAAAATCTCTGGTGATAGATTTGGCTCTGGCGATAGCACGTTGAACTTGGCGGGAGCTGTGGCCCCTGGCAACCAAGTTATTCTTCAGTACCTGTACATGATGGGAAAAGTCAGAATTATTAGAACAAATCCTTCTGAGTCTGAGTGCCTGGCTGAATGCTATGCCTGTCTTGCAATGCCTGGGGTGACAGCTGGAGGAGTGGAGGTACTGGTGGGTGTCTGTGGGTTTAGAATACAGATCAGTGGTTACCGAGTTGTCTTCCTTGCGGATGGTGACATCCAGGAAGTTGGTCTGATGCACTGAATACTCTGATGTAAACTTGATGGTCCTGTGGAAGGAATTAATGTGATTAATGAAAGTCTCCAGACTGTCCTGATCACTGGTCCAGATGAAAAATACATCGTCAATATATCTCCACCATACCCAGGGGCGACATGGTGCTGAGGCAAGCATGCGCTCTTCGAGGTCGCCCAAGAAAATTGACACCCCTGTTGGTCATCACTTCAACTTGCCTAACCATTCCATTTCTGATATGATTCTACAGGGCATAGAATCACTTTTCCACCGCAAGGACTCAGTTCGCCTCAGCCGAGAGAAAGTTTGGATGAAACGTCTTCGGACTATTCAACCACATGGTCTAAACATCCAGGAAGGGAATGATTAACTTTTAATTTTTCCCCCATTGTCATTTGTTTACAGATTATCCTCCTGGCAAACCCTCTTGGGGTCTCTTGGCCAAATGGGGTTGTCTTACCATTTCCTGTTTATTTTTGCCACTAACCACATTCCTTTGTCCAATTCCCCAGCTTCAACCTTCATCCTAATCCCTCCCCGCATTCATCCTTACCCAAACCTCTCTCTTTGATGTTTACCCACTGCCAGGCTCCCTTGCATCCCTCTTTTGTGTTTCTCCACCCACCCCCTCATGCATGTGTGTTCCCTACATGTTTGTTTCTTGTACTCTGTCATTTGCCTTTGAGAAAGAACTTGCTTAAGTTCGAAACGTCAGGCCAGCTAATTTTTTGATTTGTATATTTCAGGTCCATTCAGTCAGTCAGCAGTTTGCAGCAGTTTTATTCATTTTCATAGAAATTATTAGACGTAGATAACTGATCACAATGTAAAAAAATTGTATTCATATAATTCATATTATAATATCCTACAAGTTCACCATTACTGAAGAGCCATATACTGGGTACACCCAACACTTTTTGAGCAAATAGATCGAATTCAATGATAACCTCAGGACGAACATAACTAAGAACACCACCATCAAAAACAATTTTTTTATTAATCTTGTCCAAAGAAACTGTCCAGACAGTTAATTTATTAAGTTCAGCTACTAACTCATCGATAGTATAATTTCCAGCTGGAATTACCATTTCACCGTTAGTTAAACCAGTGTTTTTATGTAGTTCCCATCCTATAGTCGTACGTTGAGTTATATTATAAGAACCGACGGTAAATATCGCGCTGTTTAAACTCATGCAGTAATCTCCCTCGAGTTATCTATAGGTTTTGACAGTCTAAACGTTCGTTCGTTACCATCCATTTCAAAAACGTGCGATTCCATTTTATTAAAGCTTAAAAATCTTTAGATTCTTTCTATTTTACCTATTGTCAAGTTAAAACTAATCTTTTTTTCTAGATTATCGATTAAAGTGCCGTAGCGGTCTCTTAAAGAAAAACTCAGTTCGGGTATTTTACTCCTAATTAGCGGTATGACAGTTTTTCTTTTATTCTGGATAGTCGCTATTACATCCGATTTATATATAATCGGTATAATGTGTAACAAGTGCGTGCCCCTTCCGTTATAGAAATTATTAGACGTAGATAACTGATCGCAATGTAAAAAAATTGTATTCACGTAATTCATATTATAATACCCTACAAGTTCACCATTACTGAAGCGCCATCTACGGGGTACACCTAACACTTTTTGAGCAAATAGATCGAACTCAAGCCGAACATATTTATCTTCCTATATTATACCGGTATTAAACATAATTTTTTTATTAATCTTGTCCACAGAAACTACAATAAAAAATAATTTATTAATTTCAGCTACTAACTCATCGATAGTATAATTTCCAGCTGGAATTACCATTTCACCTCTAGTTATACCACTGCCGCTATATATTCCCCATCCTATAGTCACACGTTGAGGTATATTATAAAAACCGACGGTAAATGTCACGTTGTTTAAACTCATGCAGTAATCTCCCTTAGAGTTATCTATAGGTTTTGACAGTCTAAACGTTCGTTCGTTACTGTAGGAATGTTACAATGTTTTATCACGAAATGCATTCAACTACTTTTAATACAGCCATGGGTCTGTTGAAAATCGCGTGAAACTTGCACACCAATTGTTGTCAGTTCGGAAGGTTTAATACTCTCAAAAGCACCAGTTCGGAACGTACATGAGCTCCAGTGATTAACAAAGTACTACTGGAATGTAGGCAGATTTACCTGAAACAATTGACTGGCTAAAAACTTGTAGGAACTTGTGAAGCAAACTTTTCAACGTTAGAATCGAATCGCACTAAACCAACAGTAATCATACACAAAACATGTGACACCACTGCGTAAGTGCAGCGCAACGAGAGTCAACCCTGTTGCTAGGTCACCAAACTCATTAACATGCAAGTAATCTTTGTATGGAGCGCCGGGTGGAGCTTAATGCGCAACCATAATTGCCCATTACATAGATTGGTCACTACATTACCATCCATTTCAAAAACGTGCGATTCCATTTTATTTAAGCTTAAAAAAGCTTTTAAAAATCGCTTAAAATTTACCTATCGCCAAGTTAAAACTAATCTGTTTTCCTCGATTATTGATTAAAGCGCCGTCTCGGTCTCTGATACTAAAGCTAAGTTGGTTTATCTTATCACCCGCGAGTCTACGAGCGGTTAATCTTGTACTCTCAATAATCGTATTATCTCTTTTCGTTATCGGTATAACGTGTAACAAGTGCGTGCCCCTTCCGTTATAGAAATTATTAGACGTAGATAACTGATCGCAATGTAAAAATATTGTATCGATGGGCGTAGTCTACGCCAAAAACTAATTTTTTTTCTGATATCCCCAACAATTGTTTAATGTTTTTATCGAAGCGTATCACGTTATTTTCTTCCGTTATATAGAAAGATATCTTTTTATTAAGTTTATCTACGGAGACTTCTAACCAAACTAATTTACTAAGTCTATCTCCGATCCAATCTATATCGTAATATCCAGCCGGAATATCAATTTTTCCATCCGTACTACCCGTTTTTTGCCCCGTGTTTGGATCGATTTGATTTATAAAATAGAGAACTTCGCTATTACTAGGTATATTATAAAACCCCGCGGTAAATATCGCGCTGTTTAAACTCATACTATAATCCCCCTTGGAGTTATCTATAGGTTTTGACAGACTAAACGTTTGTTCGTTACCAGCCATTTCAAAAACGTGCGATTCCATTTTTTATTTCAATCTTATAAATAAGATTTAAAATAAAAAATGAAATTCGCTCAACTTATGAAATTTTTAGACGTTAATAATCGAACGGTAAAGAATGCTCTAGATATCGTGAATCTAGCTAGAGGTCAAGACGATAGCGACAAGTACGAAGCGATAAGCCCGGAGAGTACCCCGTTGAACATGCACTTGAGTCAACTTAGCATCATCGTAAACGCTAACACGAACGCGAGTTTTATCGCTAATTTAGCGGATATATTTAGCGCTTATAAAATGTCCGACGTGAAGAGCGATGAAGCGGTCGAACGTTATGCATCGGATCCCATGACGTTTTATCAAAAGCAACTCAACTTTGCATTTTGGTGCGCGACTTCTGGTTGCGGCGTAGGACTAGAATCGTTGCTACACAAAAACCCCGTAATATCGGCTTTATTCAAGTTTCACGTATATTTCACAATCAGAAAGATACTTTACTTTCTAAAATGCCCAGTTCCAAACGACGATGCATTCGACGATCTAAACAATAGCATTGATCACGGTGCTTATATCAACGTCGGTCAACGCTTTCGAGTCGATCCAAACGTGAGTTTTAAACAGACCGTAGACTTAGCATCAGCGGGTCTAGGTACGGCGTACTATTACGATAGAGGCTCGCATAAATATTTACCGGTACCCGGTATAGATTATATACACGATGAGGAAGACTTAGATCCACAACCTGGTGGTGGTTACACCATGGGTTTTACCACGCCGGATGATACGTATAAGTACGGTAAGTACACCGTCATGTATATCAGACAATCCGTAGACGTTGTACGACTCGGTTTTCGAGCTCTCATACGTCAGAAGAGCTCGTTTACCGACGTTGGTATAGAACAAATAAACGAAAGCGTTAGAACGTACGTGTACGCCATACTCGGCGCGCAAGCCCAAGCAAAAACGAGTATACTAACCGCGGGTACCGGATTAGATGCCCAAAGACAATTTGAAAATATAGTAGAAGGCGTTATAAATAGCCCTATGGACTTAGAATCTTCTATAACCAGATTTCAAGATTCTTTACAGTACGCTAGAAGCTCGTTAAACTTTGTGATTAGCCCAGGATTATACTTGATTCCATCAAATATGGAGCTTTTAGTCGGTATTCATCGAGGTTATAATAATAATATACAGATAGCTACGCCCGGCGCGCCGATAGGATTAAATATCAACTTGAACTCGGACGTACTCCCTACACCTACACCTACACCACAAACCCCAACCCATACACCTACACCACCCCCACCAACCCCTGCACCACCCCCACCGCCAACCCCTGCACCACCCCCACCGCCAACCCCTGTACCACCCCCACCCTCTCCCGTAAAAAAGAGGCGTACATCTACCCAGCAGAATTTAGACCCTCCAATCTCAGACGTACTCCCTACGGTCGTAGCTACGCAAGTACCCCCTCCCCCAGACTCGCACGAACAAGAAAAAACGGCTTTAGTCGTTGGTTTAATGGCCGCTGCTGGGGTTGGGTATCTAGCTTACGATATTCTACGTCGCTGAGGAAGGTGGTAACTCAGTATCTGACGGAGCGACCATTAATTCTTTCTTAACGAACGATCTCTTGGGGCCGTGAGTCAGCCAGTACAATGCGGGCTGTCCAGGATTCGTCGTTCTTTTTTTTATCGTATACATTTCTAAGCTCCAAATAGGATCGGTAGCTCTTCTTCTAGCGTCTTTTTCGAGCTCTCCAGGAGCGTAAAGATATCTAACGATATCATCATTTACGCTTAAAAGTTCTTCGGGGCTATTGAGCCCCGAAGAACTCAATTGTCTTATTTCTAACTGAGACATAGCCGCTCGAGGAGTTAACGGTTCGCCTTTTATAGTCGATATCAATCTAGTTTCTTCGTTGTTTAACGCCACTACGACCTCGGGCAATCTTTTTACCCACTCGCGGCTACGCTCGGTGGGCTCTAACATTTCTTGAGCATATTGATGGCCAAATAATCTTTCGGCTAAAGTACGATTAAATCTTTCTACTATACCTTGAGCTCTATGATTACCAACCTCGCCTTTCTGTACTGCGACGTTGCGAGTCCGCATCAAAGTATTAAATTCGGCCATAAATTCTGTACCGGGATCTACTTTTATCGCGAGAGGCCAAGACAAGGCCGATCTTTTATACATCTTTTTTATCGCCTCTACAACTTGAGTACTCGTTTTATTCGTCAAGGGTTCAGCTTCTTTATATCGAGTGGCCACATCAACGATCGTCAACGCGTATTTGTAAGTTTTCCGTTTAACTACATCGTGAGGTAGATATAACAGATCCGCTTGATGCATTTCATTGGGTAGTGCGATGGCCTTATTGAGGCTCGTAGGTCTCGGGATAGTACTGGGGGCAGGCAAATATATTTGCCACATGGCTTGTTTTCTTAACCAATTTCTAACGTCTGGCTCGGGTACATTGGCTTTTAACGATAATTTTTTTATGGCGCCTGCACCTTTCCAATATCCTCTAGGACTGTAAAATATTTTACTTAATTTTGTTTCCATTTTATTAACGACTTATTAAAAATGGTGAGTCTTTTAATTATGGGTGCTGGAGCTTTAATAAGCGCTGTGGCATTTAGCGGAACGAGCTTCGCCTTTTCTAAGATAGGAAAAAGCGGTGCGGACGAAGAGCGTAAACGACACGATTTGGCTTTAGAACGATTAACTCAAGCTAAACAAGAGTGGGTAGAACAAAGAACCAAAGTTCTGGATTATCTAAACGATCGACTACATAAAGAAGCCAGGGCTCAAAAAACATTTAAAAACGTAGATGAGGCGTTGAGAGAATATAACGAAGTAACCAACGACGAGTTGAGATTACCTCGCGAACCTGTATTGTCGGACTTTTACGTACCCAGCGAAGATCAAAAAGATGGCGAAATTGCATTTATCTTAGGAGGCACTGCTGTTTTAGGTTATTTAGTTTATAAGTTTGTTTAAGTTTTTTTTGCTTTTAAAATAAAATAATTTTTTTGTTTCGTTAAGTAAAATGAACGCAATTTATGGAAGCAAACTGAATCCACACAGAAGTTAAAAAAATCCTAGAGCGTTGAAGGGGTTGAGACAGTCGATGGTTATTACTCATAATCCTAGTACCGCAGGGGCTGGCAGTCTGTTGATCGTTGAATTTCCTATGTTGAGTCAAGACGATGTAGTCTTACCGGGTACTGTACGATTAGCTTTTAATATAGACTTAGAATCTGAAGGCACTAGCGCCGATGATGAAAGAACTCTATATTATAACGTCGCACGAAATTTAATTAGTGGCGTAAGAATCAAACCAGAAGGTAAAGATTTCGTAGCGTTTACGGATGCCGATGTATATAACGCGTATAAAGACTTGTGGCGACCAGCCAGCGCGAACGATGCATATCGAGGACTCGAAACTTCTAACGTCACGAAACTCAGAATCGGCGCTAGCGATGGGGTTGCTAGCGCGAATGGTGGAAAAGACAAAGCTATTGCCAACGCTTACGGTAACCGATATTACATTCCTCTAGATTTTGAAATGCTTACACTGTTAACATAAGTTAGTCATTTTGGCTGATAAATAAGTCAAAATGACTAATTTAGATTAGTCAAGCCTAAATGACTAATTTAATCAACGCAGGACTAACGTAAAGGCAAACACTGACCAGTTTACGTTAGTCATTGCTGATATTTTGACTAATAAAAATCAGTCACGCAATTTGAGCAAAACTTTTTTTTTTCCATTGCTTTTTAGTGAAATTTGCCGGGATTAAATTCTTTGCACTAAAAATAGCGTTGATTTTCAGAATTGTATAGATTTGAAGCATTTTTGCAGTATGTCTTGAATAAATGATGACACTTTTCATTACCCAGACTATTTTTTAAACAGACTGTTGATCCCTTGTGGATTGTTTGACGAATTATTTATTATTTTATTTGAATCAATGTAAAAAATTACAAATTATGGCTTAAATACGTCGCCTTCACCGAATCGGTGATTCGTCGTGTGACCTTGGTGTGACTAAGAACACTATCTTAGCTCTTTGACTAAAAACAACTAGTAACACGAAAGTGATTAAAACCACGTCCGCAATACCGCGCGCTAAAAAAAATCGGCAGGGCCGCCATTTTTTCTAACGGACAGCGTATACATGTAAATGTACGTTGTGCTCTATCAGTGCAGCTGCGTTTCGCATAACCAGTATTTAATACGAGAATTCTGTTGAAATCATCCTGATGTTTGGTAAATCCTGTTCCTGTTGATACGGCTTTGGAGCTGTTGGATCTCAGGTAAGGCCTAAATCTTTTTACGATTGTAATTTTTGCCGTGAAAACTGTGTAGTGCTCATCCATTGTGATTCATTTATGCAATGGAAAATTGCGTATGCTCTAGGTCTACAAGTACTCTCATGTAGTAGGGTGTTATAATACAAAATTAACGGATATCAAACAGTAAGATTTTACTTTAATACCCCCCCACCAAAATCGGTTAGAAACAACAAATCTTGGAAAATAACCATCCATTTGTGTTCATAATTATATAATAAACACTTGGCACAACTTTTAATTTTGAGAATTCTGTTGAGACATTTTAGTGCAATATAGGGGAAAAATTTTTTGTTTTCTGTGTTAGAACTAGAAGTTCTTGGCAGTTGGCACCATGTATAGTCACTCCAAAGTGTGCACATACATGTTGATTTTTTCCTAAGTTTGTACAGATTTTGCTGAAATAAATCTTGAAATAACAGGTTGTGCCACATGTTTAGACAGTTGTTGTCAAGGAGGGTTGGTTACTTTTCAAGATTTTGGTGGGGGTATTAAACTTAAAGTAAAATCTTTCCAACCACAGTTGGGTCAACTCTTACGTACCGAGTCAACTCTTACGTACCGAGTCAACTCGTACGTACCGAGTCAACTCGTACGTACCGAGTCAACTCGTACGTACCGAGTCAACTCGTACGTACCGAGTCAACTCGTACGTACCGAGTCAACTCGTACGTACCGAGTCAACTCGTACGTACCGAGTCAACTCGTACGTACCGAGTCAACTCGTACGTACCGAGTCAACTCGTACGTACCGAGTCAACTCGTACGTACCGAGTCAACTCGTACCCGAGTCAACTCGTACCCATTTTTTCTTTTTTTGTACATTAAAAAACCCGGTAATTTGGTAAACCTTAATTAATGGGTTCGTTTTGTTTTTGTTTTTTCATGGTAATTGATTGGACGTTATGTACACAAATCGAAAAGTCAATCATTATGAATTATCTAAAAATAGGAGAGGGAGTAGCATAAGAAAGTATCATTCAGAATATTAAAACGAAAGCAGATAATAATTCAAACCAATGCAAAAAAAACCTAAATAATGCGACATTCTCCATGAAAGATGTTCGCACAGTTATCCGTTACCAGTCGTCCAGTTTCTGAGAAAAAAAAGATATGAAGTTTTAAATATTAAAAAGACAGTGGGCATATATGAAAACTTATTAAATACTAAATCATGCACAGAGAGCTAGGGAGTTGACTGTGGGTACAAGTTGACCGGGGGTACGAGTTGACCCAAAATCGGTTTATTGATATGCGCATTATGGGCTTGTTTATTTTCTCCCAAATAATATTTTTTTTTTGGGGGGGGGGGGGGGGGGATCTTGAGTGTTTGTAATATGCATACCTGGACCCATGTGGGATGTCGACAACTCAACCGTTGGCCGACTCGAACGTTTACCAAGTCGTCCGTGTCTCAACGGACGACTTGTCTCAAGGGACGACTTGTCTCAACTCTCAACGGACGACTTAAATTCCTATTTGATGCGAAGGCGGTCCAGTTGTCTCGAGTCTAGTCGGCCAACGGTCGAGTTGTCCGAGCTCCCACATGTGATACATGCACATGATAATCATTATGCATAGACAACTTGATTGTCTGTGCATAATAAAAGACTAGTTGTCTGTTAAGAATATGCCTAGCACAGTCAAGTTGTCTCCATGTCAAAGTCTCAACGGACGAGTTGGTAAATGATAGTTGTTGCACTAGTCCAGTTGTCTCAGTCTGACATTCATAATCAGCATGGATGAGGTATTTTTACACCACGGCACAGTTTGGATTATAAACATAATTTGGCAGTATAATATGCTCGGTTATGTAAAAAAATTAGGCTTTGTTCACATGGTTTTTATCATTGTCTAAATGAAGTGAAAAAAAACCCAAAAGTGTCAACCGATCCATCAGAAAATTATACAAGCTTACTAAAATGATTAAAATTGCTGTAAATTCTGTTGTCCAGCATGTCTCTTCCTTTTTTGTAATTTGAACTGTTAAAAAACCTACGGTTGGTAAAAATTTTCAAAAGGAATGGCGGCCATCTTTAAATCAAAAAGTGCCTCCTTCCTTTAAAAAAAAAAACCTGCACAATAAAACATTTTTTTTTACTTGGCCTTAGCTACATGTATGGCATTTGTATAACATGCCATTTGTCTATGATTTTATTTTACTCTCAGGTGTTCCACAACTGTGACGAGATCTCCAAGCTAAGTTGTGGAAGGATTCTGCCAGCAGAAAGCTCTCAGTCCTGCTCCCAGACAAAAGCCACCGGAGGAACTGCTCACTAGCTACTTGGTAGTGCAAGCTCTGGGCAGTGAACCACCCCCCCCACACCTCCCTGAGAAGGATCATCCTCAGTGACTTGGCTGTGAAGGGGAATCTTTTTCCCACCATTTGGCTAAGAGACGACACGAGTTGATTCTGCCAGCAAAATTTTCTCGGTCCTGCTCTCAGACGTTAAGCCAACAGCAACTGTGTTGTAGCTACATGTACCCGGTAATGCAGGCTCAGGGCAGTGGACCCCCCCGCCACCCCCCCCCCCCCCCTTCCTCTGAGCAGGATCATCTGTAGCGACATATTGCTGTCGAGGGAGAATCTTTTCCCACCATTTGGTCTAAGAGACGACACAAGTTGATTATCAGTCGACCCCTCAGCCTAGAGCCAACAGAGCAACTGTGTTGTAGCTACATGTACCCAATAATGCAGGCTCAGGGCAGTGAACCATCCTCCCTCTGAGCAGGATCATCTGTAGCGACATGGCTGTGGAGGAAGAATTTTTTCCCGCTTTTGGTCTAAGAAATGACATGAGTTGTCCTCTTTAGGAGAAGCTGACACCTGGACTGGAACTCGAACCTACATGTACTAGATAATATCCTTTGGAACTGTTCATACCCCGAGTGAGGGAGAAAGGAGTCTCAGAAAAATCTAGGCCTGGACTTTTTATCGTGCATTCATATTATGTGTTAAATGGGACTTGAAGGTTTGCATGGTGGACATGAACAAAGTATGGAAGGTTTGTGGTATCACCATGTAAAATTTTTCTTTTTTCTATTTGTGTGGTTCTGAGAAGAACCGTTTTTTTTTACTTGTTGGTTTTTACTTGGCGTTTTAAACAGTATTATCTGTTCGTCATCAGTCTTCTGATGATGAACAGACAACAGAGCATACTGTTTGAAACGTTAAGTTAAAACTGGTTCCTCTCAGAACTACACAACTCAAAAAGAGATTAATTTTACATGGTTATGGTGGCCCTGAAGGGACATAATCATTCGTGAATATCTTTGTGACGTCGTGAATTTATTCTCGACTGGTCCTGAATATTTTTTGCGATCTGAATTCTCCATCATCATCTCCATTGAAGTTTTTGATAGAACGTACGATGGAGCATGCTATAGTATGCAACGGCCATCATGATAATGCGTGAATTGTATGTAATAACGCCCTCTAATTGCCCGCTCGGTGAAATACCCTCCAAGCTACTACAAAAATATTTGCGACAAAATTCACGACCAGTCATGAACAATTTGCATGAATAAATAAGTCGCAAACAATATTCGCGACCGATTATGTCCCTTCAGGGCCACCATACATGGTGTTACCTCAAACCTTCCATACTTTATCTATGTGTTTTCCTAAATTTTATTCTTAAATTCTTGCCAAAAATATTCAGTTGGAATTAGTGTTATTAAATTGAGTAAGAAACCATCTTTAGGTTAGACAAATTTGTTTTATCAGTGTCAACAATCATACTAGTCCCTAAGCATATTTTTAAGGAACAAAAGTCTTGCCAAGGACAGCAGAATTTAATTCACAATGTTTCATTTACTTCTCATGAGTATTGTAACATTATTGCAAATTGCTAGTTCCATATTTATATTTCTGTAAGATTTGGCGCGCCATAGTGCAGCGCTAACACTTGAGGGCGTTCAAGCAGCGCAGCGGCATGCATGATACGTGGTGTGCGCAGAGTGGCTGGTTAGATCTTGACCGTGGAAGACGTACACGGGTACGCGCTCGTCGAAAAGGACGGAAACAAAGGAGGCGAAAAGGACGGAAACAGAGGGAGGCGCAAGGAAACTCGTGGCTAGCGTAGCGGAGTCAGTGGACTACAGTAAGTATATGTGCTGTCCATGTACCGGAGCGTACGTGGGCCATATACGGGGACTAGGGCGACACTCGGGACCGGCGCCTCCAGTGGGCCGGACAGATAGCCTGCTGGAGTGCTGGACTAACGGGAGGCGTGGAGTCATTGTAGTAGGACTGACGTAGGACTGACGTGAGGCGCGGAGTCAAGTTGTAGTGACCATCGGGGCCTCTTGCGGATCGCAAGGGCCATAGGAAGGGACGACTACAAACGGACATTCACGGAGCTAGCGCTGTCGAGAAGCATTCTTTCTAATTGGGCGAGGCGTCACCCACAAGCGCGAGGGTCAAGCAAATAGGGAGAGGCGCACCACACTGCTTGAGGCGTTGCTCGAGGAGTTACTTGAGGCGCACCACACTGCTTGAGGCGTTGCTCGAGGAGTTACTTGAGGCGCAACACACTGCTTGAGGCGCAACACACTGCTTGAGGCGCAACACACTGCTTGAGGCGTTGCTCGAGGCGTTACTTGAGGCGAAACCACAATTTAATAAAAGGGATAATAATCAGGGGTTTACCTTCTTATTTGACATTTAATAAATACTTGGAACGTTCTTCTGTTGTCACTGTGTCATAATCATTCTAGTCCGTCCCCGTAAGTTCTCCGGTGTCTGTCCCCGTACTGTCTGTGTCGTGGAGTGTGTGAGTGGTCTGGGAGTGGGTTCAGACATACGCGGTGGTATATTTCCAACAAACGGACCGGCACCTCGGCGCAGTGGGACTACTCGCCCGCCAGCGAGTACCAGCCGAGGGACAACCAACCTGGCAAATAGTAAATCCGCCTCAAATGGTGGCAGCGGTGGGATGTTGTATGCTGAACTCATTTACGGATAACTTAATCCACTTCTGGAGGCAACGGCAAGACTTTGACCTCTTTTGAGCGTAACGTGCGGATAGGAGAACTTAAACACTAGTGAACGTGGAACATACACGGCCGTTATGGACACATCCAAGAGCGAGTCCCAGCTGCAGGGGGAAATTGACCAACTGCGGATGGAAGTCCAACTCCGAGAGGATCAGTTGGCAACCTTGATCAGAGAGAAGGAATACGCCGAGACCATGGAACAATTGTTAATTGGAACACCGAGGCCGGAAGCAGAAACACGTAACCCACCTCGATGGGTTAATGAGAGTGTAGAACGGAATGCAAAACCAGTGCACGACATGGAGACCTCCGGATATGTCTCCTGGCAAGGATGCCTGGCGCAGTTGCAGGGAACACCTGAGGCGGCGGTCCATAGCCTTTTCACGCCTGGGAGGACTATGATCAAGAATAGAGCATGGACACCTCGGGCGGGATCAACCGAACGCAAACAAGCAACGGGTGATCGGAGAGGCGCAACGGCGCCTCCCTTGGAGGAGACTCCGGAGACCCGAGGCGCTATGGCCACAAGTGGTACAAATAGCTTGGGGGTGGGAGGCCAAGGGGCCTCTCCCATCACGCCATGGCCGCCCACGGGAGATGGGCGGAAACACGGACCTCAGCAGGATCAGGGAAAAGTCGGGGCAAAACACCAACGCCCCAAGATTGTTCCTGATCGATTTAACGGGAAACAGCCATGGATCGACTACCGGGAACACTTTGAGTCGTGCCGGCGTGCTAACGCATGGCACGGTGATGAGGCCGCAGCGTTTCTCGCCGCGAGTCTTCAGGGATCAGCTGTGAAGATTTTAACTAATCGTCAAGGTGGAGGACAAGACGGACAATACCAGTACAAGGAACTGATTGGACTATTGAATGCGCGTTTCGGGCCAGGGCAAATGGCCGAAAATTTCCTCATGGAGTTGAGAACCCGACGCCAAAATCCGAAAGAGACGTTGCAGGAACTTGGAGAAGCAGTTAGGGAGTTGGCTACACTTGCATATCCGGAGTTGTCAGAGGACAGTAGGGACAGATTGGCTCGGGGGCATTTTTCAGACGCTATTGACAGCCAGACCGTCCGAGAGGGAGTTTTTCGTTCAAAGCCATCCACCCTGAATGACGCAATTCGGGCGGCGCTGGCCACCGAGAACTTTGAGAAGATTGAGGATCAAAGAAGTGGAAAGGCAAGTAAGAAGTGCCGAATGGGACGTGACGAGGAGGAGTACCGGGACACAATCATAGCTGATGTGGTTGGACATCTGGAAGAGTACTACAAGAAAATAAGAGGCGAACAAGAGGCAGGGGAGAAGTCACAACCTCCACAGAGACCACGCGACACCCGGATTTACCATCCTCGACCGAGGAGAGTAGCCACCCTAGAAGACACGTGTTACAAGTGTCAGAAAAAGGGACACTTTAGGAGGGATTGCCGGAACAGGCCAAAACAGGAATCAATGCAGTCGGAAAACGACTACCAGCCGACTCTGCGACCCAGGGGAAGGCTGGATACCCAGGAGGGTCAACACACTAAGGGCTCAGAGGAGCGAACAGCCAGAAAGCGGACCCACCCTGATGCCACTGATGCTGTGAGGGACGTTTTTGCACCTTTGGTCATACCAAAGCAGGGGTTGTATGTGCAGGGCGAGTGCCGGTCCGTTACAATCCCGTTTTTGGTGGATACAGGGACGACGGATACAATAATCTCCGAGGAGGTTTACTATCAGATACCCTCGGAGAGGCGCCCGATCCTAGAACAGGACGGCATACGGGTTATCCAAGCCGATGGTACTGCTATGAAGACAATAGGCGTGGCAAATGTAGACTTACGGATAGGCAGGACCGCTTGTCCAGTGCGAGCGGTTTTTGCCAAGATCAAAACAAAAGGGATTCTAGGGATGGATTTTCTGCTACCAACTGGAGGGACATTGGACTTCAACAATTGCGAACTCATACTCCACGGAGAGCACGTACGGTGCACGACTAGATTGGGAAGGAATCTG
The DNA here is from genome assembly GCA_037893225.1 of Hippasteria phrygiana. Taxonomy (NCBI): domain Eukaryota; kingdom Metazoa; phylum Echinodermata; class Asteroidea; order Valvatida; family Goniasteridae; genus Hippasteria; species Hippasteria phrygiana. The sequence continues at coordinate 241,248 of JAZGUH010000502.1, forward strand.
CATGCCCGGGTGGTTGTTACAGAAACAACTGTTATCCCGCCAGGGCATGAGGCGCTGGTTCCGGGGAAGGTGACCTGTGAGATCCAGGCAGGCGAACTAGGAATGATAGAACCGATTGACGGAGGTGGAGAGCTGGCTAAAAAGGGATTGATCCTGGCCAGGACATTGGTAGAAGGAAAGGAAGGAGAGGACGTTCTTGCATTGCGGTTGCTAAATCCTGGTAGCCGGGAGTGCATTGTTCGTTCGGGAACGACGGCCGGATGCCTCACACGGGTAGCCGAGGGAGATGTGCAGGAGGCCCGGGAAGTTGCCAGAGGAGGCGCAACCCCGGAAGTAGATATTCCTGCCCACCTTGCGGATCTCTGGAGGCGCAGTGTGGAAAATCTTGAGCCTCAGTATCACTACACAGTGGCTCGATTACTTACTGACTTTTCGGATGTATTCTCAGAAGGTGATCACGACATCGGGAGATGCGACTGGGTTAAACACAGTATAGACACTGGAAACACACGACCAATCAGGCAGAGGCCTCGACGACAACCATTGTGTAAGCAAGGAGAGATTGATCAGCAGGTACATGACTTGTTGAAGAGGGGGCTGATTACACCATCGGACAGCCCTTGGTCCTCAAATGTAGTACTGGTCAGGAAGAAAGATGGGAGCCAACGGTTTTGCGTCGACTACCGTAGACTCAATGAAGTAACGATGAAGGATGCCTACCCCGTCCCCCGAATCGACGACACTTTGGACGCGTTGTCAGGGGCAAGGTGGTTTTCGACCCTTGACCTTGCATCTGGCTACTGGCAAGTGGGGCTGGACGAGGATGCCAAACAGAAGTCAACCTTTGTGGTGCGCGGGGGCTTGTACAGCTGGAGGGTCATGCCCTTTGGCTTGTGCAACGCCCCTGCCACCTTTGAAAGGTTGATGGAAAGAGTTGTAGCGGGACTGCAGTGGGAAACACTGTTGGTTTACCTCGATGACGTCATTGTATACGGGAGGAGCGTCCTGGAGGAGGTGCAGCGCTTACGTGAGGTGCTGCAGAGACTCAGACTTGCGGGACTAAAGTTGAAGCCGAAAAAGTGCTTTCTCTTCAAGGAAGCCGTGAAATATCTTGGACATGTGGTTTCCAAGGACGGGATCTCGACCGACCCGGACAAGGTTGAGGCAGTCAAATCATGGCCTACACCTACCAACGTGAAGGGAGTGCGGAGTTTTTTAGGACTCGCATCCTACTATCGACGATTTATCAAGGGATTCGCCGATGTGGCACGCCCACTCCATCGCCTCACAGAGAAAGCACGGGATTTTCTCTGGGATGAGGCCTGTGAGGTTGCATTTCAGACCCTCAAGGGTTTGTTGCAGGAGGCGCCCATTCTGGCGTATCCGAGGCCCAAAGGTGACTTGGTGCTGGACACGGATGCCAGCGGAGAAGGAATTGGAGCAGTCTTGTCGCAGGTACAGGAAGGTGAGGAGCGAGTACTCGCATATGCTAGCAGAACTCTTACCCGACAAGAAAGAAACTACTGCGTGACGCGCCGGGAGCTACTGGCCGTGGTCAACTTCCTCAAACATTTCAAGCAGTACTTATACGGAAGACAGATCACCATACGGACCGACCATGCTGCGTTGCGGTGGCTTGTAAACTTCAAGAACCCGGAAGGGCAGGTAGCTCGGTGGATACAGCTAATTGGAGAGTACAACTACGTGATCGTGCATCGCCCTGGAAAAAACCATGGCAACGCAGACGGCCTGTCACGCAAGCCATGTAGCCAGTGTGGCCGGACCAACGAACCTCAGCCAGAGGCACAGGCTGTTGCTGCAGAAGCAGCCAGTCTATCAAGGGAGAGCAGTCCACCAGCTCAGGAAGAGGAAGCGGCGACTCGGATGTTGCGAGTGGAGTCAAACATTGACATGGAAGAGATTTCCGAAGCCCAGTTTCGAGACCCCACTCTTTGTGGAATAGTAGACTGTAAACGGAAATTGGGGGAACGCCCAAGCTGGAGCCAGGCTCAAGCACATGGCATCTTGGACAAAATTTACTGGGGACAGTGGGAACGCCTGGAACTACGAGAGTCAGTGCTGTGCAGAAAGTGGGAATCTTACGATGGGAAGGACATAGAGTGGAAAATTATCCTGCCACAAGAATATAGAGAGGCAGTAATGAAGGAGCTACATGGTGGAGTAATAGGTGGACACTTTGGCGTAGAACGTACGCTGGCCAAGGTGAGGACCCGATACTACTGGGCTGGGATGGCGGCAGACGTAAGGTCATTTTGCCGGAAATGTGACAGGTGCGCTCAGCGGAAGTCCCCACCCAGGAAAAGTAGGGCACCACTGCAGCAGCTTCAGGTGGACATGCCAATGGACAGAGTTGCTTTGGACCTCGTGGGACCATTGCCAAAGAGTGAGAACGGCAACAAGTGGATCCTCGTGGTGGGGGATTACTTAACCAAATGGATGGAGTCATATGCACTGCCGGATAGCACTGCCGAGACAGTAGCCAGAGCCTTTGTGGAGAATTTCGTTTGCCGGTTCGGAGTTCCAAGAGAATTACACTCCGACCAAGGCAGGAATTTTGAGTCTGCGATATTCGCGGAAATGTGCAAGATTCTGGGCATTGAGAAAACACGAACAGTAGCCTACAATCCCAAGTCGGACGGCCTCATAGAACGATTTAATCGAACTCTTCTGAACATCATTTCGATGATGATTGACCCTGCTCGGAACCAGAAGGATTGGGACCAACAGCTAGCATTTGCTACGTGTGCGTACCGGTCTGTCCCGCAAGAGTCAACGGGCGAAACACCCAACATGCTTATGTTGGGCCGGGAAGTAAGGTTGCCGGTTGACTTAACCACGGAGACACTTGGAGCGGAGGGCGAGGTTCCCGACACAGATTTTGGAGAGGATCTACGCCATCGAATGGGGGCAGCTCACGACAGGGCAAGGCAGAAGCTCAGGAAGAGTGCGAGACACCAGAAGAAGACATATGACAGGAGGACGGCTGGAGCTGGCTACGAGGAGGGCCAGTTTGTCTGGCTGTTTGTCCATGCTAGGAAAAAGGGGGTCTCTCCGAAGTTGGTCTCTCGTTGGAAGGGCCCCTATCTGATACTCACGAAGCTGTCAGATGTCACTTACCGGATCCAGCAGCAACCTAGGGGGAAGATGCAAATAGTACACTTTGATCGACTCAAGCTGTACCAGGGCACCCCTCTGCAGGCATGGCAGCCCCGCCCACGGAGACGGCAGGCAGCCATAGATAACTTGGACTCTGGCCAAACGACACCGGACAGTTCCACAGACATACATGACGAACCGCAGGAGACAGAAGACCAGGAATCCGAAACTAGTGCGAATCGTGGAGGAAACTCTGGGGACACTGATAACACGGACGTTGACCAGCGAGAGGCGCGCGGTCGAGACGAGGACAGGGAGACAGCGCCTCCGAGGCGTAACCCGACACGGACAAGGAGGCTACCTTGCCGTTTCAGATAGACGTATAGACAGACAATAAGGGACAGGAGGGAGTGTAAATAGTTGTAGCTCTTGTTATAAACAAAACATATTGTGGAGACATTGGACTTAACATTTTTTTTGTATATATCTCCATTGCAGTCAAACAATGGCGGACTCGAGACGGGTGAAGCGGAGGACCTTCCCTTGCAGCGTATGCCAGGCTGAATTTAATCAGAGGAGAAGCCTAAACCGACACATACAAACGGAGCACGGTCCCAAGCTATACTGCTGGTGTGGGCGATGTGACTTCAAGTACAACCGGAAGGACAACCTACGGAGACACTACAACCAGGAGCATGCGACTTTCGTCGCCGAGGTAGAGTCGATTCCACTGGAGACGGAGCAGGAGAGGGCCGAGCGAATCCGTACGGAGAACGCACCTCGGGAAACAACACCGAAGGAGGGAACGCCGAAGAGGGCCGGTCATGTGGAGACTGTAAGGGAGATCGGGGATGCCTCGAGCTGGGGGGAGGTGAGTGTAATGCTGAGACAAGAGAAGAAAGGCCGAGCAGCAGCGGCCTTGGGAAAATGCCCGGAGGATGAGCCGGAGGTAAAACGCAGACGAGTCACCGACTCACCAGGCGAGCCTCCTGGGCCTATGGTTGCTGAAGACGTGCGGAACGACGGACCTCTGGACCTGACACGCGACCGGTCCCCTGCAGCTCCTGCGGAGATCTCATTGTCTCCCGCGTCGGTGTCACTCCTGACAGAGGAGTCAGTGGCACCCCGAGGCGCACCTAGAGGTGGTAAACCTCTCGCACTGCTGGCACAGATGCGTCAGCAGGAGGCCGAGGAGGCTGGCGATCAGAGTGCGACGGATCCGGAAGAGGGGTCAAGCGCCGACGAAGGGGGAACAACCGATCAGCTCAAGCCGGTAGAGCCTATGGCCCTGCAAGAAGTCATTAGAGGCCATGTGACACGGATCACCGAGGTCAGCACCCAGACCAAGTTCAAGAATGGTGCTAAAGTCAGCGAGACTAGATAGAGTGGGGCGTACCTATCACGTGAAGTTCGACCAGCTGTTTGAGAAGAGTTAGAACGGGCTCGAACAAGCCAACACCTCATCACCGGACTCGACCATATCAGTGCCTCACTACAGAACTTTCTCAAGATTATTACCACATTACAAGACGCAAACTTCAACCGCTACCTGAACATTTATACGAGAGCTATATTTTTATACTGGAGTTTTCAACTGTATTCTTAGGCTATTTGTTGTTTAACGCTTGCCCTAAAGTTTTATGAGCAGGAAACGCCTCATTATATAGTTTAAGTTTAAGTTATGAGAAAGCGCCTAAATTATGAGATGCCGGAGGCGAAATAAGGCACTTGATGTTCGTCCAACCTAATTATATGGCGAAGTTAAGTTAGAAAATTCGCCAAATTATGTAAAAGAACCTGATTTTGAGTAAATTTAGAGAGTTCAAGGTTTTGCCAAATTTTTGAGGGTGAAGTAGCAATTTGCTTATTATGTCTTGTAGTTTTCAGCTGATTTTGAACGAGGACGTTCAGGCTTGGAAGGGGGTTTTGTAACATTATTGCAAATTGCTAGTTCCATATTTATATTTCTGTAAGATTTGGCGCGCCATAGTGCAGCGCTAACACTTGAGGGCGTTCAAGCAGCGCAGCGGCATGCATGATACGTGGTGTGCGCAGAGTGGCTGGTTAGATCTTGACCGTGGAAGACGTACACGGGTACGCGCTCGTCGAAAAGGACGGAAACAAAGGAGGCGAAAAGGACGGAAACAGAGGAGGCGCAAGGAAACTCGTGGCTAGCGTAGCGGAGTCAGTGGACTACAGTAAGTATATGTGCTGTCCATGTACCGGAGCGTACGTGGGCCATATACGGGGACTAGGGCGACACTCGGGACCGGCGCCTCCAGTGGGCCGGACAGATAGCCTGCTGGAGTGCTGGACTAACGGGAGGCGTGGAGTCATTGTAGTAGGACTGACGTAGGACTGACGTGAGGCGCGGAGTCAAGTTGTAGTGACCATCGGGGCCTCTTGCGGATCGCAAGGGCCATAGGAAGGGACGACTACAAACGGACATTCACGGAGCTAGCGCTGTCGAGAAGCATTCTTTCTAATTGGGCGAGGCGTCACCCACAAGCGCGAGGGTCAAGCAAATAGGGAGAGGCGCACCACACTGCTTGAGGCGTTGCTCGAGGAGTTACTTGAGGCGCACCACACTGCTTGAGGCGTTGCTCGAGGAGTTACTTGAGGCGCAACACACTGCTTGAGGCGCAACACACTGCTTGAGGCGCAACACACTGCTTGAGGCGTTGCTCGAGGCGTTACTTGAGGCGAAACCACAATTTAATAAAAGGGATAATAATCAGGGGTTTACCTTCTTATTTGACATTTAATAAATACTTGGAACGTTCTTCTGTTGTCACTGTGTCATAATCATTCTAGTCCGTCCCCGTAAGTTCTCCGGTGTCTGTCCCCGTACTGTCTGTGTCGTGGAGTGTGTGAGTGGTCTGGGAGTGGGTTCAGACATACGCGGTGGTATATTTCCAACAAACGGACCGGCACCTCGGCGCAGTGGGACTACTCGCCCGCCAGCGAGTACCAGCCGAGGGACAACCAACCTGGCAAATAGTAAATCCGCCACAGTATTAAGTGTCAACAATCATACTTAGTAATTTACTGAAATCTGTAAAAATTGCTTTGTGTTTGGAAACAAAAATCTTGCCAGTGATGACAGGATTTCATTTACAGGTTCTATTTTCCTCATTTAATTACAATTTGTGGCAACATGAATTTTATATTCTTTAATTCAAATCCGGTTGCATTGCAATAAGACTGTTTGAAAAGATTATGACTCGCTTGCTTCATTTTCTTTTGTTTTTACAGGAAATAAAACCTTAGTCACATGACTATTGTGATTAGTCATCATTTTGAATGACTAACTGGAAAAGTCGGGTGACTAACGTTTAGTCCTTTCAGACACCAGTTGGATTTAATCAGAAGACTAATAAATGTTAGTCCATTTGACTAACTTATGACTAATATTCGACTAATAAATATTAGTCATCTGGCTTGATGACTAACTTTAGTTGGTCCTTTCAGACATAGGGCAGGACTAACTTTTATTAGTCAAAATGACTAACTTATGTTTACAGTGTACGGATCATCAGCCTTTTAGTCCATCGACGCTCAAAGATAGACTAACTTACGAATTTACATTTAACGATCACGCGAGCGTAGTAAAATCTACCGATAATAACGCGAAGTATAAAATTTCGGGGTTAGATCTCGAGTTTGAAACGGTGACTAGTAAAACATTGGCCGATAGTATCAGACAAAAATATCGAGGTAAAACTCATTTTCTATACGAAAAAGTTCAAAGATATACGGTTTTAACGTTAAACAAGTCCGATACTACTTGGAACATTAATCTTAATCAAGCCATTAGAAGTCTCAAAGGTATACTTCTTTTATTTAAAGAATCGGGCGAAAAAGATCCTCAAATTGTTTATAATCCAAAGATCGAAAAAGTAGACGTTACGATAGAGGGTAAGCCGAATCAATTGTATAGTCAGGGCATGAAGCGTTATCAACACTGGGATGAGATTACCAAGTTTTTCGGCGACTCTAATACAGAATTTGGTGCCAGCGTGTGCAAAGACTTGGACTTACACGATATGACGCTAGGCTCCTATTTAAGCACTAGTTACGGTCTTTGGCTAGATACGAGGGTAACCGACGACAACAAAAGTCACGGTTCTGGCAGGAAAATAGGAGACGTAGGTGGCGGTATTTCTCTTCATTTAGAAAGAGAGGCCGAGACAGCTGGTGGACTATCGTGTTACGTTTTCTTGGTGATGGATGGTCAGTTGGTTCTCGAAGATGGAAGATTTAGCGGTAGTTACTCTTAAAATACAAAAGTATCTACCTTACTATTAAATAAGCCTAAATAAGCATGTTTCCAAAAACACCACACTGCGCGCTAATATGCGGTAGGACTAATTCGGGTAAAACCAAATATATTTTAGATCTATTAGAAACTGAGTATAAAGATCACTTTGAAAATATCGTAGTTATTTGCCCTACGTTGAGCAACAACAAGACTTATCGCGAGAGACTTTGGTTGTGGTTAGATCCCGAGATATACCTATGCGATTTAGAGGTAGAAAAGGTGTCTCTCAACGAAGCTTTAGAATTTTATAGAGCTCGATTTAAAGGATCGCACGTTCTATTTTTGATAGACGATTGTAGCTCGGAACAAGAAATAAAATATCGTAAGGCGGCGCGCTCGCGTAGCTACGCGAGCACTTGCGTTTTAACGAAATTGGCGTTTAGCGGTAGGCACGACAATCACTACTGTTGGTTGATGACTCAAAAGTATAATTGCGTAATGACAGATTTTAGAGCTCAAACTGCATTTGTCGTATTGTTCTATTGCAAAGATAAAAATAGTTTCGATCAATGTCTCGATGAAAATGATGCGGTGCCTTTAGAAGAAAGATCGAGAATTAAAAAGATTTTAAGAGATGTGCCTTTTAGTAAATTATTGGTAAAAACTGATCCTCCTGTCTGTTGGCAGTTGATCTATAGTTGATCTATATATAACTGTTAGATGATCTATAGATGATCTATTAGATAACTATTAGATGATTTATAGATAACTGTTAGATGATTTATAGATAACTGTTAGATAGCTGTTAGATAGCTGTTAGATAACTGTTAGATAACTGTTAGATAACTGTTAGATAACTGTTAGATAACTATTAGATAACTATTAGATGATCTGTTAGATAACTATAGATTATCTAGTCATCTATAAAATATGATAGAATATCTAGACCTATTATTAAAACTAGTAATAGCCATCAACTTATCTTTATTTTCTTACGATTATATGTCTTGTAGAAATAAGATTAAAAAATATAGTTCTATTTTAAATGAGCAAATCGATAGAATCTCTAAGCACGTTATCTCAAGAACCTCATCCAACAGTAGCTGCTGCGCCCATAGGGCATAACTTAGCGACGACGAGCGAGTCTCTAGATCCTAAAAATAGACTTTTAGGCGTAGTTGCTTCCGGTGATTCTAAAAAATATTTCGGTAAAGAATACTCGGTTAATGAAATAGAGAGCTTGACCGCGGAAAAACAAGAAAAGCTGTATAAAAGATACGAAGCCAAGCTCGGCAAAGAAATGATAGCCAGTTTGGGGAGTTGCGTGTTGACCCTTTACGCAAAAGCTTTAGGCGTGACTTTGCCGCTGGCTTCGCCATTCGGTTATAAACTTTGTTTAGATTCTGAAGAAGCCCTTATCAACGACTTAGAAAAAGATCCCGTTATTTCTAGCAGCTTGTCCAGTTTACTTTGTGAAGTGCATTACAATTATGGGGTTTATTTATCTCCTTTGGTGGCTATGTTGATCACGACTAAACATTTACAGGTAGATAGTAGTAGAAATACAACAACAAATAATAATAGTATTACTATAAAAGATGAATCCAGAAACGACGGATCAAGTAGCAGAGACTCCTCAGCCTCCCCAAGAGCCGGCTCAGCCTCCCCAAGAGCCGGCTCAGCCTCCCCAACCTCCCGAACAGCCGGCTCTAGCGAGAGTCACAAAAAAGAGAGTAAAAGACCCTAAAAGAGTAGAGCAAGGTAAAAGACTGGCCGAAAGAAACAGAAAGATGAAAGAACAAATACAAAAAATGCAAAGTATAGAAGAAGAAGCTCCCCAGCAAACGCCAGCGCGAACGATGGCAGACATTCCGAGCTGGGGATACGCGATAGTTGGTTTGGCTGTTTTAGGAATTGGATATCTTGCGTTTAAAAAGAGTAAACCTGTAGATCCGCAGCAAAAAGTAGTGGTTACAAACGTAACCCCTAAAGTTGAAGAACTATTAGAAATGGAATAAATAAAATAAATAAAATGTTTGTACAAGTAAAATGGATACTAAGAACGTTGCAAATACTCTTTATCACGGCGCTGTGTTGAGTTTGTTAACCGTAGGTTATACTATGTTGAGTAAAAAACTTTTGAAAATTAAGCCCGCCGATTTAGGAAAGTTAGACGTAGAAGATACGGTTAAAATCACCGCTACGGTAGGTAGCGCTCTAGCTACTCAGACTTGGTTGGTGAGCCAAGGAATAATTCCTCAGAATGTGGTAAATACTACGTAAAATATAAAATATACGACTTTATAAAATGGCTGAAGGCGGAGAATTTATACCTGAGGGTGACTTGGGTCGAGAAGACGAACAAAATGATGCCGATGCTGATGATGATTTTCAAAATGCCAATGATGACGATGGTTTTGGAATAGACCCCGACCATGATTATGAATGGGATAGATCGACTGAGCCACAACCACCTACGACGATTGATGAAGCTGGTAATATTATAGATAAACGTCGTGATATATATAAAGAAGGTATAGCTAATAAATTTTATGATTTTTGGGAAGAAAAAATAGACGAAAAAAAAAACGACTTATTTAGACCAAAACTCATTAGGTATGAACTTTTTACTAAAGATGATAATGGTATTTACTTCGACGGTGTTAGATTGACTGGTAAAAAATCTCCCGATAGATTTATAGGTGAAGTGACGTTAAGTAAAAACTTTAAAGCGAAGTTTCCAAACGGAAACTTTACTACATTTTTTAAAGAAGATTTGGGTTTATTAACAAAAAAAGAACAAAAAGTACTAGAAGTGCTAGATGCTGAACAAACGATAGATGAAGCGTATGATACTTACGTCACTCCAAAACGACTAGTTGAGATAGCTAACGATCTGCACGATAAAATAGAAAGTATGGTGGGTCCCGATATTGATCCCGAATATGACCCTGAAACCGGTAGATATACAATTCCTCCCCCTCAACCGAGAGAAGTAGATGCTCAAGCGCAAACTGCAGGGTTAAATTATAGAGAACTTGTAGCTTTAGACAAAAAACTACAAACTATCAGCGGTAATGCCGAATTAAATTTAGCCGAACTGAGTGAACTATACGATAGACGCAAGGAGATAAAAAAAGCCCTCGAAGTAGTAGAAACCGATAATGAGATGCAAGACTTAATGAAAGAACAAGGCGATATTGAAGATGAAATAGAGGGTAGATTAAGTCTCAAGCGCGACCTTGAACTAAGCATGAATGATCAATTCGCTAGAATCAAAGAAACGATTAATAAAATATTAGAAAGAGATACCTCGCTACGGGAAAAGATTAGAATTCTGTTTCGAGAACAGGGCGTGACGGTCGTTAGTATATTAGCCGCGTTTGCTTTAGCTATAAGTACGATCGTTGCTTCTTTGGTGGCGGCTGTTGGTGGTGGCGCTGCAGCAGCCGCAGCGGTTGTTCCTGCTCCGACTCCGGTTCCGCCTAAACCCGGAGGCAACGTGAAAGATTGGATAAGTAATCATTTAAAAAACTTGTCCAATTTGCTAAAAAGCTCGGGGGTAAGTTATTAGCCGCTTTACCCGGTATTTTGGGTAGTATCGCGAGTTGGTTGTTCACGTTGTTAAGTAAGTCGGTAGGTTGGTTGGCGGAGCACGTGTGGGCGTTATTGGTAGGTGTCGGTACTTTGATTCTCGTATACATGCAAAAAAACAATTAATTCATTAAAATTAATTTATAAAATGACCGCAGAATCCGTTTACCCTAAATTACCCGATGTTCCTAGAGAAACGAACGAGTCTTCAGTCTTTAGGTTAAATAAAATCGAACGAGTGCAAAAAGAGATAGCCGTCGAGAGAGATAAGAGAGAACGATTACACAAAAAGTATAATAAAATTATTACCTGCATATCAAACGCAGAGACCGTTATAGAATGTCTCGGAGCTTTATCCGGTACAATAGGCATAGTCAGCGTTGTCGGTGTCATTAGTATACCTATAGGTGTGGTGCTAGAAGGATTAGCTATAGGATGCGTGGGTGTAAGTTTGGTATTAAAACGATTTAGTAAAAAGTTTAGAGGTAAAGCTAAGAAACACGATGAGATTAGAGTAGTAGCCGAAACAAAATTAAATACGATAAATGAATTAGTGTCTCAGGCCGTAGACGATGGCGATGTAAGTCACGAAGAATTTGCTTTGATTAACGATGAATTAAAAAAGTTTTACGGAATGAAAGAAGCTATTAGGACTCAAACTAAAGCGAGAGAAGAGTCCGTTTCTAATCAAAAAGAACTAGACGATGAGGTCGAAAAGAAAGTGGTCGAGAGAATGGAGAAAGAAAAAAGAGATCTTATCGCAAAACTTACAACTTTAAATTAGAAATATGTAAAGAGTACGAGCGTGATTCTAACGTGAGTATTTTACCTCCTGATTATGAGAGTTTAGGGACTAGGCCTAGCGCTCCTTGCGAAGAATAGTCGTAATTTCGTGTATAGTAGAGCGTAGCTATGTGAGTATGACAAAAAATATCCCTCATCTCTACTGAGTGTAGAGATGAGGGATATTTTTTTGGCTTATGTTATATTTGGGCGAATAATACATGTGTGGGCTACTAAAAGCACTTTTTATTTTCTTGATTTTATGCAAATTTTGGTGTATATCTATACAGCAAAATTTTGATAAATTTTTGGGCGATTTTTTGATGATTTAGAAATTGTAAAATTTGACGTATGTACCTACAGCAAAATTAGAGAGAAAAGTGAAAAAACAGAAAATGACATAGAATCGGCATCTCCCTTACTACTGGGGCACCTTCTTGTGCCCACCACAGATGTCGGAAGACACAATTTCCTTGCCGTTCGAAATGCAACTCGAGCTGTGGCACAACACCTTGGTTGATCGTCAGTAGGTAGACCTGGCCAGGCAAAGCATGACAGTGGGCATTCCATTTCACTCATTTGACCCTACTGTCCCAGAGGGGTTTTCACATACCATTTTTTTAACAATGGTGCCTAGTGATGCAAGACCGGAGGAATGCAATCAAGGTATTACTGGAAAGCATTTTGCTCCTACTTTATGGTAACACATGATTAATAGCCATAAAATGCATATCTTTGTTAAAATTAAGCCTTATTGTTAGAATTACCTTTTTCTTGGACACCCTGTATAGACAACGTCAGAAGTTTAAGCGCAAAGTGCGCTGCCGAGGTTCTGTTAGCAGAACATCGTGTGCTTGGCAACTGGGTCCTGGAGGCAATTATCATGGAACTGTTTAGCACAAAACTTAGGTTAGCATTAAACATCTTGGTAAAAAAACAGGATTACCAATCAAATGTTCATGTTATGCATATAGTCTGGGACAGGTGTTAAACTGTTGTTTGCTCAGTATGAATCAAACGAAGTTTTAGCTCATAGCTGGTTTTTACTAAGCAAAGCATTTGTGCTTAACAGCTCCAAGAAATTGTCCCCGGTGTTAAAACAATTACTTCAACTCCAGCATGCCGTGGCGCATGGAGCCTTAATATACTGAAGCCCTGGCCCACTATGTGAAGTATCGTGAATTGTTCTGATTCTCATCCCCCCACCCCACCCCACCCCACCTCCGTTCCCCTTCCGTTTCGTGGCCCAGAACGATATGGGTCCAAGACGGTACCCCCACCCCTTGTCCATATATGGGTCATTCTATAAATTACGGGTCCAAGGTGTGACATTTTTTGCTGTCCCTGTTACACCTGACCTGTGTAATTTCCCATCAAGTATCATTAAAATTGACTTCACACTATTTCTAAATTGTTTGGCAGGTACTTTGCTTTACATAATCATTCTTGGAGATAGAAGGCATTAAAGAATGTGTCCTGAATTGCAAAATCTTATACATGTCAGATGTAACAGGGACACCAAAATTGGACCCCTAATTTATAGAATGACCCATATACCCTATACACACTCCCGACTTGTTACCTGACACATCCCCCGCCCCGATATCTGAAAGGAATTCCTGAGATCCCGGGAACACAATGACCAACACAAAAAAAGGGGGGGGGGGGTCCCTCTGTCCAATATCTTGCTTCAAATACATTTTATGGGGATCACTGTTTTACGCTCGTAGTTCCTCAATACAAGAGATGTTACAACCTGGTACTCATGGGCGGCGATGGGGGGGGGGGGGGGGGGGGGGGGGGGCCGGGCCCGGGCGGGGGCGGGGGATTTGAATGAGAAAAAAGTCTGCATGACTCAAGTGCCTCACATACCAGATTTTAGTTTCATCTTGAACATGGAATCTACCATTATCTGGGTATCACTGAGCCTTCTCTCGTCTCATTTCTTTTCCTAGATCCGCCCTTGAAAAAGCCTACAGTCCCACACCTATTTCCATGTTTATATGGAAATATGCAGGCATCCGTTGACGTGCATACAGTTCGACAACTGCTTGGACAAAATTTGGTTAAATTAAGAAATACGGGTAGGCTTTTGTGTAAACTATTTTAGAGTGCATAGAGAACCGAAGTGATGACGTCAATCAATGCAATGTTTGGAACCAGAATACATTTATTTATTTATTTATTTATTACATTTCTTTACCCAGGGTGTGCCCAAACAGTTTAAAACTGGTTTCCATTGGGGCCCTGCATATTTTTAGTTAAAATTGAATATTTACACATTCATACAAAATATTTAAACAAATACAATAATGTTTACACAAATAAATATATCTTCGGTTAACTTTTCAACTCTCCAGTAGAAGCCTATTGCTGATTTACGGGATGGGCGAAAAACCCGCGAAAAAAAAAACCCTTCTAACATTCTAAACTGCATGTGTTTGGAACCATTGCCGCGGCAACTGACGTCGGACTTCGGTACTCTATTGCCCAAACTGCGACCTTAGCTCTTGCACTGTTTGTAATGTAGGTAATCATTAATCCAAGAGAAACTGCTAAATCACGCCACTTATATACTTACGTTTGCACAAACAATATAAAGTACACTCGTCTACAAATTGACAAGGGGGGGGGGGGGGGGGGGGGGGTCCCCTCTTCAATGCAAGAGAGGTTACTGACAACCTGGTACTTGAAGCCGATTCGAATGAGAAAATAAATCTGCATCACTAAAGTGCCTCACAATACCAGATATTAGTTTCATCTCGAACATGAAATCTACCATTATCTGTGTATCATTGAGCCTTCTCTGATTGGTTACTGCAATAACAAGCTGATACTTCGTAATAATTGCCCATAACGATTCCATGAAGAGAATTTTCCCAAAATGTGCATGAGAAAAACAATACATAATTAACCTTTAACAATTTCCAAAAACTGTCCTATCACCAAAATCCGAGTCAAAAATGTTCCCATTTGTAAACGTTATTTTCAGACGTATGGAACAGTATTATGGAACCTGCCGGTTGTAGACCAAATCATAATATTCGATTCTAGACCTATTCCCAAATCATAAATATTCGATTCTGGATCAAATCATTTCTATTTTTAGATATATAAATTTGTTAAAACAAAATCTCAGAACTGTTTTCCCCACACAAAATAAGTCGTGCCAACTTTATTATCTTTTTGGAGTATGCCCCCCCAAAAAAATCATATATTTTTATATTTTTAATAAAAATATTATATTGTACCAATAATAAAATGTCGCAGCCATCAATCTCTGGTAATTTGAGGTGGTCGATAAAAAATCTACGACAATACGTAGAACAACAAAACATTTCAGTCTAACAGGATGGACTTGGAACATCTACGTAGTACAGTACAACAACATCATATCCCGATACCTCAACAAGCTATGTATACTCGACGAGACTACATTCAAGCTATACAAAGACTTGAAAACACGTCGGGGGAAGATTTACAAAGTTACATACAACGAAACAATCCCACAACGACTCAACTACACTCGACAAGACTACATTCGCGCTATAAAAATCGAAGAGACATTAAAAAAAAAGGATTTTAAAACCAAAACGCAATCTCGAGCAAATCGTGCGTGATAAAAATATCCACGTCATTTCCACAGGTAGACAAATATACAACGCTGAAAAAACAATTACAACGAAGCTATACAAAGAATTTCTTTTTCACTGTCATATCACTGGTAAATATCGCGGTGCTGCGCACGCTTACTGTAATCTTAAACTACAAGTACGACCTTTAGAATGTCAATACCAGTCATCTTTCACAATTTAGAGAATTATGACGCACACTTGATCACGCAGGGCATTTCCAAGTACCAAAAAGACATCGGATGCATACCCAAACATTCAGAAAAATACATTTTATTCTCAGTTAGCCAATATAGATTTATCGACTTACATACTGACTATCTGCTAGCACCCGAGAATATACCGAAAGAATACTTCCAACTAAACCTGATGGATTCCATAGAGCCTAGCGCGCAAGTGCCAAAATTGACAGGCACGCTCTCTAAAACTAGGTCTAAAACTAGTAAAAGTACACCGAGTTCTAAAAGTTAAGCAAGCACCTTCGATGAAATCATACATCGACAAAAACACCCAACTTAGAACAAAATCTAAGTCAGATTTTGAAAAGGATTTGTTCAAGTTGATGAACAACTCGGTATTTGGTAAAACAATGAAAAACGTCAGAAATAGAATAAATAAAATTATACTGCGAGACGATCAAGTTGAAGAATACAAAGAAATAATCTCTAAACCGAACTACAAGTCTACCACTGCATTTGAAGAATGCAGTTTGTCATTTGTTGAATCGTACAAAACTAAAACGTTTTTAAATAAACCGATTTACTGCGGTGTTAGTATCTTGGACATTTCAAAGACTCTAATGTACGTCTTTTACTACAATACATTAAAAAGAAAGACGTATAGAGACAGAGTAAGGTTGATGTATACCGACACAGACAGTCTGTTGTTGATTGTCTATACCAAAAACGTATACCGAGACATGAAAAAACAGTCTGACTTGTACGATTTTTTCTACCCGATACAACATTTACGGAATGTGAATCGGGATCATTTGCCTATGACCCACGATATACTATACAAACCCACGGTAAACATTTACGTTGTTTAAACTCATACAGTAATCTCTGCTCGTGTATTGTTGTATTTTTCGCTGTCAGTCATTTCAAAGACGTGCGACTCCATTTTATTTTTTAAAAAGAATTTTCTAAATTTGTTTATTTATTAATAAACAATGGATTCCCAAGGAAACACGATTGCTCAAATTTTATACGCCAATAATTATTTACTTAAAACTGCCAAAGATATCGTTGATAAAGCTAAAGGTCACGATAAACACGCGCAAAACGTTCGCTTATAACACCGATGAACTTAAGTCATCTTACCATCATCGTAAACGCAAACAACAACGGATCTTTTAATACGAATTCCGTAGACTTGTTTATTCATTATAAAATGTCGGACGTAAAGCACGATGAACAAGTCCGACGTTATGCATCAGATCCCATGACGTTTTATCAAAATCAACTAAACTTTTGGTGCGCAACTTCGGGTTGTGGCGTAGGATTCGATTTGTTGAATCATAAAAACCCTATCTTGTCGGCTATATTCAAATTTCACGCGTATTTTACAGTGAGAAAGATATTACAATATCTAAAATGTCCAGTTCCAGGCGATAATATATTCAACGACCTGAACAACATCGACCACTTTAGATATTTCTCCACCATCGAGTAATATAGATACTTTAGACAATTTAAATAATTTAGATAATATAGATATTTCTACGCTCCAAATGGGATCGGTAGCTCGTCTTCTAGAGTCTTTTTCGAGTTCTTCAGGAGCGTAAAGATATCTAACAATCTCGTCGTTTACGTCCAAAAGATTTCTGGAGCCTTAAACCGCTCTGAACTCAGTTGTAATTCCAACTGCGACATGGCCAGTTTAGGAGTTAGAGGCTTACCGTTCATCGTGGATATCAGTCTAGTTTGTTCGTCGTTTAACGCTTTTATAACTTTGGGCAATCGTTTTACCCACAACTTGCTACGTTCTGTAGGCTCTAACATTTCGTTAGCGTACTGGTGACCGAATAATCTTTCCGCCAAAGTACGATTAAATCGTTCTACAATACCTTGAGCCCTGTGATTACCCACCTCGCCTCTGTAAAACTACATTTTTAGATTTCATCAGCGTATTAAATTCAGCCATAAACTCTTTACCAGGATCTACTTTGATAATTTTAGGCCACGACAACGCCGACCTTTTGTAAATCTATTTGTATAGCTTCAACGACTTGACCGCTAGTTTTATTGGTCACGGGTTCAGTTTCTTTATATCGAGTAGCCATGTCAACAACAGTCAACGCGTATCTATACGTTTTTCTACTCACTACATCGTGGGGTGGGTATACGAGATCAGCTTGATGCATTTCATTGGGTAATCCTACCGATCTATTAAGACTCGTATAATTATAGGTCTAGCAATATAACTAGGACTCGGTAAATAAATTTGCCACATGGCTTGTTTTCTTAACCAATTTCTAGCATCCTTTTTTGAAACGCCGGCTTTCGACGATAATTTCTTTTACGGCTCTTTCACCTTTCCAGTAGCCTCGAGGACTGTAAAATATATCTTGCAATTTTGTTTCCATTTTATATATATTTATAAATTAAAAAACCAAATACAGCGGTACATCCCAAGATGACTACAATTTCACCCGTTTTTTGTTGTTGACTAGGTACGTAAAAATCGGACAATGTGGGTTCTTGCATTAAACATATCGGTACTCGTAGGTCTTGACCGGTCACGGCGTTATATTCTCTTAACGCGTCGTCAATGTTGCGAAATGTTTTTTGAGCCCTAGCCTACTTTTGTAGTCTTTCGTTGAGATAATCTAGATACTTGGTTCTTTGGATTTGCCATTCATTTCTCGCTTGGGTTAATCTTTCTACGGCCAAGTCGTGTCGTTTACGCTCTTCTTCCGTCTTAAACTCGAAAATAGAAAGTTTGATCCCGTAAACGCAAAAGCGTTTATACGATAGCTCCGCCAACCATCATTAAAACACTTGCCATGATTTATTACTTAAAAAATATATTAGAATTTATAAATAAAAATTAATGCTATTTATGGAAGTAAACTGAACCCTCATAGAAGTTAAAACAAATCCTAGAGCGATTAAGGGTTTGAGACAATCGGTAGTCATTACCCATAATCCTAGTACTATAGACGCGAATCAAACATTACCCGTTAAATTTCCAATGTTGAGTCCTGACGATGTGGTTGTGCCTGGTACTAGTCGATTGGCTTTCAACATTGACTTAGAGTCTGGAGACGACGACGCTAGAACTCTATATAATAACGTTGGGCGAAATTTGATCAAAAAAGCAATAATATGCCTCGAAGGTAAAGAGATTCTAAACTTTTACGACGCGGACATATTTAACGTTTTTAAAGACATGTGGCAACCTAAAAATTCAGAAAATGCATACCGAGGAATCGAATCTCCCAACATTACAAAAAACCGAATCGACGCTAGTGATAAGTCCGAAGTTGCGAATTCTGGAAAAGACAAAGCCATAGCCAATGCTTATAAAAATAGATATTACATTCCTCTAGATTTTGAACTTATTATTATTATTATTATTATTATTATTATTATTATTCATGGTTTATTATTCTATTCTTTCGCCGCCAAGAGCGGAATTGCAGAATAGATACATAAAATTTAAACATTCAAATAACACCAAACTTTATATATAACTAACTTGTGTGGGAAGGAAAAGAAGGAGGGGGGGGGGGGGAGAGATCTACAAGGGGATAGGGGAAATGGCTATGCATGATAGTAAGAACAATTAAAAATATATATCTATAAAAAGGAAAGTAAACAAATTGGATGTTACCTGAAAACACCTATTCCATACTACCAGAATTCTTCTTCAAATTTCAACATTGCCCTGTTAATCTGTGGGGATATAAACCCCAACCCTGGTCCTGTTAGTGAAATAACTACAGCTGCAGTCATCAACAAACCTACTCATAGGTATGAGCGTGAGCATCTCCTGAGTATCGGTTTAAGATGTAAAACAATACCCGTTTCTCCAGCTACATGGTCCACCTTGAAAGACCTACGAATAAACACAAAGCGACCATCACGTCGAGGAAACCGATCTGACCCCCCAACACAAGTGGTACATGCAATACCAACTGTATCCTCGGACAATGACCTGCATATATCAACACCGCCAACATCAACAGACAGTAGTCTGAAACGACCCATGCTCTCCAAACTGTGTGTCCTAAATGCCCAGTCTGTGTGCAATAAAACCAACCTACTGACTGACTACTTTATTGAACATGATTTTGATTTGATTGCACTGACTGAAACTTGGTTATCAGCTACTGATAAACATGATAAAATAATAGGTGAATTATGCATTCCTGGATATGACATGTGTCATGTACCTCGTCCAAATGGAACTGGTGGGGGTATTGCTCTCATATATAAGACTAATATCAAACACGGCCCAATAACATCACACAGTAGTGGTAATTTTGAAAGTCTATGTTGTGATGTAACTGTCAAAGGAACTTTCTCATCCGTGAAGCTGGTAATCATCTATAGGCCACCATACAGCTCAAAGAATCGTATAACCCCTACAATGTTCCTTGACGATTTCTCCGAATATGTCAGTGTACTCTAGGCATCCCCAAGCAAGTTGCTGATTGTTGGGGATTTTAATTTCCACTGGGATACAGATGATTCTGCTGCTCGCCACCTCAATGATATAATTCAAAACACTAACCTGAAACAGTTTGTATGTGCTCCTACACATGTGAGTGGCCATATATTGGACCTTGTCTTTGCACGACCCACGGACAACCTAATTGATTCAGTGGATGTTGCATGTTTTCTGACAGATCATGCTGCTTTGCATTGTGCACTGAATCTGACTAAACCTCAACCAACTAAGAAGCATATTTCCTATCGGAAATATGGATCTCTAGACCATGACAGTTTTTCCAACGATATTAGCCAGTCAGAATTGTTTACCAACCCGTCCAATGACCTCCAAACACTCATAGATCAGTACAACTCCACACTGAAGTCTATTCTGGAAAAGCATGCTCCACTGAAAACTCGCTGTATTACCATTAGACCAGCCAATCCATGGTATTCCCCGTCCCCGGAGATTGCCGATGCCAAGAGACACCGCAAGAAATTGGAGAGACGCTGGAGGAAAACCAGATCAGAATCTGATAGAAACCAATTTAAAGCGCAACGACTCTGTGTTGTTAATATGATCAACAGTGCCAAATCATCATACTTCAAAGAAAAACTAGCCAGCTGTGGGAACCAGAGAGAGCTCTACAAAATTGTTGAATCTCTACTCCACAACAAAGGAAAAACTAAACTACCCACACACGACAATAAACAGGAATTGGCGACAACTTTTAGTGATTATTTCATAACAAAGATTCGGAACATTCGTAATAATCTTGACCACGATCTAGATTGTATGCAGCCCTATACCACCGAGTCATCTCACTCTGATATTACACCATTGGAAGAATTCACACCAGCTCTGGATGAGGAAATCAGGAAAATCATCAAATCATCACCATCAAAGACGTGCGATTTGGATCCAATTCCTACCTGGCTCCTAAAGAACAATCTGAATATTTTGACTCCAGTTATCTCCAAAATTGTCAACCTGTCTCTTCAATCTTCTAAATTCCCACAGCAATTTAGAAATGCCCTGGTGACTCCTCTGCTGAAGAAACCCACCCTCGATCCTGAAAACCTCAAGAACTTTCGTCCCGTATCCAACCTTTCATTCATATCCAAAGTAATAGAGAAGGTTGTTTATTCCCAAATTACTGATCATCTGACTGAACACAATCTACATGAACCATTGCAATCTGCGTATAGAAAACATCATGGAACAGAGACTGCTCTTCTAAGAGTTAAGAACGATATTCTCCGGGCAGTTGACGATAAGCGTGGTGTGTTCCTTGTTCTCCTTGATCTCTCTGCAGCATTCGACACTATAGACTATGATGTTTTATTCCACCGCCTTCAGTCCATCGGTGTTACTGGTCCAGCCCTGCAATGGATTAGATCATATATATGTCATCGAACACAGACTGTGAACATCAATGGATCTTTATCATCTCCCATCTCACTTTCTTCTGGCGTCCCTCAAGGATCAGTATTAGGTCCCTTATTCTTCACAATATACTCCGAGCCTATTGCCGCTATTGTACGGAGGCATCAACTTCAAGTTCATTGCTATGCAGACGACACACAGATATATGGATCGTTTCATCTAGGAAACCAAGACGACGAACATTCCGTGAGACAGCGTATTGAACAATGTGTTTGTGATCTTAAGCAATGGATGACCAGGAATAAATTAAAATTTAACGACGACAAGACCGAACTTCTAATTATCACTTCCAAACGTAGCCAGGATAAAATCAGATGCAACCAGATGCAATTTGGGACTTCTAATATTCAACGTTCTACGACTGCACGTAATCTTGGCATCATGTTTGACAGCACGATGTCAATGGAATCGCATGTCAAGAAAGTTTGCCAAACGTCATACTACCATATTAGAAACATCAACAGCATCCGCCGAATCCTGACTGATGAGTCGGCTGCCATCCTTATCCATGCTCTCGTGACATCAAGGTTGGATAATGGCAACTCACTTCTGTTTGGAATCACCAACACTCTCATGTGCAAACTTCAACATGTTCAAAACACTGCGGCTCGTGTCTTATCCCGAACACGGAAATTTGACCACATTACTCCAGTCCTGAGAAATCTTCACTGGCTTCCAGTCAAACAGAGGGTTGCCTTCAAAATAATCCTACTTACCTGGAAAGCCCTCAATGACAGCGCACCAACATATCTGCAGGATCTCTTCACCCAGTATTCCCCTAATCGCCACCTAAGGTCATCTGACAAACATCTTCTTGTGACACCAAGAACTAGAACATCGTATGGGGACTATGCCTTCTCAGTTGCGGCGCCCACTCTATGGAACTCTTTGCCTCAGGAAATTCGTAGCTGTCAATCTTTACATACCTTCAAATGCCTTCTTAAAACATTCCTGTTTAACTCAACTTATAATTAGATTGCTGGTTTTGTTTCAAGTATACATACATGTACATGTATATTTAACTATTTGTAGAGTTCTGGACAGTTTCTTTTCTTCAAGCGCCTCGGAATATGTCTACATAGATAGATGGCGCTTTACAAATGCTTGTATTATTATTATGTATTATTAATATTACCTTACAACCATAACCAATTCTCATCATTATATTATTACATGTATAATCGATAACACTCTCGAAAAAAGCAGATATAAAAGAACAAATTGTAACCGGTAAGGACAGGGGATGTGGTTACAGATAGGTAGACAACAGGGGGCCGGGGAGGGGATCAAGGGAAGATAATAAGGGAATTGGAAAGGGAAGGGATGGAACGAGATCAGGTTAGGTAAAGAACAGGGGAAAACATATCAATAGTGGCAAGGCAAAGATAATTAGTGATTTTCATTCCAAGTCTTTGTCATATAGATGATCGGACTATTTTGTCTTACAAAATGGTAAGGAGAATTTGTTGGAATTTCTGAGGTCCCTATGATGAACATCTCTCCTACTTGGTGGCAGCCAGCTGCTGAATTCTTTAGATGCAGTTAGTGATTGAAAAAATTTGATGCACAATTGCTCCCTCCTTTCAACCAGAGTTTTGAAGTTACAGGCGACTAATGCATTTTCATAACTCATGTATTGTCTGCCCATCATGATCTTACATGCTCTGCGTTGAATTTTCTCAAGCATCTCACTTTCTGCAATAGTTAGCCCCGAATGCCAAGTAGGAGCGGAATATTCAACTATGGGTCTAACATAAGATGAATAAACTGTAATCAGGTCATGTAATAGAAAATATTAAAATGCTTTAATGTTTTTATCACATGAAGTCTGCCATTTGTTCATTTTTATGATGGTTTTGATGCGAGTGTCCCATTTTAGATCTTTAGTTATTTGCAGTCCCAAGATCTTTACTACACAGAATTTGGTGCCGGTGTGACCAAAGATTTGAGTTTGTGGAACCCGACGATGGGTGAGTACTTTAAAAACAATTACGGACTTTGGTTGGACATGAGAGTGACAGACGACAATAAAAGTCACGGTTCTGGTAGGAGAATAGGAGAAGCAGGTGGTGGCATTTCTATTCATTTAGAAAAGGTTGCCAGTTTTCTAAAATGCTACGTTTTCTTGGTGATGGACGCGCAAATGATTATCGAAGATGGAAGATTTAGTGGCGTTTGCTATTACAAAATCGGGGTTATAGTTAAATAACATGTTTCCAAAGGCACCTTACTGCGCCTTGATATGCGGTAGAACCAACTCTGGTAAAACTAAATTTCTTTTAGACTTGTTGGAAAAAGAATATAAAAATCACTTTTAAAAGATTGTCGTCATTTGTCCCACGTTGTCCAACAACAAGTCTTATCACGAGAGATATTGGCTTTGGTTAGACCTGGAGATATACCTATGCGACTTGGACGTGGAAAACATTTCTCTCAACGAAGCTTTGGAATTTTATAGAACCAGACTACAAGGATTACACGTTATATTTTTGATAGACGACTGCAGCGCGGAACAAGAAATAAAATATCGTAAAGCCGCGTCGGATAAAAACACTTGCATATTGACAAAGCTCGCCTTTAGTGGTAGACACGACAATCACTACTGTTGGTTGTTGGCGCAAAAGTACAATTGCGTAATGACGGATTACCGCGCTCAGACTGCTTTTGTTGTATTGTTTTATTGTAAAGATAAAAGTAGTTTTGATCAATGTCTCGATGAAAATGACGTGGTACCTTTGGAAGAAAGGTAAAAAATTAAAAAGATTCTCAGTAAATTGTTGATAAAAACGGTTCCAGTTTGTTGGAGTTTCCTGTAATTTGCTACGCAACTAGTTGGTACCTAGCTGTAATTTTGCTGAATAACTAGCTGTAAATTTGTTGAACAACTAGCTGTAATTTGCTAAACAACTAGCTATAATTTGCTAAACAACTAGTTGATAGCTAGCTGTAAAATTATTTATAGTTAATCTAAATATGATGGAATATCTAGATTTACTGCTCCAACTCGTGATATCCGTAAACTTGTGTTTAATTTCTTACGAGTATCTGACTTGAAAAATGACGATGCGAAAACATTTTTAATATTATACAAACAATTTTATAAATGAACAGCTCGATAGAATCTCTAAGCACATTGTCTCAACAGCCGGTACGAGTAGAAACTCCTATAGTTGAGTTGTAGAGCATACAAATAGACGTTTATGAGTAGTCGCTTCTGGTGACTCGAAGAACTATTTTGGTAAAGAATACTCCGTAAATAAAGTTGAAAATTTAGACGTAGAAAAACAAGAGAAATTTTACAAAAACTACGGAGCTAAACTAGGTAAAGAAATGATCGTCAGTTTGGGTAGTTGCATGCTGAGTCTTTACGCAAAAGCTCTAGGGGTGACTTTACCTCTGGCTTCACCGTTTGGTTAGAAACTTTGTTTAGACTCTGAAGAATCTCTTACCAACGACTTGGAAAATGACCCTGTTATTTCTAGCAGTATAGCTAGTTTACTTTGCGAAGTGTATTACAAGTACGGACTCTATTTATCTGCTTTGGTAGCTATGTTGATTACGACTAAACACTTGAAAATAGCAGTCATACTAAAAATAGCAGTCATACTAAAAATTGCAGTCATACTAAAAATAGCAGTCATACTAAAAAATAGCGATAGAGCCGACTCAAGTGACCACTATAGAGTAACAAAAA
Organism: Hippasteria phrygiana; assembly: GCA_037893225.1. Taxonomy (NCBI): domain Eukaryota; kingdom Metazoa; phylum Echinodermata; class Asteroidea; order Valvatida; family Goniasteridae; genus Hippasteria; species Hippasteria phrygiana. The sequence continues at coordinate 266,434 of JAZGUH010000502.1, forward strand.
CCACAACTCAAAAAGAGACAAAAAAAACCAAAAGAGTAGAACATGGCAAAAAACTAGCCGAAAGAAACAAAAAGATGAAGGAACAAATTAAAAAGATGCAAAGTCTCGATTTAACGAGTAAAACACCCAACCAAAACCCAAAATGTTGCGATAGATTGTATCCCAAACTGGGGGTATGCAGTAGCTATCTTGGCTGTTGCAGGACTTGAATATCTTATATTAAGTAAAAACGATGCTGTAGTTAACGCTACCCACAAACCCCACAGCCGCACCAAAAACCTCGATCCGATTAGAGATTTTTTAGAAATGGAGTAAAAAAAAATGTATAATTAAAATGGATACTAAACGTTGCAAATACTCTTTATCACGGTGCTGTGTTTAGTTTGTTGACTGTAGGTTATACCATGTTGGGTAAAAAACGTTTAAAAATTCAACCAGCCGACCTTGGGAAATTGGATGTAGAAGATACCGTCAAAGTCACCGCTACGGTAGGTGGTGCTCTAGCTACGCAGGGCTTGGTTAGTGGGTCAAGGTATACTTCCGCAAAATGTAGTAAATACAGCGTAAAATAAATAGGTATAATAAAATGGCCGAAAGGCGGAGAAGATTTCGAAATTGGCGACCTTAATCAAGAAGATAATAATGATCAACAAGATGATGATCTTGTTTTGGACGATCCTCCTCTAGATGAATCTGTAAATTTTCCTCAACAAGAAACATCGTTTATCGAAGGTCAAGGTAGAACGCTAGATGATGGCCGATTTTTATAAAAGTCGACAAAGACAGAGGACTGTCTGTAAAATGGGTAAACGGAAATAAATGTGTTAAATTAACAAAAGTTTTTAAAGTTAAATACTATTCAATCTAACACCAACGTAGAATTTATCAGACATGATCTTGGTTTTAGCAAATACAAAACCCCTAAACAAAAAAATAGATCAAATACAACCCGAAACGATCGAGTTGAGTAATCTTCCAAAAGCAGCCGATGATGTAAGCGACATCTTGGAAGAAGTAGTCGCTACCCAAACGCAAAGTGAAGGGTTAAACTATAGACAGCTTGTAGCTTTAGACAAAAGCTACAAACGCTAAAAGGTAATTTGGAATTAAATTTAGCCGAACTGAGTAAGGTAGACGACCAAATTAATAGAACAAAGCAGAACTTGATGAAGCAAGAAGTGACAAAGAGAGACAACAATTAAACGATAAATTAAAGTAGCTCGATGATTTAGGATCCGCTAGAAGAACGGTGGTGCTTGAAAATTCACATAGACTCAAAAGTCAAATCGCTAGAATCAAAGAAACTATTACTAAAATACTTCAAGACGATACCTCGCTAGCGGAAAAGATTAGAACTCCGTTTTGAGAACAAGGCGTAACGATCGTTAGTATACTGTTATGGCCACTTTTAGTTTAGCCACAAGTACGATCGTGAGTTCGATAGTAGCCGGTATAAGAGGTGTAGCGACTCCAACTCCAACTCCGGTTCCTCCAGCACCTAAACCCGGCGGTAACTTGAAGGATTGGATTTAGAGTCATTTAAACAATTAAGCCAATTTACTAAAAAAGATTGGGGTTCAAGTGTTGGCTGCCTTGCCTGGTTGTTTTGGGTAGCATCGCTAGTTGGCCGTTTAATTTATTGAGCAAAACTGTAGGTTGGTTGGCCGAACAGGTGTGGGCTCTAGTGATTGGGGATGGGCCTTTGATTTTCGTTTATCTGCAAAAACATTTAAAATAGAAATTATTGCTATTTTATATAATGACTACTATACAAACTATTTATCCTAAATTACCCGATGAGACAGTCGTACAAAATTGAAGTCGTACAAAAAGGAGATATTGACCGAGAGAGATAAGCGAGAACAGTTGTATAAAAAGTATAATAAACATTATTACTTGTTTGTCAAATGCAGAGACTTGCGCAGAATGTTTTGGAGCCGCATCAGGCGCTATTGTCATCGCTGGAATAATCGGTGTTATTACTATACCTACAGGGAAGGAATAGCTATAGGTTGTGTAGGTGCGAGTTTAGTCTTGAAATATTTTAGCCAAAAAATAGGGGTAAAGCTAAAAAAAAACACGATGAGATAAGAGTGTTGGCCGAAAAAGCTACAGACGACGGTGACATTAGTCACGAAGAATTTGCGTTGATTAACAACGAATTAAGAAAGTTTAACGGTATGAAAGAAGCTATTAGGACTCAAACAAAAGCAAGAGAAAAATCTGAACGTAATCAAAAGGAAATTGACGATGAAGTAGAAAGGAAAGTGATCGAGCGAATGGAATTACACAAAAAACATCTTATAGAAAAACCTACCAGTTTACAATAATTAAACAATATACGATTTCGATCCGCCTAGTTATGAGTATATACAACCTAGCGCTCCATCTATAGAATAATACATGTATCACTATACAACAAAAATGAACCCTCAACTCAAAGAGAGAGTTGAGGGTTTATTTTTTGTTATAGACTTATCAATTTATCTGAATCACTCAGTATCAGATTTATTCGATATTTGCATACAGTCAAGCGCGCCCCCACTCGATTGTTGATAAGAACAGTCTCCACACCTAAAAACGGCGGTCCTAGCAATGTCCCTTAACAATATATTTTTATTGTGTTGTGTTTTTTATATTTTTTATATATATATTTCTTTTTGGCCCAAGTCGTCACAGTTTTTACGCACAGACGAATTTTGCCTCTCCGCACTAATCTAAAGTTACAAGAAAATCACGTTTTTAGCTGCTCACTTTTAAAATTGAAGATATTACCTACATTTAAGTCAATTAATTACAGAGTTATTAATTGATTAATACATTTTTCTCTTCGTGAAAACTCAGAAGCGAGAAATGGCCCATTTTGCCCCACAGAGTGTCATTTGTCTCTTCGTGAAAACCTAAAATCCATTTCCGGGCAATTTTGCCCCTCACAAACCCTACTGTATAACACAGAGTTCAAATTCGTCTCTTCGTGAAAACCTAAAATCCATTTTCTGGCAATTTTGCCCTTCTCAGCCATAATATACGCTATGGATGAGAAGGGCAAAATTGCCAGAAAATGGATTTGGGGTTTTCACAAAGAGACGAATTTGAACTCCGTGTTAATACAATAGGGCTGTGAAGGGCAAAATTGCCAGAAAATGGATTTTGGGTTTTCACGAAGAGACGAATTTGAACTCCGTGTTAATACATTAGGGTTGTGAAGGGCAAAATTGCAAGAAAATGGATTTTGGGTTTTCACGAAGAGACGAATTCGAACTCCGCGCTATACAATGGAGTTGAGAGGGGCAAAATTGCCCGGAAATGGATATTGGGTTTTCATGAAGAGATAAATGACACCTTGTAGGGCAAAACGGGCCATTTCTCGCCACTGAGTTTTCACGAAGAGACAAATTTATTATTTAATTAATAACTCTGTAATTAATTGACTTATCGCTCAGCTGCCAATGACTTGTGAAAGACCGAGAACTGAACTTTAACATAGTATCAACAATGAATCAGTATGTTGTATAAATGCAGGTAATATCTTCAATTTAAAAAATGAGCAGCTTAAAACGTGATTTTCATGTAGCTTTAGTTAGTGCGGAGAGGCAAAATTCGTCTGTTCGTGAAAACTGTGACGAAGTGATGACATTCATGTCTAGAAACGAGATACATTCTTTTTCCCGTTCTTTAATTTTCGGGCATCGAGGAGTCTCGAGTTTCAATACACACGCTTATCCGCAAAACCGTGATCACTCGTTGCGAAACGACATTTTAAACCTGATATACTTTGTATGCAGCGCGAGTGCTGGATTAAACATCAACGAAGGATTCAGAGACGGTTACACTCGTGTGTAGGATATGACCCTGAAGCGCAGCCGAAAAAAAGAATCTAAATTCAATTTCACTTTTGACTGAAAGGGTTGAATTGAATTGAATTTCACGCTTGGCTAAAACAAATTTGACCCGATGGTTAACGAAATTGCAGACAAACTTATTCTATATTATTTTGGATAGCGTCTGTGTGCCATCGTGAGAACGTGACCTTTGATAAGGATGATTCCGTAAATATAGGTACCAACTTGCGACATGCACATTTTAGGCCCTAAATTCATAAATCACCCATTATGTTTAAAATGTTTTGTATTTGTTATATTCAACGATTTCCTTGCAAATGGTGGTATGTAAGTTCTTTTCAGTAGGGTAGGAATCATGTACACCATCAAAATATCTTCATTCATGGAAAATTAAGGGTTTCACGTGTAAAGGGGGACACCAAATTGCTTTAAATCACATAAGAACACCCTAGAATGTTTTGTGCCATTTTTGTGTTTACTTCAGATAACCTGGTAAATTTTCAGATAAAAACTCTATTGATTAGTCAATCGGTGGCTCTGTCATATTTTTGGGACAAAAACAAAGTTTTACGTGTAAAGAAGTTAGAGGGGAAACCAAAGTTGTATTGCCTGATATTTCAAATTCTGAAACAAGTTGTCAACATTTTACATAATACATGTTAAAAACCTCCTTTCGGATTAACTTTTAGCTAGAAATTTCCACAAATTAAGCATGGCAAATATTTTCAATTTAAACACAAAGTTTAACAACGTAAAAATTTGGGGGGACCATATTTTTCTTGCTTCCTTAAATTCTCTGTACAAACTTTCAAATTCTTTGAAACAAAGTAGAAGCTTAAACTAGCCATCAAAATTGAACAGATATAGTAGTTAATATGGAGGATACGCTCAATAGTAATGTTCACCGTGTAAACATTTTTAGGGGACACTAAAGTTTACACGGTGAACATAGTTTTGCCAAACCTCTCATTGTTAAGAAAATATAGAATTATTTATGAAATGTGAGTTTTACTTTCAACAATGGTGTTATCAATCATTTTAGTTTATAAATAACCAAGTTAACCCTTTAAAAAGAAGGAAAAATCACAATTTTAAATGCTTGTGTTTGAATGTCGCAATTTTTTGACTAAAAAGTTATAATTTTAGGTTATTTTGAACCAAAATTAGGACAATGCATTGTAATAATACAAATTTTGTTGGTTTTATTTAGTGCACACTGATGTTAGTTACACAATAACAACACAGAAATGAATATGTGAACTAAGGCCCACCAAAAAATACTTTTGTTTCCGATTAAACGGCCTTTCCAAATGGTGGGGGCATTTCTATTTTTTCAATTGTTTTTTTAGATTCCTGTTACATGGATCTTCAAAATAGGGTCATTAGGGCCTTTTTTTTTGGGGGGGGGGGGGTTTGTTGGGGGAGGATTCCGGTTACATGGCCCTCCAAAATAGGGTCGGTAGGGGCAATTTTTGGGGGAATTCCGGTTACATGGCCCTCCAAAATAGGGTTTGATGTTTCCTTTTTTACAACAGTATAGACCTAATAAACAACAGGGAATCAGCATTGTAGTCACCTTTTGTTTAATGAAAAAAGTTGATAACAATGTCACCGAACTCTCAACACTAAAATTTACGGAATGTCTTTCTACTTCTAGAGGCCTCACAAGTAATATTGTCAAGTGCTGGAAAAAAGGGTGCAAGTCTTGATGTATCAAAATGGCACAGCGTGTAAACACTTTCATGCGGGATAGCCTTGATGACAGTTCAACTTCAGTGTTCAACGAAGCCCAAGAGATGATGGCAGAGACATCAGAACTTCATATAATAAAAAGAAAAGTTGTTGCCTGTGTTCATAGCTTTGAAGAAGTGGGAAATAAAAAGTGAAACCAAAACAGTATGCAGGACTCGTTGGATAACTTATTTAAATCACCGTCCAACGGGAATGTTGGGCTAGGAGGGGGGGGGGGGATGGGGGGGGGGGGGGGGGGAGATGAGAACATTTCCCGTCCGTAATACACTTGACACCTATAAAATAAGTACTGAAAAAACGCAGGCTGGAGTTTGGTATCTTGTTATCAGAATACACATCAGAACTGCCAACCTTTTAAAACTCATTTCAGTATTCTGAAAGTCAAAAATCTGTATTTTGCTAAGAAAATCCGTATTTTTCATGAAATTTAAACATAACCTGAAAGTCACATTTTTTTTGGCGCAGGCTAGTCCACATACCACTGTAACGGCAATGGTTTAACGAGTACCTACGCGTTGGATGGACCGTTTTTTGTTTTTTTGGTTTTTTTCTTCAAAAGTAAAGTTGCATCCGTTCAGTTGGGATCGCAATAATGTTTTATGTAGAACAATGAATGAACATACTAAAATAGCCTATTAATCAGCAAAACCAATAACAAAATATATCTGAAACTAACTTGTTTTTGCCGTCCCCATATCACAAACTGCTCGCATGTGTTACAATAAAGTATTCCAATGCCGTACATACAACGGGCCGGCGTGCCCGGCCAACTAGCAACCCCATATACGGTGCGTTACCGTAAACACGTTAGCCACACGTGGAATTATCCACACAGCCATCATACACTCAACCACTGGTCCACTTCTTGTCGCAATTTGTCAAAAGTTTTGATTAAAATAGCTGACTATCCTTGTTGATCCAACTGTTTGTTGGTTATCGGCGGGATTTTGTGGATACGATTTGAAGCTTTGCATGGTGGGTGCGATAAGAGAGAGACTGGGATTGCGGGTAACACCATGTGAAATAAGTCTCTTCTGGGAAGAAGTGTGGTTCTGAGAAGAACCGGGGTGAGTGTGTAACTCGACGTTTTGGACAGTAGAGAGATACACCGTACCCTGTGAACCGGCCATGCTGCTGCCCGCGCGCAATCGCGGCAAAACTGCACGTTCATGGTGAAAATATGCACCAAATCCAAGCTTGCAGCAGTTTGCACTAATCGATCGATTGACCGAAGTCGCATTGCGGACGTCGATGGGATTATGTTCGATGCTTTTGGCGAACGCTACCAAATAGCTGTGGCTGCAAATTTCAGACTCGGGGCGATGTTGCGTTCTGCGGGAGATAGGCAGCGTTTTCGTTGCAACATCAAGGTTTGAATGGCGATCTTTTTAGGGTCAGGGGTCAGGGGTCGGGCCTAACCATGCATGACAAATCCACCACGATAGTATAGCAATGTACATTACCACTGGCCCCCATATTTGCGGAATCACCCATATACGCAAACCTAATTTTCTATTTTAATGGCCAGTCTGCATGATATCGTGAGAAAGTGACCTTCAATGAGGCGTGCAACGACACAAAGCCTATTGCGCTATTTTTACTTTGAGGAAAAACATTCGCTAAGTGATTGTGCAATCCTGTACATGTATTTCCATTATCGATCACAATGATGACTGCACAATCATGCAATGATGGCGATTCAGACGACTAGAACTAGGTCATATGGCATGTGCCATTTATATGCTCAATTTAAGATTTTCGTGCAACAGCAGTGGGGACAACCTAAAATTATCATAGACTGGTTGGGTATACACCCTCTGATCAAAATTTCGGGAGGTGCCCACTAATTTTTAACGTGTAGTTTGTGAAAATACATGTTAACCAACGGTACATCAACTATATTTTAATGTAATTTAGACTTTTCCTGACCAATTTAACAATTTATGCTAATTAATCTGGGGGGGACTATTGGGGGACTGTTGTCTAAGTTTCTGGTGCAAAATACAGGAGATACTTATTATTTGTTTACGTATAGTTGATGAAAACCCATGTTAATGGTGGTACACCAAGTGTACGTTAATGCAACATTAACATTTCTTTGCAAATTTCATGATTTCTAATATAGTAAATGGATACTTTCATCTTCTCAAGGTTTTTGACTTCATTCAATAATCAATTTTAAGTATGCAATTAATGAAAGCTCATATAAAGGAATGGTGCATCAACTATATGCTGATGTAATGTTCTTGTTACCGGGTACATTTTGTGATGATATTAAAGGGACACATTGCCTTCAAATGTCATGAAATTTTGCTGTTTGGAAATGTTCCTTATCTTTTATAAGTGTTGTTCATGCAAAAAAACACGTATAATGCGTTGTAATTAGTGAGTAGTGATTACAAAACAAAAAATTGGCCTCTGATCCCTGACATCTGACCCGCGAAACATAGACTTATTTCCAGTAGTAAATACCACCGTCTGAATAATGCGCAAAATACGCTGTAGGAGTTTTTAGGCTGGCGCCGCAGCCAGTGGCCTTGTAAACCTATCAGATGATCGCCTGGTACCATTCTCTACCTCGCGACACATATCGCCAGTGCTGCGCGCCGCGTGCCATCTACATCAAAATGGATCAACAGAACGTACTTCAACCAGCTGCGACTGGAAATACGACTGGTGAACATGGTCCGCCATTTTGTGGAGTCAAAAATTTGGTTCTACAAAATGGCGGACCGTTATTTGTCACGAAATTAAACAAAAACCACGCAATTTGAAGGGATAGTTATGTGAATCTTTATATTCTACTTTAAAAAAAGCTTCCCAACCATATCCATTTCAGTTTTATAGCCCAAATCGCAAAATCCAAAGCAATGTGTCCCTTTAACCAATCTTAAACAAATTAATGTTATCTAAGCTTTTATGAACTGCATTACCAGCCAAAAGCTGCTCTGGATCACGTTTTTAGGGATCCTGCTCGCGAGGTGGGTTCGCAAGATCCAAGATGGCGACGTGCGAGACGGACAGAGAGAAAGTGTGTATTTTTTCGTAGATTTGAAGTATTTAATGAGCTTTTGTGACAGTATTTAGTCATAGGCCTAATTCTTTTACAGTGTATTTTTGTTATTAAAGAAAGCCATGTACGATTTATTTATGTATTTTCTGAAAATACTAGATAGTCTACCCTTCTGCTTACAAAATCTGAAGGCGACATTTGTCACGTAGTACAAATTCTCCTAGCATGCAACAGGGCGCCCTAAAGGATTCGCGATCATGTTTGTTTTCGTCCGGCTCTGGATCACCTCCCGATCTGTGTGAAACAAACAGGCCCTAAGTTTCAGCGTGTTCGATTACTTACCCGCGCTTCCAAATCGGGGAAAGTTCCACATGCGGAGTACGTTAGAGCATGGAGGAAGGAAACCTTCCTCCATGGTTAGAGTAAACGAACGATCTCGGGTCACTCGAGTGACGCCAACGCGGCTAGTGACAACATCTCTGTAGGCCTGGTGGCGCTATTTGCGATACCCAATTTTCTGTCGGCACTGTGACCAGCTTATAATTTGTTTTTTATTTATTTTTGTATCATTTATTGACAAATTGATAAGAAATGAACGAGGCTCAAATTTTCAAATAAACAAATTTGCAAATTAGCAATAATATTATGGTCACAACTTTTTAGCTGAAATTGTCCTCCAAAATGACCCAAATTAAATCAACAAAAATCCATAGCTTTGCATAGGGTTAACCTATCATGATCACTGACCCCTCAATTTATTTATATATTGTTTTACTCTTTCCAGTCGGAAAACTGCCATTGTCGCCAACATTGTCTACAAAAGGCCTGTCGACAACTTCCCTAATGCACCCAAGGGGGTTAGGGTTAATGTAAGCATCTCACTGGGCCAGCGCTGTAGACGGGCGCCATTCAAAACCAAACGGCTCTTTTCAGAGCCGACCCATATTCACAACAATTGATTCAAGTCATGTGCAGTTAGGCCCTACTGCAGTATTCATTAAAATAAATGGCCAATGCAAAATAAATAATTAAATACAATTTACTTCTTAAAGATAAAAATATTTCAAGCGCATTATATGAAGCGTAATTTAATAGTAATATGAAACATGCAAAGAAAACCAACTTCTTATCTTTCTTGCCTAAATATTCTTGGCGAGGGTAAAACAGTAAGCACAGTCAATCATTATCAATTATATAAAAAATATGACAGGGAGGGGCAAAAGAAAGTATCATTCAGAATAATAAAAAGACAGATAAAAATTCAAACCAATGCAAAAATTTCAATAACACGACATTCTCCATTAAAGACGTTCGCTCATCACAAAAATTCGTCCATGGGTATGGTGCGTAAACTGTGCTACCTACTCAGATAAACCTGAGTAATTGGTTGGAAGATGCACTGGCGGTGTGTCGTTTTATGCAAGAGTGTGCAAAGTTGTCTATTTACAACTTGACGTGACATCTGTTTACACATTAAGTGCTTAATTAAAAGCAATTATTACTCACGCAATGTGTTTAGATTCCCGCATTGTTGTGTCAAATGGTAGTTTACTCAGACGTGTGAGTTACACGACTTGTAAATGCGTATGAGCCCTTCTGACTCACGAGTGTGTTGTTACATTTTAAACATTGTGCATGAGTCGATTAAGGCGTAGCGTGGGTAAACCATCCCTAATTTGACGCATTTGCAGAGTCAAATTGTGGCCGACTTATTACACGAGTCATGAAACACGCCCATGTGTAAGTTGATTTTCGACTGCATAAATCACTTTTTGCTATATGCCTAACTCAGACGTGTGAGTTACATGACTTGTACATGCGTGTGCGCCATTGTGACTCATGAGTGCGTCGTAACATGTATACACGAGTCGATTGAGGCGTAGAGGTGGGTATAAGCTATCCCTAATGTTATGCATTTACATAGTCAAATTGTGGTTGACTAATTATACGAATCATGAAACATTACCGTGTGTAAATTTCTTTTTCACGATCAATGATCGTACCTTTCGTACGCAGAAGACGCGTCATTTTACGCATGAGCAGAGTTTGGATAACTGCGCCAATAAAACTTTTGACCAATTATAATACAGCAGTATTTGGATTGATGCCAAAACTACCACGGCAACCCGCGCGCTGGCTCTGTGACAGAATACACTAGTCTTTCATCAAGTCTACCAATCTATAGCAATCAGAACGTATCCCTTTGGCCTTATGCTATGACACTCCGTGCGCCTTGAAGAAAGTCAGAGTATATATTGTGTGCCTCTTGCTCTGCTGCGCGCAGTTACGTGAACTTCTGGCTTAACGATATTAACGTTTAGGCGGTGCATGATCGGGCCGACCACGCTTCTTGTATGTTGCAGATACAGCCTCTTCAAGGAATACAAGGTATGTGCCACATCGGTTACCTCTTCCTTTTTTCGTATGTAATGATAGACACGATCTAGTCGTAGTAGGCCTACTGCTGCATATTCTTTTCTCAATAAAATGCAAATCACAGCGAAGCGGAATGATGGATACTTTGTGCCAGCATGACTGCCGCCATGAAAGCCACGATGTAGCCTCTGACAGCTAGACATTGAGTGCTGAAACAGGCAAAATAAAAACATGCCAACTTTACTCACTCTTATAAAGCTGACAAAATTGTCAAAAAATTGGGTAAAAGTGTAGTTTAGGATACCTCTATTTTTGTCGTATAAATTCAATCATTCAACATCACAACTCTTTCCAACAGAATTAGACGGAGACTGCAGGGAGCAATGCTGCTTTTGCCAGCTTTCTTCATCAAGAAAGGGAGGAGTCAACTAATTTGTCACGGTGAGCAGGTTTGTTATATTCCAGTTGCTTACGTTTTGTTTCTGTGTCTTATAGAGGTTACAATCAATGGTAACATATTTGTTTTGGGAATCTAAATTTATTGTATCATCCAGTTTTAATGTGGACGACATAGGCCTACACGTTCTGTACATGAAGCAAACACAAGGAGCTACGTTTACATGGTTTAAGGCTTCCCTCCTCTATACAATCAAATCAAGTTTTTTTTATATACCTTTTATAGCCGTCTCATCATTAAACTTCATTAGGCCTATTGTGTCAAGCATGATGCAAGGAACTCACAAAATATGCAGGGAACTTAGTCATTTTTTTTACTTTTTCAAAATTCTTATAGAATGCGTTCCCTGGTAGGTACGGGGTTTTTGTTGTACAAACACAATGGAAGTTGAAGATAAACAATTAGTTAATTACTTTTTTTTATTACAAACTATTTTGTAGGAAGGATCATCCCTGGTCGAGCCGCACATTTCACACACTGAGGAGGACATTATCTCCAAGCAACATGATTTGTGATCTCTGCAGAGTCAGTCATCAAAGCTTTTGAGGTCACTGGTGTCGTGGAGGCCATGGTACACATATGTCTCGTGACATGCTATGTTTTCGATGTGGCGTATATACATAAGGAATGTAAAAGAACTCACCTTCTTGCATAGTTTGAACTCATTTAGTGGGTACAACCCATTCTGCCAGCAGTTGTATAAATATTGTGTTGCGTGACTTGCTTAGAATGTAAAAGAACTCACCTTCTTGCATAGTTTAAACTGATTTAGTGAGTAATTATTGGACCAGTCTACCCAGTAGCTGTATCATTGGTGTGTCAAATGACTTTCTAAGAATGTAAAGGAACTCACCTTCTTGCGTAGTGTTAACTCATTTCGTGAGTAATTATTTCCCCATTTTACACATTAAAGCGTGTTAACTAACTAACTTAGTGTTTGAAGTTACACACTTTTGCGGTTTGAATAATAAAATAAATACACACAATGTGTGTAAATTTTTCACGGAAATTTACTCGTATACGGAGTGTCATTGTGTCCAAGTTGTCACTCGTCTGATGTGTCAAGTGTCAGTGAGTATTTGTACATTTTACACATTTCATGTGTCCCCTTGTGGTGAGTAAATGTAAACATTTACTCGTTGGTCTGTCGTTCTGGAGTCAAATGAGTAAGTTCAATTTTAGTGAGTATTTGTACATTTTGCTCGCATGGTGGGTCATTCTGAACTCCAAGTGTTTACTCTTTAAGTGAGTATAAGTCGCAGTTACACATTTCATGGTGTGTCAGTCTGGAGTCAAATTTACTCAGAATTGGTGCGTCTGTTGCGCGTTAAAATTTGTGTGTGATCACCCACATCGTCGGTGGGAAAAAAGAAAAATACAATTTAGAAGGTTCAAATATTAAACAGACAGTATATGGAAACTTTTTACTAGGGGAGTACGAGTTGACTTGGGTACGAGTTGACCCAAAATCGTAAGGTCCTAGTTACTCGGACTAAATCATGACAATAATGGAAAATGTTCATGATCAGTTAGCGCATGTTTATCAGAATAAAATGTCTATTTTTAACTTATAAATTGCGTTTTTGTACCCACCTGGGCCCAATTTCACGGCGCTGCTAAGCACACGTTTTATGCTAACCGAGCCCCCCTTAGCAAAGTTTTCATTTCACGGCGACCGTAAGCAGACGTTTTCTGCTTAAAGGGCTTAGCACACCAAAAGGCATGCTAACCGGCCTGATTTTGTGCTAAAGGCCGCCATCTTGTTTGTCGTACATGTATCGATATACAGAATTACAAACAAAAAGTATGGTTTTGCGACGGTCCCCGGCGAGGCCCCCAAGAGTACCATGACAGGGAAAATCCCTTCGAGATGTACTCGGAAACGCAAGTGTGGCGCGGTACCGATTTCGGCCACAAACAAATATTGTTGTTGACTGGAATGGTCTCCGATGCATGCCATCCATCACACAACGGAACTTAGCATGGCCCTACCACCACTGCTGCAAGTTTGTCTGGCAATAGTGGTGGGAGACACTGTCCCAAGGGTCAGCCCACCCACGGCTTGGGGGCTATTGATGGTCAAAGCACTCATCCAAGTGCTCGGCAATGAAAGAAAACAAATTAAATTCCCCGATCCCCAAAACGAGGAAAGGTTGATGAACCTAAAACAATCAGTATTCTTCAGAGTGGCTGGTAATTATAAGTTTTAAACGAAAGACCTTTTGATTAAAGATGGTTTCTAATGTTGTTAAGTGTTAACGAACGTTTTTCCTTTGCAAATTAAAAATAGCTGGGAGGGTAGATCGGGTGTGGAAGGCCAAGTTTTAATACTCACAGTAACGTCACAGTTTTCATGACAAGCGTTGCTGTAGTGCTGACATATGCAGGAAGCTTCTATTGCAGAAAATATCATTTAAGTCGAGGAAAGGGGAGATTTGTACGTATGTGTCCAACTTTTGAGCCGCGACTTTCATTAAAGTTTTCCCGTGAAGACGACTCTCACATTGACTGCACTTTCATGTTTTTACTTTGTACATGCGGCGCGTATACGTATGTACGTACGTACGTGTGCATACACGTCCCCATGTGGGTTTAATGCAAAAATTGCGGAACGAACCAATCGATAAATATATACAATGTATCATTTTGAGAGCAGCTGGCCTACCATTTATAAACAAAAAGTGGGAAATTCTTTAGCCGGCGCAAACTATGAAGATGGGTGTATCATCAGGGTTCAAATCAGCTGGCCTAAATTTTTTAATGGTTCAAGTTAGCAAAGGTACTCATTAAAAAGAAACAAGGGTTGAATAATACACGTTAATATACGTCATAAACCGTACATTTTCAAGAATTTAGATTTTTCAACAATAAAACACATTTTTGTGCAATATGTACAAATAAATAATAACTTTAAATATGAAGATAGCTATTATAGCATTTTACGTGTTTAAAAAAACAACGCTCAATATTTTATTTTACCACCCTTTGCGTACGTAAGACGTCTGTGGACGCAAACAAAAAAGTGTCACCAGAGGCCGGATGACGCCATTGGCCGCCGTTTGTGCAGTTTCAATCCATTGTTAAATGATTGTGTATGTCATGCTTGACTGCACAAACACATTGTAGCGGTTCGATTTGGCTGCCAGAACCGCTGCAACACCCCGACGTCTCCCGTAAAATACCGTGCCCAAGGGGTTAATTTGAATTGTGAAAAGCGTTCTTTGAAAAAACAACTACAGATCCATAATATTTATTAAATTTCAGGGTTCCCCAAAGTCGAAAAGGGCGAAGACTTTCGCTTTCCTTCCCAGCTTCCGTCATTTTTGCAGACAACGAAAACCGTGCACGCTAGCAGACGACGCATTTATCGGATGCGCGCGCATGTATTTTTGTGCTAAGCATAGCATCCGTGAAAAGTTCGCCGTGAAATACGCTTACGCGTAAGCAGATTTTTCTGCTATGGTTAGCACAAAAATTTGCTTAACGGTAAGCAACGCCGTGAAATTGGGCCCTGGAGCTGAAGTTTTGCTTTCCTTTCTTATTTTGCTGATGTCACAGAAGCGCTGATAACAACTGTAGTGATAGCCGATCTTGACATCTGTTAGTTGTGCAGCAATGCATGATGATTCTACATCACGAAAATCAATTCACAACTTCGTCGCGGTCTCGGTGACAATTTTACTCTCTTTGCAGTCGAATTTTAGCCACATTGTTGCAAAATCGACAAATCGTTTCCAGTTGTCATTACGAAATATAATAAAATTGGTTTTGGCTGAAGGAACGACATGCATTACTCAAAATTGTGACGAAAATGCGGCAGCATTCGCCGTGCCAGTGTTATCCACGGGCGCCGCCATCTTGGTCTTCAACCACATAATACGGCGATCGCGATTGGTTAATTGCGTTAAGTAGGGCCTACTCCTGTAACAATGCTGCTGATTGGCTGAACGTATGATCTCAACATCCTTGTTCACACAGTTTGAAAACAGGAAAAACACTAGAAAGTCTTCGTTTTTTTACGGCTTAATGTGCAATTTTTATCAATGGGGATCAGGGGCGGATCTAGGTTTTAACCAAGGGGGGGGGGGGTTTACCTGAGGTGATTGGCCTACACACCCCAGCGTGCCGAATTTTCGACACCCGACAATTCCGCCCCGGGTGGGGCGGACCCGCCCCGGGCGGGGCGGACCCGCCCCGGGCGGGGCGGACCCGCCCCGGGCGGGGCGGAAACGCCCAGGGCGGGGCGGACCCGCCCCGGACCCGCCCGGGGCGGACCCGCCCCGCCCCGGGCGGGGCGGACCCGCCCCGGGCGGGGCACATGAACAACCCGGGGTTGTTTAAAAGTTTAAACAACCTTTTTCTCTGCAAATGGCCAGTAATTTCCTAACTTCCTCCTCGCTAAAAAGAATTCCTGAGATTCCGGGTACACTATGACCAACACAAAAGAGGAGGGGGGGGGGGGGTTCCCCTGCCCCATATCACGATTCATATGGCGCTGCGCTTTTGGCCAAGCCGTATATACAAATAACAATAGCGCGCGCTTTGACATGACCTTTGAAATTCTTTTGCAAATTACGTTGGGACCACCTGTTTTTCAACCCGGGTTGTACGAAACCCCGCACGCGGGGGTGAAAATGTGCGACGTTTTACACTAGCCATTTTGCCCCGGGGCCACCCCCAAGATCGGTCTCGCCCCGGTTGAAAAATCTCACTCCTGGTCTGGAGCAGGGGTGAGTTCGCTCAGGGGCGAGACCAATCTCGGGGGTGGCCCCTGGGCGAAAATGGCTAGTGTGAAACGTCGCACATGCTTACCCTCGCGTCGCCCCAAGGCCACCCCCGAGATTTTGTCTAGTGTGAAAAGGCCTATGACCAAGTAAATAGTGTTCAAACTAATCCAACAAAAATCCATGCAGGAAATTGATCATCTGTCTGTTATCACAACTTAATTTTAATACATTGTACTAGCCATTTATCTATCAAATATGTTAATGAGTTAGCCAGTTTACTTGGACAATATATGCAGATATTTTTCAATTGGAAGGCGATTCTTCAGGTTATTATACAGGTGTTGAGCACGAGATACATACCGGTGACCATCCTCCTATTCGTTTCCGTCCATACAGGACTTATCCCTATATTCGGGCCGAGATACAAAAACAGGTGAGCAACATTATCCGAGAGTCTACTAGTTGTTGGAGTTTTCCTGTATGTATCGTGCCTAGCCGGTAAAAAAATTAATATAGATGTGCGATTGACTTTCGTAAACTTAATGAAATTACCGCTGGAGACAATTTTCCGTTGCCGAAAATCAATGACACCTTAGATACTTTGGGCTGCGCTAATCCTCAGTACCGGTATTTTACTACACTTGACCTTGCTTATGGATATTGGCAAATTGGCCTTTCAGAAGATTCCAAACAAAAGACCGCATTCGTTGTTCAAGACGGCCTTTATGAGTTTCAACGAATGCCATTCGGTCTCCACAATGCTCCAAGATTTCAGAGAGCAATGCAAGAAATTTTCAGAGGATTGAATTGGAAATTTGTTCTCTATTTAAATGATTTGATTATTTTTAGTCAAACATTCGATGAACATTTATCGCATTTGAGCTGGATTGAAGCTCAAACCAAAAAGTGCACCTTTATTTGTTCAAGAACAAGTGAAGTACATGTATTTGGGACATATTGTTGACAAACATGGCGTTGCTACAGACTGAGGTAAAGTTAAAATTATCAAGGACTATCCAGTCCCCACTAAAGTGTCACAAGTACGTTCTTTCTTGGGATTGGTAGGTTATTACCGAAAGTATATTAAAAACTACTGCAAAATTGCTGAGCCTCTGGTCATAAACCCTTTTGTTTGGTCTAAATATTTGTCAAGATGCATTTAAAGATCTCAAACAAAAATTGCAAGAGCCTCCGGTCCTAGTTTATCCAAGATTTGATGGAACAGAACTTATTTTGCAGACAGACGCCAGCAATGTTGGTTTAGGTTTCATTTTGGCACAAAAAGAAGTAATCTGTTATGGAGGCAGAACACTGAGCAAGGCCGAAGGAAAGTACATCACCACATAGTTGGAAGCATCAGCAGTATAGTTATAAAGAAGTATATGCTCCCTATTTACAGCAAGTGGTGACTGATTTTGTACCTTGAAATGGCTTTTCAACAAAAAACAAGAAAATAAGAAAATTGTTGTCTTGCAAGATGGGCCCTTAGGCCTATCAATTCGATGAAGTTCATGTCAAAACTCCAATGCATATGCACTGAGTAGAATATGTCAAATGACCTCTTGTAATTACTGTGATCATTGTCATGTTGCATCATCGTGTAACTTTCCTGAAATAGAGACGGATCTAGTCTGGGATTCATCCGATTTAGATGAAATTGAACCCGACATTTTTCAGGATTCTCAAAGCTCGACAAATGAGCCAGTTATCAATGTTGTGAGAAACTCGAGATATCATAGAAACAAACGACATGTAAATAATAGTGATCCAGTCAAACCAAATGTGCCTCCATTCCCAGGGGAATTAAAATTAGAGCATTTAAAAGATGCAATATTAGTTGATGATTTTGCTGGGCCTATGATGGACTACTTTCTCTTGAATGCCAGGAAAGCAAAAGATATATGAATGCATGCTGACCAGTATTTTGTCCATGAAGATCTTTCGTACAGACAGTGGCAAGTCTATGGAAAAAGGACAACTCTCGAGCAAGTGGTCATTCAACTGTATATTCCGGTATGTTTTGTTGACATTGTATTGACAAATTGCCATGATCATGTTTTAGCTGCACATTTTGGATTTCAGAAAAAGTATCACAAAATTCGTCAAAGTTATTTCTGGAAAGGCATGTACCATGACATAGATAACTGGGTTTGGTCTTGTCAATCATGCTCAAAAAGAATAACTCTAAGACATAAAGTAGTAGCTCCTCTTGTTACTATGAAGGTAAATCCTGATGCATTTGAAAGAGTCAGTGTAGATATATTAGGCCCCTTGCCAATAACAACTACTGGCATCCGTTATGTACTTTGTTTTACGGATCATTGTACTCGTTGGCCTATGGGGCCGTTCATAAAGTACGTTTTTGACACCCCCCTGTACGCATGGCATACGCATTCCATATTTCTTTTTGACTCTCAGACTACCGATACCCTATTCTAGCATCATTAAAAACCCTTTGGCACGGTATTTTACGGGAGACGTCGGGGTGTTGCAGCGGTTCTGGCAGCCAAATCGAACCGCTACAATGTGTTTGTGCAGTCAAGCATGACATAAACAATAATCCAACAATGGATTGAAACTGCACAAACGGCGGCCAATGGCGTCATCCGGCCTGGTGGCACCTTTTTTTGACGCCATATGGCGTCATCCGTACGCAAGGGGTTAAACGTCACAGTAGTATGATTCGCATGTCGCATCCAAAGACTGAAATAAATCACAAAATTTTGACAGAAAAACAATGCAAACATTTTTGTTAACGGACCTGAAAATGATTGAACAGCGATATATTTTGAACCAAAACAGCAGTCAATGATGACATATGAACCAAAAAAAAATAAAAATATCCTGATACACTATTTTTTGCATAGTTTGCTCTTGACGTTTCATGAGTGGTTTATAGAGGAATCCCACAACGACGAGTTTAGCGCCCATATGAAGCACGATATGGGAGAAAAGGGACCCCCCCTCCCGGAATCTCAGGAATTCTATTCAGAAATCTAGGGGGGATGTGTTAGATAACAATAATCTGGAGTGTGCTTAGGGTAAAGGGATAAAAGGGAGGGGGGGGGGTATCCCTTTCCCCCATATCGTGCAGGGTATCTTAGCGCCGATCTGCCCACTTCCGCGTTTAAAAACAAGGATCTCAATGTCGCAGTAAACAACTTTATGCTGATCGTGCGCCTGCGCTTCCTTTTATGGCCTGATTAATTCATGCATGAATGAATGTGCTGAAAAGCGTTGTTTTATTTGCCACTGACATTCTCGCTTTCAACCCGGAAGTGAAGTGCTAATGTGAAATTCCTCTATTGAGATAGTGAAGAACGCTTTTTTCAAAAATATGTGTTTGAACAAGAGGCAGTTGATATACATTTGTACAAGACGTATATATTTTTTGTTCTATTGTTTACCTCCAGTACAAGAGCGGTTTTGGACAGCACGCGGGTGAAATTGATACAAGTATACACACATACGTTTCCGGTGTAAACTGCCGGTTTATAAAGCAGTCTTTTTGTTGCGGGCTAAAAATAGGCCGGAGTTGGCTGGCGGTGGCGCTGGAAAAACTAATTTACTTTTGGTTGGGGTGAAGGGAACTGGTTATAACTGTTTTCGATGCACAAAAGCTGGTCCTGGTAGTTATTTATATGAGATATTACATTGATTTCATGAAAATTCATTAAAAGCAAATTATCGGTTGCGTACGGTACGCATTGGCTTGGACCCTCCTCCCCCCTGTACGCATGGTGTGCGCAATGTCACCCCCCCCCCTCCCTCCTTCGTGCGTACGTACTTTATGGACGGCCCCTATTCTTTGGCTAATATTGACGCATCAACCATAGGTATAGACCATTCTTTGATTATGTAATTTGTGACCACGGTTGCCCAGCAACATTGCTGAGTGACAGTGGAATATTTTTAGTAATATTGTTCGTGAGGTTTGTTTGATTATGCAGACACACAAATTTAACCATCAAGTTACCATCCCCAATGTAACGCTGTACAAGAATGTTTCATACCCATTATTCTAGATACTGTCGCATTATGTAAATGAATGTCAAACAGATTGGGATCAGTATATTACAGCTATTCAGTTTGCGTATCGTTCAACCCCAGCAGACAATTCGGTTGGATTTAGTCCGTTCTTCTTGCTTGATAGCAGAGAAGCACGATTACCATATTGGATGTAACACTTTTACCCAAGCTCGATTATAAAGACAAGTCATTATATACATAATCTAGTTTCTAAGTTACAGGTATTTCGAGACGTTTCGAAACTTCATACCGAAGAAAACCAAGCAAAAATGAAAGAACGATATGATGAAGGTTCCAAGCAAGTAGACTATCGGGTTGGTGATCTCTTTATGGATTTACATTCCATTGTCTCAGAAAGGATTGTCAAAGAAATTGATGAAATTATGGTCGGGACCATATCTCCTTGTACAGCAAACAGGCCCAGTAAATTTTCGAGTTAATTAATTAAGAACATGCAGAATAATAAACTGGTTTCGTCACCAATACATGTAAATCGTATGAAGTTTGTTTATGACCGATACATTCGTCCGGCCAACCATATTTTCCCCGTTGATCCTGAGCAACAAATTCCCCTAGAGGATTTAGTACAGGCCGATTGTCCGGAAGATGTATTCACACCATTGAAAGCTAAACAGGAAAGAAAGAAAGAAACCAATTCAAATTGTTCCTGGAGTACCTCAGAACTCTTCGGAAAATATCGAATTTGAGGTAGAGCGTATCCTCAAAGGGAGATATAGAAATAATCAACTTCAATATTTGATAAAGTGGCGAAACTTTCCTAGTATTAAGTACAATTCATGGGAACCAGTTGAGAATTTGAATGCTGCAAGTCTCGATTATTTGAAGAAAAAACCTGTTCGAATCACTGGCAAGAAGACATTAAAGCAAAAATAGATGTCTGCATGTACTTGACTTATCAACAGTCCAGTGTATAACCAAACAATGTTTTTGTATTGTAATTGGACGTATGTTGTGAAGATTGTTCTGATTATTATGCATATATTTCAATTGGAATTCATGTAGTATGTTGACGTCACCACTAAAGTGTTAAAAAATTAAGGGTTTAAATAATATGATTATTAAATTTGAGATTATTTACTCCAGCCCTCGATGTCAAGTCAGCACATGAAGGGAACGAGGACGGTTGTGTGAACGAGATTATACGAGATTGCGTGACTGAGTGATGTGGAAACCGCCCTTGGGAGTTATGGCCAGACTCTACCTCCAGACGAGGGATCCGCCTGATTGGGGATTCTGCTGATATGAACAGCTATCGAAGACCGATGTCGAGTTGGACAACAGTGAAAATTTGTTAAATTATGATTGATATATATGTATATTAAGTTATTGTTGTCATTTAAAATTAATTGGCAGGTGCCAAGTTTGTTAAAGTGGGGGCGTATGTTGTGAGCATTTCTGGAATTCCCAGATTAGCCACTTAATGCGGCTTGCGGGATTATTCAGTTACGTAATGACACCTTTTATATACGGGCCACGTTGCTGTGCTCGGCGCAGTTGGTCCGAGGGAGCCGTCGACAACGCCCATCTTGCTGTTTCTTTTTGTATTAAATTTTTCCAGAATGTAATAGAATTATTTGGACCCGGATTCTGTTTCTTGAGTTTCCTTCTTGGAGGTGCTTCATCCCTCATGATCCCGGTACCGTGTTATAGTTAACACAATTTTTGTGTAACTGGTGTTGCACCCAATAAGATATGTTAGGAATATCGATGCCACCATTGTTAGGCTGACCATTACTCCGGCTCTAACCATGGTAGGACGTATGAATTATTAGCTCTCTGGAATTTACCGTGAACATCTCTGACAATGTCGGACTGTAGTACCGTGCGATTACGCTGCTCGCCGGAGAGTGTAATTTCTTTAACACTTGTGAGGCTTACTCCTTGGGACAACATATACTGTGGAGACATTGATGAGGCGTGGGACTGCTTTCTTGACCTATTCATGTCTTGTATTAATGAAAGCATTCCCCGCCGTATTCAACGTAAACGCAGGAAACCCTGGGTTACTAATGAAATTAGGAGGCTTATTACTAAGAAGCGTCAGTGTTATGTTAAAATCCGTGCTTGTAATAATACTGATAGGCAAAGTAACTTGTGGAAGCAGTATCGTTTATTGAGTAACAAGGTCAGGAATAAAACCAAGGCTGCAAGGGCTCAATATATTCATCATCTGATGACACTGAATGACAATGGTAAACGTTTTTGGTCCTATGTTAACACTAAGCGATCAGTTGCTCAAGTAAGGTCCTTTAAGATTGATGGAGTCACCATCTCCAATCCTCGGACCATTGCCGATGCATTTAATACCAAATTTGCCTCTCGTTTTACTGGTTCTTCCTCATCTGATAGCATTACCTCACCAGACCTTGACATTCCTTGTCTCTCTTTAGTACATGTCTCAGCTTGGGAGGTATTGCAGAGAATAAGGAAACTCAAATCAGGTAAGGCAGCTGGCCCTGACGGAGTAACAGTCAAAATGCTCAAACTTTGTGTTCATGAAATTTCTCCTGTTTTGGCTAAGTTTTTTAATTTCTCCATACGTCAGGGCAGGTTACCTAGTGCATGGAAAGCCGCTAACATTGTGCCCATATTTAAGCATGACGATCGGAGCGATATAAATAATTATCGCCCCATTGCCCTAACTTCGGTTTTCTCCAAGCTATTAGAAGGTTTTGTAGCTGACAATCTCAGAATGCATGTTAAAAGCAATGGGCTGTTTTATAATCTTCAACATGGTTTTCAACCAGGGAGATCATGTACCACGATTCTTGCTGACACTTTAACCAAGTGGTCTCAGACTTTGGATCAACCTAAATCATGTGTTCATGTTGTCTCTTTAGACTATAGTAAAGCATTTGACTCTATTTCTCACAATATACTCATGCAGAAGTTGCACAAAACATATGGTATTCAAGGTCCTCTTTTATCATGGATTGACTCCTTTATGTTTGGTCGTAAACAGAGGGTTGTGTTCCATGGTTGTTATTCCGATTGGACTATAGTGTTAGCTCTGGAGTGCCACAAGGCTCGGTTCTAGGGCCCCTTCTCTTTAATATTTACATTAATGATCTCCATTTAAACTTAGAAAACTTACCGTACCATTATGCGGATGACACTTTTGTTTTTAAGCAGATTAGGTCTAGCAGTGACATTGCTCAGCTCCAGGATGATCTCAACACCATCAGTAGTTGGTCTAAAAAGAATTATCTTGCTCTTAATATTCGAAAATGTAAAGTCATGGCTCTAACTAGGACCAGGAAGCAAACTTTCCCCTCGTTGTACTTTTTGGATGACATTCTCATTCAAGAGGTGAAAACTTTAAAATTATTAGGTATTCATATTCAGCACAATCTTAATTGGGACGAGCATGTGAACTATGTCACTGCTAAGGCCTATAAGACCCTAGGCTTCATGCGCCATGTTATGGGCGACTGTAATAAGAAAACTTTACTTGCTTTATACAAAGCAATCATTTTGCCGATCCTCGATTATTGTTCCCCTGTTTGGTGTGTGCACAGAGTTAAGCACATTGATCAGCTTGAAAAGGTTCAAAGGTATGCCACCCGTCTCATTCTGCATCAACGTAGACAGGAGCAATCTTATCCCGAACGGCTCACTGAATTGCATTTATCCACACTGAGTGGCAGACGAGAGTATTGTTTTGTGAAATTTGTTTGTAAGCAACTGATTAGTAGCAACTCGGCAAATTGTTCACCTAATTTTTTAAGTAGTATCAACGTGAATAGCAGACATGCCAATTCTAGTTTAACCTTTCACCACTTGTATGCCCGCACTGACGTATTTAAATATTCTATACCTTGTCAGTTTGTGAGGAACTGGAGTTATTACCCTGACAACTTAGTAGATATGTTAACCTGTGCCCCATTCCCTGCATTCTTGAGAGAACTAAGAGGGTATCTTAATTTGTAAATTGCAAACGGGTCTTAGCATTAATCGGAACTGAATATTGTAATGACGTTTTTGGCTGCCCATTTTTAATTTCACTGATTTGAAATTGTGTGGTTTTAATTTCTTTTTTTATAATTTTTTATTTTTATTTGGTCGATTTTTTCTGATATCCTGGCCGAATCCTTGCCATTTATGTCTTTTCCCTCCTTTTTTTTATTTTTGTTTTTGTTCAATTTTCCTACCTCTTTAATTCCTTCCCCTCCCTCCTTTTTTTTATTTTTGTTTTTGTTCAATTTTCCTACCTCTTTAATTCCTTCCCCTCACCCTTAATTTTGTTCTGTTTTCGTTATACGTCTCCTCCATTTCTGTCCCACCCACTCCTATTACGCCCTTTCTTTTGTTTTTAGCCAACTTTAATCCCCTTTTATATTGCTTTGACTCCTCTTTCTCATGTGTTGTTGTGTGTTGTGCATTGTCTGTGTATGTGCTCTATGTTGTGAAGGGTTGGAGAGACACGCCCTTTGGCGACAGTGTTTAAATTCACTTTTTAGTCTTCTCCTAGGCAGCCCTTCACTGTCATGTTTCGTCTTGTCATTTGTTTGTTGTTGATGTCTATTTTTCTTTTTTATGCAATATTTTAGCAGTCCTTTTTAATATATATATATTTTCTAATCCTTGTATAAATAATGTATGTTTTTTCTTGTATTTTCATAATGACTGCCTGAATAAACTAATAACAACTTTTAATTAATACGGAACGTATTGGAAATATCAATAATTTTTATTTGACAAAACAAATCAACCTTTTGCGAGTTTTAATTTAGAAATGCCAACACATAAACTTTAAAGTAAATTTTCTCGGAAAGTGTAATTACGCGTGAAAGCGTTCTTATGCCCTTCTGCCGGGCTCACCACACAGTATGTCTTCATATTTTCAGCCATCACAAACATGACACCGGTACAAACTAGTGCATGTCTGTACACGTAAAACCCGTTCGTGCGATCGCACACGAAGGCGAGTCATAAATATTGCGGGTTGTTCCATTGTACGTATGGATATGTTCCCATTGCCCAGTGACATTTTATTTCAGGGTTGATTCTTTACTTTGACATTAAAAAGTCATTTCTAAAATTTAAATATATAACCTCGAAACCCATTCTTTAAATACGATTTTGTTGCCAAATAAAGTACCATTGTCTTTAAATTCGCTTACGCTAGACAATGCACCCCTTTTACACGAATGCGGTCGGTCCAGCTGGCTCCTGAAACTGTGCTCACGAATTATGCAAATGAGGCAAAATGCTGGCTTCTGATTGGTCGAGAGGCCGGAGAAAACGTGAAAAAGGGGCGTGGTTTTACCTATACAGACGGGTTGCACTACTCATGTTAAACAGTGTTTTATGTATTCTATTTAAGTACCCAATTGTTTATGCATTTTTTTCAAAACGAAATACATAACAAATCTAGCCTTTTTGACTTAAAAAAACAAATAACAAAAAGAGGGATGCGGCTTTAAAAAAGGATGCGGGCGGGGACGTTCAACTGGTTTTTTTATTTTTTACTTGGCCTAAAAGCAGAAAGCTATTAGTCCAACCTCATCCCAATGATGATCAAGCCATACCCGTTCTCTCGCCGAGGTATTGGATATTATAATTAAGTGAAATGCAGACGTTGTCTTGTGGAATATATTACAGTGCTGCAGAATACATGTACTGTGAGTTTTCGTGATGGGGATACTGGGTATTAAACTTAACGTACACAATCCTGTAATTGTCCAGGCTGGTGCGTGCAAGCCCATTTAGTTTCACGTTGTGGTTCCATACGTCTGAAAATAACGGAAGCCAAGCGTTTAAGAATGGGAACATTTTTGTGACTCGGATTTTGGTGATAGGACAGTTTTTGGACATTTTTAAAGGTTAATTACGTATTGTTTTTCTCATGCACACTTTGGAAAAATTCTCTTCATGGAATCGTTATGGGCAATTATTACGAAGTATCAGCTAGTTATTGCAGTAACCAATCAGAGAAGGCTCAATGATACACAGATAAGGGCGTCCGTTTTTATTTCTATGGTTC
Organism: Hippasteria phrygiana; assembly: GCA_037893225.1. Taxonomy (NCBI): domain Eukaryota; kingdom Metazoa; phylum Echinodermata; class Asteroidea; order Valvatida; family Goniasteridae; genus Hippasteria; species Hippasteria phrygiana. Next base: position 292,637 of record JAZGUH010000502.1, read on the forward strand.
TCATTTCCGACCGACCCTATTTTTGGCTCCCGACCAAGAAAAAAAGAGCCTTTTTTTATGCCGCCGACCCTGTCTGGAATTTCCCAACAAGAAAAAAAATTGAGAAAAAATGATGATCTTAAGAACTTCCAGGGACAAATTCCGGAAAAAATTACGTCAATGGTAATTTTACGCACCTATTGTGGCTGTGCGAAGCGCCCGGTGTATTCAGTGTGTGACTATATATCTCCGAGGACAAGAGAAGAAAGGAAACACATGAATTGAAGCAACTCGAACTACATAAATTGTATATTTATGGCGGCGTCCACGGTCAAAACATTTGTGAGCTGTGTGGTGCAGTCCCGACGACAAGATATGTGTCAGATGACACAAAGTTCATGTACCTACCGGAGATTTTGGGGGTTGAAGCGACGGGTCGAACAGTGAACGTCAAATTAGGTTTTAAATCACCAACACAGGCCGAGCCCGATCAGCAAACTTTGGTCGATGCACCGTTGCTTAAATTGATGGCTATGCATGGTGCAAATGTCCAAATATTCCTCGGGGAGAGTGACAACAACTTTTTACTGTAAATTAACAACTGTATGTTTGAAAAATGTTAGCCAATCTAAAAGTAAAAAATATTTTAGGGGATGATTTGATTTCGTTTTTGAAATCGTGTTAAAGTGTGCACAGATCAGAAACTTTGAGCTCCATTTTCTCAACAGGGGGTAAAGACTCTTACCACTCCAAAAGGTATCAGCATGTGTGCTCGGCATGTCATTTGGTTTTAACCCCGTTTTTTGTTTTTTCCGACCGACCGACCCTCCCTCAAGGCAAGAAAAATTAGAAAACCATAGAATTAAAAAGGGACACCCTAATGGTAGATTCCATGTTCGGGATGAAACTAATATCTGGTATTGTGAGGCACTTTAGTGATGCAGATTTATCAGCTTTAAGTACCAGGTTGTCGGTAACCTCTCTTGCATTGAAGAGGGAACTACGAGCGTAAAACAGTTATCCCCATAAAATGTATTTGAAGCAAGATATGGGACAGAGGGACCCCCCCCCCCCCCCTTGTCAATTTGTAGACTAGTGTACTTGATATTGTTTGTGCAAACAAAAGTATATAGGTGGCGTGATTTAGCAGTTTCCCTTGGATTATTGATTAGGGCCTACCTATACATGCAAGACCTAAGATTCCATAATTGCCTCCAGGACCCAGTTGCCAAGCACACGATGTTCTGCTAACGGAACCTCGGCAGCGTACTTTGCGCTAAAACTTCTGACGTTTGTCTATAGATAGCACATTTTCTGTAAACCGTTAAGCAATCATAAAAGTGGGGCAGTGACGAACACGCACCTTCCCAGCCAATATAGCGTGCCATTACAAGGGGTGAAAGGCCTACCGTTTTAAAACTCTGTCCCGTTATCACCACCGACATCACTGAACAGAAATAAAATGTGCATTTTGTTTTAATAAATCGGGGATACTTTGCGAATAATTTTTCGAAAGTGGCTTGCGTTAGGGTTGAGGATGGGGCTAGATACGTCGGAATGTCGGTTGCTTTTCAAATATATAACGTCAATAATGCAGCGATTGTTCTCAATAGTAAGTGATATCATGGAAGGGAAATTCAATGATATGAAATATAACCAAGGTGGTATTTTAAACATTTTTTTAATTGAGTATCCTATCCGTTTGCCAGAGAGTTAATCATTCTTTACAAAATGTGCTGAATCACGAAGCCCACTTCAGTTCTGTTTACAAAATTATTTATCAAGGGATGACAACATCCTTAAAGTGGGATAATGACATCCTGAGATATTGTATCACGGGATGACGACATTCTGGTAGCAGGAAGTCGGTATTCTGAGAGAATTAATTAATTCCGGACATTATTAACTGTTTTACGTTCATTGTACCATTCATAAAACAGTCGTCGGCATACGGCTTGTCGCGCATGCGTGCGTGCGCCCGTGTAGGGATGACCTCATTGGGTCGAGGGGTAACGATTTGAACTCCATGGCAGCGAAAAGACATGTCTTACGGGTGTCTCTGTGAATTGAACGGTAAATTTCATCTTAATCTTAATCATGGAACTCCACTTGTTCCTCAGGTGGCATATCTAGTATTTTGGTGGTCGTTTTAAGGGTGAAATCGGATGTTTTTATTAGTCCAAAGCCGACGGCATGCATCTTGCTAGACCCTAATCGCCAGATCATGTCCAAATGTTAAAAAAGGCGATAAAGGGTCCAAGTTACTCGGACTATTGAATCATAAGGGATTGACAGTACCCCCAAAACAATGACTATTAGATAAATTAAAACAACAATATTGGCCTATATGAACAGGTTTTTTTTTAAGGGATGGTGAAAACCACTCGAAAAGAGTGAAATTTCCACTCTTTCGGGGAGCCATATAAGGGACAACTCTTTTTCGAGTTGTCCCTTATATGGCTCCACAAAAGAGTGGAAATTTCACTCTTTTCGAGTGGTTTTCACTCTTTTCGAGTGGTATTTATCAGAGATTCACTCTTTTCGAGTGGTTTGAGAAGGGATTCACTCTTTTTGAGAGTAAGTTTTTCACTCTTTTACATTTAGAGAGTAGTGATCGATGCGCGCGATGCGGACGATAACAGACATGACAGCAGTGCATGCGCGCCGTACTTTAGATTTTTCACACGAATAATCATTAGCTTGTCTGGTCCGACCCTAGTCTTGGTTCAAGACGACAGTGATCGATAATGGATCGTGTCGCGTCGCGTTTATTCGTTCTATACAGTGCGCCCTCTAACAGTACGATTAGACCAACTCATGGGCTCGCACTGTCGTCTTGGGAATCCTGCACTTGCACCGGGCCGTGTAGCTGTTTCAGAATACTTCCTGGCTGACAGACACTCTTATTAAAGAGTACCAAGAACAGCGCCAATTTCTGTATGGCATGCTGAAGGGAACATTTGGGAGATTTTGGCGGTCAGACCACACCCGGACACTGGCCAAGAAAGTTGAATTGTTGAGTGGGGTTATGTGGTCATATGCTACTCTAAACGAATACTGGGAGGTCGTCTCGTGGGTTATGGTAGACAATGAGTCGGAAGAGTTGCTAACCAGCTACTACAAAGGCTTGGCAAGAAGATATGATTTGGCGAATGTTGAAAAGGCAGTCATCAGATGGGTAGATAAATGGGGGCTGTGTATCCCCAGCGACATCATCATTGAAGGAGAAACTAGTGACCACTTCTGATCCTGACAAGGTGGATGATCGGGACTAGGAAAGCTGGATAAAGGAAAAGGGTAGAAGGCTAGCAGGCACGTCCACCTACCAGGCATCATCAGGTCTTCAGCTTACTGTGGACAGAAGACCCTTTGCGCGACAGAGTGCTTGCCGAGTCTACTTCAATAAACAGATAGGAGTTACTTGACCCATTCCACTGTATTCGACGATTTGGCCGGGCATGTGCATCTAAAGCTCACCCAGCCTATGGTCGATTCATGTCACTGTTGTGAAGTGCTTTCTTTATTGTGGATGAGGATGACTTGGCAGCATTAAAGCGGGCAAGGATGACACTTGGCCAGTCGAGTGAGCCATCCAAAACAGAGGTCAGGAAACACTGTAGGACACGTATCCCACCACCCTCGGAGCTTCAAGCACGTGTTGAGGCTGTCCTTCATGCTTTCCTGCTGGTAGAGGATGTGTCTGGTGTCAGGCTCTTCACGCACAGACTGCTCGATGAATGGCACCTCCAGCGGTTACACATTCAAAGAGCCTGCCTGTCAGACCCAGTCATCATGCCAAGTGGTGGTAAGCAGTGCCAGTTTTTTTATGAAGTGTATTAACTTGGCTGGAAGCAGTCTGTTGGGAAATTGATTTCAAATTTAGTACTTTTTAGTCCCTAATAAACATGCGTAGTTTGATGATAGACAGTTTTCGAGTAATGCAAAAAACAGTTGATGAGAGACTTATTTTGTTCATAAGTTCAGTGTAATGCACTGATGGGCTCCAGTAAATAGAATACAATTTGAAGTATTTTCACTTTTTGAGGTTGGAGGAAAATCCCAGAAGAATATAATGCAGAAAACCCACGGATCCAGGTAGGGACTAAAAAGAAGTGGGACTTGAACCTGGGTCACAGCAGTACAGTGCAAGGCAAGGAAAGGACCACTTTGCCAACTTGACTCTCCTAGACTTCTACTCTGTTGCAAGCACGTCACATTTCAATTTTCGCCAAGCTCACAATTAATCTTCTCTGCGTTTTACAGAGGATGACACTTGCCTTGCTGGAGGGGTGCCTTATCGTCTAGTTGGTGAGACTCACCTTGGTCGTGTCATCTGCCCAGAGACAAAGCTGTGTGTCTGGCAACCAATGCGGGGCTCATCACAACTGGAGAAGTTCCATCCTCATCAGGCCAAGTGGGTGACTGGGAAACGTGTTAGCTCTGCACTTTTCCAGGCTCAGAGTTTCCTTGGTTTAGGAAGGTGAGTCATATTTGTTGTTGTTGCTCATTGTTTAAGGGCCATGACACACCAGGCAATTTACAGGCAACTTGCTCCGGGAAATCTACATGAAGCAAACGAAAGGCAGATTGAAATTCAATGTAAAATTCGTTTGTATGTGTTTATATTTTCGCTGTGTCAGAGTTGTATCATTATGAACTTTATTTGTTTTGTCATTTTTTAGTTCAATTATGTTTATGTTTTTATGTAATCTTATTATTGTATACTAATGAATTGTTTTTTGTGATATATTTTTGTATTAATTGCCTATCAGGTTTACATTAATTACTGTTTATATTTTAATAACTGTATTTGATTTAAAAGTTACTTTCAATAATTGTTATATGGCATATTATTGTTCTAAATACAGGGCCCTCAAGGAAAGCAGTTTTTTAAATGAGGAGGCCACCCTGTTTAAATAAGACGGCAAATAAAATGTTCTAAAGAATTTCCAGAAATTGTTCGAAAAATGTCATTTAGTCATTGAGATAGTTCCAGCTTGTAATATATTCGGTTGCCTGTAAACATTGCTTTGTGTGTCATGGCCCTAATGAAGATGGTGCGGTACATTACAACAATGGTTCTTTAGTATTGTTGGCATCACTTTGAACATTCCGCAATTGGCATAAATATGATGCTAACAATTGCAAAGGACCACTGCCATCAATGACTACAGAAACCAACAAACTGTTATCAGTAGTACAATTGTTTTGAACATTAACTTTGCAAATGACCATGTGGTGATTCTATTATTATATCCCTCTGTGTATCAACAATCAATGTTTACTTTTTGCTGATGATGACCTCAAGGTTTTTTCGTAAAATTAACTGTGTGGACGATAGCCTTTCTTTGCAGTCTGATTTACAGAAAATTCATTTGTGGTGCACCACTTGGCATTTGTTCCTTAACCTCAAGAAGTGCAGTATTCTTACGCTCACTTCAAAAAGAAACATTGTATTTTTAATTACTCCATTTATCATGTTTATGACGATGTGTTGGAGAGGGTTAGTGTTCAAAAAGATCTAGGTATTTTTATCGACACTAAGCTAAATTTGGTTTATCATGTGGATTCTTTGATTAAGAAAGCTAGTCGTCTGACCGGGCTGGTGTGGCGTAATTTTCGTTCCTGTAATAACGAGCATATGTTGCGTACGTTATACTGCACTATCATCAGACCTCATTTAGAGTATTGTACTGTGGTATTTAATTCAATTTCCAAGTCTCAATCTGATAGGCTGAAAAGAGTTCTTATTTCATGTTTAGGACTCTCCATAATAACAACCCCAATTTTACTGATCCTATTTATAATGAGTTATGTGACTTGTTCAAATTGTCTACTCTTCTCCAGAGAAGAACTGTTAACGACTGTTTGTTTTTATATAAACATATCCACAATTTTTTTTATTTAACCAATGCCAATCCTTATCAAATGCATGTTCCTGCTCGCCGGACATCTTGCATGTCCCGTGGAGTCGTGTTGAGGTAACTAAGCAAGGTTTTATTTCTAAAATTGCGTCTACCTATAACCGACTTCACGGGACTTGTGATGTGTTTGGGGCAAGCTCAGTCAACACCTTCCGCAGAGAGATTTACAGAGGTCTAGCTGTCAGCCCTTAAAATTGTTTCATTTGATTTGATTTCAATTCCCCCCACCCGAACTCTCATTCATATTTTGTATAACTCCAGACTCCCTTCTTTATATACCCCTCCATTTCCCCCTCTTTTGGTCCCTTCTTATCTTCAACCCATGCCACTTCCCCTACCTCCCCCTCCCCTCCCCCAGCCCTATCCTTTTCTTAACCCATCCCTTCCTCTTTTTGCATTTTCTTTTCTTTTGTCACATTAGCTGTTCCCTGTTGTCTTACCTTTTCTGTACGTGTTCACCATCCTGTCTTTCCCCTCCCACCTTTCCCTCCTCTTTTTCTTTGACCTTGTTTCTAATCATGTGCAATATGTGTATGTATTTTGTGCGATAGTTTGTGTATGTTTGATGTTTTTAACTTGTGTAATTTTGTATGTGTGAATTATTATTTTTTATAGTATTTTATATGTACATGTACATTATATTGATTACATATATTTTATGTAAATTTACAAAATCCCTGTTATTGGCGGTACGCCGCTGTTGGCGATTTTTTTAAATAGAAAATAGAAAATATATAAATAAATATCAAATGATAGCAATAGCATTCGATAGAACTTGTGCCAGAAATAGGACTGCTCCTTCAAAATGCAACTACTAAAGCAATATCTGGAGTACAAGGTTTGGTATCATTGCTTTATGTATGGTACTCTATCCAGACCAAACAATATCCCTGTGTAGCCACAGTTACATAATGTTCTTTATGTTCAAATATCTTTTTTAATCAGGTGGAACTGGAAGAGGGCAGTTGAACATCGTAAGCTCTGCCTCCCAGTATTTGACCCCAAGCTGACATCAGAGATTAACAGTGCCAACATAGAAGAGTACGGCCACGCCAAATACCCAGACTTCATTTGCAGTAACTCCCCCAGTGAAGAGCTGTTTGGCGTGGACTACAGCCATGTGCAGAGGGAGACTATGCAAGAACAGATCAAGACTGTCTGTTCCTTATCGGATGAACACAAGCCAGACATCATTAACACGGAGCAAGGCATTGACAGATCTGAAAAAGCACCGTCAGACACCGAAGAGCTACAGGAGGCAGGCACGGACTTGGAACTTCAAGATACTCTGTCAATGCTGATGAAAGGTGGAGACATCTTGAAGGTCATTGGCCATGATGCACGCTACGGGTGAAACGGTAACTAAAAAGTATTACTCAATAAATGTTAACAAAGTTGCACACATGTGCTTCGCTTGAATATTCACACCTGCAAAATACGCTCATTATCTTTAGGCCACCTGACTCCAAGCAGGCATTATATGAAGTTACATGAACAACAAAATTCATATTAACCCTTCTATGTACAGTGCAGTTGCCATAGAATTGTCAGACCTTTCAAAACCTTTCAAGATTGCTGGACTGAAGGGTTTTGAAAGGTGAGAAAACTGTCTGATAAAACAGACCTATGAAAGGTTTCGAAAGGTGACACAACTCTCTGAACAACCTGGTATACCATAGCCCAATTGTTCTACGTTTCAATACCTTTCAAAGGGTATTGAAAGGTGTGGTAGTGCAGTAGCAACGAATTCCGGAGTGTTTGAAAAGTAGGGCTGGGCGATACGGCGATAAAATCGCGATGATGCGATATTCGCCGCCCAAAAATCGAAATCGGCTACATGATTTTTAAAATCGAAAAATCGAGATATCGCCGATATCGTTTTTAACATCGGCGATTTTTTTCGGAACCCCCATTTTCCCTTTAAAAATCGGCGATACTTTCGTTTTACCAGCAGATTCGCTAACATTTATTTCATTTAGTTTTCATTATTTGTTTTACGTACCTGTGTTCGCGCTGTTCCGTGCGAAATTACGGATTTAGTTCCGATTTTAATAGCAGCGTGGTTTGACCAGACGCACGTGTCTTCGAGCTTCTTGTGATGTGTACGTACTTAATCACACAAGATCAAAATCATTGATCACGTCGGACATTGTACATGTGCATTGTACAACGCATGCGCCGCACTTGTTTGCCTTTTCTCAAGGCTCATTTCGCTTCGCGTTGCACTTGCACGTGCATTGTACACTGGGAATTTTAAGACGGTGGCATTCAGTGCGGTTGCTTGCACTTGACCAAGGCTAGCAACAAAGCAACGCGCACGCGCAGATGCGCTTTAGGGGTTGGAGTTATTGAAGCAATTGCTCTAACCCCCCAGGTCTTAGTAGCCTTTCCTCAAGGCGAATTTCGCTTCGCGTTGCGCGTGCACATGCATTGTACACTGGGAATAATACGGTTGAGCTTTCAGTGCGGTTGTTTGCACTTGACCAAGACTACATGGAATGCACACACACATGTGCGCTGTATAATGAACGGTGCCGAGAAGTTTTGTCGGGGTTTAGAAAACGATCCAAGAAACAACACATTTAGTACACAAGGTATTTGTTTCTATTCCTCCATGGTTCATCACACGTTACATGTACATGGATGTGCTATTCTATCATCAAATTTATTGGAAATAACTGGAATTTCAAGCAAGGTAATCTTGACTAATCCACACAATAGGACAACTTCAAGTGAACGCTGCGAAAAGCAATATCACGATATTCTTCGGTATATCGAATTCCCCGATATTCCGGTGTTTTTTAAGAGGCCGATATGATTTTCGATATGAAAAAATATCGAGATATCGGGAAATAGTGTCATATCGAACAGCCTTTAGAACGGCTTCAAAGTCAAACAATGCCTGGCGACAATGGGGCCCGGCGATTATGTAGTTACGAACGAACTTTTGCGACATTTGAATTATGCTGAAATTTGTTGACGATTTTATCGCCATATCGGCGATATCGCGGGGAAAAAAAATCAACTACGAAAAAAATCAATATCGTCAGCCCTATTGAAAAGGTTCATAATTATTTTTTAGCCATCTTGCCAGTAAGGAGATTTTGAAAGGTTTGGAAAGGTCAAACCATAGGGGAGTTAATTAAATTTGGAAAAGTTACATCCCTGAAATTTGAAATGGCTTCACATTTTCGAATTGGGCCTGACTAATTTACAACATTTGAACTGTATATTTTGAAAACTGTGCTGTTTAAAATAGGTCTCTTTCATGAAACAAGCTAACAATATTGTAAGATCGAGATTTAAATTCAAATTTGACAAAGTCGTATTTTGAATTCTGCCCAAAATCAGCATTTGGGACATTTTCTCATTGTGCAGATAGCAACTACGTGACGTCACACACTGAATTGACAAATAGGAGCAAGTACACACCGTTCACGTATTACAAACAAACTACAGAAACTGTCTGAGACGCACATTTAGTCTCGGAGACAAGACCCATCTTTGGTCTCCGATATTCATCTTTATCTTTAAAATAAGTAAGATTTTTAGTTGCATTTTGTATAGCTGCAAATCGTATACTGTACCATTTAATTGTTCAATGCATACATGCATGTGCTTGTGCATCTCGTTTGACCCCCCCCCTCACTTTTAACTTATTGATCTTATTAAATGTTAGACAGTTTGCTATTTAGCTTTTTGGGTAATTTTTTTGCAGCCTGCCACTCTTGAATTCACACCAACAGCTCCATCTCCAATGGACACCGACAGATCTACTGATGAGTACAGTTATCCTCCTAAAGGACAGGGAGAAGAACCAGTTCCAAGTAAACGTCCCCGCCTTTCAACAGAGACACGCCATCCAGAAGAGAGGCTGTCTCTAGCAGGCAAGAGCTAAGACGCAGCAACTTTGCCGGCAGGGTCTGCAACTGGCCGCCAGACAAGTGGACTCAGGAGATGAAGGACACCATCAACAAATATTGCTTGCAGATAAACGGGGCATGCGCAGGCTCTCCAGGGTGGGGGAGTACAGCAGGCTTGTCTTGGATCAAGCAGGCAATCCTCAGTCATCTGCGCATGACCAACATGCACTTCATCCAGATGTATGAACGTCGCAAGAACCGTTTGCTTGAGGGGTCTGCGGTGATAAACTACTCAGAGGAGCAGGCAGCCAACATGCAGACGCTCACCAGCACCCTTCAAGCACCAGCGACCGTGCCTGTTCATGTGGTTTGTGCGGACACTTCACAGACATTGGGAGAAACACCACAGGTAGGCCTATGTGCCTTATTGACTTGCAGAGTTCTGCTCAAGTCCTCACCGGGAATCAGACGTCTACCGCTTTCAAATCATTTAAAGTTAGATGTTCATGGGACCTGTGACAAAGGGTTTTCTTTATCATCATTGTTCATAGTTAATTGTGACCTTGCATATTGTGCTTTTCACTGGGACTTGATGGGACTCGTGTGGGTTTGATTAAGGTGTCTGTTTTTATTTGTATGGTTCTCATATTGTTGGGCCTATGAACGGCGAAAACTATAAATCCTACACAATATAACAATAACAATATGTTTACATGATTTACAAGGCTCATTGAAACGCGTGTACATCAACACTATAAATACATCTACTCCCAAAACAGCCTTCAACAGGTATCAAATATGCTAAAACCAAGGAGCTTCAGGAGGGCCCCCCTGGACCCCCCACCGGGGCGCTGCCCCTGGACCCCGCAAGGGTGAATAACGCGACCCCTTGACTCCCGGCCGTTGCACACTCCATTCGCTTCGCTCACTACGCTTTATTTCCTTACAAAATATGTTCCTGCTTTTTTATCAACACCCATTCTCATACCTGATTTATGTCAATAGATGTAGTTACACGTATGCTCCATTGCAATCTGGTAGGAATATAACCTAGGTTGCATGTTGGTCACATATCAAGTTTTCATGGGGATCATTTGATTGCCCTAAGGACTTTGCATACATTTGCTTAGAAACTACGTCCATGCACTAAATCCATATAATTTTCTTTTAATGTTTGGAGGTGCAAGTTTCTGAACCTAGACGACAGGAACATCCCAGGTGGAGGAGGGAAGGTGATCCAGGACCTTCTCATGAATGCCAGGGCGATGACGGCCAGGGTTCCAGCCAGGTATAAACCAGCCAAGTTATAGAAAGCTCAACTGACAAGCTTGTTCACACACTTACCGCAGCTATGTATTCTGGCTTCCATTGGGGTCAGCAGAGGAGAGCAAACAGATACACCATCAACTTCAAGTCAACCACCGTCTGTCAAGCCAAAACGTGTTCGAAAGAAAGACCCAAAAGCTGGCTCAAATATTGCAGGCAGGATCTGCTTATACTGTGGTGGTCCTAAAGGCCAAATAGCTGGTGAGAAAAACCTACACTATACCTATGTGAAAAAGGGGAAGACGGGCTATTTCTATTGCCCCCCAAAAATAGCGGCAGAATATGGTGTGCCTGATACAATGACATTTAGTGAGTTCAAAGATTCACAGTTCTGGGCAGCAGCAATCCCAAAGTACAAGAAGAAAAAGCTGAAAAAGCGGCTGCCCTGCGGGAACAGAAAGGTTGGAAAAAACCTGGGCGTGTCAAATAGTACACTAAGTAACATGACAAGCATTTCATGAAAATATCTGGTGTCAAGTACCAAAAGTAGACTTACAAAAAAAATATGTCAGGCACACATGTTCTTACCGTACAATCTATCATTCTCATATAAATATATGATTTGGGATTGGAAAATTGAGTTCCCTTCATGTCATTGCAAATTAATTTATTTTGTTAAATAGACAGGGTTAAAATTCGATAAAAATAACGGTTTCAAAAACATTCAGTGTGCAGTACGCAAATATTACATTGTTTGCATAGAAAGAGTATGAAGATGCAAAGTGTATGAAAGAGTACCATGTGTGGGAAAAAACATCTCCGAACCTCAATACAACAAGAAAACAATTTGAAAAGGCAAAAGCTTTCACCATTTCAGTGCCACCGTTTCAGGGCAACTTGGCCCCCCCCCCCCCCGGCTTTTTTTTTGGGTAATCATAATATTTCGATTAATGGCATATTAGCGAAATATACTAATAAAAATACAATGCTCAACAACGGAAACTGGATCCACGTTGCATTTGCTAGCCACTTTCAAATAGAAACAAAACACCAAAAATGCAAAAACAATAACCACAAATCGTGGCACAATGAATAATTGAAAATACATTGTACTTGATGGTGTCAACACATCCAATACACGGTATTTTAAAGAAATCTTAGGCAGTTCAGACGTCAAAACAATAAAGTCTCAATTTCGACCCCTGGCATAAAAAGCTGGATACGCGACTGGTATTGTATGCCCTCTGGAGTGCAAAATCAAACAAATTATTTCTGCCATGAAATACCAAAAAAGTGACTTGAGAACTATTTATATCAAGTCCCTCTAGCGCAGCACAGCTAGTCTTGCTCCAAGACTGGGTTTTTCATTTGTTCCCTGCGCCGTCCGCGTATGCCCGATGTGCTGTGTACTGTGTACTGTACTACGCGTATGATATGCGTGTCGTGTATTGTGCGCATGTGTGTCGTGTACTGTGTAGTGACTACGCGTATGGGGTTATCGAGAGTAGATCGACGTGGCATGTACGGCCGGCAGGAACAGTACAATAGCCCCCTCTATTGATGTACTTTGTGCAGTTAAAAAAGGATCGCGCATAGCTCATACTGACTGCAGCTGGCGCGGGGATCGGAACAAACGATAAACCCAGTCTTGACTCAAGACTAAGCACAGCCCGCTGGTGCCATTTGTCTAAATGTCGTCGCTGCGGGCAGCAAACAAATCCACGTTATAGGACGAACTCCCCTTTTGTGCCTATAGTGCAAGACACAAAAGGGGAGTTCGTCCTATGACGTCAAATTGTTTGCTGCCCGCAGACAAATGGCACAAGCGGGCTAGAGGGGACTTGATAAAAATAGCTCTCAAAAGTCACTTTTTTGGTATTTCATGGCGGAAATAGTTTGATTTGTTTGATTTTGCAATACGCAATCTGCATAAAAATTTAAAATGACGCAGACTTCTCTCACCACTGAACTTCCTGTTTAACTCACTTACCAATATGTATTCTAATTGGCTTTTCCGAAATTCTTATTCTTCTTCTTCTTCTTCGTGTTCGGACGTGTTTCGATCGAGCTCCCGGAAAAGTAAGAATATCTAGCGTTTTAGACCGCGTATGGTCCTAGTTTTTATATTGTTGTATTCGGTTTTGTTTATAGGTCCTACTAGACCCTCCTCCTTTTGTCGGGTGTTATCATTTAAGAGTAATTTTACGTTCATTTTGCATTTCATTTCGCTGTTTTCTCGCTGTGGCTGGTCACCATGACCAGTCAAGCGAACACATCTGTAAGGGCTCAGCCGAGCGTACCCTCGGCTGGCCCGAGCGTGCCCTCGGCTGGGCCTACTAAGCCCATTGTTGAGGGTAATGAGCCTTTCAGGAATGTTACCCGCAACAATGGCATTTCATTCAAAGCGGCTGACAATGTCTCCGTTCAATCTTACATGGACGCCATTATAAAAATCCTGAATCCTAAAGAAATACTCTCCGCTTCCAGAATTTCCAATGGCCGCATTGCCATATACCTCAGCTCGAGAGAGGCGGTCGTCGATGCAGTTCAACAACAGGAACTCGCATACGACGGCTCCTTTCTCGAGCTGACTCCCCTTGTCCGACCCACCACCCGTCTTACACTTTCCAACGTGTACCCTGAAATCCCGAACGGAGTCATTGCAGCCAACCTATCGTCCTTTTGTAAGGTGGTGTCCCAAATCCGGCCCATTCCCCTTGGACTCAAGAGTACAAGTCTAAATCACATAATGAGCTTCCGAAGGCAGGTTCAAATTCTTCTCAACCCAAACGTTACCCCTCCCGATCATATCAACTTCCACTATAACGGTACTAACTATCGAGTATTTCTATCCACGGAGTCGGTGCGCTGCTTCAATTGCGGCGAATTCGGCCACATAAGCAGAGCCTGCAAGAAGCAGAACCCCGCCCGCGGGGACGACGGTGCCAATGGCGACACCAACCCCCTCAACCCCCCACCCGTCTTCGTCAAACCTAATTCCAAATCCGACCCCAAACACCCACCCAAACGATCCAAATCCGACCCGCCCGGCCCCGCCCGGCCCCGCCTCCCCTGCGCCTGCGGGGTCGGCGCGTCGGTCGGAAGTTCCGACCGCCGCGCCACCCCCACCCACGGGCGGGGTCCCTGAGGGGTCCCGGCCCTGGGCCGCAGCGTGGGCGCCCCCCAAGAGCTATGCTGGTCCTCGGCCATCATGGGGCTACGGCCGTTATTCGTCCGGCTCGCCCCGCGCGTCGGACTCGGCCGGCCCGAGCACGCTCGCTGCGGATGCAGCGCGCACCCCTGGCGGGGGCGGAGTCCGGGTTCCTCCTACCAATCCTCCCTCCAATTCCCCCGAAGTGCTGCCGATATGGGGCTCCCCCCTCCCCCCTCCAGATCCTTCTCGGACGTTGTTGCTAAACGCAAACAGGTTTCCCCCACTCCTGTGAATGACTCCTCCAAACTCATTCCCCTTCATTCACCCTCTCCTCGCAGAAAACTGGCCAGGAAACAACCGAGCCCCATGTCGACAGCCTCTCCCACCCTCTCCCAAGCCCTCAACTCCCAGTCCTCCATCCCACCCACCCCCCTCGGTGGTTCCCAAACACCCATGCCCTCGACTCCGGCGTCCACCGCGGGCGAGGCCGACACCGACTCCGTGAACTGGGAGGACACACAGACGGACGAAGACCTTCCGTCTAAAGTCTTCCCACTAACCAAAGGCCCACTATCTCAATCTGAACTCATTGATTTCCTGTCTTCGGTTAAAGCTAGAAAGAAGCCAGCCCAGATTGCCAGAAAATTCACGGCAAACATTCCTGGGCTGGTTAGACAACTCAAACCCCTACGCAACCACCCCCTTCTGCAAAAACGCATGCAGCAGAGGATCTCCAAACTTCTCAATACTTTAGATAAATAGTTCTTTTTTTTTCATTATGGAGTTATGTAGATTTGTGCCCATCCTAGCAATGACACTGTCACTGCTGACTCTCAACACCGCTGGCTGTTCCGCACCTATCCATAACAATTCCTTTCAAATATATATTGACCAAATTGCTTTTAACCCCGACATAGTTCTTTTGCAAGAAACTTATCATTTAAATGAAAACAGCCCTTGCTGGAACATGTGGTCCTACTCCCCTTTCTGTTCTCCCGGGCCCAAAGGCTCGGGAGTAACTACTCTTGTTAAAAATAGCAATAACGTCGAAGTTATTTCTTCTTCTACCATCTATGATGGACATATTATATATTCTAAAATTAAACTCAATAATATCATTTATCATATTTATAATACCCTTATTCCCCAATTTGATAAAAGTGCTTTACTTGCACTCAATAAATTACTTGACCACTGTCCCGGCTGCGGTGACGGTGTCATTGTGATCGGAGGTGATTTTAATTGTACCGAAAACCCGGCTATTGATCGTCTGTGTATGCCGATCGAGCACAGACCCAAAGTTGCCATGGCTCTCAGGGACGCTGTCAATGCATTGTCTCTTTGTGACGCCTGGCGCGGACTGAATCCCCTCGAACAAAAATTCACCTGGCTGAGGAACAACCCCGCTAAACTATGCGGGGTTTCCAAAGCCAGGTTGGATCGTTTTTATGTCCCCTCTAATCTCTCTTCTTCTATTCATACCTGTACCATTATTCCTTGTTCTCTCTCCGACCATTCTGCTGTTACCCTAACAATTAAAATCCCTTTGCACACTCCGAGGAGCAGCGCCTATTGGCATTTCAATAACTCGCTCCTCGGAGACCATAATTACCGCGACATTATTATTCAATTCTGGATACAATGGAGAGAAAATAAGTGTGACTTTCCGAGTCTCGCCGCTTGGTGGGATTTCGGAAAGTTGCACATAAAATCCCTCACCCAAATGTACGGCTCGAAACTCGCCAAAGAAAAACGCCAGGCCTTCTTAGATATCAACCAAAAAATAGATGAGATTCAGTCTGCGCCAGACTTAACACCCCAAACTAGGGAAACCCTAGCTGAACAAAGAGATCATTTAAATTATTTGTTTAAAGCTGAAGCTCAGGGCGCTCTTGTCAGATCTCGTTTCAAACATCTTAACGAAACTGACTCGTGCTCTACATACTTCTTCAATCTAGAAAAATCTAATTCTCTATCCAAACACCTTTCTCACATCCGTCTATCTTCTGGTACCATCTCCGAAAATCCCTCCGAAATTAAAAAGCATGTCCGCGATTTCTACAAAACTCTCTACAGCCGAGTCCCCACTGACAAGAGCGCCCTGAATCAGCTTTTACAAGATGTTGGCGAGCTCGACTCCGAAGATTCAGAGGGCCTTGATCGTCCTCTGTCTATTGAGGAACTCGAGCTCGCCGTCAAGCAACTTGGCAAAGATAAAACACCCGGACTAGACGGCCTCACTTCAGAATTTTTCCAATCCTTCTGGCCCCTCCTAAAAAATGACTTGCTATCTGTCCTCGAATCTTCTATTCATTCTGGTTTCTTACCCCATTCCCTCAGGAAAGCAGTCATCACTCTGCTTCCCAAGAAGGGGGACCTGGCCGACATTGCCAATTGGCGCCCGGTCTCCCTTCTGAATACTGACTATAAAATCTTTGCCAAGTTGCTTGCAAACAGACTGAGGCAGTGCATTGGCAGCGTCGTTGGTGAAGACCAAAGCTATTGTGTCCCCGGTCGCTCCATCTATGACAACATTAACCTAATACGTGACGTCATTTCTTTCTCGAATTTTAATGACACCCCCCTAGCCGTGATCAACTTGGACCAAAGAAAGGCCTTTGACAATGTTGATCACGGCTATCTCTTTGACACCATGAGAGCCATGGGCTTTGGGAAAACTATTATTTCCTATATTCAAATATTGTACGGCGGCGCCGAGAGCCTTGTTAAAGTGTGTGGCTCCCTGACGGCCCCCTTCTCGTTTGAGAAGGGGATACGTCAGGGATGCCCGCTCTCGGGGCTGCTATATTCTTTAGCTATAGAACCCCTCTTAAACAATCTTCGACAGAAATTAGCCAATCGGGCCTTTTGCATCCCTAACACTGATTTCTCCTGTGCTGTGTCGGCGTACGCAGATGACATAACGGTCTTTGTCACCTCCGATCCGGGCTTTGTAGCAGTCGAAGAGGCCTACGGCCTCTTCGCAAAATCCTCTGCTGCATGTTTAAACACTCAAAAGTCCCAGGGTCTCTGGGCCGGTTCTTGGACCGGACGAAGCGACAAACCCTTAAATTTCTCATGGAATAGTGAAGGTCTCCCCTTCCTTGGAGTTCACTTAGGAAATTCCAATAAATACGTCCAACAAAATTGGGAAAAATGCAAAAATAAACTGAATAAAACCCTATCTTCTTGGTCGCGCCTTTTTTACGCGCTTTCCTTTAAGGGCAAAATCATTATTGCCAACCAACTCGCCGCTTCTAAAACTTTTCATTCTCTGGCCGTTCTCTCCCCTCCCGACAATGTCCTAAGTGAACTCCAGAATTCCCTTGTCGACTTCGTCTGGTCCAACAAGAGACACTACCTTACAAAAGAGACCCTTTATAAACATCCCGACAATGGAGGATTAGGTCTCGTATGCCTCCAAGCACGCATGTTCGCTTTTAGACTTACCACAGTCCAACGATTCCTTGGTATTCACTCCCATCCCGCCTACTTTCTGATCGGCCACTTTTTCAAACAATATCAAAAACTTGGTTTTGATTTTAATCTTTTTCATCTGAACACTGACCCAAAATTCTATACTAGTCTCCCCGTTTTTCACAGTGAACTTCTGCGTGCTTGGACGGCGTCCGGAGCTCGAATCGAAACACAGCCTGATTCTATCAACCATGTCTACAATTTGCCCTTAAACTGCCCTATTTTGAGCATTACAGCTGATGGTGGGGGACCCCTTCCCGTGCGTCTCGCGGCGTGTGGAGTCAAACTCGTCCGCCATCTCCTGGAGCCCACCACCGGCCGATGGATCGAAGCCCTTACCTTCATCACTTCATTCCGAGGACTCAGACCTCCCTCTCTACGTCTTCTAGAACTGGACATTAAACATCTCCGCTACACGCTCATCCTTCATTTTCCAAATCTGTTCTCTGAGAAAGGATGCACTCTACCAGCCTCTGACCTTCAACAAATCTCTGCTCTTCCTGACTGTCCAGTTCTCTTCAAACTACCCTCCTACGACAATGGACTCTCCGCACCATCCAAAATGTTGTACGCCGTCTTCAATGAGGAGATAAATCACCTGTCTTCTCTCTCCTCCTCCTACTGGCATAAACCTGGATTCCTCGACTCTTCAACTAAAATTCAATGGAGGAACATTTACCAGTTACCGACTTCAAAGAAAGAGGGCGACCTCCAGTATAAGCTTCTTCACAACTTTCTGCCCTCGCTCTCCGTTCTTCATCACCTCAATCCGGACATCTCCTCTACTTGCGGATGGTGCGGAGAGAATAAGGGCTCGATCCATCATCTTTTCATCACCTGTCCCGCTATACAACCAGCTCTCCGCCTACTTCAATCGCTACTCAACTGTCTTCTGCCATCTCTACATCTCAACTTCGACCTCTACTGGGCACTGATTCCGCACGCTAAAGGACGCACAAAAGAGGCAGTTCGTTTAGCCAACTTCCTCATCATCAGCTGCAAAAATGTCATATATTTTCTCTATCGTACTTCTCGCTTTGTCGATCCCCTCACTATTTGGCAACATCGTTTGAAAAATAGAATTCTCATCGACTTCACTTATTACAAAATGTCGGATAATATAAATTTGTTCTGTGACAAATGGTCGATTAATAATGCCCTCCTCACATGTAATAAAAATATTCTTACTTGGCTTTTCTAAATAAATTGGTTTGATCCTTTTGAGGGGGTGATGTCACTAGCCCGAGTCCTGGATTGCTGTCCGCCTCAGCGTAGGCGTGACGTGCTATGGCGTAGCCACTGGGGCTCGGGCTGGCCCTAGCCCCCTCTCCCATTTTTGTTCCCCCTCTACCATCAACAATTATGTCCCCAATTGTTTATAATTGTGACATGGTTGTCCCCCCCCCCTTCCTCCTCACCTCTCTGACCCCTCTCGGTCCACCCTCCCCTTCCCAGGGTCCATCCAGGACCCTACCCCTTTCTCTCCCTTCTTTTTCTTTCGCCTATCCCTTTGGGAGCCGCCGGAGTGGGCCATATGGCCCACACCCAGTTTTCTGGTGGCTCCCCCCCCCCCGGGATCCTCGGCGGGGTCAGCCAAAATCGTGCTGTTTCCCCGGCCGTACAGGATCCCCTTTCTTTTCTCCTTTCTTATGCTCCCTTGCATAAATTGGTAAAAAAAATTGTCTTTAAAGTGTATGTATTTCGTTTTTGGTCTTATTGACACAAACTGTCTACTTTTTGTATTATTTCTCAGTAATTTCAAATAAAACTGTGTTATTCATTATTGTCTATTCATGTGTATTGTTTATATTTAACTCAAAGTAAAGTTTGTGAAATATTGGTTTTTTCCTTGTGAATTTACTTTCTATTTACTATTCTTTTATTGTACATTTTTGTGACCTCTGTATATAGTAATTGGAAATAAAGTTTTCTTCTGAAAAGTCAAAAAAAAGTCTTCTTCTTCTTCTTCTTCTTCTTCTTCTTCTTACCAAAATCCCATAGACTTTGTACACGAATTTTGTCGGCGGCACTTTAGGTCTTAAAAAACCTCAGAACCTAACCAAACTTACATCAAACATAGACCCTAAGCTGAAATTGTATGTCGTAGAGTGACGTCATGATGACGTCATCAAGTGATTTTTTATGAATTTTTGAATTTTTAAAATCGTAACATTCTTTTCAATATATCTAGCGAACAAAACAAGATATTTTCAAAATTCTTTTTGTTATAGCTTTGGTATGTCTCAAAGATATGTCTTAAAAGGGAAAAATTGTGTGACGTCAAGATGACGTCATCAAAAATTAGTTTTTTTTTAAACGCATGTCAGGCTCGGTCCGATTATAAAAATGTATACATTGAATTTTTCTCTACCTAGTTCCAAAATTTCATGATCGTGGCTCACTCAAGTCAGAAATAACAGTCATTTGAAAATTTAGAGCAAATTCAATATAACACAAAGGAATTCTGGGAAGGGCGGATAACCATGGCTTAAATGTGCATGCTGTTTATAAAAAGGGTTGATTTCTAGTCTTTTTTCAAGTCGCTAATCACAGGTAGCTGTGGACGGTGGTATCCGAAACCGTGCGTAACGTTTCGCTAACTTCCTAATCATGCAGAATCAAGCCTAACAAAGTACGTACATACGCTGCAGATGCCAAATTTCCACACACGTATAGTCTGCAACAACAACAAAATCTATCCGTACATGCGAGATTTGCCGTTTAGAGCTGGAAGGACTTACATTGGGTTTACTGCGGTTTTTGTTTGGAGCGCCGATATCTTCCGTTTCCCTGAATATATCAACCAAACACTCACCCAAAATGCAGAGTAGTCATTCATGCAGCGACTGATCCCCTCAAAATGAGAATACGATCAAGTTAAACCCGAAAAAAACATTTTTCGTGCAACCCGGAGCATGCACAAACGAGCTGTGCATATTATAGTAGTGGATTCTTAAACATGACATGGATACATGTTTGCGTATATCGGCCAGCGGCACTGCGCGCGCCTCGGGCTCAACGGGTGCCTCTTGGAGTTGGACGTGAAATTCGACTTTTCGTCCGGCTCGTATTTGAACCTTAGTGTCTGCACCTTAATCCTCGAACTCTACTTGTATCTCAAGTGACGTATCTAGTATTTTGGAGGCCGTTGTAAGGGTGAAACCGGATGCTTTTGTTGAGACTTCAGATACATATTCAGAAAAACCACACGATCACTGCAGACGACCTCAGACGCTACTATCGGCAGATCATGTCCAAACGTTTAAAAAGGCGATAGAGGCTCCAATGGAGGAAGTTCAGTAGCGGACAGCAACATGTTTCAATTTGGTGGTCCAGATATTCAGGTAAGCATGTCGAAAATTGCGAGATTTTACTTTAATATTCCGCACCAGCATGGTTCAGAAGCAGCGAAATCTTGGAAAATAAACCAACCCTGCTTGCCTAAATATGTGGCACTACGTGTTATTTTTAAAGATTTATCTCCTAAATATTTGTGGAATATGAGATAGAAATTTACATAGTACAAAATATATATATATGAACACTCTACATGTACATTACTAAAAGAAATTTGTGACCATACACTGCCAATAATACATGTAGGCCTAAAGTCAACACAAATTAACATGTTTTTCCTCTATTTAGCAGTGCAAATTCTCCAACAAAAGCCTCAAATGTATGTGATTACACAATTCTGAACATGAATGATTGCAGATAAATGCTTTGACATGTTGGACAGACATTTTCAACACAACTTGAAAAAGTTGTTGTTGGGGAGTGAGTTATGCTCCTATACTAGTCTTGTCTCAGAAAAGTTACAACCCAGTCTGCAAGTAGGGCCTACATGTAGTACATCTGTACAAATTATAAACCCAACCAGCTAGTCAGATACAGCGAAATCTTGGAAATTAACCAACCCTGCTTGTCTAAATATGTGCCACAACCTGTTACTTCAAGATTTATCTCCTAAATATTTGTGGAAAATGAGACACAAATTTACTGTACATGTATGTGAACACTGTAGTGAAAATTCCCTAACAAAATTACAAAATTCTGAGGAGAGATTTTACTTTAATACCCCTACCAGCATAGGTCAGAAACACAGAAATCTTGGGAAATAACCAACCCTGTTTGTCTAAGTATGTGGCACAACTTATTTCAAGATTTATTTCCTAAAGATTTGTGGAAAATGAGACAGAAATTTACATATGTACATGTACATGTATGTAAACACTGTAGTACATGTACATTAATTTCTGACCAGACACTGCCAAGAATAATTAGGCTATGTATAGTGAACACAAACTGTTTTCCTCTATTTAGCAGTGAAAATTCCCCAACAAAAGCCTCCAACTAAAGGTTGTGCCATATGATGACACGATTATGAAGAGAGATTTTACTTTCAAACCCCCACCAACTGAATAAACTGAAGAGTTTGATGTCTAAAATACAAACATTGTCACGTATAATACTGCAATATTTTGGCAATGCTTTGCCATGTTGCATATGCATTTTCAACGCAACTTTAAAAAGTTGTTTTCGGGGAGTGAGATATGCCCCTACTTGTCTCAGAGAAGTTAATTATTATTATTATACACAGCCTAGTCTGCAAGTTGGGCCTGGGGGCATGCACGTATCTGTACAAATTATAAACCCAACCAGCTCACCCTGAACCCCAAATAAGAAACCCAAAACACAACACATGAATAAAATATAGAAATACACAGGGGACAATCTTTATTGTTCCTTATTTCAGATTTGATGACAGCATGTACATTTGTCAATGAAGATGGCAGTGGATCAAACAGAATTGAGCTGCAGTACCTAACTTTTGCCATATCTTAAGAACTTTATTCAACACTTTCTTTAATAAACCACCTTTTGTGTACTTACAGACAGCAATATTGAACAAATGGAAGTCAGACTTTTGCAATTGAAATTTACAGTGATATGGTACAAATAAGCGATGGGTTTCACATGTAACATTGACACCAGTGTCCATGTTACATGGAAAATCCACAAAAAATCATATTTTATGCCTCATATTTACTGAAGAGGTCTGATTTTCATATCTTTTCATTAGAGATGTATATCCTTAACTAGTTCATAAAATGCAGACATGTTCAAGGCAAATCAATGGAAATATGTCAGAAAATGTGTTTTTGTTTCACATGTAACACGAACACCATATATTTTTCATTTACGGAATGACCCATAAGCCTATATCTACCAGCTTTCTTAGAAGAGTCGCAATTTTCATACCCTAATAAGACCTACTTATAAGTTTATAAAATTAGTAACAATTAGACAAAAATAATAAAAGCAGAGAGAATATAATGACATTTTAAGGTACTGGTTTCACGTGTAACAGGACACAAAATTTGGAGGAATCTCACACATTTTGACAATATATCTTCGAGTGTGAAAAAACAATCAAAAGAATCCTTTATTGGACTTGTGAAACTACTAATTGCAAGTGTGCATAAACAAGAAAATGAAAACTGATAAAGGTAGAAAATATATATTTTAGGGTTTAAACATTGCCCTTTTTGGCAAAATGTCACACTTTATGTACCCAACTTCATGGAATGAACCACATCCATGTAGGTTTAACTCAATACACGTAAGCTCAATGTAATGTGGGCACATAAACATGATATAATTGAAAACAAGATTAGAGATGGTAGCTGAATATTAAACCTAATCATGTAAATGATATCTTAACCATAAAAGTCCTCAATTCTCAGTAGATGATTTTTCACACACCCTAGGAGATTATTAGGGTAATGGTTTGTATGCAATCTGTTTAGACTATAAGAAAATAAACTTTAAAAGAAAACAAAGCAGACAGTACATACCTACATTTGATATTTAATAGTAGCCGCATTAAATAGTTTTATTCCACCATGATTGTGTGCAGGGGGTGGGGGGGGGGGGGGGGGGGTCCTGTTATCAACTTGGATGAGAAATGTGCAGTATGGTGATGATGCTGTAACTTATAATACCACAGAGATTTTAAGACAAACAATTCTTTAAATATTATATTACTGAAAAGAGTAAATAGAATTAGAAATAGAATGAGGGCCAATAGTAGTCATGTTAGGTTAACCCTATTGTGGATTTTTTTAAATTTAATTTTTGGGTCATTTTGGAGGACAATTTCAGTTAAAAGTTGTGACCATTATTGCTAAATTGCTAATTTTATAATTGAAAATTTGAGCCTAATTTATTTCTGATCAATTTGTTATAAATATAAAAATAATGTTATGAGTCATTTAAAATAGTAACAATAAACAAACACCAATTATTATGGAAAATTAAATGATCAAAACTAAATAAAAACAAATTAAAGCCAGTCGCAGCACTGACAGAAAATTGGGCATTGCAAATAGCGTCGCCAATGCCGGTTCGCGTGAATCTCTCTACTAACGTGCTAGCTCCATGTGTCTGCTGTATGTGATTTAGCAATTTACTATCTTTCTTCTTTCTATCCTTTTCTGTCTTCTTTGCTGATGGTAGCTGTTAGTGCCACAGCCATTATGTACATCTTATAATATATCATCTTATCTTCTTTTTTTATTAAAGTGGGTGGATCGGATGGCTGTAATGGGAGGAGGGCATTATTAATTAACACTTATTTCCAAAAGCTAACAAATGGTTAGCCCCATATCAGGGGTTTATCAGTACCATAATACGAAACAACTTTTCTCTGCAAAATAATATTAAATGTCATGGAAATTTAGTCTTGGAAAGTCATGGAAAGGTCATGGAATTTGGTTTTAAGATTTCTGTGGGAACCCTGACTTGACTTTTAATGATGGTCATCACATGTCACGTGACGTCATCTTAAAGGGGCATTTTTCGAAGCCATATATCTATGGAAGTACAAGTCCGATTAAGTTGATACGTGGTATCTAGATAGGCCAGCATGTGTTACAGATGGAAATTGATGTGACGTCAAGATGACGTCATCATACGATTTTATAGTAATTGTTAAGTTTTTGAACTTCAAAGTTTCTTCAAGCCATATCTCACCAACAGAACATGCTAAATTCAAAATTCTTTTTGTAATAGCTTTGTTAGCTCCTATATTCTTTCACATAAATGTGAAAAAGTGTGACGTCATCATGACGTCATCAAAAATAGGCTTTTTAAAACACATATAAGGGTAGGTCTGATCGTCATAAAAGTTAGTGGGTAGGTAGATGGTGCCACTAGCATGTAGAATCCGAGGTGACGTCATGATGACGTCGTCTGTTAATTTTCTATGAATTTTTAAATGTTTCAAATTTTATTGTACTCTTTGGAACCTAAGTAAAGTTTCTTAGTCATATATCTCATTAACAGAATATTCGAAATTCGTTTTGTAATAGGTTTGTTAGCCCATACATTCTTTCATATTAATGTCAAAAAGTGTGACGTCATCATGACGTCATCATGACGTCATCAAAATGTGCTTTTTGAAAACATAAGGGTACATATATCCAATAATCATAACAATTGGTGGGTTGGTAGATGTTGTCGCTAGCATGTGAAATCCGAAGTAATCTTATGATGACGTCATCGGCTGTTTTTCTATGATTTTTTTTAATGTTTCTAATTTCATTGTACATACTCTCAAAATTGTACATTGTCATTGATCAGATTGACTCCAATCTATACACAGGCCAAGAGCACACATTGAGGTGATGTGTTATTGAGGTGATGTCATGATGACCATCATATGATTTATATATTTTTTTTGAGGTTTTGAAATTTTAAGCCATATCTCATCAACAGAATATAATATATTCGAAATTCCTTTTTGTAATCAATTCATTAGGTCAAAGTTATGGATGTGAAAATGTGTAACATCATCCTGACGTCATCAAAATGCCCTTTTAAAAAACACATAAGGGTAAGTCGGATCGTTATGAAAATTGGTAAAATCTGAAGTGACGTGATCGGCTGATTTTCTAGGAATTTTTCTGTTTTTCAATATTTTTTAAACTGTCATTGATCAGATTGACTGCAATCTTGACACATGCCAAGACCACGTTCCAAATATGTGACGTCATGACGACGCTATCCTACGATTTTATGTTGATTTTTAGGTTTTTAAATTTGTTTATGTATTTTGTAACCAGGACTTGCGCCACATAACAGCCTAAGGTCTTGAACAAGTTTGTCATATATATCATATAATGGAAATTACATGACCAAGAAAGAAGTCAGGATGGCGTCACGCTTAAAGGTCAAGTTTGAAGTAGCAAAAGACATAGAAGTGATGGAGTTTTGTGCTTAATATAACAGAAAAACGGAAAAGCCCTGCGTCTGTTTGCAAGAGACGCAAGATGTCTAGTTTTTTTTTTTCTTCTTCTTCTTCTTTTAGTTCTGACCAAAATCCCATAGACTTTGTACACGAATTTTGTCGGCGGCACTTTAGGTCTTAAAAAACCTCAGAACCTAACCAAACTTACATCAAACATAGACCCTAAGCTGAAATTGTATGTCGTAGAGTGACGTCATGATGACGTCATCACGTGTCACGTGACGTCATCCTAAATGTGCGTTTTTCAAGGGCCCATATATAGAGAACGGTATATCCAATTTCCTTCAAACCTGGTATGTTGGTTGGCTAGCTCGTGTTATAGATGAAAATTGACGTGACGTCATGATGACGTCATCATACGATTTTATAGTAATTTTAAAGTTTTTTAACCTTAAAGTTTCTTCAAGCCATATCTCATAAACAGAACATGCTAAATTCAAAATTCTTTTTGTAACAGCTTTGTTAGCTCCTATATTCTTTTACATAAATGGGAAAATGTGTGACGTCATCATGACGTCATCAAAAATGTGCTTTTTTGAAACACATAAGGGTATGTCCGATCGTCATAAAAATTACTGGGTAGGTAGATAATGCCACTAGCATGTAAAATCCAAAGTGACGTCATGATGACGTCATCGGCTGATTTTCTATGAATTTATTTGTTCTATCCCAAATCCCATAGACTTTGTACACGAATTTTGTAAGTGGCACTTTGGTCACTAAACAACCTCAGATCTTAATTAGACTTAGCACAAACATAAACCCTAAGCTGAAACTGTATGTCGAAGAGTGACGTCATGATGACGTCATCACCTGTCACGTGACGTCATCTTAAAGGTGCAGTATTCAAGGGCCCCTGTCTAGAGAACCGTAGGTCCGATTGCCTTTAAACCTGGTATGTTGGTAGGCTAACTCGTGTTATAGATGAAATTTAAGGTGACGTCAAGATGACGTCATCATACGATTTAATAGTAAATAGTTTTTGAACTTCAAAGTTTCTTCAAGCCATATCTCACCAACAGAACATGCTAAATTCAAAATTCTTTTTGTAATAGCTTTGTTAGCTCCTATATTCTTTCACATAAATGTGAAAAATGTGTGACGTCATCATGACGTCATCAACAATTGGCTTTTTTGAAACACATATAAGGGTAGGTCCGATCGTCATAAAAATTAGTGGGTCGGTAGATAGTGCTACTAGCATGTAAAATCCGAGGTGACGTCATGATGACGTCGTCTGTTGATTTTCTATGATTTTTTAAATGTTTCAAATTTCATTGTACTCTTTGGAACCTAAGTAAAGTTTCTTAGTCATATATCTCATTAACAGAATATTCGAAATTTGTTTTGTAATAGGTTTGTTAGCCCATACATTCTTTCATATTAATGTCAAAAAGTGTGACGTCATCATGACGTCATCATGACGTCCTCAAAATGTGCTTTTTGAAAACATAAGTAAACATATATCCAATAATCATAACAATTGGTGGGTTGGTAGATGTTGTCGCTAGCATGTGAAATCCGAAGTAATCTTAGGATGACGTCATCGGCTGTTTTTCTATGATTTTTTTTTAATGTTTCTAATTTCATTGTACATACTCTCAAAATTGTACATTGTCATTCATCAGATTGACTCCAATCTATACACAGGCCAAGAGTACACATTGAGGTGATGTGTTATTGATGACCATCATATGATTTATATATATTTTTTTGAGGTTTTGAAATTTTAAGCCATATCTCATCAACAGAATATAATATATTCCTTTTTGTAATCAATTCATTAGGTCAAAGTTATGGATGTGAAAATGTGTAACATCATCCCGACGTCATCAAAATGCCCTTTTAAAAAACACATAAGGGTAAGTCGGATCGTTATGAAAATTGGTAAAATCTGAAGTGACGTGATCGGCTGATTTTCTAGGAATTTTTATGTTTTTCAATTTTTTTTAAAACTGTCATTGATCAGATTGACTGCAATCTTGACACATGCCAAGACCACGTTCCAAATATGTGATGTCATGACGACGCTATCTTACAATTTTATGTTGATTTTTAGGTTTTTTTAATTTTGTATGTAATTTGTAACCGGGACTTGCGCCACATAACAGCCTAAGGTCTTAAACAAGTTTGTCATATGTATCCTATAATGGAAATTACATGACCAAGAAAGAAGTCAGGATGGCGTAACGCTTAAAGGTCAAGTTTGAAGTAGCAAAAGACATAGAAGTGATGGAGTTTTGTGCTTAATATAAAACAGAAAAACGGAAAAGCCCTGCGTCTGTTTGCAAGAGACGCAAGATGTCTAGTTATGACTTCAAATCACAAACGAACAGGTAAACATGTTCATTATCAATATTTCAGGATGTAATACAGGACAATGTTTTTATGAAAAAAAAATACATTTGTAGATGTATATACAGTTTTATTTGGAAATACACAACAAACAGGTACATGTATGTCATTCCATTATACTGAATCAGTTATAAAGGCAGCTGTGATCAACAACAATGTTTATATAATATAATTTTTTTTCCGTAATAATTTGATGGACTGTGATTGTGCAAAATCATGCAAGAACAGACTTCCTTATTTTATTCGGAATGCACCTTCTCTTTTATCATTTAAGTTAGCACTAAAAACATATTATTTTCGTTTTTAAGTAATATTTCAAAGAGATGTGATTAACCTTTTATGATGTACCTGTATTTTTAATGAGCCTTTTTAAATGTATTTTAATGACGGTTTTGTAAAGCGCATTGAGATTATTAATTGATGTAATGCGCTATATAAGAATACAATATTAGTATTATTAAACAGAAGTAACATCTTCTACAGAATTTTAGTAATATCGGACTTTAATTTCTATTCCAATTTTTGGGTGATATATGATTCTCCGCAGTTGCAGATCTTGCTATAAAATGAAAGTCTATGTTCTCCAGATGTCATATATTATAACTTTTTGGGGAACTCATCAAAACTGCACAAAATGAAGTACATGTAAAATGTATACAGCAATAACATTAAAAGTGGCCTATCCACTTGTCTGACTATATATCCTGCTCAGTTGACTACATTTTCAAGTTCTGTCAAAAAGAAATAAGCATACTTAGGGAAACAATATTATTAAAATGCCGTTTGCAAATTTAGCTTTTCAAGAGGAAACAATTACAAAACTGGATACTTTCGGCGATTTGTGGGATGCTCTGATTGAACCTACATTTACGTCCAAGTTGTCAGTCGGGCTTTGAGAAATTGAAAATTTTGCAGATTGCAAATCGGATGATGCACACTGATCGTTTTACTACTCAAACATTATTGATGCACTGTATTCTACGTACTGATTACGGATGTGTGTGGGGACGTACGTACATGTGCATGTACAGGCATTTGGGCGCTCGCTCGTTATAGGGAACAAAAGCTTGACAGTTGACAGCCTTGATAAAGGCTAGCCACTGCATGATAATCTTCTCTGTATCGTTCCAATTTCGATTTCACGTGCCCCTTCACGCCAATATTCTCTGTATCGTTCCAATTTCGATTTCACGTGCCCCTGCATGATAATCTTCACTGTATCGTTCCAAAAGCGAAAACTCGCACGCAAAGTCGCCCGGGGCGTGACCGCGGCGCCCCCGGGTGCCGAAAAACGGCATAATTTTGCCGAATCGTACGCTTTTTCCGCGAGAAATCGCACTCCGAAGACATTCCAGAAATCACACCCGTTGTCGATTTTGCCCGGCGTGGGGGGCCCATGAATTTTCATGCATAATGCAGGACTGACCCCTTTTTCTCATGAATAGTGACCTTCTGTCATGAATAATGCCCAGAAATTCTCAATAGCAAAAATCTGAATGGCTGTGGGGCAACCAGGAATGTGCAATTGCTTGTATTTTTTCCCCCCACAGACCCCTTCTCCTGGTCTATCTGGATCTGTGGCCCCTTCTCCTTCGTTTTGTTTTCAATTCAGAGAAACAGGTGGGTTCAGTACAAGGTAGGTAAGGCCTGTCAAAATGGTAAGTACACTAATCACGCTAATTGTTAGACTGGGAAATATACTTGCATTGATTGTTTTGAGGGTCTCTTCATCATATGTGTATGTTTTGTCCTGGTAATCCCACAAACATCTCCTATTTATTGGTTGTGCATTTCACAGCATTATTTTCATGAAATGAAAGTCTGTGACATGTTTATCTGTGGGTATAGATTTAATGTTGATTACACCCTAACCCCCTGATGACTATTATCTCCCAATACAGATGCTGGAAAACTCCTTGGACGCAAGAGATGGGTCTCACGAATGTCTTCTTGTTATATAATTGCGTTATATTATTGTTTGAACCTGTTACATGTTTACCCCTTCGTATATTCACTGTTTGATATTTGTATTCCTTTGCTTTGTTTTTCATTCTCTGTTACTAGCCTATGCCTTTTAAAAATCATCATCGAGGTAGGTGACCTTAGTTGTTGACGGTGCCATGAAGACTCGCACTGTTTATCTGCACAATGGGGGTGTTATTTAATTAATGCTCTACTTTGTTTTCTCAGACTGTGGCATCTTAGTTTTATTGCTGAGATAAAAGAAGTGGGAGGTGCTAGCACCTCTCTTCTTAATCCCTATCCCATAATTTCAAGTTGGAGTTGGTCAATCAGTGTATCACACTGTTGTTGTGAATACACAACTGTCCAATGAGCTAGAGCTTGGCATGGCAGGTTTGGTGAAGTCGAGTGGGGTGTACTCCAAGCCAAGTTTTCATGACTTGGGGCATTCCGATTCTTGCTGCCGTGTTGCAAACGACCGTGCTGCTTGTTCTCGAGCTTTCACCGAGCTATCATCTTGAAACTCCCTTCCAGTTGCTGCAGATCTATATTGCAAGTATGAATCTTTTTGCATTTTATTTTGTGATGTTTGAACTTCAGGCATGAATTCTTGTAAGAACAAAATAAAGCTTTTGATGTACACATCTGAAAGATATTTTTACAGTCTGTCATTTCTGTCATCAGTGTTTGGATTTGTGATACTCATAAAAGAGAATGTGTTTCTCAAAATACAATGCAAGAAAGGTTCATACTTAAAATAACGATCTGTATCAGTAACTTAGAAGGCACACGTCAAACTGTTGACAATTTTTTGGTGATTTTTTTCCCGCGTGGCATTTTTTTCTTGTGTTATGTTATTCCTTCCTCTTGTAGCCATGGCCAGTTCACCTCGTTTCAGGCGATACCAGGGAATCCTGACATTTGGGACGACGCGGGAGGCGAGGGCCTTTGCTTTGGGCAATGAGAGGAAGCCGCGGCTCCAGTGCAGAGAGCCGGATGACGTGCGAAAGGATGCCATCTGGAGGGCCAAGAAAGAAGGAGCGGACGTCGAGGACCAGGTCACTATTCTGGCATTCACCCAAGTCCAGTTTGGCAAATACCAAGGTAGGTGGAAATAAGGGACCATGTTCTGTTTTTCGTCAATTTGAAATTGTGATCGATTCTATGCCATGCCCAAAACCTATTATACAAGATATGTAAAGCAGATGCTGCTCATTGCGAAAATGACAGAAAGATCAATAAATTGTTCATAGATATATTTTTGTGTTAATTACAATACTTTTGGTTGTATGTCTTTTCTGATGTGCATGCTCAGATTAGCCCGGTGAGAGGAACAACCTTTTTTAATATTTTAGTACTCATATTTTTGGGTGTGTATGAGCAACATTTTATTTCCAGGTACTTGTAATGTTTGCTCCAGTGCAAATTTGTTATTATTTTGTTATTAGTTTTGACTTAATATTCCTTATCTAGGGGCCACCTTCAAGTGGATGCTTGAAAATGACCTGGGCTATTGTGCCTATTTGGTCAGCGCATTGGCGTCCGGAAAGAGGAGTGCTTCCCCTCTGAGCGCAAACAAGTTTGCCCGCAAGGGGTACATGGAGTCTTTTCCAGAGGGTCTGGAAGCAGTGGAGATGAAGAGGCGGGAGAAGGAACCTCGACCCTCACGAGCTGCAAGCCGTCCAGCCTCCAAGTCTGCCACTGCTTCCTCTTCTCA
Organism: Hippasteria phrygiana; assembly: GCA_037893225.1. NCBI lineage: Eukaryota > Metazoa > Echinodermata > Asteroidea > Valvatida > Goniasteridae > Hippasteria > Hippasteria phrygiana. The sequence goes on from JAZGUH010000502.1 coordinate 324,645, forward strand.
GCCAACACCCAAAGGAGGTACAGAAAAGTCTATTGTCCATGGTGAAATAATTCTGTTTAAATTTGTGATGTTGCTGTTTCCACTTTCCACTTTTTTGGCAGATCCACCCCTTGGTTCTTTGTTGTACCTTTGATGTGTTTTTAATTTCACGCTTCGTTGCCCTCTTCCCTTGACTTTATACTCTTTAATCCACAATGTTGTCATACATGTCCTTTTGACTCCCTCTTTTGTGCTCTTACTTCCATCCATGCTGTGTTAAAAAAAAAAAAAAAATGTGTGTCAAACTTTGAAGAATTCCCTAATTTCTTTTTAGCCAGACACATACCCAACAAATTGATAAGGATTGTGTTTACAGCTACTTCCCGTCAGCAAGTTGCCCAGGACTTGACTGATGAGGAACTCCTGTTGGCCGTGGAAGAGTTTGACCCTCTGGAGTCCGACGTTGGAGCAGGAGGTGCAGGTTAGTTTCCGATGTAGTTATTATTTTTATTTTTTTCTGTCCACAGTAGAAGCATGTTGTGACCCTGTCACGATTTTTCATTCTGTATACTTTTGCCCATTTGTAATAAAGCATTAATATTTTTGCTTGATAGAATGACATAATACGATCTTATCCTGCCTGCATGAAAATGCATCGAGATAAAAGAAAAATGTGTAATTTTAAATTTTTATTATTATAGTAGGACCCATGAAAAAGATTGTATTAATATTGCTGTTACAACAGTGTCTGTGGATGAAATGCTGCTAAAACTACGCTACTTTTAAGTGAAATTTTCCATGACACATTTTTTTTGAAGAACCAAATCCTTTTGTTTGCTGTGTAACTCATCCATTAAAAAAAGAACATTACGTGATTGTGTATAATTTTATTCCCTCATCTGTCACAGGGGACAGCCAGACTTCAGGAGGTGACCGGGGTCCTTCTGAAGCAAAGACTGACAAGCCAGAGAAGCAAGGTTTGTGTTAAAGGTTGCAAGGAAAAAAGTTGTATGCCCAAATTCTTGAAATAGTGAACACGGTACAAACCCAATATTCATATTTATTTATTCAATCATTTTCATAATTTCAGCATATCTTCTCACTGATGGTTGGCGGCAGAGTCTGCCAGAGGTAGACCATCAGTGGATTTCTCAGGCCTTGTTCCGGCTGTCCAAGAAGGGGAAGGGGGAGATTGACTACAGCAAAGTCGACCGCCTGTGGTATCGCCCTCCCCAGCCACGGCTCATCCATGGACAGCCACCCAGGGCTGCCCGGTTCTTCACCCACCGATTGCTCCTTTGGATGCCACGGAGGATGTGGGCTCTGAGGCTGACCTGCCCATCAGAAACTTGCAGTGACCGAGAACTCCACTCAGCTGGCATGTACCCGCACGTGCTCCAGGTTGTGGACATTGACGGATTCTACAACCTGGCAGCTGAGTACCTGGAGTGCTCGCACTGCAAGAAAAAGGTCATCAGCTGGAGCCAGGCCATCTTGGAGCAGCTGGACATCGGGCACCGTATCCAGTTCCCTGCCATCCTGACTTACAAGCAGGCATGTGATTTCAGGGTGGCTTGCCTTCTGCGATGTAGAGGGCTTGGGAACGGTCCATACCAGCTGCGGCGCAAGCTTCACGAGCAGCACAGTGAGGCATGGCTCAAGAAGGCAGGCCAGTACCTGTCGCAGTGCCAGGAATTCGTCCAAGCCAGCGCCCGTGGCCTCATCTCCCGCCCCTCCTTTGAAGACCCCCCTCCGATGACTCCTATCCCTTCCTATCAGTGGCTACTGAAGGTCTACTACAACGATGTCCTGCAGCGCATCGACGAGACCAAGGCAGCCATTACATCTACGTTCGGCCGGGTTTTGAAGCTGGATTCCACCAAGAAGGTCAGAAAGCACTTATTTTCGGTAATCTACGCATTTCAAATTTTATCTAGCTCTTCCTGTAAACCGAGGGCAATGCTGCAAAGTCATCTCAAACAGATACTTTTCAGTTCAGGTGTTTACTGTTTATAATGTGAACACAAAACTTTGTTTTTCTCAAAGTTTGCTCATTTGGGTTATTGCCGTGTACTGACTCAATCACCAAGCACCCCAAAAAGGATTATTTCTAACCGCTGATTTGTTTTTTGTTTTTTTGAATGAATATATTTGTTGCATTGTTGTTGTACTGAAATGCAGATAGCAAGGAAACTGGCCGGACATACCCGCGGTACTGCAGCATGGGCCACCGACGTAGGGAACGAGTACAGGCAGGTTCTGATGTGCGTGTTGACCGCTGCAGAAGGCCATGGCCTGGACAAGATGGCCCAGGGCCTTGTCGCACGGTACCAGACTGCCGGTGTGGCCCCACCCGAGCTTCTCTACGTCGACAGAGACTGCTGCAGTACAAAGTCTCATCTCTTCACTGGCTGGCCCGACCTGCAAGTCCGTCTCGACATCTGGCACTTCATGAGAAGATTTGCATCCGGATGCTCGACCGATTCTCACCAGCTGTACGCATATTTTTTGCGTCAGCTGTCGGCGTGCATATTCACATGGAGTGCTGAGGATGTTGAGCGGCTAAAGTAGGCTAAACGGGCCCAGCTAGTTGCTTAAAAAATACGCAACCCTACCGACGACAACATCCTCACCAACATCGGCAAGAGGTCTCTTGCCAAACACTGCAGGAGGACCACCCGGGGTGTTGACGTGACGACCCGACTCATCAGGGACCTGCTGACCACCTTGGATGGTGAGCAGGGGCGAGACACCCTGGGTGTGCCCCTCTTTGACTCGACCCGCATCTGGGAAATCTGGGAGTCCCAGGAAAAGCACATCGCCTGCATCCAGGACATCCCCGGTGTGCGGCTTTACACCAAGACGGGTGAGATGGTAGTGGGCGGGGTCACACTACCAACCTACCGATGTGCCCACGGGTCGACGTCACTGGAGTCCTTCCATCTGCATCTCAACCGATTCATCCCTGGTAAGACGTTTCCTTTTGTTGACCAAAAGAATTGTAAGAGACCAAAAGAAATGAAAGAAACCATCACCCCTGTAACATTTAACAAATGCTTATATTACAGCAGTATTATGCTATATTGCGTTGAAAAGAATGAGGTCACTCAAGCAAATCCAAATTTCATAAATTTCAAGCGATGGACAAAACATGATTGTAAATCAGCAAATCATGTTTCTTATTTTGTTTGAAAATCTAACAAAATAAATGACCACGTTAACTCCATTGCATGTTTTCGTCTCTCATTCTTAACTTAATATTAGAAAAAGACATTCATGCTAATTTCTTGCTGTATTCATTTCGCAGGAACCCAGGCGAATGACATATACTTTCAAGCCTACCTGATGGAGGGGCTGGTTCGTTGGAACGCAGATCGAACTGCAGATGCCTTGCTGACCGATGCCCCGGTACATCGAGTGTACAGCAGCAAACTGCAGTTCTCTGTGGACCAACTCTCACAACGTGTGCTCGGCAGGAGGATCAACCCACAACACACTGTGCCCCAGCAGTACAATGGTTCGTATTCTCATCATTATAGTTTTCTGGTATAAAACTAACACAGTGACAGATGGGAGGATTATTTATTAATTTTGTATATGTTGTGATTTTTGTTTTGTTTCAGGAGAGCTCATCAGGGTCAAGTACCTCTTCCACCAAACAAACAAGGTGCTTGGAGAGTACTCCCCTGATGATGCTGAGGGAGACGAGGATGATGACAAGGACTTAGAGTCTATGGGGATGGGTTATATTAAAGGGAACAATGGAAAGTCATCACGTGTATAGCGAAACAAAAATACATTTACATTGTATTGGCAAGTTGCGGACTCTGCGCAAGTTAGTACGCCTACCCTTAAAAAGTGGGGGGGATGATTACATTGGTCATCCCCCCCAGGTCAAAAAGTGGGGGGGATATATCCCCCCATCCCCCCCGGGATCTCCGCCCATGGACAGACTTAACCATTCCCCCTATGGAGGAATCAACAGAGGCTGTCCCGCGTGAACCCCGGGCAACAGTTGAAGAAAGTAAGTTTAACATGTTTTCTTAATAGTCTTCCAAATGTCGAAGGAGGTTTACATATTGTATTGTAAACTGGATTCACTTATGATTTTCTTTGTTTGATGTTATTTCACAGAGGCAGTACCAACTTCCAGACGGGGTTTCAGATGGCCAGCCATGCTTGCCACACAGCCCGGTACTGTTGCCAAGCCATCACCACCTCCTCCACATCCTCCAACAGCCCCAAGAAAGACACGTCTCTCAGGCCCATCATCCTCTCCTCGCCGAGCAAAGCCTGCCACGTTGTCCAGAAGACCCCCCAGCCCTCCATCAACTGACATGCCAACCCTGACATATGAGCCGGCAACTCTAACCCCACACGTCCCCGAACCACCAGTCACACATCCCCCAGTCACACAGCCCCCTGTCCCGGAACACCCCCTCCCAGAACCGCCAGCCATTGACGACCCCCTGGACACTGAAGACACAGATAAACCTGTAAGTATTATCCTGCTTAAAATCAGCGCAGAATTATGATAGCATCCCTTTATTTTAATTCCGTGGCTCTGTGCATTTGTTTGTCCATGTACTGCAGGATGAGGCTGTTGGACCAGACAACATCCCAGGGTACGACAGGGTGGAGGCTCTGGCCGACTACCTCCTTAAGTTCCGACACGAAAGAGGTGTCATCAGCCAGAGCCAGGCTGACAGGATCATCGAACTGTGGAACTCCCTCGATGGTTACGATCGGACTGCCAGCCGGAAACCCCACCATCAGCCAAAACTCACCAAGGGGAGGTTCAAGCCAAGCAGAGGAACGACGGTGACACCTGGCGTGGACAGTTCCAGAAGGTATGCAAACTGGCAGCAGTGCAATTGCTGACACTGCGATTTTGAAACAAAATTATTAAATGTACTATTGGTTTGTTTTTCTTTGGAATGATTTTTGTCCAGATGTTTCTTGGAGGCAAATGCTGGCCCAGCTACCCGGCCGGACAGCAACAGATACATGGAGTGCCTCATCGACAAACTGTGCGACCTCTTTCCAGTTCCGGTCCGAGAGCGGGGTTGAACCACGCAGCGATGGCCACTCATCTCCATGGCCTACAGAAACATCCGGAACAAGGTGCTGGCCAATGCCACTCTCACCAGGAACACACAGATTCAGCTGATGGAGATCAACCAAAGGACTCTCATACAGTGGTATTCATTTTTGTATTTTAGTGTGCAGAGCATCTTGTAACAGTCAGTATTGAATTGTGTAACAGTTCATTTTGTGTAAGCATTGTCTTCATTTGCAAGTAAAAATGTTCAAGTGGCACTTGACGCAGACTCAATATTGCATTTAAACTGTGTACAAATGTTTCCATTCTTGTCAACACTAAACATGGTTTATCAAAACGGCGGCTGCTGTAATTGGTTCAATAAATAAAAAAATCACTTTATCTGAAACATAATGTGAGTCTTAAAATGGCTTGCAAATAAAACAGTTGATTGCAATTTGTGTACTCAACTTAAAAAAAAGCCACTTTTATTTTGTCACCTAATTCCACAACTGGAATTATTGCTTTTTAACTTTTTTCAGTGTTGAAAATGCAAGTACAAATTTAGAACTTTATTTGTTGGCCGAGTGTATAAAATAATGTATGAAGTTTAATACCATCAACAGTCTTTAAATGCATGGTCATCTTTTTCTTCCTCTTGTGTTCTTGTCTAGGCACAACGAGAAATCAAAGAAGAGGGAACGGCAGGTCCTGGAGATGGGCATCAGTCTCTCCCGACCCCCTAATGACATCTCCAGAGTCCCTCCCTGCTGCCATGGAGAGACCCATCGGCTTGAACGTGCCTGGTGTATCCCGTCCGTTCCAGTTCCAAGACCCAGAAAACACGGCTGGTCGAGCAACGCTACGGCCGTCTCGCTCCCAGCCAGTGCCCGAGACAACAGTGCCCTCAACCAAAACTGCACCTCCCGTGATCAATGTATTCATTTCCGGTGCTCCTCTCCTGATGCAAGGTTTCCATTCCATCCTGCCACATTCAGAGGGGCATCCCATCAGCGAGTTCAAGCAGATACCAAGGAGCACCGCTGCCTACCGTCGTCGTGCTGCAAGGGAGGACGACGAGTCAGGCATACCGAGAAAAAAGTACACCCCTCGTTCCCAAATCTCGGTATGCAGCCAGTGCCACCAGCCCCGGGATCCCAAGAGCCACACACAGTACTACGGGCAAGTGGCAAGGGCAGGACTCCAACCTGCAACCTCCTCAATATAGTATTGGCGCTCAACAAGTGAGCCGTCTTTCAAATTGTCAGTGTCTTTGTTTGGGGACGCTACAAATTATTGTTCAAAAGACGAGTACCTGTATCATGAAAACGATGACATCATTTGGCATGCAAGGACAGGATGCTCTTCATTGACAGGGCTGCTCAGTCTGTCCTGGTTCTTCATGCGTTTCTTGGAATCATACTTGGGGTTTAGATGTGATGGAGCGGCTTCAATCTGCATCAAATAAAAAGAAAAGGAGAGAGGAAAGAACTTATGGTTCATGTTTTAAATGTAACAAAGATAATGGCGAATAAAAAACAGAGTGTGCAATGGTGTGTGTTTCTATAATGTGTTGTGAAAGCCCTTTTTATAAGTCTGGGAAGTAAAACAAATTATACTATTTTTTATAATCTTGCTCTCTCTCTCTTCCCAAATTAAATTTCGACGGCTGTTATATATACTTAAATACAACCTAAGTCTAATTTTGTGAAAAACTGCAGTTCAAAAACAGCTGTAATATTTTTTATTCAGAACAGTAAACAATAAATATATCACTCATCCGAAACAAAATCTGCATATAGTGAACTCTCGTTAACCCTAACAGTCCTGAATCATCAAATTTCAATATGATTTTCTACACACGCTACATAGGGAGTTAGGGTTAATATACAAACTCAAACAAACCAAGCCCAAATGTTTCTTATCAACATTTTGAAGTTAAGTGCCAGTCCCCTTTACTGTGCAAAAACATGCACTGACAGGACCAGGGACAGTGATGGTAGTAACGAGAGTTGACTGCAGGTATTAATTTCAGTGGTACATACTATTTGGGGGAAGGGGGGGGGGTTGGAGCTGTGCATGGTGCAACCGATGGGCTTGACGAACAACCTCTGCTTTTTCAACGGTTCGGTGCTCTTCCTTCAAATGGCTGCTAATTCTGTCATGGCCCGGCCTGTCTTGCTCCTACTGTGAACCGTAACCAGTGCAGGTTTGGATGATTTCTTCCCATAATCCTAAAAAGAAATTATTGAAAACATTAATACGAGAATGCAATTTGCTAATTGTGTACTGCTACAGGCGAATTAACTTGGGTGCCAAACACAAATCCGGCACGCGTTCCCATTTTTAAAAGTTGGTTTGTGTTCGAGTTGAATATCTTCAGAATTAAAAAGCATGGTTTCCAGTTTTTATAGATTGATTTATTTTTATGAACCCACTATTGTACCAAACTTAACCAAAAACAATGAGGTTTGTCAACATATTAATTATATGATTACAGTGGCCATTCATTACAATCAGATTGTGCGGTGCATATTTTTTTGGGAGCCAACGAGGGATGTTGTAAGCAATGTGTAGTCACAGGGCCTGTTCCTATCAGAAAAAACAAGCACTTTAGGTTATAAATAGTCATCAAGTAATGACGGGGACCCATGAGGGCAGTGTTTATATTTTTAAGGGAATTTTGCATCAAGATAACAGAACACAACACAATTAAACTCAAAAGTCCAAAGACAACCAATGCAAGGGCCAAGGCAACATTCATAACATTGGGGCCAGGTCTGTTGGACTTCAAAGTTCAATGTAAACAAAAATGGAGAATACATGTCACTTTTTAAACAAGTATAATTAATTAATTTAGCCTAATGTTAGCCTTTAACATTTAGCCTTGGGCCTATTTCTTGTGTACACGTCCCATTCGGGGCCCAAATTCCGGACAAAACTGTTTTTAAAGACCTCACAAAATACACTTTCAAATGCTATTTTGGCCTACTTATAAGTCATATGCATTGAAAATATAACTATTACCACTGTGCAACTATAACAATATAAACAGGATTCAAGAAATCATGCAAATGTGCTTTTTTGATGAATTTTATCATGCGATGAGCGATGAAAACTAAGTTTTTTTCTCACATTTCCCTCAAAGAAAACCCTATTTTGGGCCAGTACACATCTCAAATATCTACACGTTAAAAAATACCAGTACTTACCGATTTTTCAGTCGCAAAGTCGTGAAAAACAGGTGAGAAAATGCACGAAACTTTCGTGCATATGCATGCATTGTACATGTACAAAATATATGCACACATACTTCTACTTCTACGTCGATAATTGACAGTGCGTCCAATTGGATATCTCGTCAATTTGCTTGGCGTGCACGGTGTGGACCAGTGTTTAATTAACGCATTTACAAAATGTGCGTGTAAGTGCAGAACAAAGATTTACAGTGAGATATATATATACAGTGAAGTCTCTGAACTTGTTTTAGAAAGCCACGGTGAGCAATCCAGTCTTAAATGCTTCAAGACTGGGTGCAGCATGTACTGTGGCTGGGATGGAGTTCCAAAGTAGGATTGTTCTGGGCATCAATGAAAACCTAAATGCATCTATCCGGGTTTGATAGGGTAGGAAGTTGTATGCTGTGGATCTTCTAGAAGTTGTGTGCCTAGGGATTGGAAAATATGTATGTGGGACTATTATCAAACTATGTACCACCTTGTACACAAATATGATGCTCTGGGTTTGTCGTCGTCTCTCTAATGTTTCCCATTCCAGTTTCTTCAGCATTTCTGTGACGCTGTCTGGAGCACTGCGGTGGTGGGGTTTGTTCAGGACAAACCTAGCTGCTCTTCTTTGAACCCCTTCCACCTTATCTTTTAGGCATTTCTGGTGTGGGCTCCACACTGCACTGCAGTATTCCAGACGGGGTCGAACTAGTGTCTGATAGGCAGTAGCCTTTACTGACTGTGGTGCGTACTGCAGATTGCGACGCAGGAGACCCAAGATTTTGTTGGCCTTAGATGTAATCATGTTGATGTGTTGGTTCCATTTAATATTTTTAGTTATTGTTACCCCGAGATAGGGTGTTGACTCGGTCTGTAGCAGATTCTGATTTCCCATTCGGTATGTCCAGTTGCGTTTATTTTTTCTGGCATTGGTGATTGACATTGTGAAGCACTTAGTTGTATTGAATGCCATTTGCCAATCCCGTGTCCATTGATGTAAGTAATCCAGGTCATCCTGCAGTGCTTGATGGTCGCTGTCATGTTGTACAGTTCTGTAGATTATGCAGTCGTCAGCATATAATCGAATGTGGCTTGTTATATTTTCAATGATGTCATTAATATAAACAAGGAACAGGACAGGTCCCAGGACACTTCCTTGAGGCACTCCAGACAAAACTTTGGCCTCTGATGAGGAACTCCCATCAACCACCACCTGTTGTTGGCGATCTGCCAAGAAGTTACAGATCCATCGGTGTATTTGACCTCTAATACCATAGAAATCCATCTTCGTGGCTAAACGCTGGTGGGGGACCGTATCAAATGCCTTGGTAAAATCTAAAACTGCCACATCAACTTGCTGTCTCTTGTCTAAAGCCATAGTCAGATCGTGAACTGCTATAAACAGCTGTGACTCACAAGAACGATTACGTCTGAATCCATGCTGGGAATCAGTAAACAAATTGTATTTGTCCATATGATGCATGATGTTGCTAACTAATATGTGTTCAAGAACTTTGCATGAGATGGCTGTTAATGACACGGGTCGATAATTTTCTGGTTTGGATCTGTCTCCCTTTTTGAAAATAGGAACAACATGTGCCTTCCTCCAATCAGATGGAACTTGACCGGAGTCAAGGGACTGCTGATAGATGAAGGCCATGTAGTCTTGGTTCCAAGACGTCCTTAATTAGCGCGGTGCGACGTACAGCACGCACGGCAGCGCCCTCTAGCTACACACACACACACACACACACACAGTCATGTATATGGTGTAAATCGAGGACCTCCCATTATTCCTCTTTTGTTTATACTCTAACTTTTTGCAACAACTCCCATTGGTTTTGTACACACCTACGAATCGAGGACAATCCTCGATTCGCACACCCCATTGTCCTCTTACATCATTCTTTTGTTCCCTGTCCTCGGGATGAATGTGTACACATGTACACACACACACACACACAGTCGTGTACCGACCTCCGAACGCGGACGTCCCATTGTTCCTCTTTTGTTTATACTCTAACTTTTTCGGAAGGCCTCCATAGGTTTTGTACACACTTCCAATCGCGGACGTATGCTGGGAATCGTGGACGATATTGTTCTCTTTTGTTCTCTCGCATTTTTCGTCCGCGGTTTGAATACACCAACGCGCCCACACACACAGGCCAAATCGCTAAGAACGTCTTGGGCATTTCGCAAGGGAGCGCGCGCGACCTGCTTATGCATAATTTAACAGGCGGGTCAAACGAATAATCGCGCTTGCGCACTGGAGCAAACTCATGTTTAAGTAATAACTTACTAGTCAGTTAACGTTCTGAGCAGAGTGATTCTGGACTGGCAAACAGGATTGAGAAATCTTCGGATTGTTCCAAAAATGTGATCTGGAATATCAGACGTTATCTCTGCCAATTTCAGTCCCAGATGTTTAGCACGATGTAACTGATCAACGGCCAGAGCTTTCAATGGCACGACGACAATAATCAGCGCTTTCTCCTGTTTGCATTCGGTTACTTCGTTCATGGAGGTAGGAAACACCTCCATGCTTCGTTCAAGAAATCTAAGACCAATGGAGCAGCTTGAAAAATTACACTCTTGCCAAATCCCGTTGGTAAATTAAACAAATCATCGCCACGTACAAATTGATGAATGGCACTGATCTGATGACTTTTTAGCTTTCCAAAGCCCAGTTTTTTTGCTGTAAAATCGATCGTTTGGTCCACGCGGTCAGACATTGTTTCCAACAAACAACGAATGGCTTGGTACTGCGTAGCTAGTGCACATCTCTTTCAGAACCATGTCCTTAGCAATATTTTCCTCGACACAGCGAGAACTGTCTTAAAACCTGGATAATAATAGTTGCTGAACTGTTTCCATCACTTGAATGATAAATAGAACCAGAAATATTAACTACTTACGTATATTTTGGCTAAAATTGAGGAGTCCTTTGTTACCAAAACATCAACAAATCCGACTGTCTTTTCATTGCATGAGGCATACACATTTTCTTCCTGCTTTAAACATCGCCACCATGCGGTCATTTGAAGACATGTTGATCGTGTCCCCAACCCACAATACCATCGATATTGTATACGACTGTTTTATGTAATATTTAAGTATACATACAATGTACTTTCATTGTTGATGCTTATCTCAACTAATAATATCAACACCAAACAGTCGTTTGGTATAGTATATATTGAACATGGAAAATAAAGGTGGTGGAAGCGTACCCGACCATTGCTAGGCGCTGGTAACAATGCGTGCTACTTAATGCAAAGTACCTGCATTGACCTGTGACATGTGTTTACACTCTGACAGTCATTTTGTGTGTGCTTCAGTGTGTTGACAAATTCAGTTGTCATTATTTTAATATTCACCTATTCATCATTTGGTGCATATAGGTCCATACTTCATACTGTGTCAGTTATACTTCAATATTGAATATATTATAAGATTTTTCGTCTTTGAAATTTTTTTGCCATTTTTGTTAGTGCATGTTTCCTGGCGTTATGTACAACCATAACGCTAGGATCATCCTAGCTAGGTACTGCGCTGCACGTTCATACGTACGTACACGTAAACCCGACGTGAGTACAGAAACTAGACTATAGTGAGTGTTGGCTATTTACATATGCGATAATGCAGCTACGTCACACGCGCATGCAAATGCCACACAGTTCTGCTCGCGATTTCGCGAGCAGAACTTGCGAAATTCCCAAGACGGTCTTAGCGATTTGGCCTTGGCGTGTGTGTGTGTAGCGAGAGGGCGCTGTTGGCCGGCCGTGCGCGCTATACGTCGCACCGCTAAGGACGTCTTGGAACCAAGACTAACAGACATGACGTAGTGTTATGCGAAATAGTGGTATGGAGCGTCGATTTTGCACGTAGGAAGTGCATTTCTTAACATGTTGCAATTGTTCCAATTTGGGGAATCGGGGCTCCTGATTGGTCCAGACGTTCCAATTCTTGTTCCAATTCTGACTCGAAGATCCGCGAAAACTTACACGTTCCCCTGCATGATAATCTTCTCTGTATCGTTCCAATTTCGATGTCACGTTCCCCTGCATGCCAATATTCTCTGTATCGTTCCAATTTCGATTTAACGTGCCCCTGCATGCCAATATTCTCTGTATCGTTCCAATTTCGGTTTAATGTGCCCCTGTATGCTAAATCTTCTCTGTATCATTCCAATTTTGATTTCACGTGCCCCTGCATGCCAATCTTCTCTGTATCGTTCCAATTTCGGTTAAACATGCCGCTGCATTCAAATCTTCTCTGTATCTTTCAATTTCGATTTAACGTACCCCTGTATGCCAATCTTCTCTGTATTGTTCCAAATGAATTTCGATTCAACGTACCCCTGTATGCCAATATTCTCTGTATCGTTCCAATTTCGATTACGTGCCAGCCAACCTAGCCAGATGGAAAACGCTGAGGGACCATGGAGGAATAAAACAAGCCCTCGGACTTGAGACTGATCATTGAGACAGCATGAAAGATGCAGTATTTGCCAGAATTTTGTTGGATAGGTATGTAAAAATGACGTTTAATAAGTTGACAGTGATGCTGTTGGGGCCTGACCATGTCTACAGTAGTACATTGTACATGGAAGGGGTTGCTGTGTGTGTGAAATTGTGTACATGTACATGTACATGTACATGCACAGTTTACATGGTTTATTTATCCAAATACAACTAAGTCTTTTCCATTCTCCTGTGGTTATTGACCTCTCCACAAAAATGATGTGTCACTATCTTTGGAAGTCGATGCAACGCTCTCCATGACTCGTGATCTTGTTGATGGATTGATCTCTCACTGGTGATGACTGTTTATGTATAATTCTGGCCGCCCAACCGTGCAGACTGGATCACCGTGTCCTCTATTTGACTTGCAATAGTTGGATCCATAAGCAAAGCACCAGTCTACAGGCAATCTTGCGCAATAGTGTCACAAAAAGTGGACAGTTGTTGCGGCTGGAAAAGTGTATACGTTAACCTTTGACCTATTTCGGTTTTTTGACCATTTCTCGTTAATAGAAAGACATTTTGGTAATTGGTTTTCACAACAACCTTTTAAATAGTATAATCCATGATTCTGAATTGATTATCTTCTCTGTATCGTTCCATTTTCGATTTAACGTGCCCCTTGCCCCTGCATGCCAATTTTCTCTAACGTTAGTCCGAGTAACTTGGACCCTCTATCGCCTTTTTTAACATTTGAAATGATCTGGCGATAGTAATTAGTAGGGTCCAAGTAAGTCTGCAGTGGTCGTGCGGTGATTCCGAAAATATGTCTGAAATCCCAACCACTGCCAACAAAAACATCCGATTTCACCCTTGAAACGACCACCAAAATACTAGATACGCCACCTGCGGAACAAGTGGAGTTCCATGATTAAGATGGAGGTACTAAGGTTCACTTTCCATCCGGATAAAAAGTGAAATTTACTGTTCAATTTGCAGAGACCCGTAAAACATGTCTTTTCGCTGCCATGGAGTTCAAATCGTGACCCCTCGACCTTATGACGTCACCTCTGTGATCTCCGACGACTGTTTTATGAATGGTACAATGAACATGAAACAGTCGCTGGCATACGGCTTGTCGCGCATGCGTGCATGAGCCCGCACAGGGGTGACGTCATAAGGTCGAGGGGTCACGATTTGAACAGACATGTCTTACGGGTCTCTGCGAATTGGACGGTAAATTTCACTCTTTATCCAGATGGTAAGTGAACCTTAGTACCTCCATCTTAATCATGGAACTCCACTTGTATTTTGGTGGTCGTTTTAAGGGTGAAATCGGATGTTTTTGTTAGCAGTGGTTGGGATTTCAGACATAGGGTAAAGTCTAGCCCAGGTTGGACGACGTCTTCATTGCATTACGACTGACGTCCAGGTTATAAATTTTCTGCTGCCACAGAAAACATTTTACAACAATTTTTTTCCTTATTTTTACCTGATGAAGGAAGCTGAAATTTCGCTCACATAGTCCTTGTGTCCGGAATTACAAAGATGCTTGGTTTAGAAAAAGTAAATATGTCCCTATGGGCGACGTTTTTAAAGAAAATAAATCGCAGATCCACGCTTCCGACGTAAACATCCTGTATGAACTTCTCGTGCAAAGACTTACGCGCATGCGCGAAATGCATAGCAACTGTGTTGCTTCACGCATGCGTGGTAGAGTTGTGGGCGTGTATGTTCGTCAAAGCTTGCGCTTTTAGATTTTCTGAATTAATTTTTGAAATTTGTCGTTTTGCAGTTTCGGAAGTGGGTTTATTTGATGAAAGGTTCTTTTTATGGAACCCTTTGGGACGGTCTGGGAAATCAAAGTGTCCTTACACTGTGAACATAGGAATTGCGTCTTACATTCAAGGCCAAGGGGTGTTGTTATGTCTTATGACCTTGCCAAAGACTTTTCTGAATGTGCCCGGGGCTAGACAAAACCTTTACCGAAAATCTCTTGTAACCCCTCTCGGCCTTTTCGAAGGTGGCCGTTTGGCAATTACCACAAATTACTGAAGACGAAGACATCGCACGGCAGTCGAAAGACGGCAAAATTCAGGTAATTCAGAAACCGAAACAGCGAATTTGCATGAATTCGCCGTGTGACGTGACAAACACAACGCCCACAACTCTACCACGCATGCGCCGTGCAAGCTACTTCCAAAAAATGTAAGGCTCCATTAGCCTTACAAGGCTAAGCTTTTTTGACCCCGTAACTCAATGGGATTTGCAATACGCTTTTGTTAGGTCAGGTCAGTTACAATGTTCTAGAATTCCACTTTCCCAAACGGTAATCTCCCCAGAAAGTTATCCAATCCCTCCTACAGATCTTTGAGACTTTTGCGGCACATTTGCGGAACATTGAAACGGACAATTTATTGAGAAATTTGAGTTTTTACTCACCAACCGACGTTGTTGTTGTAGTAGTAGGTTTTGTTGGCACTTTCGGCAGACTACGTGCCCTTTTGTGCCATCAACAATGACAATTTAGCAGAGTCAGTGTTTCCAACAATCTTGGAATGGCTTTCTACACGTATTGAGGATAATTCCATAGACTGACAAACCTTGACTGTAAGCTTATGATGGCATCAAGTTTTATAGGTTCCTTGTTCAGTATCAGAGATGTGCATTGGTATGTCACATCAGCAGTATCCAGTTGCATATCCTGTGTGTATAAACAGAATGGGAAATATATAATGAAGTGAGATCACGGGAGGGTTGTGTACGTGTGAGGGTGTAAGTGATTCTCCGAACATAGAAGTGCCATAGTGGTCCTGCAAGCCGGGCTGTTTTCCTTGCAATTTAAGAGCCCGTGCTCCGCCGGTATATTCGCAGGCCCGCATAACTCCAGGTGATGAGGGTGGTACCCTGTCCAGCCAATCATCAAACACCCAGAATATGGTAGTATGAGCACGTGATATGTGGTGGGCATGCGTATTTATATAAAGTTGGAGATTATGTACGATGATATGGGGGTGATTATGTTACTCTTTTAATAAAGAGTATTACAAGGATGAGATTTTGCTTCGAGCTGAGTAAATTTTGTAATGTCATTTGGTTTTCTGTATATTTTAAGGTTTTTTGTAGGATACGTCTGCTGTTGTATTTTTTACAGGAAAGCAAAAAGTGGTTAACATTATCATAAGAGTGGCATATTTCACAAAGACCATCAGGATGTTTTCCTATTTTATGATGAAAGCTATTGAGATTGTTGCACATGTCCAATCGGAGTCTATGGATAATCGTTTCCTGCCAGCGTGGAAGGTTCCATGTGTTGATATGGAAGGAGACAGTTGGTTGGATTGTTTTGAGAGCAGAATCCTTGGACTCCTTCCAGTCCGACTGCCATTTTTGTCTAAGATGATTTTTAAGTTGATGTTTAGCTTCCGTTGTCTGTAGAGGTAATTTGATTTTACAGGTGGCTTTTTTGGCAGATTGGTCAGCCTTTTCATTGCCTATAATACCGCAATGACCTGGGATCCATTCGAAAATAACTTTATTGCCTTGATTTTGGATGCTGATAAGGGTGTGTCTGATATCACAGATAATTTTATTATCAGGGATAGGATGAGAAATCGCTTGGATTGCACTTAAGCAATCTGAGAAGATGCAGGTGTGGATGGGTTGGACTTCTTCAATCCACTCTACAGCCAATAGGATGGCGAACAGTTCTGCTGTAAATATGGAGGCTTCGTTATTTAGTTTGAAACCTTTGGAGTATTTGAGTTGAGGTATGTATAGGCTACATCCTACTGTGTTGGTGCCAGGGTTGAGTGAACCATCTGTATAGATATGAAGTGAATTGCCCCAAGTAGTGTGTATAATTTCTGAGGCGATGATACCTTTTTTGTTATTGTCGATAATGTGCTTTGTTCGATTAAGTATCTGATACCATATGTAGTTTCAGCGAGGTCACTAACTGCAATGTTGAAGAGAGTTGGACTGATGATGACACTGCCTTGTGGTATTCCATTATCGATGGTTTGTGGGTCCTGAGTAGGTGCCATTTACTTTAACCTGTATTTTCCTGTTGGAAAGGAAGTCGTTAATCCAACGAGTATACGACCATGAATCCCCAGAGATTGTAGCTTGAGGATGACTCCTTTAGGCCACAGCATATCATAAGCTTTTTCCAAGTCCAGAAAAACTGCTAGGGTGCTTTCTTTATTAGCAAAAGCTTTGTTGATGCTGGATTCCAGATGAATGATGTGATCCTTAGTGCTTCTACCTTTGCGAACGCCGCTTTGTTGTATATTGAGTAGGTTGAATTTTTCCAGGTGCCAGATGAGTCTGTCGTTGATCATCCTTTCCATGATTTTGCAGAAAGTAGATGTTAGAGCAATTGGCCTGTACGACTGGGGTTCCGCAGGATTTTTCCCTGGTTTGAGTATGGGAGTAAGAATGGCTTCCTTCCATTTAGTGGGACATTGCGAGGTGTTCCAAATCATATTAAAGATGATAAGTAGAAACTCTAGGGCTTTTAGAGGGATGTGCTTGATGATGTTGTTACCGATACCATCCTTGCCCGGAGAAGAACATTTCGCAGAATTAATAGCCGCATCAAGCTCCGACATGTTAAACGCATCATTAATGACATCATCGTTGTTGTCAGTAAAAAGAAGATTATCCTCAGTATGTTTCTTCGTTTTTAAGAAGGTGGTGCTGCGATTGTTATTGCTGCTTATCCTAGTGAAATTGTCGGCTAGGAAGTCGGCCTTTTCCTTATTTGTGACAAATTCCCTTTCTCTGTCCTTAAGGACAGGTATGTTGGATTTAGATTGTGTTTTGTTGATGCGTTTGATTTTGTCCCAAATTTGTTTTGAGGGGGTCTGATGGTTAATAGTGCCACAGAAGTTTCTCCAATCTTCCCTTTTGGCCTTTTTGATGGTTTTCCGTGCAATGGCACAGGCTCGTTTGTAGGCTATGAGGTCATTTGGATGGCGTTTTTTTTTCAAAGATTTGAGAGCTTCTTTTCTGTTTTTGATTGTTATCTTGCAGTCTTCATTCCACCATGATGTTGGGATTTTGTTGGAATTGTTTTCGGGATGGAGCAATTAATGCTTTTGTGAGTTGGTCGATGTATATATTGTAAGCTTCTTCAGTATTATTAGTTATGTCAGGTTCCGTTATACATTCATCACAGGCATGTTGAAATTTGTGCCAGTTGGCTTTTTTGATGGACCAGCGTGGGATGGATGGATATGTGGTATAAAGGCATTTTTTATTGAATTCAATCAAGATTGGGTGGTGGTCGCTACCCCAGGTGTCCTCTAAAGTGGCCCAGTTACATTTAGCTGCGACATCCGGTGTGGTGAGGGTAATGTCGATGCAAGATGTTCCTTGGGAAACGTTGATTCTAGTTCCATCGCCATTGTTGATGCAGACCAGTTGGTGCTTGTCCATGAAGTCTTCGACGATTTGCCCATCAGTGTCAGGTTTTTTGCTACCCCAGATTGGGTTGTGACTATTAAAATCACCACAGATAATGGTATTTTTGTTGATATACTGTTATATAGTAAGGCAGACAGAAAGACTTTTGCCAGTTTGTCCATTTCTTTTGAACATCAGTCTACGCACATCGATAACACCTGCTTTTTTACATTCAGTAAGTATTTCTTGTTCCGGGATTTCAGACGGATTTCCTGAAATAACCCCTTGCTTTGTGTTTTCGATTTTGCAAAATCAGTCGTAACTGACTACTGTCCTAATTGAGAGTTGCCTTTTAGTTTGTTCGCTTGTGCGGTGGTGTGGCATTTGACACTTATGCCACCTTGACTTGTTTTTGACACATTTTTTATGATGTTGTGTCCTACAGAGTTGAGGACTTTGGCTATTTTTATTGGATTTATCTGAGCGAGTTTAACATCCGGAGAGTTAATTATAACAATTGTAGGATTGCCTTGGCTAGTACTAGTACTAGGCCTACCATTGTACATGTTGAGGTTACGTCTTTTTGTCTGCCATGATTGGCATCACTATTGTCAGATTCGGTAGTACTAGTAGTGTCACTTTGACCATTGACTGAGGAATGATTTTGCTCTTTTCCTGCTTGTGTTGCTGTTGTGAAGCTTGAGTAATATCCTCTTCTTGAGCTTGGCTTATAATCTTGTCTAGCGCAGAACGAGGTCTTTGAGAGTTTTCCCTAATTTGATTTTGGCTATCTAGTTGTTGTTGGGAAAGTTGGTCCCATGTCATGTCGTCCTCCGATTCGTCGGCCATCATGTTGACTACCCCTAGAACTATGGGGTTCATAGAAAGACGCCGATTTTTCCCATAGGCTAGTACAGCAAGAATAAGAAAGTCATTCCCATGCACTCACGTTTCTACTGTGCGCACGAAAACCGCTGAACGGTTTCCCTCCAAAATCCCACTAAGCCTCATTTACATCCTCACCTTGTGTGCGCCAAGCAAAAAATCGCCTGAAGCGGTTCAAATTTTCGAAAAAAAAGTGAAAAAATATTGTCGATCCGTACTGACAGCGAATGACACGACCTGCACAATGCGACTGACTGTTGTCGGCCGGCCGGGTCGATCATGTGCGCGGGTCGGACCAGACAAGGTCATGATTATTCATGTCAAAAATCTGAAGTACGGCGCGCACGGCATGCACTGCCGTCGTGTCCGTTACTGTCCGCATCGCGCGCATCGATCACTACGTACACGTACACATACACGTACATGTTTCCAGTACATGCACAAGTGATCGATGCGCGCGATGCGGACGGGTAATGGACACGATGGCAGTGCATGTAGTCTTGGTTCAAGACGTTGTTACGTATATACGCGATAACCGGCACGACAAACATAATAGCCGCGAACCGCCAGTAACAACGTCTTGGGAATCTTGTAGAAGCCGTGTTGTGCGCACGCACCTGCTTAGCCTAATGTTGCAGCGGCATTATGAATACATAAATAAATGCATTATGCATAGATCTAACCCCCTGACTACTACTATGGCATGTCAAACGTTGCAATATTCGATAATCTACGTATTTTTGTGCGATGTTCAAATATATATGTGCGATGTTTGTCATTATGTGGATGTTCAAATATATATGTGCGATGTTCAAATTTATATGTGCGATGTTTGTCATTATATGTGCGATGTTCAAATTTATATGTGCGATGTTCAAATTTATATGTGCGATGTTCAAATTTATATGTGCGATGTTCAAATATATATGCGATGTTTTGTCATATATGTGCGATGTTTGTCATTATATATGCGATGTTCAAATGTATGTGTGCGATGTTTGTTATTATATGTAGGCTACGATGTTCAAATACATATGCGATGTTTGTCATATAATTATGTGCAATGTTCAAATTTATATGTGCGATGTTCAAATTTGTATGTGCGATGTTTGTCATATGTTCGATGTTCAAATAATATGTGCGAAGTTTTTCAATTTATATTCGAAAACGGAATTGTGGGATATAGTATGGTTTCCAGACCGAAATAGTATGAATATTCCTAATAAGTTACATCGGGGACCAGACTACCTTGGACGGTCTCTCTGTTGCACTGACCTGGCTGAAGATAGCCCGCGATTTAGCCCGCGATTCGCAATAGGGCCCGCGATTCGCCCGATCAGAGCAGCCGCACATTGAAAACTAGAATACATTCGACAAAATGAGTTTTTTCTTAATGAAATCGCTGGATATAACGATTTTGAAAAAAAATGTCAAGAAATTAAATACCAATTTTGCATGAAATTTCAGAATAGGTATGAGCAAAGCTATACATATTATACTTAACATTGTTTTATGGGTCATTTTAAATGAATTAATTAGTCGTTCTCTACATCAATTCCTTTCGGCTCAGCACAATAGCTTCTGTTTAAAAGAAAGTGTACCGCACATGTTTCTAAAAATGCATATTTTTCTTTCATATTTATAATTGCCACCTTCCTGGGCACACTTAATTTCAGCAAGGGCCTATTCCAAGAATGGCTTCTGTTCCAATTAGCCGCTTAAAAAAAGTGTACACAATTGGTAATTCTCCAATTATTTTTTTATGAATTATTACAAAATACCTTTGTAGACTGTAAGTTAATAATAGACTCAATCATCCTGTGAAATTATGGCACCAGATGTGCTGTCGTTGTCAAGAAAAGTGGAAATTTATATCGTCTTCCAACGATTTCCAGCTGGAAATCGTTGGAGAACTGCCCTGTAGCCGTTAGTCAAGACGCGAGTGGATATCTGGACAAGTGGCGCGCCCCGGACATGATGGCGCCTTGGCATATCCGGGCCCAGATTGCCACGCGCGCCTTGACTAAAGGCTATTATCCGCCCGACGGTTGAAAACGAGCGCCGTTTTTCACTCGTTTTTTCGCCATCTAACAACGCAAAACTTTGAACAGGTCAGTGGAATGATATTTCCTATAACATACTAACCCCCAAATCCGCCCATTTCTGAAAATTGCAACAATGACCAATCATGTACACTGCCTTTAAAGACGGATCATTTTCATGAATATACCTGGAAATGCGGTATTCGGAGTTTCGTGTGAAATGAAGTCTTTGAAAAAAGGTGTACCACACATATTTTGAAAAATTCATATTTTTCTTTCATAATCATAATTCCCACCTTCCCAGGCACTTTCTCTCAAAGACGGCATTTCACACGAAACTCCGAATACCGCATTTCCAGATATTCATTGAAATTATTCGTCTTTAAGCGGTTATTGGAACAGAAGCCATTCTTCCAATAAGTTCTTGCTGAAATTAAGTGTGCCCAGGAAGGTGGCAATTATAAATATATAAGAAAAATATGAATTTTTCAAAACATGTGCGGTACACTTTCTTTCAAACTGAAACTATTGTGCTGAGCCGAAATTTAGGAGTTGATGTAGAGAACCCTTTGAAATGGGCCCTCGCGAAACGACTAATTATTTCATAAAAAAGACCCATAAAACAATGTTAAGTATAATATGTTCAGCTTTGCTCATACCTATTCTGGAATTTCATGCAAAAATTGGTATGTAATTTCTTGACATTTCTCGACATTTCTCGAAAATTCGTTGCCTGAATCCAGCGATTCTATTACAAAAATAACTCCTTTTGTCGAATGGATTCTAGTTTTCAACATGCGGCTGCTCTGATCGGGCGAATCGCGGGCCCTATTGCGAATCGCGGTCTGAATCGCGGGCTAGCTTCAAGACAGGTCAGTGGAACAGATAGACCGTCCTAAGTAGTCTGGTCCCTGATGTAACATATTAGGAATATTCATACTATTTCGGTCTGGAAACCATACTATATCCCACAATTCCGTTTTCGAATATAAATTGAAAAACATCGCACACATATTTGAACATCGCACATATATGACAAACATCGCACATATAAATTTGAACATCGCACATATAAATTTGAACATCGCACATATATGACAAACATCGAATATATATTTGAACATCGCACATATAATGACAAACATCGCATACATACATTTGAACATCGCATATATAATGACAAACATCGCACATATATGACAAAACATCGCATATATATTTGAACATCGCACATATAAATTGGAACATCGCACATATAAATTGGAACATCGCACATATATATTTCAACATCGCACATAATGACAAACATCGCACATATATATTTGAACATCGCACAAAAATACGTAGATTATCGAATATTGCAACGTTTGACATGCCATATACTACTGCCCGAGTGTTAGTATATGAAGATAAAGGTACAGCAGGTCCGTGCTATTTAGATTGTTTGGTAGGGCCGAGGGGAATGAACTAAAAAGTTCCGGAATAATCTTAACGGGGCTGAATATGATAATTGATGTATTATAATGGTGCTGAGGAGACCTTGTTAGGTGATTTGATTGAGATATAAAATAGAAAAGGCCGTGATAATAATAAAACAAATAGCTCACGAGGCCCTCTTTACGGCCGGGGAAAACGGAGATTGTCGTACTCTGGTGATTCGATTGTCACACAGTTCACAAAGATACTGAGATGCACTCTAGATCTCCTGCGGGTTTTCTCCACTGGTACATGGTGAAACTCGACAAAAATTCAGGCTCGTGTTTGCTTTGAGGCTGGACGCGAATCCCCGCCGAGACAGAAGCGATTCCCCTACCTCCGAGTCGACTTCAATTCAACGGACGACTTGTCAATTGTCCCAACGGAAGACTTGTCTCCACGGACAACTTAATTGTCTTCCTATTTGACGCAAAGACGGTCGAGTTGTCTCAACGGTCGAGTTGTCCGAGCCCCTACGGTTTAATATAGCGGAGAGGTATTTCTTGCATGTAACAAGTAATTTCCAGCAGATTACACACCATCACCCAGGTTGCCTGCCGCGCCCGTAGCCCGGCACCTTACCCGTTGTATCTCCCTCGCATCGATCGTCACAGTTGCAAGACGTCGCAGGCGAACACGAGCGGTGAACACTGCAGCCGCTAGCGCATAGCCGGCCGGCTGCCTGCAATTAATGCAAAGCAGAGCAAGCAGCTTCGATCGCGAACTTACCAGTGCCCCTTCGGCGCCAGTAGTATAGATAGCTACCAGACTTTTGTGCAACTTCATGGCAGCTCTTTTTCGTATGTGCGCGTGCGTGAAGGAAAATGTTCCTTATTTTCATACAGAATTGACGCATGCGCACTAGTTTCCCCCATTTTACAAGATTCCCAAGACGTTGTTCCTGGCGGTTCGTGGCTATTAATAGTTCGTGGCTAATAACGCCCTCTCGCGGCGGCTGGTTATCGCGTATTATACGTAACAACGTCTTGAACCAGGACTACAGTGCATGCCGTGCGCGCCGTACTTCAGATTTTGTACATGAATAATCATGAGCTTGTCTGGTCGGACCCGCGCCCATGACCCGGCCGGCCGGCAACAGTCGCATCATGCATGTCCTGTCATTCGCTGTCAGCAGTACGTATCGGAGATTTTTTTCCACTTTTTTCTAAAATTTGAACCGCTTCAGGCGATTTTTTGCTTGGCGCACACAAGGTGAGAAACAAACAAACAACTATGCGGTATGAATGGTGTATAAATGACAAGAAACTGTATGAAATGAGACGAGCAGAGCTAGCCCTAGAAGGACGCTATGATAGCGTCCTAGCGCCCAAGTATGCAAAACAGTCCTGTGCTAGAAACCGAAGATCAAAAATCACACTTTACCTGCATAAATATTCTCGGCATCATTTTATTCAAACAGTTCAACAGCCCATCTCCCTGTACGGATAGAAATATTTCTCCAAGAATGTCAAGAACAGGAGATATTTGCGGCGCAAAATCGTCTCCACGCGACGCTGACTTCACAAACACGAGGAGTAATACTCACATTTAGAACGTTCATCAACAGAGGGCGCAATTTACAGTCGCCGCGTGCCACAGACATACAGGGGAGGGCTGTTGAACTGTTTGAATAAAATGATGCCAAGAATATTTATGCAGGTAAAGTGTGATTTTTGATCTTCGGTTTCTAGCATAGGACTGTTTTGCATACTTGGGCGCTAGGACGCTATATCATAGCGTCCTTCTAGGGCTAATGCAGAGCCAGAGATCTCACCCCACTTTTCAGTAGTCAGAGAAGTTGTCAATCTATGGAAAATTCGGTCCCCTCTGGCGTAGAAAACAGCACATCCTCCCTCGCACCTCGATGTCGCTAGGTTGACCAGCTTCCACAGGCGCGGCCTGCAGTTCTCGCCGTACGTACCATGTACCAACTGATGAGCTATGAGATGAACATGTACCACCGGTCGTACTAATCACCGTCAACACACCGTCAACACGATAAACACCGTCAACACACCGTCAACACACCGTCAACACCTCCAAAACACGTTCTAAGTTGACAAATGCGGTATAAAACTGTAAAATATGTGTCAAAACGAAATATAGGTTTAAAAACGGGAGGTTAAACGACTAAACGTCTGAAAATACCAGTTAAAAAAAAAGAAAAAGGACGTCTTCATACAGTTCCGAAATCGGCAGCCATGTTGCATAAGACGACAGCGCGGACCATACCATTAAGCCTTAAGGGGCGACATTGTACAATAAACCAACAGGGGTTGGCCGTCTTGACTTTATTTCCATCGCATCGGTTCTGAAAAAAGAACGATCCCCCCAAAATTGACAGAAACATAATTTAGTTTGAATAAAAAGGACAGACGATAAATCTAGCGAATAGAAGACGGTGATTAGTATGACCCTGTACCACAGCTAGCTAGCTGACTACTACAACTAGTACTATAGTCCACCAAACTGCGCATGCGCGTGGAGTTGTGGAAGAGATGTGGGGCTCGACCATTTTTTGAAGGGGGGGTCGTCTTTTCTACATCTCGCAACGGTGATGTGTGAAATGTGGATAATTAATGGCGCGCTATTTTATACCTAGTGTGGTTCCTTGGCCTGACAATGTTTGTTATGCCCAGACGTCTAAATTGTAGGGCAGGTAGCCACGTAGCTATTTTTAGATGATGCAACAAATCAAATTATATTAACGACTTTTCCCAAATAGGCACAACCCCTAGCTGCAGTGGCTTATAGTGATATTTGTGGAATTCTAGAACATTGTAACTGACCTAACAAAAGCGTATTTGCAAATCCCATTGAGTTACGGGGTCCAAAAAAGCTTAGCGTTGTAAGGCTAATGGAGCCTTACATTTTTGGAAGTACCTAGTACCTGCAAGCGACACAGTTGCTATGCATTTCGCGCATGCGTGCGCGTAAGTTTTTGCACAAGAAGTTTGTACAGGATTTTGTTGACGTCGAAAGTGTGGATTTGCGAATTATTTTCTGTAACTACGTCACCCAAGGACATATTTACTTTTTCTAATCCAAGCATCTTTGTAATTCCGGGCACAAGGAATAATGTGAGCGCAATTCCAGCTTCCTTCATCAGGTAAAAATATGGAAAAAAATGTTTGTAAAAAAATTCGCAATGGCAGCAGAAATTTATAATCTGGACTCCGTCGCGTTTTGGACACACAACGGAGGAGTCCATTCTGGGCTAGGTAAAGTCTAGCCGAGGTTGGACGTCCTTATCTTGCATTACACGTACACAGAGTAGTAGTGCAATGTAATGGAGATACTGAGGAGTCCAACCTGGGCTAGGTAAAGTCGGGTATATTCGACAGGGAGTAGAATTCGACAGGTAATAACATAATGTATTCATAAAATACAAACGTCACAGTCCGTTACCAAAACAAAAGTGTCCACGTGTCCTTCTTTTTCCCGCCGTTGTTCTTGACGTGATTAAACTTTTCCAGCGATCCCATTCATGAGAGAGATTTACGCTAAAAGTTGAGGTAAGTTCACTTCACGGACAGAGTTCGCTATTCTTAGGTAATGACGTAAGAAGTCTAGTTGTGGGCCGGGAGGGATGGGCAGGGGAGCTAGTAGACTGGTTCCCGGTCCCTACATTGTCCTTCTGATATACATATGCGGACCGGGAACCAGTCTAGGGAGCTAGCGCCACAAAAACCAACTCATGAATATTAAGTAGGAATAGTTCATTTTTTCGGGGTATCATTATGGTAATGAAGCAACTTGACTTGTTATTGGCCATGTTTTTCCCGGGGCTGCTGGAATACAAGGGTTGTCGAATTCTGATGACAGAGGGCGCTCGTTGTTTGAGAATTCGACAGCGCGCTGCGCAATTCATTTTAATGGGAGAAAAGGTGGTTTGAAAATTGGCCGACAAAGAAATAAATTAGCAACAATTTTAAAGGATTTATTTGTTGCAATTTTGTATTTCTGATTAAATAAATTGTTCATTCTGAAATATTTCTGGTTAATACTGGTTCAAAAAAAATAATATCAGAAATTCACATTAAAAACTGTCGTTTTTAGCCAAAAATATTAACCTATTAAACCCTTCCCCTGACAGTTATATTTCCCCACCCCTATATCTAAAATGGAAAATTCAGTACACGAGGCGTGTGCCTATACTATATGCATGCATGCGCGCATGCAGCGAAAATAGCTCCTAGTCCTAGGCACCAGACTTGAAGCGACACATGCACGGTGCAGTAGAAAAACAGCACGCGCACGATAAATAAGCCAGAAATCATATCGTTTTTCCTGCAAATGTTTTCAGGCTTTTCCACTGCCCTGTATTGGAAATCTACGAGAAGGTTTTAGAGGTATTTCCGACTGTTTTTATTTGAATTTATTACTGTAAAATAACGGGGTTTTTTGGGGGGGATTTTTTATTGGTGTGAGTGTGTTCTGGTGACTGGATTTACTGTGTTGCACCATGGAGGAAGGAACCTCCATCATGGTTGCACCCAGATGAACACACAGACGGTATCGGAGGTTCCTGGCATTTGACAATGGGGGTTTTCTAGACTGCATAAACCACGATTTGTGTCAATGCCATGATGACTGAGTAATCGAACCCGTACATGTACATTTGTACTTGTGTTCATCATGCCAAATTCTCTACTTTCATTCAGCATTTAATTCTGTAGGCCTTCAAGTTTTGTTTTACTACAGTTCTCAAATATATGACTGTAGCTCTGTCTGTTGTTTGCCCAACTACAACACATACAAAATGTAAACATGCAAGTGAGAGATATTTGGTTGAAATTGAAATAAAAATGATCTGCATGATGTAGGTCTACTAGATGCATGTAGCCTGTTATAGTTAGCCAACATAAAACAAAAGCAACACAAAAACACACCACCAAACAAAAAACAGTTGTACTTTTCTGTGTGGTTAAAAACCAACAAGAAGTAGGGGCTACAGGGTGGTCCAGAAAAAAACTGACAGTTTTTGTTTTGTCATAATTTTTACAAATGTTGCAGTTTTCCCAAGATTTTTCTGCCAGGGGTAGGATACCACTTAGTTTTTACTGTTAAAAGCATTTTCAAAATGCCCACTTTTTTTCCTTACTTTTTCTAGTAATTCATAACATGTTCGATCCATGGGTTGTCCGTCCTCCTCGAAATTAGCCGGTCCCCTGGAAAGTACTGTTCCGGTACTCAAGAGTGTGGTTTGAACAGTGAGGGGGTGCACCATCCCGTTGAAACACGAACACAGCTGTCTTTCAACAGGATGGTGCACCCCCTCACTGTTCAAACCACACTCTTACCTGAGACCGTACTTTCGAGGACCGACGGACAACGTATGTCCCCCATATTCCCGACCTCAACCCCCCAGACTATACTTCCTCTGGGGTTACCTGAAGGAGAGAGTCTACCAGGACAACCCTGACACAATCGAGAGACTGAAAGAAATATCAGGAAAGAAATGAGAATTCCAAGAGACATGTTGAGAGAGTTGTCAACAACTTTAATGTTAGGGTGGCAGATGTGATTCAGCAGTGAGGGACTTGTATTGAACATGTTGTTAATTACTAGAAAAGAGTAAGGAAAAAAGTGGACATTTTGAAAATGCTTTTCACAGTAAAAACTTATAGTGGTATCCCACCCCTGGCAGAGAAATCTTGGTAAAACTGCAAGATTTGTAAAAATTATGACAAAACAACTGTAGCATTTGTTGACGAGAACAACAGAAATTTCACGTATGTCCAGATTGGAATTCAGATTTCTTGTTCGTGGTTAAAGGGACACATTGCTTTGGATTTTCCGATTTGGGCTATAAAACTGAAATGGATATGGTTGGGAAGCGTTTTTAAAAGTAGAATATAAAGATTCACATAACTATCCCTTCAAATTGCATGGTTTTTGTTTAATTTCGTGACAAATAACGGTCCGCCATTTTGTAGAACCAAATTTTTGACTCCACAAAATGGCGGACCGTGTTTACCAGTCGTATTTACAGTCGCATCTGGTTGAAATACATTCTGTTGATCCATTTTGATGTACTGTGGCACAGCGCGCATTACTTGCGATATGTGTCGCGAGGTAGAGAATGGTACCTGCCGATCATCTGATAGGTTTACAAGGCCACTGGCTGCGGCGCCAGCCTAAAGACTCTTACAGCGTATTTTGCCCATTATTTAGACGGCGGTATACTACTGGAAATAAGTTTATGTTTCGCGGGTCAGATTTTTGTTTTGTAATCACTGCTCACTAATTACAACACATTATACGTGTTTTTTGCATGAACAACTCTAATAAAAGATAAGGAACATTTCCAAACGGCAACATTTTATGACATTGGAAGGCAATGTTTCCCTTTAAGTGCTTGCAATTTGTAGTTCGACTTATTGCTCTTGTTGTTGGTATACACTCACACAGAAAATATACAAACACTTTAAAGGTACACACCGGCCTCAACCAGCCTCAAATAAGCAATTCAGAATCATGGATTATACTATTTAAAAGGTTGTTGTGAAAAAAATTGCCAAAATTTCTTTTCATTAACGAGAAATGGTCAAAAAACCGAAATAGGTCAAAGGTTAACGTATGCGCTTTTCCAGCCGCAACAACCGTCCAGTTTTTGCGCAAGATTGCCTGCAGACTGGTGCTTTGCTTATGGATCCCACAACTATTGCAAGTCAAATAGAGGACACGGTGATCCAGTCTGCACAGTTGGACGGCCAGAATTATACATAAACAGTCATCACCAGTGAGAGATCAATCCATCAACAAGATCACCAGTCATGGAGAGCGTTGCATCGACTTCCAAAGATAGTGACACATCATTTTTGTGGAGAGGTCAATAACCACAGGAGAATGGAAAAGACTTAGTTGTATTTGGATAAATAAACCATGTAAACTGTGCATGTAGAAACTGCAATGCCCTCTTCATTGACAAAAACTAAATCCAGCGATTACAAGATGCTGCTGAATCAAGCAATGTAAATTATACATCTAGTAGTGCTGCAGACGTAGTAAGTCAGACAAAAATCATCCCAACTACAGTGTACAACACGAACATGCAGAAGTAGTGTCCAACCTATAATTGATATGTTACTATTACTTCTATTTGAACGAACCTATTTAATATTTGGGGGAATTCTGGCAAATTAGACCACTTTAACCCCAAGATTCAGCACACCAACATTTGCTAAGATTGCATTGCTACCAACTTTTATTTAAAAATGCCATTTTTACCTAAAAATGCAATTTTAAAGACTAATTTGGGGGTTTGGGGCCGGTAATACAACTTTAATCTAAAAATACAGTTTGATAACAACAATTTTTGGATTCAGCACCCCCAAATTAGGTAAGATTGATATGTTACCAGTTTCCATTCAAAAATACCTATTTGTACTCAAATAAGCATTTAAAAACTATTTTCTGGGTTTTGTTTGCCTATAAGACCCCTTTAATCTCAAAATACAGTTTGGTAAGAATTATTTTTGGTTTCAGCACCATCAACTTGGGTAAGATTGACATGTTACCAGTTTCTATTAAAAAATACAAATTTTTGTACTAAAATAAGTATTTTAAAACTATTTTCTGGGTTTTGTTTGCCTATAAGACCCCTTTAATCTCAAAATACAGTTTGGTAACAAAAATGTTTGGATTCAGCACCCCCAAATTAGGTAAGATAGACATGTTACCAACTTCCACTAAAAAATACCTCTTGCCTTAAAACAAGCCCTTTTTTTGAAATCTCGCCTAGACTAGTAAGGTCCGTCAAAATGGTAAGTACACTAATTGTTAGACTGGGAAATACTTGCATTGATTGTTTTGAGGGTCTCTCCATAATCCATATATATGTGTATGATTTTTGCTGGTAATTCCACAAACATCTCCTATTTATTGGTTGTGCATTTCACAGCATTATTTTCATGAAATGAAAGTCTGTGACATGTTTATCTGTGGGTATAGATTTCATGTTGAATACATCCTAACCCCCCCTGACTATTATCTCCCAATACAAATGCTGGAAAACTCCTTGGACGCAAGAGATGTGTCTCATTAAAGTCTTGTTGTTATATAAAAACGGCAGAAAGATCAATCAATTGTTCATCAACCCGGAGGTCGCAGGTTCGAATCCCTCTTCTGCCAGTTTCTTTGTTCAAATGTATTCAAATGTATTCAAATTTACCTAGTCAGTTTCCCCATGGAGGTAGGAAAAGATTCCTACCTCCATGGTTTCCCTTGTGGATTCTTTGACGAATATATTTTTGTGTTATTTCCAATGCTTCTAGTTGCATGTCTTTCCTGATGTGTGCTCAGATTAGCCCGGTTAGAGAAACAACATAGGATCATTGAATATTTTGGTACTCATATTTTTGTGTGTGTATAAGCAATCGCAGAATACCCCGCCACTCGAAAATTCCCCCCAAAAATGTTGGGCTACGCAGTCGGAACTAATTATTAAGGGCGATGATTATACGGCTGCAAAAGTACAAGGTAGTCTGGTTCCCTGACCTGAAGATTCCCTGATGTCTAAATCTTAGGTCAGGCAGCTACCGTGGTTTAAAATAGATCATGACGTGTGTGTTAGTCCGAGTGACGTCAGTGGCATCATTCAAATTTAATATTGCAAAATCCAGTTGGCAAAATACTGCAAGAGTGTGGCATTGATTGTTCAGTTTTTATATATAATTGAGAATTCAAATTCCAGGATCTGTAACGGGCCTGGCAGACATTTTGTTATTGCGAACATCAACGTTATACACAGCCGAATGCTACCGAAAACAAGTTCGGAAAACTTCGACCATTTTCGGAAAATGTCAGAATTCTGACAGTTTTCGTCACGTGACATTGGCGGCTACCCAACCTCGTTACTATGGGTACGATCTTGCTGCGCTATGTTTCTTCCCACCATGCCTTGCGCGATCTTAGTGAAGGAACGCACACGCACCCATGGAGTCGAGGATGGCAGCTCCATGGGCGCGTGTGCGTTCCTTCACTAAGATCGCGCAAGGCATGGTGGGAAAAACATGGCGCCGCAAGATCGTACCCATGGTAACGAGGTTGGCGGCTACCGGACCTAATATTCATCAGAAATAGTCAGAATATTTTGGTCTAGGAACCAGACTAAAGTACAAGGTGGCTACAAAGCCGTTCATAAGAGGGCAGTATATATATGTAGCGCGGTCTGGAGTTGCAGCGAAAATGCAGCAAGGTAAAACAAACGGAGGATGGGATGTAAACAATTATAAGTCCAAAGTCCCAAGTACCTACCTTGTTGCCGGCTACGAGGTGGAAGGGTGGGAGGGGCAAAAGTCTTTATTTTAGGACTTTATTTCCCTTTAAAAACAACTCTCCAAAACCACTGAAATCAAAGGGAAGAAAATTAAATCGACTTAAATACAAAAAAACCATTGGATTAAAAACCAAAACTTAAGAAATCTTTTCGAAAAAAAGGTGATGGTTCTCGGACTTTATTTCCCTTTAAAAAAAAATCTCCAAAACCACTGAAATCAAAAGGAACAAAATTAAATCGACTTAAATAAAAATAACTATTGGATTTAAAACCCAAAACTTAAGAAATCTTTTTGAAAGAAAGGTAATGGTTCTCGGACTATATTTTCCTTTAAAAAAAATTCTCCATAACCACTGAAATCAAAGGGAAGAACATTAAATCTACTTAAAGAAATAACCATTTGAGTAACGACCCAAATATAACCATTGGATTAAAAACCCAAAACTTAAGAAATCTTTTCGAAAAAAAGGTGATAGTTATCGGACTTTATTTCCCTTTAAATTTGTTTTCCCAAAACCACTAAATTTAAAGGGAAGAAAATTAAATCTACTTAAATAAAAATAGCCATTGGATTAAAAACCAAAAACTTAAAGAAATCTTTTAGAAAAAAAGGTGATGGTTCTATTAATCCCTTTTCACACCTGTTTGCTTTTTTATCAAACAAATTTATTGCTCCCGCCCAGCTTACCAATCTTCCTGTTTTGCATCCTGTACAGGGCGGCGTTATTGAACTAACGGATTAGTCCAAAATCATCAACTGTCATGGGGTGTTGCGACCCCCTTCCTATATCCCCTCCCAGATATTTTTTCCAGGGAGGTAGGGGGTGTAGGGGGGTCATTGCGGGGTGGGGGATGTGGGTAATGCCAACGTGAGTGTACAAACAAGACGGATAATCCCACTTTGTAAATCTTTTTCGGGCGGATCCCGGATTTTTTTCCATGATGGGAGGGGGTGGGGTCAGGACTGTGAGATGTGTGAGAAATAGCTGTCCAAGCAAATGGTTCTCGGACTTTATTTTCCTTTTAAAGAAATTCTGCAAAACCACTGAAATCAAAGGGACGCAAATTAAAATAAATAATTCTTCAAAACCACCGAAATCAAAGGGAAGAAAATCTAAAATAGCTGTCGAAGCAAATGGTTCTCGGATTTTATTTTCCTTTTTAAAAAATTCTCCAAAACCACCGAAATCAAAGGGAAATATATTCGAAATAGCTGTCAAAGCAAAATTAAAAATACCTCAACGAACTTTTGCAATCCCCTCATACTTTTGCAACTCCCCTATAAAGAATGGAGTGGTCCAGCCCAAACAACGACTGTTTAATGAATGGTTCAATGAATGTTATACAGTCGCCGGCATATGGCTTGTCGCGCATGCGTGCGTGAGCCCACACAGGGGTGACGTCATAAGGTCGAGGGGTCACAATTTGAACTCCATGGCAGCGAAAAGAGGCACAAAAGACATGTCTTACAGGTCTCTGCAAATTGAATGGTAAATTTCATCGTTTTATCCGGATGGTAAGTAAACCTTAGTACCTCCATCTTAATCATGGAACTCCACTTGTTTCGCAGGTGGCGTATCTAGTACTTTGGTGGACGTTTTAAGGGTGAAATCGGATGTTTTTGTTGGGATTTCAGACTAGCTTGAAAATTCCAGCTCTAGGCTCATGACATGTGAGATTCGCCATTAGAGCT
Organism: Hippasteria phrygiana; assembly: GCA_037893225.1. NCBI lineage: Eukaryota > Metazoa > Echinodermata > Asteroidea > Valvatida > Goniasteridae > Hippasteria > Hippasteria phrygiana. Next base: position 358,143 of record JAZGUH010000502.1, read on the forward strand.
GGAAGGAATTCTATAGGGTAGGTTAGGGTCGTTTCAGATCTTGCCGATATCTTCCGTTTCCCTGAATATATCCACTAAACACTCACCTTGAAGGTAGAGCAGTCATTCATGCAGCTTTTCATCTCCTCAAAATAAGAATATGCTCAAGTTAAACCCGAAAAATAATTACATTTTTCGTGCAAATCGGTGCATGCACAAACCAGCTGTGTACAAAGTAATAGAGCGGATTTTTGAACATGAACGATGTTTTCCGATCGATTATCGGCCAGCGGCACTGCGCGCGCCTCGGGGCTCAACGGCTGTTTGCTGAAATACTGACAGCAATCAGCAAACAGCCGTTGTATATCGAGCCCCGAGGCGCACGTAGTGCCGCTGGCCGATAATCGATCGGAAAACATCGTTCATGTTCAAAAATCCGCTCCATTACTTTGTACACAGCTGGTTTGTGCATGCACCGATTTGCACGAAAAATTTAATTTTTTTTCGGGTTTAACTTGAGCATATTCTTATTTTGAGGGGATGAAAAGCTGCATGAATGACTGCTCTACCTTCAAGGTGAGTGTTTAGTGGATATATTCAGGGAAACGGAAGATATCGGCAAGATCTTAAACGACCCTAACGTACCCTATAGAATTCCTTCCAGCTCTAATGGCGAATCTCACATGTCATGAGCCTAGAGCTGGAATTTTCAAGCTAATTTCAGACATATTTTCGGAATCACCGCACGACCACTGCAGACTTTTACTTGGACGCTACTCGCCAGATCATGTCCAAAAATGGCGATAGAGGGTCCAAGTTACTCGGACTACTATGGGGGGTGGATATATGCAATTGTGCCCATTTTATTTTCACAAATTCCACGTAATGTTTTATCCTGTGCAAATTTGTTATTATTTTGTTATTAGTTTTGACTAAATATTCCTTATCAAGGGGCCAGCTTCAAGTGGATGCTGGAAAATGACCTGGCCTATTGTGCCTGTGTGATCAGCGCTTTGGCGTCCGAAAAGAGGAGCGCTTCCCCTCTGAGCGCCAACAAGTTTTCCCTAAAGGGGTACATGGAGTCTTTTCCAGAGGGTCTGGAAGCAGTGGAGATGAAGAGGCAGGAGAAGGAACCTCGACCCTCAAGAGCTGCAAGCCGTCCAGCCTCCAAGTCTACCACTGCTTCCTCTTCTCAGCCAACACCTAAAGGAGGTACAGAAAAGTCTAGTGTCTATGGTGAAATAATTCTATTTGAATTTGTGAAGTTGTTGTTTCCACTTTTTTGGCAGATCCACCCCTTGTTGCTTCTTTGTTGTACCTTTGATGTGTTTTTTAATTTCACGCTTTATTGCCCTCTTCCAGTGTTGTAGGTCTTAAGACCGTCTCGAGACCTTTTTTGATGTCTCTGTCTCGCCCTAACAAAGTCTTGGTCTCGGGAGGGCTGGTCTCGGTCTGGAATGCTCGGGTCTCGGTCTCGGATGCCACGGTCTCGGGTTTTACCCTCGAGACCACAGCAAAACTACGTGCGATGCGCCACACAAATCTAATCTTCATTCCAAACATAAACAATGGAAGTGCAAGTTTTCATGGAGAAGAATTAGATTGAAGCTGGAAAGGAGACCAGTGTATATATATGCGGCTTGTTTATTCGGAATAACGGTACTGGACTACTGGTACCCGCGGATGTGCATCGCCCATGTATTTCACTATTTCCCCCACTATTTTGACTCCCTCTTTTGTGCTCTTACTTCCATCCATTCTGTGTTTGTGTTGTTTTGTCTGTCAAGCTTTCAAGAATTCCCTGATTTGTTTTTAGCCAGACATGAATGTTATCATGATTGTGTTTACAGCTACTTCCCTTCAGCAAGTTGCCCAGGACTTGTCTGATGAGGAACTCCTGTTGACCATGGAAGAGTTTGACCCTCTGGAGTCCGACGTTGGAGCAGGAGGTGCAGGTTAGTTCCTGATGTAGTTATTTTTTGTTCTGTCCACAGAAGATGCATGTGGTGACCCTGTCACGATTTTTCATTTTGTATACTTTTGCCCATTTGTAATAAAGCATTAATATTTTTGCTTGATAGAATGACATAATACGATCTTCCTGCCTGCATGAAAATGCATTGAGATAAAAGAAAAATCTTGAATTTTTGTATTTTTATTATTATTATAGTAGGACCCATGAAACAGATTTTATTAATACATTGTATTCCCTGTTACAACAGTGTCTATGGATGAAATGCTGCTCAAACTACTTTACTTTTGAGTGAAATTTTCCATGTCACAATTTTTTAGAAGAACCAAATCCGTTTGTTTGCTGTGTAACTCACCCATAAAAAAAGGCTGTGATTGTGTATAATTTTATTCCCTCATTTATCACAGGGGACAGCCAGACTTCAGGAGGTGACCGGGGCCCTTCTGAAGCAAAGACTGACCAGCCAGACAAGCAAGGTTTGTGTTAAAGGTTACAAGGAAAAAAGTTGTATGCCCAAACTCTTTAAATAGTGACACACGGTACAAACCTAATATTCTTATTTAATTCTCAATCATTTTCATAATTTCAGCATATCTTCTCACTGATGGTTGGCGGCAGAGTCTACCGGAGGTAGACCATCAGTGGATATCTCAGGCCTTGTTCCGGCTGTCCAAGAATGGGAAGGGTGAGATTGACTACAGCAAAGTCGACCGCCTGTGGTATCACCCTCCCCAGCCACAGCTCATCCATGGACAGCTACCCAAGGCTTCCCAGTTCTTCACCCACCGATTGCTCCTTTGGATGCCACAGAGGATGTGGGCTCTGAGGCTGACCTGCCCATCAGACACTTGCAGTGACCGAGAACTCTACTCAGCTGGCATGTACCCGCACGTGCTCCAGGTTGTGGACATTGACGGATTCTACAACCTGGCAGCTGAGTACCTGGAGTGCTCGCACTGCAAGAAAAAGGTCATCAGCTGGAGCCAGGCCATCTTGGAGCAGCTGGACATTGGGCACCGTATCCAGTTCCCTGCCATCCTGACTTACAAGCAGGCATGTGATGTCAGGGTGGTCTGCCTTCTGCGATGTAGAGGGCTTGGGAACGGTCCATACCAGCTGCAGCGCAAGCTTCACGAGCAGCACAGTGAGGCATGGCTCAAGAAGGCAGGCCAGTACCTGTCACAGTGCCAGGAATTCGTCCAAGCCAGCGACCGTGGCCTCATCTCTCGCCCCTCCTTTGAAGACCCCCCTCCGATGACTCCTATTCCTTCCTATCAGTGGCTGCTGAAGGTCTACTGCAACGATGTCCTGCAGCGCATCGACGAGACCAAGGCAGCCATTACATCTACGTTCGGCCGGGTTTTGAAGCTGGATTCCACCAAGAAGGTCAAAAAGCACTTATTTTCGGTAATCTACGCATTTCAAATTTTATCCAGCTCTTCCTGTAAACCGAGAGCAATGAAAAAAAAAGACCGAGGGCAATGCAGCAAAGTCATCTCAAACAGATACTTTTCAGTTCAGGTATTTACTGTTTATAATGTGAACACAAAACTTTGTTTTTCTCAAAGTTTGCTCATTTGGGTTATTGACGTGTACTGACTCAATCACCAAGCACCCCAAAAAGGATTATTTCTGACTGCTGATTTTTCTCTCTTTTTTTTAATGAATATATTTTTTGCATTGTTGTTATTGTACTCAAATGCAGGTGGCAAGGAAACTGGCCGGACATACCCGCGGTACTGCAGCATGGGCCACCGACGTAGGGAACGAGTACGGGCAGGTTCTGATGTGCGTGTTGACCACTGCAGAAGGCCATGGCCTGGACAAGATGGCCCAGGGCCTTGTCGCACGGTACCAGACTGCCGGTGTGGCCCCACCCGAGCTTCTCTACGTTGGCAGAGACTGCTGCAGTACCAAGTCTCATCTCTTCACTGGCTGGCCCGACCTGCAAGTCCGTCTCGATATCTGGCACTTCATGAGAAGATTTGCATCCGGATGCTCGTCCGATTCCCACCAGCTGTACGCATATTTTTTGCGTCAGCTGTCGGCATGCATATTCACATGGAGTGCCGAGGATGTTGAGCGGCTGAAGCAGGCTAAACGGGCCAAGCTAGTTGCCCAAAAAATATGCAACCCCACCGACGACGACATCCTCTCCAACATCGGGAAGAGGTCTCTGGCCCGACACTGCAGGAGGACCACCCAGGGTGTTGACGTGACGACCCAACTCATCAGAAACCTGCTGACCACCTTGGATGGTGAGCAGGGGAGCGACACCCTGGGTGTGCCCCTCTTTGACTCGACCCGCATCTGGGAAATCTGGGAGTCCCAGAAAAAGCACATCGCCTGCATCCAGGACATCCCCGGTGTGCAGCTGTACACCAAGACAGGTGAGATGGTAGTAGGCGGGATCACACTACCAACCTACCGATGTGCTCGCGGGTCGACGTCACTGGAGTCCTTCCATCTCCATCTCAACCGGTTCATCCCTGGTAAGACGTTTGGTTTTGTTGACCAAAAGAATTGTAAGAGAGCAAAGTTGCACATTGATTTACATCACAATTTTAACCGCGATTGAAATCTTTAAAACAAATTAAATTTCTGAGATTTGTATTATTCGTAACATCAATCAGTAACTAAAACCAACTGGAGTATGCAAATTATGAGGTCTCAAATAATTGAAAGAAACCATCACCCCTATAAAATTTGACAAATGCTTTTATTACAGCAGTATTATGTTATGTTGCATTCAAAAGAATGAGGTCACTCCAGCAAATCCAAATTTCATATATTCCAAGCAATGGGAAAAGAAATTCATTTCAATCGCGAAATCGTTTCTTTTTTTTCTTCAGAAATCTAACAAAATAAATGCCCCTGCTGACTGAATTGCATGTTTTCTTCTCTTATTCTTAACTTAATATTGGAAAATAACATTCATTTCGCAGGAACCCAGGCGAATGACATACATTTCCAAGCTTACCTGATGGAGGGGCTGGTTCGTTGGAATGCAGATCGAGCTGCAGATGCCTTGCTGACCGATGCCCCGGTACATCGAGTGTACAGCAGCAAACTGCAGTTCTCTGTGGACCAACTCTCACAACGTGTGCTCGGCAGAAGGATCAACCCACAACACACTGTGCCCCAGCAGTACACCGGTTTGTATTCTCATCATTAGGGTTTTCTGGTAAAACACTAACACAGTGACAGATGGGAGGATTATTTATTTTATTTTATTTTATCTTATTTTATTACACTTTTCCACTGGCTGACAAACAAAAAAACATTACCAAATACATGTATACAGAATCAAAAATTAAAAAATACAAAGATTTACAATTAACGAAAAGAATTTGTAAAAAGAAAAAAAATTAAGCCAGTGAGTGGCAAGATGAAACAGGTGACCAGCACCTCTACAGAGCCATCCTACCACGAGAAAATGCGATCAAAAAAAAAAAAAAAAGGGAGGGGAGGGGGCGGGGCAGGGCGTGTAAGAGAATGAAAGGGGGGGAAAAAGAGGAAAATAAAGGAAAGAAAGGGAGAGGAATGCGATACTTGATCTAATAAAGTGTTGATGTCAAATGGAGAATTACTAAACGGAATAAATGAAATGGAATTTGTTAGAATCTGCAGCCAACACAGCGACAATGAGACACCCAAGTACAAACATCGGATTCAAAGCTGCAGTGGAATTTTGTGGAAAATGAAGAGTCTGATCTAATTACAAGTGGGAGTTGATTCCATGTACTAACTATGCGTTGAAAATAAAAAGCTTTATGAGATTCAGTATTGCAATGGGGAACGGATAATTTAAGAAGGATCAGCAGAGAGTCTCGTGGTAGGACGGCCCTGGTTAGAATTAAATTGAACAAAAGTATCCAGAGCTGTATCATAATGACCAGCCTTACATTTAAAAAAGTACACAAGGTCCTGGATTTCTCTTCTGAAAGACAAAGGTAACTCGAGACTAACTAAGCGCGATTTATAATCCATGTCGGGGTATTGCAACATAAATTTAGTTGCACGTCTCTGGACACCTTCAAGTAACCCTATATTGCGTTTCGACGTTCCACTCCATACTGGACTGCAGTACTCCAAGTCACTTCTTATAAAAAAAACATAAAGTGTCTTAGAAACTCTAGCTGGTGCATATAAGCCAACAGTACGTTTAATCATCCCCATCCTTTTATTACATTTACCGATAATTCGATTGACATGATATTTCCTCTTCTTTTATTTGGAATGAGCAACACCAAGATCTCTGACCGACTCTGTACGCTCAAGAAAAATACCATTCAATTTATAATCAAATTTGACCAACTGTTTTCACCGTGAGATGGAGATGACCTGACATTTTGAGATATTAAAATACAAATCCCACTTTATACTCCATGAATACAAGGAATTAATATCATCTTGTAAAAGTTTTACAATCAGAAGCGGTCTCAATAGTTTTCAAACGCTTGGAATCGTCAGCAAATAATGCCAATGTAGAGTACTGGACAGAGCTGGGCATGTCATTAACGTACAAAATAGAAAGCAAAGGCCCCAGCACAGAGCCCTGTGGAACACCAGAAACAACCGGTAACCAGTCAGAGCTACGTCCATCCACAACCACCCTTTGTTGACGGCAGGATAAATAGGATTTAAACCAGCCAAGTAGTTCTGAGTGAAAACCAAAAGATTTCAGTTTATGAATAAGCAAATTGTGTGACACGCTATCAAAAACTTTAGAAAAATCCAAATAGATCATATCAACCTGCCCAGCTCTATCCAAGGTGCAACTAATCTCCTGAAATATCTTTAAAAGTTGAGTAACTGTGGACCGACCTTTAACAAAGCCATGTTGAAGAAGATAAATATCATCCTCAATGACTGGGTAAACGATGTTAAATATGGCTCTTTCCATAACCTTGGCACAAACACAAAGTAGGGACACTGGTCTATGATTTTCAACCTGGTTTTTGTCAGACTTTTTGTGAACTGGCACATTAGCCTTGAGCCAGTCAATAGGTAATTCTTGTGTACTGAGAGACAAGTTAAAAATATGACACAAAGGAGAAACAATCTGATAGGCACATTCCTTCAGCACTCTGGGAGATTATCTGAACCTTAGAAACATCTAAGGTTTTTAAAATTTTCAAAACATCGCCTTCCTCAATACGTATAAATTAAATAATTAATTTACTAATTTTGTATATGTTGTGATTGGTTTGTGGTGTCAGGAGAGCTCATCGGGGTCGAGTATCTCTTCCACCAAACAAACAAGGTGCTTGGAAAGTACTCCCCCGATGATGCTGAGGGAGACGAGGATGACAAGGGCTCAGAGGAGGAGGAGGCGACAGACTTAACCATTCCCCCTATGGAGGAATCAACAGAGGCTGTCCCGCGTGAACCCTGGGCAACAGTTGAAGAAAGTAAGTTCAAATTTTTTTTGTAATAGTCTTCCAAATGTTCAAGGAGGTTTACATATTGTGTTGTAAACTGGATTCACTTTTTGATGTTTCACAGAGGCAGTACTGACTTCCAGACGGGGTTTCAGATGGCCAGCCATGCTTGCCACACAGCCCGGTACTGTTGCCAAGCCATCACCACCTCCTCCACCTCCTCCAACAGCCCCAAGCCAGACACATCTCCCAAGCCCATCATCCTCTCTTCGCCGAGCAAAGCCTGCCACGTTGTCCAGAAGACCTCTCACCCCTCCATCAACTGACAACACGGCTGGTCGAGCAACACAGCGGGCATCTCGCTCCCAGCCAGTGCCCACCCCCATCCCAGTGAAGACGACGACGGTGCCCTCAACCCAACCTGCACCACTCATGATCACTGTCTTCATTCCCGCTGCACCTCTCCCGATGCAAGGTCTCCATCCACTTGTCCTGCCACGTCCAGAGGGGCATCCCATCAGCGAGGTGAAGCCGATACCTAGGAGCACCGCTGCCTACCGTCGTCGTGCTGCCAGGGAGGACGAGGAGTCAGGCATACCGAGGAAAAAGTACACCCCACGTACCAAAATCTCGGTATGCAAGCAGTGCCAGCAGCCTCGGGATGCCAAGAGGCACACACAGTACTACGGCAGCTGGTACTGTGCCAACACAGCAAAGGAATCTTTCCAGGAGTGGAAGGCAAGGATGGTGGCTAAGCGGAGGGAGCAGCGAGGCCAACGGGATTGAAGATGGGGACTGGGAATGGTTGCAGGGTGTGGGGAAAGGGCCACCTCACATATGGACTGGTGGTTCAACAAAATGGTTTTTAATGCTGCCAAATCCAAGAAAAATAATTAAAAATTGAGTACATTAAAAAAAAATTTTAGGCCTAAAATGGTTCCTTGAAATTTAAAACATTGCGAGACAAACAACAATTCCAAAATTTTTTCATAAAAACAATGGCAAAAAATGTACTCAGTTTGACAACTTTGTCCTGGATTTGAAGGTCCCAAGCCCTTACAAAAAAGCAGAGGGGAAACCATCCAGAAAGGTAAGTCAACAAGAGTCGTCATCTTCAAAAACAATTTCGGATAAATGTACTAAATATAATGCTTCGACAGCTTGACGGCCATGATTGAAAAACAAAAATAGATAAAAAATAGCAATCTTTGCAAAGAAAAGCAGAAATGCATTTAATGGAGAAAGCTGTCAATGTTTCAAGTGTTTTCAAGTGCACTTGCGTACAAGATCTAGGCATTTCTTGACATTTACAAACCATACAACTAGGCAGACAGTGGGTAATGAACAGTGAAAGTTTCATAAAATTTGTGAACATCCACAACAACATTATTTTCACATTACCAAAGTGATCACAAGAAAACTGGCAAGGTCGGGACTCGAACCTGCAACAACCAACTCAATGTAGTACTGGCGCTCTACCAAGTAAGCTATCAAGCACAATGTTGGCGGTCTTCAAAATTGTCCGTCTTTGTTCTGGGACGCTACAAATTATTAGCAAATTATTTTTCAAAAGACGAGCGAGACGATGACCTCCCCTGGCATGGAAGGACAGGATGCTCTTCTTCAACTGGGCTGCTCTGTATGTCCTGGTTCTTCATGTGTTCCTTGGAAACATGCTCGGTGTTGAGTTGTGATGGAGTGTGGCTTCAATCTGCATCCATTAAAAAAAAGAAAGGGGGGGGGGGAAGAATTTGTGGTTAATGTTTTAAATATAATAAAGATAATGGTGAAGAAAGAAAACAAAGAGTGTAATTGTGTGTTTTTCTATGTGTTGTAACAGTCCTTTTAATAAGTTGGGGAAGTAAAACAAATTATATTCGTGTTTAGAATCTTGCTCTCTCTCTTCGCTGCCCCAAAAAGTCAATTTCGATGCCCGTTATTATACTTGGACACAACCTAAGAGTCTAATTTAGTTGAAAACTGCAGTTAAGAAACAGCTGTAAGACTGTTTTATTCTGAACAGTTTTATAAATAACCGTACCAATTTCTCACTTTGTTTAAATGGAAAAATCACACTTCCGAAAGAAACTCTTTATATAGTGAACTCTCGTTAACCATAAAAGTGCTGAATCCTCAAATTTCAGTATGATTTTCCAAACCAAGCCAAAATGCTTCTTATCCACATTTTGAAGTAAGAATGCCAGTCCCCTTCCTTGTGCACAAATATGCACTGAAGAGACCAGGGACAGTGTTGGTACTAACGAGAGTTGACTGCAGGTATTAATTTAAGTGGTACATACTATTTGGGGGAGGGGGGTTGGAGCAGTGCATGGTGCAACCGATGGGCTTGACGAACAACCTCTGGCGGGCTATGCTTTTTCAACGGTTCGGTGCTCTTCCTTCAAATGGCTGCTAAGTCTGTCATGGCCCGGCCTGTCTTGCTCCTACTGTGAACCGTCACCAGTCCAGGTTTGGATGATTTCTTCCCATAATCCTAAAAAGAAATAAATTATGGGAAACATTAAGGGAATGCAATTTGCTAATTGTGTACTGTGTTCCCATTTCTTAAAGTTGGTTTGTGTTTCATCAGTTGCTTCTCTTCAGAGTTAACAAACATGGTTTCCAGTTTTTATGGATTTATTTCTTTTATTCTGCTCTCTTACATGCACACTAAAGTATGAAGCCACTATTGTACCCAATTAACTAAAAACAATGGGGTTTTCAACATATTAACTTATTTCGGTGGTTATTCATTACAATCAGATTATGCACTGCATATTTTTTCGGGAGCCAACGAGGGATTTTTCAAGCAACTGTGTAGTCACGGGGCCTGTTCCTATCAGAAAAAATGCACTTTAGGTTATAAATTCTAACAAATGATCCAGGTTGTGATGAATAGAGAGCAGTGTTATTTTTGAGGGAAATTTGCATCAAGATAACAGAACAGTAACACACACTTTTAAACTCAAAGTCCAAAGACAACCAATGCAAGGCAACATTCCCAACATTAGGGCCAGGTCTGTTGGACTTCATTGTAAACAAGAATGGAGTATAAATGTCACTTTTTAAACAAGTATAATTAGTGAATTTTAGCCTTTATTGGCCTATTTCTTGTGTACACGTCCCATTCGGTGCCCAAATTCCGGACAAAACATTTTTTTTAAGGACCTGACAAATACATTTTTAAATGCTATTTTGGCGTACTTATAAGTCATATACATTGAAAATAGACTATGCAACTATACAAATGGGTGATTCCATAAATGTGGGGGCCAATGACGTTTGGTGTCCCTCTTTACATTGTGATATTAGTTTACCTTGTATTACCAACAGTGAACTATATATACAAATGATTTTAGTTGCTCAAATTATAGTACTTGTACCAAAGCTGCGACATTTTAAAAACTGCTGTTGAAATGCATTGTTTGGTTCTCAAATACTACCATGTGCACATATATGTGTATGAAAAATTGCCCTTCATTACGTTAAAGCATGTTAATACAGCTTATGAATGGCACCATATTTAAATGATTTATCAACTAGTTGACCGAGATTGACAGTGTGGTTTTAGCCCAAATGTTTCACGTGTAAACAAGACCCACTATATGTTTTGGTGTCCCTTTTACACGTGAAATTTGTGTAATGTTTCCGAGAAATAGAAAGATAAGGCCAAATAAAATAAAATCCATGTTTAGCGTCCCCGCCCGCTTCCTTTTTTGAAGCCGCCTGCTTTTTTTTTTTTTTTTTAAATGAAAAAACACGAAAAAAAATGAAGAATATTTGATCTTTTTCGAAAAAAAAAGAAATCCCAAAACAAAAAGTCGTATTTTTAGACTCTAGCATCACCTTGTGTATGCTGGCGGCCATCTTGAAAAATAGCCCAGCCGGACGTCTTGAAAAATGTGTCGAGCGGCCATTTTGAAAAAAAGAAAAGAAAAAAAAAAAGGGCCTCCTCCTTCCTATTTTTCAAAAAGGCAGGACGCTAAACATGTTTTTTTTTTTATTTGGCCTAATTGGGTTCACTGGCAAATCCAAATCTATCACCATTAATTACATGTCCCACTTGATAAGTGTGAAATCATAACAAAGATTTCATGCTTGGAAATTTTTAATTTTGGGCCATTTACTAGATTTCACGTGTAAATGGGATACCAAATGGTGTCCCCCAATACGCAATCATGCACCAAATTGTTATTTTTAGTCTAATCAAGTTATTTTCACAATAAACCTTGATGTTTTATCCTGGGTAAGACAACAAATACATTTTAAAATAAACACACCACATTGAGCATGAATTATCACAAAAATAGCAGAAAACTAATTTAGTGACCCTTTACACGTGAAACCGTGAATGGGTTTTGACATGATATTTTGGCATTTCTGGAGTAAATACTGTCTGATTTTGGCTACAATTAATAAGGAATGTCAATATCTTTAAGTTATACTGAAAATTATTAATAAATCCCCTGTCAATCAATTTTTCCATTTTGGGTCAAAATGTCACAAGTTGGCACCCTAATTTATGGAATAACCCAAATATAGAAAGGCTTCAAGAAATCAGGGAAATATGTTTTTTTATAATTTTTATCACGCGATTTGAGCGATAAAAGATAACTTTAATTACGTTTTTAACGTTTTTGTTTCACATTTCCCTCAAAGCAAAACCCTATTTTGGGCCAGTACACGTCTCAAATATCTAAACCTTCTTAGAAAATACCGGTACCTACCGATTTTTCAGTCGCAAAGTCGTGAAAAACAGGTGAGAAAATGCACGAAACTTTCGTGATTATGCAAGCAATGAGCATGCACACGCACACGTACAGCCAGACATGGTGTCGAGTTTAGGATGCGAAATAGTGGTATGGAGCGCCGACTTTGCACGTAGAAGTGCATTTCTTTAAACATGTTCCAATTGTTCCAATTTGTGGAATAGATGCTCCTGATTGGTCCAAACGTTCCAATTCTTGTTCCAATTCTCGACTCGAGGATCCGCGGAAATGCATGGTATTAAGAGTCACACACAGAAAACTGCAGAAAACTTCAATGTGGACTAACCAAATAACTATTTTTCTACATTCGCGCACACCATATGTACGTGCTGCTAAATGGCCAATTTTCTAGCTCGCTATTCCCCATACGGATATGTGCACAGTCGGCGGTGTACAAAAATCGCCATATCCAGGGTCCAAACGAAATTTTCGATCGTTATGGTCCCAACCAACTAAGACTTTTGAATGAAAAGTTATCATTAGCCCATTAATTAGAAGTTAATTATTGAACGTAATCGATTTTCTCTAAATTTTGAGCATGTAGAATATTATTCGTTATTTAGACTATGCTTAAAAACGTGTAATTTTGCTAAAACCTCAAACATTTTGTTAATGGTACCCCCCAAAAAGTACACTTTATTGACCATCTTTTACTTCATGCGTTTAAGATTCTGAGTCTGCGGCTCACTCCACGGCCGAAATCTGCAAAGAAATGTGCGATAAAATGTGCGACATCGCAAATATCTGCGCAGAAATCTGCGATAAAATGTGCGATAAAATGTACATCGCAGAAATCTGCGATAAAAAGGTGCGAAAAATTGTACGACATCGCAGAAATCTGCGCAGAAATGTGCGATAAAATTTGCGATAAAATTTACGACATCGCAGAAATGTGCGAAAAAATGTGCGAAAAAATGTACGACATCGCAGAAATGTGTGCAGAAATCTGCAATAAAATGTACGACATCACAGAAATCTGCGCAGAAATGGTCCAATCCCAGTTAGAGGTGTTTTTATCATTCCAAAATGACTTTATCGACTTAAAGTATATTTCTCTCAATTCTAACATTTTCTGTGATTTTAAACAGCTTCTTGTGGAAAAAATGCGATCGATCTTCGAAGTCGTATGCATTTTCTGGTTGGTGAATCAGCGCGATGTTGTGTGTTTACTCTGTATCGTGGTGATCGCCATCTTTATTTTCGTGTTGCATTTTATCATCTTCATTCTCATTCTACCCTAAAAAAAAGTTTTTAAAACCCACCTGTCATGTCTTTTGTTTTTTAATGTTGTGAGCTCTCGGTAAGTCCAATAACTTATATAAATTCTCTTATAAGTTATAGGAACAGGGCCGTAACTACACAATCACCCTAAAAATGGCAGCGGATTACATATCGAACCTCAACTGAGGTGTTCTGTAGTATATTAAAGAAGCATGTTAAAAAATCTGTCAGACTTCACTTTAATACACCCACCATATGCCCACCCAAATGGGTCACGAACAGCAACTTGAAATTCATCCAAAATAACCAACCTCCTCAACTGTCTAAGCAAAATAATTTATTAAAGTCTGTTTTATAATAGGTTACAAAAGTCATTTTGGAATGAGAAAAAAATACCCTTAGCTCTATTTTGATCAAAACTAAAGAGGGGCCCTACACTACACAATCGCCGTTATTTCAAGATTTTATAGCAAAATCCATTTTAAAAACGAGACAGAAATCAACATGCATGACAGGTGGACACTTTTTCGGGAAAGAGTTCCATATCCGGATCCGGCCATCACTTATTTTACCTTTAATATTATGACTTAAAAACTACCTAAAAGTGTAAATGATGAAGAAACACGAATTTAGAAGAGAAACAATTTCCACTTATTCTTTGAAAATACTTAGACTTTTTCTGTCATGGCCCATAGACTTTGTGTACGAGGTCTAAGTGATGGCCGGATATGGAACTCTAACCTGAGTTACAGAACAAATATCATTCATCAAAAGTTTCAAAGTAGGCCTAAAAATAATGGGAGAAAAAAACCCTAAAGATACACAAACCGGATTTCTACTTAAGAAAAAGTAATGAAAACTCTCTGAACTAAAGGTGCCCTAACACCATAGCGTATGCTGAAACTTATGAGTTGCGTGTAAAAATATTGTTATACGCACCAAACGCAACCCAAATCAACAATTTTGTCAATTTCTAACCTATTCAACCTATGGGTTGCGTGTGGGTTGCGTGTGGGTTGCGTGTGGGTTGCGTGTGGGTTGCGAACTGAACTTATGATCCCCCAATATCTGCGATCACCTGCGTACGAGTTGCGTGCGAGTTGCGTGCGAGTTGCGTGCAGAACTTACGAGTTGCGTTTGAGTTGCGTTCAAAACTTACAAGTTGCGTTGGACCTGCGTGCTAGTTGCGTGGTAGTTGCGAATATCGGTCACGTGATAAAAACCTATAAAAGAGGAGCCGATTAAGTATTTTCTTCAGTACTGATTTGGTCATCGAAGAGTCAACATGGGGAAAGCTACCAACTGACACCGATCTAGAAAAGGCCCACTATTTATACCATTTCTCAACACGCAACTAACACGCAACTAACACGCAACTCACACGCAACTAATAGGTTGGATACGCAGGGCATAGGTTGGGGATACGCTGGGAATAAGCACAATAGGTTGGGGTACGCTACACACGCAACAGGATCGCAACATGATCGCAACAGGTACGCAACACATTCGCAACATGTACCTCAAATTTGGACCTGCGATCACCTGCGTTCATAACTTATGAGTTGCGTACCTGTTGCGATCGTGTTGCGATCGTGTTGCGTGCGTAGCGTACCTGTTGCGTCCCTGTTGCGTATAAATTGATCGCAGGCATTCGCAGAGAATTATTGAACATGTTCAAAATTTCTGAACTTACTCTGCGTGTGTCTGCGATCACCTGCGTGCTTGTTGCGTACTTCAAACCTATAAAACCTATTAGTTGCGTGTGAGTTGCGTTCGGAACTTATGACCACTATTTTTTATTCGCAACCATACGCAACTGGTGATCGCTATGGTGTGAGGGCACCCTTACCAAAACGGAGTGGACACTTGGATGAAAAAACGAGGGATCGGGATCGAGCAGCTATTGCTTGGGGCTAGCTGTCATGTCTATGCGCGGTCTTCTGATGAATGACCTAGCGCGCACATGCCCTATGCGAAGCATGAAATGATGCGAAGTACCACACTGTGGTACTACGGGGGAACACCACGCAACTAAACACAGTGCAAGTGGGGGCCAACCCCTATAAAGACACGGGGAGAAGAACTAATACCTAAGTAAAAACTCTTATTTTGTGATCATTTTCGTTATTGATCATTCAAACATCGTGTGGTTTTTACACATCTGATAAAATTAAAGTTTCTGTTTTACTGTTCGGGCATACAATTTCAATTTTGGCACCAAAGATTTTGTTCCCAGTGTTCGTTTTCGTTTAGGGGCATTTTATTTCGTTTTGGTGCATTTAAGACTTCATTTGTTGCATTCTTATTTGATTTCTTTGACATTTTGACGGCTGAAGATAGCGAACGTCGATGTGCATGACCATAATTTCCGTGCTCTATGACCTATGATCGACGTATGACCATGCATTTTAGTCTTTTCTTGGGGTGACACTATATACCAGAAAACACCGGAAAATACCGGGAAAACAACCGGAAAACTACCGGATAACACCGGAAAACACTAAATACCGGAAAACTAAAAAATATAACTAAATACCGGAAATCACCAAAAAACAACACTAAATACCGCGGGAAACACCCAAAAACTCACTAATACCAGAAAACACCCCCAAAAACACAGCTGATAAAAATCAGCCGTTAATCCGTCTAACCCCGGTGTTTTTTTTAACCTCGTCAAAATCAATATTCAAAGAATCTATCATTTCTTCGTCCAAGACAAAACCATTAATCTCTTCCAATATTTTATTAATTTTTAAAAAATATTTTTTGGGCGTTTGTTTGTACATGTTATTGGTTGTTTTTTGTGTAAAATGTGTTCTTGTGGGGGGGAGGGGTGTTTTCCGGTAGGCCTACTTAGTGCGTTTCTGTTGTTTTTAGTGTGAAGTGTGTCTTTTGGGGGTGTTTTCCGGTATGTGTGTATATTTTGCGAGTTTTTGGCGGTGTGAATGTTTTCCGGTTATATGTGTGTATTTGCGAGTTTTTCGTGGTGAATTGTGTTTTTTGGGTGTTTTCAGGTATTTATTGAGTTTTTGGTGTTTTCCGGTATTTAGTGTGTTTTCCGGTATTTAGTGGTTTCTTTTTGTGTTTTCCGGTATTTAGTGTGGTTTTTTTTCTTCTTTTTTTCCGGTGTTTAGTGTGTTTTTCTGGTATATGTAGTGTGTTTTCCTGTAGTTTTTCGGTAGTTTTCCAGTGGTTTCCGGTAGTTTTCCGGTGGTTTCCGGTAGTTTTTCGGTGTTTTCCGGTATTTTTCGGTATATAGTATCACCGTTTTGGGGTTCGTTTATGGGCGTTCATCAAATGGTCATTCAAATTAATATGATTTTTTTATTGATACATTTTCCTCATGTCTTTTGAGATTTTTTTATTTGTAACATTTATAATAACATCTGAACTGATATGAGGGATGGATGATGTAACAAACTTATATTATGAAAATGGATGAGGAATTTTCTTTTTCACTGTTAATGATTTTTGTTTGATATATATATGTATAGTTTCACCCAGAAAAAATAGGGGCATCTGTATGTAGGCTACACCGTGACGTTGGCATGTTCAATCCTTTAACCTTTCTAATTTGTTTACTGCTTTTTCGTTATGATTGACCCATCGATCTCTTCATTTGCAACTTACATCGGGGAATGTATTGTATGTTTGGCAATGCTTGTATACATCGGAACACTTCTATTGGGTAATTTATTTTGATTGGGCCAATTCCATCAGACCGTCACATCTCCCCTCCCGTAGGATCGCCCTCCTGTCCTTAGTGCATCTACGGATTAAAGCGGCAGATATATGATTTACGTTGAGATAACTTAGATTTTTATAGGAATACGGACATGCAGGAATGTGGACATGCACAAAACATGCAGGAAACTATATGCTTGAAAAAGGGTGAAATATGTTTGCCATTAACGAATGCCTGATCGATCAACCCCTTACTGCTGGTCCAGACGAAATTGAATGAACAATACAATACTCTTAATTTGAATGCATCCTTAACAGGCACGAGTGAAGCTAAAATATGATAGAATGCTTGGATAGTGAGTTTGAATGATTATTTTTTATTGTCGAATAACGATCTGCGTGATCATTCAATTTTAATCTAGTTTAAATGAGCTAGACGTTCAAATGATCGAAAACATTGTGAAATACAAGTATAACTACTCTAATAATAATTATAAACTTTCTGAAAACAGTTATCGGAAACAACCGGACGGTCACCGCCACTTACATAGATATAGAATTAAAAATTAATTTTATATCTATGGCCACGTAGGATATGACTATATCGCGCAGAATCGGGAGGGAGTGTCGGTCGATTCTTTTACCGTCCAAGAAAATTTGGACTGCGATCCGGGAGACTCCCCCCCCCCTCCCCCCGGCCGATATTTTGGATGGAGGGACGGCTATATTCCAGTGTCCCCCCCCAAAAAATTGTCCCCTTAATCTTGTTATACATGTATATATATACATGTACTACTTCGGAGTCAGAGCTTCTAAAACTACTAAAACCACTGTAAACTTCCATTATCTTGTCAAACACGTCTCTTTCGCTATTGTGTCTTTCAACAGTTGAAAAACCTACGGGTTGTCGGAAAAATAGAATAAGAATGGCGGATATCTTAAAAATAGAAGATGAATACAAAACTATAAGTACAAGATCATTTAAATCCATCAAAAACACGTTAATTAATTACTCTGCAGTGTAAAAATGTCCGAGACTTGCTTAGTAAAAATGTAAAATGTATTACAAATGTCGAGAGTACAAAGTGGTTTTACAAAATGTTTTTGAAGGGCACAACTGAGTTTTCTATAAAATGTGTAGATGAATGAAGGTTTCCTGGGTGACGCTTTCCGCTCAGAATTTAAACAAACAAATAAAATAAATAAATACTTTTCAAAGAGGGTACTTTATTTCGAAACTCCTCAAATACAGAAAAGAACAATAATAAATTAATATACATGTATATACAAAAATAAAAGAATAGTAGAACTCAATTGGTAACGAATGACAAAAATTATAACATTAAACTGAAGCACTTAAGTGACAAAGAGAAAAACGTTAAGTACAACAAAGATAATCATTAATAAACCAAATAGTAGAAAGAACTATGCGACGTCACCGTGGCTCGCCTATTGGCTGTATACTACTGCCAAACCGGCTAACCACGGTGACGAAGCAAATCAGAAGTGGACATGAAAACCAGAAAAAAAGCTTGATAGTAAATATGCCGTCCAGCCAGGTTGCCACTGTCGGAAGCTGGATACCCCAAGTCCTTCGGAAGGGTGGCAACAAGGCGAAAGACGGCAAAACTACAAAAACATATAAATGAAATACAATAATAACCAGGAAGAGAAAAACCATGCGACGCCACCGTGGCTCGCCTATTGGCTGTATACTACTACTGCCAAAACGGCTAACCACAGTGACGAAGCATAAAGCAAATTTCGTAATTTATTTATAAAGAGAACATCCATTCCCTTGTCGGGGGGGGGGGGGGGGGGAGTGGGTAGAAGGGAGGAGAAAGGGGATGCATGGGATCCTTGGCATCTGAGTGTGGGCAAAAAGTGCCCACTGCCAGTCCCCCATGCGGGGATAGGTAGCGGGCGTGGGCGGTGAAAGGAGTCACCACGTCTTGCCTTTGGGGTGGCAATGACTACCCACGCCCAACAACCTGCGGGGGAAAGAAGGAAGGGGTGACAAGGGTCAGGAAGAATCTTTTATTTGTAAACAAGAATAATACAGCGGTTTACATAAAAAAATGAAAACCAAATCAAATCGACCATGTCAACTTGTCATTTTCGAGAATGAAGAAGGCGTCGTTGATGGACCATTTAGTGACGAATTTTGGTAGGGAGTGATTCAGGGTGTGAAAATTGAACTCCAGCAAAATTTTCATTTTAAGCCGGAGGTTCCACACGAGATGGGGCGGGGAAAAATTACTTGTTCGGTAGAGGTGGTATATAACATTCTTGAGGCTTATAATGAGGTAGTTAGCCAGGCACACGGCTTTCCTGCTGCGGCCCCTCGCGTGCGAAATCAGTCCCCGATATTGGTCGAAGTCGAGGGGCGTATCCGGGAGATCGAGAAGGTTCGAAAGGAGATCGTGAAGGACGTCGAGAGCAGGTTGGATAGCAGGACAGGTGATGAAAAGATGACGTATGGAGCCTTTTTCACCGCACCATCCGCAGGACGGAGAGATTGAAGCATTTAGATGATGAAGAACTGGCAGAGAAGGCAGGATGTTGTGAAAGAGTTTGAACTGGACGTCTCCCTCCTTCTTCGAGGCCGGCAGTTGGTATATAACCTTCCAGGGAATCTTGTGCGAAGGAGGGAGGAAACCGAGTTCGTGCCAGTGTGTAGACGAGGAGGACGGGAGATCATTGATGTGGAGATTGAGGGTTCCGTAGATAGATTTTGAAGAAGCAGAGAGAGCATCCGTGGAACCCTCGAAGAGGACTTGACCAGGTGAAGCAGGACGAGAAGGGATGTTACGAAGAAGTACTGGATTTTGTAGAAAGCCGTGCTCTCCGAAAACCGTGGCGAAGTTTTCCGAGATGGTGCGGTGAAGGCGTAAAAGTTCCTGTCGAAGGATACGAAGAGAGGGAGCACGGAAACTTGAAGTAGAGGGACGGAGGTCTTCGGCCGGAAGCCATTTGCCGGTGTTGATGTTGACGAGGTCTCCTAGGATTTTGATTCCGCCCGCAAGGAGCCTCGCAGAGAAAGACGCGTGCTCGGGTGAATTGCGGGTGAAAATGGGGTAATTGAGGGGGAGATTGAATACATGGTCGATTGATTTGGGGTGTGTTTCCATTCGAGCTCCGAGTGTCGTCCAAGCACGCAGGACCTCACTATAGAAAACAGTTAAACTGGTAAAAAAAATGCGGATCAATGTCTAGAAGAAAAATTTGATAGTCCATGTTCATGTTTTTATATCGGCGGAGATTGTGGTCCATGAAATTGAAACAGGGGTGGGAATTCGGTTGAAGGTAACGCTGGATGAGATTAAAGCGAAAAGTGAGGCTGCGTGCTTGGAGACTGGCTAGACCAAGCCCACCTTTAAGAGGGTTTTCAAACAGGACGTGTCTCTTAAGGAAGTGTCGCTTGCCGGACCAGACGAAATCGACAAGCATGTCTTGGAGTTCACCCAGGGTATTAACAGGGCAGGGAAGGACAGCTATGCGGTGGAAAGTTTTGGAAGCGGCGAGTTGGTTAGCCACAAGAATTCGGCCCTTAAAAGAGAGATGAGAACAGAGGTGTTTCCAGGAAGATAGGGTTTTGCTAAGTTTTTCTTTTCAAATAGTCCAATTTTGTTGAGTGTAATTATCGTTGTTCCCTAGGTAAACTCCAAGAAAGGGTAGACCTTGATTATTCCATTGAAAGTCAAGTGGCTTGTCGGTCCGTCCAGTCCAGGACCCGACCCATAGACCCTTGCATTTTTGATAGTTGAGGCTAGCAGCAGAGGATCTACTAAATAAATCATAAACGGTACGGATGGCATCGAAGCCCGCATGGAAACGTTTTCCCGGTTTTGTCTCATAAAAGAAGTTGACCACACGCGCGCTCTGTGGAGCGATGTGTACACAAGGTCGCAGGCCACTGACCTGCAGTGCGGGGTAGTTCCATTGTGGGAATGGGTAAATAAACAATGGCACAATGAGGGGACAGGCATAGTGTAAGCATACAACGGTAACAAATTGTTGTGTAGTTCCATGTATTTTAATGCTTTACTCTTCTGATCAAAACACCAATGTAACCACTGAAAAACACAAATCAAATGGTAAATAATGTATACTTGAAACTAAAAGTTATTATTCAATTGTTCAATATGTAATAAAGTAGAACTGTCAGCTGTTTGGGCGAAAATACTGCTTAACAACAGAATCGGCTTCATTTGGACAATTGATAAGCACTGATTAAAACAACAGGTAAAATGAGTTGCAGTCAAACAAAAACGTACGTGGATGTAGTTGAAATTTGGCGCGCGCGGCCTGTACAGTTCCCAACCCCCCTACGAGTTTTAATGGTACGATCCAATAAATAGGACTGAAAATCAGCTTTATTTGTAAAATATCACTTTAAATTAATCCAAAAACTTAAAATAATAGCTTGACAAATAGTCTTACATATTAATAATTATTAAAAACTATATTAGATATTGTAGAATTGTATAGCATTTGACGAAGAAAGACACCGAGTAATAATTTATGACGTCACAAATGAAGCTTTGCGCGCTTGTGCATCCGGGACCTTTAGACGAAAGGTCATTTCAGACGCTAGCTGTTAATGGACAGTCTTTTTAAAAGGCTTTCTTCCGACGAAATTATTTAACCAATCAAAATAGGTTTTATATCACAAGAAAGCTAACAATCAGCATATTCATAAACCGCTAGGCCCGAAGCAGCCTGGTCACGGTGAAACGAGTGAGGGCTTGCGAAAGCGGGTCATGTACGAGGAAACTCGCTGTTTTGCCAACTCTCCCACGTAAAAACGAGGACATCTTGCAGACTTTTACTATGTTTTTTCCGACGAAACTGAGGAACTGACTGGTATTATTTCTAGGTTTTGGATTTGATGAATAGTTGTTCTAGTGACTCCCGGGCTGCCCAATACTAGCAATGAAAACACCTTTCTATAAAATCACTTTTTCATGAAAAAATGCGAATTTTCCCTATGTACGCAGGCCGCACGGAGCGGATGAGACAACGTTTCCATATAGTCTTGAGTTACGAAAATTGTAATGTCGTCTGCATAGGCGGAGACCGAGCAACGGCGTTGAGTGTTGGGGATAAGAAGACTTTTGTCCAACAGTTCTCTACGTAGAGAACTGAGTAGAGGCTCGATGGCGATAGAATAGAGTAGGCCCGAGAGTGGGCACCCCTGACGAATCCCTTTTTCAAAGGGAAAGGATGCGGTCAGAGAGCCACAGACTTTAACGTGACTCTCTGCACCGCCGTACAAAAGACCAATATAGGATAGAAATTTGTCCCCAAATTCCATGGCTCTCATGGTGGTCAAGAGGTAGCCGTGGTCAACATTATCGAAAGCTTTTTTCTGATCAAGGTTGACCACGGCTAATGGGAGATCAAAAAAATTACAATAATAAATTGAATCACGAATTAGATTTAAGTTGTTGTAAATGATGCGTTCGGGGACGCAGTAAGATTGATCCTCATCAATCACAGAGGAAATAAATTGTTTCAGTCGGTTAGCAAGCAGCTTGGCAAAAATTGTGTAATCAGTATTAAGTAAGGAGACAGGGCGCCAGTTGGAGAGGTCGCAGAGGTCTCCTCTTTTTGGGATGAGTGTGATTACAGCTTTGTGGAAAGAGTTGGGAAGACTGTCCGAATCGAGAGGTCATCTTTGAGAAGGGGCCAGAAAGAGGAAAAGAATTCGGAGGGGAGTCCATCCATACCAGGGGTTTTGTTCTTGCCAAGCTGCTTGGTAGCAACTTCTAGTTCCTCGAGACGCAGAGGAGCATCGAGGTCCTCTGCGTCTACAGGATCCAGCTGGGACAAATCCCGCAAGAGGGGCCCGAGGGCGCTCTCGTCAGTAGGGGTGCTGCTATACAGATTTGTGTAAAAATTACGACATTGAATTTTGATTTCTTCGGGATCTTCCGTGAGGAGTCCCGAAGGGAGACGAAGGCAAGATAAATTTTTGGATTGAGAGTGGGTTTGTTCTAAATTGAAAAAATACGAAGAGCTGGTGTCAACCTCATTGATGTGTTGAAACCGTGACCTGACGAGTGCGCCCTGGGCCCTATTTTTTTAAAACAAATTTAATTCCTCTCTCTGCGATTGATTGGAGCACCCGTTGGGTTTCGGGAGTGAGGTCTGGCGCAGATTGAAGGTCCTCGATAGTGGAGTTAATCTCCTGAAATATTTTTCGTTTTTTTCTAGCTTTTTCTCTGCAGTAGGTCTGGGTAAGGGACTTGATTTGTGCCTTACCCAGATCCCACCAGTTACATATATTTGTAAAGGAAGATTTTTCAAGTTGCCAGTTTGACCAAAAAAGAGCAATGATTTCATGAAAGTTTTGGTCGTCAAGTAGGGAATTATTAAAATGCCAATAGGCGCTCCCTTTATTACGGGGAGAAGGGCATTTCAAGCAGAGAGTAAAGGCAGAATGATCGGATAGAGAACAAGGAATGATTTGACAGGAGTAAATAAGGGGAACAATACTGAGGGGAGCATAAAAGCGGTCAAGCCTGGCTTTAGAAATTCCGCCAGGGACCGTTTTGCTATTTCTAAACCTGGTGTATTTGTTTTCAGAGGGGGTTCAATCTGCGCCAGACGTCACAGAGAGAGGAACAATGTGTGGAATTTCTGAGAGCCGATGCGACTTGGGGACGATGCTCGGTCGGCCTATGCAGACGATCAATGGAGGGATTATCGGTGCAATTGAAATCACCACCAATGATAATGGGGCCGTCTTGTTGTAGGTTACAATGGGTGTTAAATTCATCGATTGTCTTGAGGGCAAAGGCATTGGATGAGAGACAAGAAAGTTGTATATATTGTAAATGTTATCATCCAGTTTAATTTTAAGAAATAAGATAAAGCCCTTTGACACAACACCGGAGGCTACGACATCAATGTCATTTTTAACAAGGGTGGTTACACCGGAACCGGGGGAACCACCAGGAGTACAAAAAGAAACATAATTAGACCAATTTTTCAAGTAATGACAATTAGAAGAGAGATGATAAGTTTCTTGGAGAAGAATGACATTATATTTGAGGGGCAGGAGATCAAAGTAAGTTTTGAAGGAAGCGTTCCTGGTGACATGGGAGCAGCCTCCGGTGTTGAGCGAAATCAGTGAAAGGGCCATAAATAAAAAAGTACAAACACATGAAACATTTTATACATAAATAAATGAAAATTAAGCCTCCAATTTTGCTATTAGTTTCTTTATCCTCTGCTGCATGCTATTATGAATCATTGAGGCGTTACGTAATGGTTTTAGTTGTCGGACAAGTCCAGGTAAGTTATGTGTAAACTTACGAGCTATATTTTTGGGTTTTCTTTGGCATTTGACTGTGGAGATGAATTTGATGAGGTCTTGGTGGGTCAGGGGATGGTTGTATGTGGGGAGGGCGGTGCAGGGTAAGACTCCTCCTCTTCCTCCCACAAGTTCGAATCGTCGCTAGCATTGTCGACGGAGCCGGGGTGGACGTGGGCTGACTCGAGGAAGCAGAGGAGGAGTTGGGTGAGGGGGCCGATGACGGGACCGAGAAAGGGTGGGGGTAGGAGCCTCAGAGGAGGGGGGTGGGAGAGGAGGGGGGTGGGAGAGGAGGGGGGAGGGAGAGAGGAGGGGGGTGGGGGAGAGGAGGGGGGTGGGGGAGAGGAGGGGGGAGGGAGAGAGAGGAGGGGGGTGGGGGAGAGGATGGGGGTGGGAGAGAGGAGGGGGGTGGGAGAGAGGAGGGGGGTGGGAGAGAGGAGGGGGGTGGGAGAGAGGAGGGGGGTGGGAGAGAGGAGGGGGGTGGGAGAGAGGAGGGGGTAGGTGTTTCGGGTATGGTAAGTTTGGCAGAAGGGACAGGGGAGGTATCTGTGACGGAGAGGGAAGTTGGCATGGGCGTCTGGGAGAGATCTGGCGTGGATTGTGTAGGGCTGGTTTGGTCGAGAGCTTGGGTGAGACTGGGTGAGCTTTCTTGGGGTTGGGCCTGTGAGGATTGTTTTCTTAGTTTTCGCTGCGGGAGAGGTGATTTTAGCGGCACAAAGCGAGATTGGTCTTCAGGTGACTTGGAGGGGGACAGTTTACGTTTAGCGACTATGTCGGAAAACTTCCTGGATGGGGCAGGGGGAGAACCCCATATATAAGGGGTGGTGTCCATGCTGGGTTCCTCTGTGTCAAAAACGGTCGGAGTCGAGCCGCCGGCGCCGGAGGCGGCCGCCCCAGCAGAGGCCGGAGCGGGCAGGACCTACGCCGCGCCAGGCCCAGCCGGACCGGTGCCAGGGGCGGAGGCCCAGGCACCGGTCGGGCCAGACCCACCCGGCGGCGTGACGGACTTAGCCACACGAGCGCCGCCAGAATAGCCCCACGCGTTCGGGGCAGAAACAAGGGGCCGGCGGCGGAGAGCGCCCATTCCCGGGCGCACCGGGCCCGATCGGACCCGCCCCAGTCGGGCCCTCAGCAGCAGAGGCGGACGCTCCGGCAGACGCCGGTGCAGGTCCATCCCCCGCCGCATCAGGCCAGGCCCGAGCACCCGAGACAGACGCCCCACCACCAGCCGCGGCAGACCCGCCCGCGAGAGCGCCAGGGGGAAGGGCGGGGGCACGTTTGGGAGGGTGTTTCTGGTCAGATTTGTTATGTGCTAAGACAGGAGGGGGGTTGAGGGGGTTGGAGGGTTTGTTGGGGTCATCATGGGTTTTGGGTTTCTTGCAGAAACGGCTAATATGGCCAAATTCCCCACAGTTAAAACACTCAACGGAGTCGGTGGATAAGAAAACTCTATAGTTAATGCCGGAATGGGAAAAATTAATGTAATCGGGGAGGGTGATGTACTTATGTTGGGTTTGAGGAGGACCTGGACTTGTCGGCGGAATGACATGATGTGTGATAGTTGTTTGTTTTTGAAGCCAAGGGGTATGGGTCTAAAAGCCGACACCACCTTACAAAAACTAGAAACATTATGAAGGAGAACGGAATTTGGGATCTCTGGGTATACATTGGATAACGTCAAGCGGGTTGTGGGTCGAATGAGAGGGGTGAGCTCCAGGAAGGAGTCACCGTACGTCAGCCCACGGGCAATGGCGTCGGCTACCTCATCCCTGGAACTCATGTACATAGCAATACGGTTGTTCGAGATACGGCTGGCAGATACGATTTGTTTTTCGGGCATTGTTTCCTGGAATTTTTGTATGTAGGACTCTATAGAGACGTTATCCAATGCTTTGAAAGCCAGGCCATTGTTCCTGGTGACGCCCTTAAACGGTTCGTCACCAGGAACAATGGGTCTTGTTGCGCCAGAGGTAGTAGGCTTTTGTTGAGATACGGTGCGCGGTTCTGCTTGAGTGGCCATGGTGGCCAGCTCAGAACAGAAACCAACGACACACGAACGAAAAAAAGAAGGCCTTAAAATACAGAAAAATTACACAAATTTACACGGTAAGCTTGGTCTAGCACGATCTATGACATATATTACACACAATTATACAAAAACAAGGACCTAAAAAGGTCTAGATACAAAGATTTTAGAACACTTACTCAGAGCTCGAGGGAACACACGTCCGCTGCTGAAATAAATAAATAAATAAATAAATAAATAAATAAATAAATAAATAAATAAATAAATAAATAAATAAATAAATAAATAAATAAATAAATAAATAAATAAAGTTCGAAGGTGCAAGACGTGTTTTTCGTTCTGCTCCTACTTCAGCGTCGGTTTTCGCCTGCTACACGGTGTGTTGTGGGCTGGTTTATTCGTTCAGCCTGTTTAGCCTGTTAGTTGTAGGTCACTGAGACCGCTGGAGAATTTTGTGCCACATATCAGCGCTTTCTACTGGTTTTTCGGTGGAAGTCCTGTCAGGATCGGTCCTGTAGCCAAGCTACGGCGACCATCTTGAATAAGGCGCCATGAATAGGCATGGCATGAAAAACTACAAGCTAAATCGACCAACATCAGTGCGATTCAACGTACGAAATTTGGGTGACGTAACCCCTAAAGAAGTGCTGGATGCCGTCAACAAAGAACTGAATACGACAGATACGGTGAAATGTATTGCGTCATTGGATAATGGCTGGTATAACATCACCCTCAGTAATGTGCAGCATTGTGAGGAGGTGGCCCGACGAGGACTAATTGTAAAGAATGCCCTCATTGCGTGCGAACGCACAAACACAATGAACTCAGTTGTCGTCTACGTAAAGGCACCGTACGAGATGTCTAATTTTATTATTATGGGAGCACTGGCAGAATACGGCACGGCGGTTAATGTCAGAAGGCTGGTTCATGATTTCGATGCGAATATTGAGAACGGCACTCGCAGTGTGTTGGTTCGAAACGTGAAGAAACCAATTCCGAGCTACATCAGAATAGGCGCCTTCAATGTTCCTGTACGTCACCGTGGCCAGGAGAAGACGTGCCAGATATGTAGCGAGCCGGGCCATTTTGCACGGGATTGCCCGCACAAGGGACGGTGCTTCATTTGTGGCAGCGATGGACACCGATCTACATGGCATGATAATCAGGACGACATACAAGAAAGTCAACAACCTGTGGATGACGGAGAAAGTTCTCAGATGGAGGAAGAAGAGGGGAACTCAAATGAGACATCGGAGACGAACACAAAACCCCAAAAGAAACAGCAAGGCTTTTGGGATGAGGCTGTAGAACAGGCGAATAGAAAACGCAAACCCAAACAGGATAGTGACAAAAATGAAGAGGATAAGGAAAAAACAACGGAAGAAGAAGAGCGCAAAGAAGGGGCAAGTAAAAAGATAGCCATTGTCAATGAAGAAGAGACTGGAGGTGAACAAGAACTACCCTCCGATACAGAAATCGAAGTAGACCAGGATGACAAAAGCAGTGAAGAGGAAGATGACACACAACACAGAGAGGAGCAAAAAGAGGAGCAAAAAGATGATGGATGGGAATACGTTTCCTACACCCGACGGGGAGTCCAACGCCAACGTAAAAAACGCACAAACTGGGGACGAAAGCCGACAGGAGAATCGCCACAGCCGTCAACTAGTAAATCCGTCAGTTCGCCCCAAACGACCAAATCTCACCGAACCATTGCTAGCGGGCAGAGCAAATTTTCGCACTCTACCCGACTCACTCAAGGTGGGCGGGTCAACCGGCCAAAACAGACACTTAATTTTGACAACCAACCAGGCCGTGCCCACCAGCCCGGTCAAAGCGTCCAGTCCAGACCAACCGCCCAGTCCGGTCAAAGCGTCCAGTCCAGACCAACCGCCCAGTCCGGTCAAATCGTCCTGCCGAGTCATGCCGTCCAGCCTAGTCATCCAGCCGTTCGATCCAAAACAACCACCCAGTCCGGTCAAGCCGTCCAGTCCGGTCAAGCCGTCCAGTCCGGTCAAGCCGTCCAGTCCGGTCAAGCCGTCCAGTCCGGTCAAGCCGTCCAGTCCGGTCAAGCCGTCCAGTCCGGTCAAGCCGTCCAGTCCGGTCAAGCCGTCCAGTCCGGTCAAGCCGTCCAGTCCGGTCAAGCCGTCCAGTCCGGTCAAGCCGTCCAGTCCGGTCAAGCCGTCCAGTCCGGTCAAGCCGTCCAGTCCGGTCAAGCCGTCCAGTCCGGTCAAGCCGTCCAGTCGAGTCCGTCCGTCCAGTCGGGTCCGGGCGGTCGACCACGACTGGTCAATCAGTCATGTCCGGACAGCCAAGCAAGTCAGTCGACACAGTCCAGCCAGTTCAATAAAACAAGTCAGCTTACCTGGGCTGAGCGATGTGCCCCAACAGCACAGGACAGTCAAACTATTCAGTCTATTTGTACTGACCAAACTTTTCAGTCGAGTCAATCTAGTTACTCCAGTCAACAAAGCCAGTCCAGCCGAGGGAGCGAATCGAGTCAGCCTTCATCATTAAGTCGGGCAACAACACTCATCGCCAAGGGACGAGGAAGAGGGAAATCACAGAAAATGTAGGCTATTTTGTATTTGGTGTTCTTTCATGCATTCAATCTTGTATATATTTCTTTTCATGTCATTTTTGTCGATTGCAACAGTTAATGTTAATGGGCTAAGAAATGATCTGAAAAGGAATGTCCTGTTTGAATTATTGAACCGTAGAAAATTTGATCTTATGTTTTTACAAGAAACTCATAGTGAAAGTGGCGACGAGGTTATTTGGGGCAAACACTGGCAAGGAAAAATGTACTTTAATCACGGCAATAGGCAATCTAGGGGGGTTGCAATTTTCATTTCTGCCAAGTCCGGTCTAACTATCGACAACATTGAACGGGACAACGAGGGAAGATGGTTAAAAGGGGATATGAAATGGAATAATAATGTTCTTTCAGTCGCGTCAGTGTATGCCCCAAACGATCCTCGTAGTAAAGCCTACTTTTTTGACACCTATCAGATCGCATCAATGGTACTAATAATTGGATTTTAGGAGGTGATTTTAATTGTAATTTGGATGTTACTAAGGTTAATGATAGTAGTAGAATTATCCTACAAAATATCGTTAATGAAAAAGACCTTTACGATGTTTGGCGTACTGTCCATCCAGAATCGCCTGGGTTTACACATTACCACAAAACCACTAGAACGGCAAGCAGAATTGATTATGTTTTTATTTCCTCAAATCTTCTGAATAATATTCTAGACGTGTCTATTAACATGCATGGTTTTTCGGACCACCACATTGTAAATATCAAATTGGATGATATTCATACACCGCATGGTAATGGAAGATGGATTTGTAACAATAGCCTATTAAATGATAATCAATGTCTAGACAGACTAAATAATTTCTGGTACTTCTGGAGAACTCAAAAAGAGCATTATGATTCACTACTTATATGGTGGGATATTGGAAAGTTTAGAATTAAGGAGATTATCCAAGAGTACGGGAGAGAAAGGGCATGGGATAAGAAACGAAAACAATTGCAGTTACAGAAACAGTACAATTTTCTGATTAACAACCCTGACAAATGTAAAGTCGATGATATTACTTATGTCGAGGCTCAACTTCAAAATTGTGAAATTGATAATTGGAAAAAGGCCCAAATTAGAGTTAGAAATACTCTAAAAGACGAAAGTGAAAAACCTTCGAAATATTTTCTCAATTTAGAAAAAGAACAAATTAATAATAGTAAAATTGAGAAACTTCTCACGCCTGATGGTACTTATGCTATCGGTCCCGGTGATATGCTTGAATGTGTTAGCAATTTTTATAGCAATTTGTATACATCGGAAGATATCTCTGAGCAGGATCTTGAACAAATCATTTCTAATGTAGATACTAAACATATCCCTGAAGATATCCGAGCCATTTTGGAAAGTAAAATTACTAAAGAAGAGATCAAATCTGCTTTAATACTTTTGAACAAGAATAAGTCTCCTGGCCTTGATGGCCTGACAGTAGAATTTTATCGGGCTTCTTGGGATATTATGGAGAATGATATTTTAGACGTTTATAACGAGTGTTATGATTTGGATATGTTGGGTGATTCAATGAATTCGGCCTTAATTCGACTCGTCTATAAAAAATCTGGCAACAAACACGATTTAAAAAATTGGCGCCCTATAAGTCTCCTTAATGTCGATTACAAAATTTTGTCGAAAGTTAATACCAACAGGCTGAACCTTATTATGCCCATTCTTATTGGAGAAGAACAATCGTGTGGAGTTCCTTTGAGAAAAATTCAAGATAATCTTATGGTTCTTAGGGATGTTACTGATTATGTTAATTGGAATAATTTGGAAGGTGCTATTATCAGTTTAGACCAAGAAAAAGCCTTTGATCGCATTAATTGGACTTATATGTTTTCTATTCTAAAAAAAATGGGTGTTCCCCCCAATTTAATTAAATGGATCAATCTTTTCTACAAGAGACCTAATTGTAGTATAATTATAAATAATTTCATTTGCGCGCCTATACAGGTTACCCGTGGCATCAGACAGGGATGTCCTCTATCCCCACTGCTTTATTCTATTTGCGCGGAAGGTATGGCATCTTTAATTAGAAACAATTCTTTGCTTAGAGGTATAAGTACTCCTAATGGAGACAACAGCATTCGTCTGATCCAACACGCAGATGATACCAACTTGTTTGTTAGTGATGATTCGGAGTTTAGTGTTATCCAGAATATTTTAAAAACAGTTTGTTATGGAACTGGTTCTAGACTTAATGTCCAAAAATCTAAAGGTGTGTGGTTAGGGAAGTGGAGTAACAGACAAGATACCCCGTGTAATTTTACTTGGTGTAAGAAAATGAAAATTCTTGGTATTGTTGTCGGGAATAATGTAACGCCAGAAGATAACTGGGGCCCTAGAATTAACAAAATCAATTGTATTTTACAGAAATGGTCTAAACGCCATCTCACTTATTTTGGTAAAGCTGTTATTGTAAATACACTTGTCGGTGCTGGAATTAATTATCTTGGCAGTGTTGTGGCTTGTCCAACTGAATTTGAAAAGAAAATTAGTAATGCTATTTGGAAGTTTTTTTGGGATGGAAAGATCGAGAAAATCAAGAGGGAGACTGTTATTGGCTTAAAAAACATGGGTGGGACAGGTCTTATAGATATTCACAGTAAAATCATGAGTCTCAAATTACAATGGCTCGTCCGGTATGGCACTGCCACTGAGAAGTGGAAGGTGTTCTTCGATTATTGGATTAATAGGGCAAGTGGTAATTATAAATTGGGGTGGTATATTTTTGGTAATCCTCGTGTTCGCCCTGACACAACCACGTTTTATGTTGAAGTCATTCGCGCTTTCTATTCAGCCGGGGGAAAGGTCAATGTTAATTGTAGTTGTTTATTAGAAGCCAGTAGTTTCCCATTGTATAATAATGTTCATGTCACTGTTAACAATACCACCTTTCAGAGTAATGTTCTTAGAAATGCTGGAGTCTTTCTCCTAAAAGATCTTGTGCGTTATGGTAAATTATTGTCTTTTCGTGTCGTTGCCCGTAAATGTAAAATTTTGAATATTACTGCGGGAAGAATCATGGCCAAAATTACCAGAGTTATCAATCATTCTTTAGTTGATGAAATGCGACATGGTCCTCCAAATCATGTTTATAAGTGGCTCACTATATCCGACTCTAAGGACAACCACGTTCCACTACAGGAGACTAATACTAAGTTTAACTATACACATTTTGTGTTACGAAAATTTATTGATCCCAAAGCCCAAGTAACATGGTTAAAAGTTTTGAATATCGCTTATTTAGAGTGGCCGCTTGTTTGGAAAAGATGTAACAATAATCTTCTTTTAGACCCTGATGATAAACAGTTCTTGTATAGATTAAGACACCGCATTCTTCCCACCAAAGATGTATTGTACAGAATAGGTAAAGTCAATGATATCATTTGTCCTCTTTGTAAAATGGAATCAGAATCCCATGAACATCTGTTTATATCTTGTTCAAGTACTTTGGAGTCGTGGATTTGTATAGAACTTTTATTGAGAAATTACACTGGAAACAAATATTTTCATCTTAATGATTGTGACAGAATTTTTGCTCACAAACTACAACCTGTTCAAGCTGTTATTGTTACAAAAATGCTCCGGCAGATCTGGATTACTAGGTGTAAATTAGCTTTTGACAATTATTCGTCCGCTCTAGATGTTAACATAATTTTTCAGTAAGAAGAATTTAAGGTTGTTCCTTCTTTCTGAGAAAACAAGACTGAGCAGCGACAGCTTTAGAAAGTGTTATGCCAAAAATAGTGTGCTGTGTACAGTTGGAGCTAATGATCAGGTGATATTTGATTATTGAATTATTTTATTCTCCCTTTTCTTGGAATTTGACAATCGGTTGGTTGTTTTTTCTTTGCAGCTTTTTACATGTAAATGTTATCCCGTGTATATAGTTGCTATACTAGTGTATATAGTTGCTGTAATATTTATGTATAACATTGATTTGTGATTTGTCTGTTGATGGTTGTTTGAAGAATTGAGAATAAACGGAGTCTTCGAACTCCACTCGAGATAAAAAAAAAAAAATAAATAAATAAATAAATTAAATAAATAAATAAATAAATAAATAAATGCGTTCGAGGGCGCAAGACGTGTTCCACATCGTGCTCCTCAATTTCGCTCAATTTTAGAGGAAATCTTCAGCATTGCCAGTTTTTCTGTTCGTGCAAGTGATTGCTACCCTTTTCTACAAGTCTGTTGGTGAGCAAACTAGAGAAATTGTGGTTTTTTAGTGTCCACTGAGACCGATGCCGGCCCTCCAAGGTAATTTTTGCCTTGGTTGAGGCCGCCATCTTGGACTCCACCATGTATGGTACAAGAGGCAGCGGGTTGAGAAGACCCAACACACAGTGAAATTTAATACAAGAGGTCTGCACACAGCCGTCACGCCTCAGGAGGTATACAAAGCAGTGCAGAAGGAGATTAACACGGTGGCAACAATAAAGTGCATTGCGGAGTTAGAGAATAAGTGGTACAATGTCTCATTCGACAATGAGAGGCATTGCGAGACAATAGCCAACTACGGCTTGGTGCTGCAAGATATGCTGGTGTATTGTGAGAGAGCCAGCATTACCAATTCAGTGGTCATCTACATCAAGGCGCCATACGAGTTAAGTGATCAGGCCGTAGTCAATGTTCTGTCTGACTATGGTACAGTTGCCAATGTTAGACGACAATATCATGATTTTGACAAAGACATCGAGACTGGTGTGCGAAGCTGCCTAATCAAGAGCCTATTACGACCAGTACCGAGTTATGTGAAAATAGGCGGTTTCTCCCTACCCGTGAGGTATCGCGGACAAGTCAAAACATGCAAGATCTGCGAGAAGACCGACCATATGGCCAGAGATTGCCCCGTCCGAGGGCGATGCTTCGTTTGCGGAAGCTACCAGCATCGAGCATCATACCACGATACTCACCCAGAAGAAGCTGATGGTCTAGAAACCTCGGGAGGAATCGACACGGAAGGGGAGACAGACAACACGCCGATCATCATCGTACCTGCACCGCAAACAGACGACAAAGCAGAAAAACAGGAACAAAAACAAGATGTCAAAGAAGGGAACCATGAAACCAAAGCGAAAGCCAAGATCGTTGGTTTTTGGGATGAAGCTGTCCTGAAACGCAACACAAGAAAGAGGAAAATAAGGGAAGGAGGAAGCGGCGCTGAAGCGAAACGCAAGCAGACTGAAGAAGATGGAAAAGATGCAAGCCAGGAACAAGAATCAGAAGAAGAAGAAGAATTAATGGAGAACGAGGTGACGGAGACCGAGGAGACGGAGAACGAGGAGACGGAGAACGAGGAGACGGAGAACGAGGAGACGGAGAGCGAGGAGACGGAGAGCGAGGAGACTGAGAACGGGGAGACGGAGAACGGGGAGACGGAGAACGGGGAGACGGAGAACGGGGAGACGGAGAACGGGGAGACGGAGAACGGGGAGACGGAGAACGGGGAGACGGAGAACGGGGAGACGGAGAACGGGGAGACGGAGAACGGGGAGACGGAGAACGGGGAGACGGAGAACGGGGAGACGGAGAACGGGGAGACGGAGAACGGGGAGACGGAGAACGGGGAGACGGAGAACGGGGAGACGGAGAACGGGGAGACGGAGAACGGGGAGACGGAGAACGGGGAGACGGAGAACGGGGAGACGGAGAACGGGGAGACGGAGAACCGGGAGACGGAGAACCGGGAGACGGAGAACCGGGAGACGGAGAACCGGGAGACGGAGAACCGGGAGACGGAGAACCGGGAGACGGAGAACGGGGAGACGGAGAACGGGGAGACGGAGAACGGGGAGACGGAGAACGGGGAGACGGAGAACGGGGAGACGGAGAACGGGGAGACGGGGAGACGGAGAACGGGGAGACGGAGAACGGGGAGACGGAGAACGGGGAGACGGAGAACGGGGAGACGGAGAACGGGGAGACGGAGAACGGGGAGACGGAGAACGGGGAGACGGAGAACGGGGAGACGGAGAACGGGGAGACGGAGAACGGGGAGACGGAGAACGGGGAGACGGAGAACGGGGAGACGGAGAACGGGGAGACGGAGAACGGGGAGACGGAGAACGGGGAGACGGAGAACGGGGAGACGGAGAACGGGGAGACGGAGAACGGGGAGACGGAGAACGGGGAGACGGAGAACGGGGAGACGGAGAACGGGGAGACGGAGAACGGGGAGACGGAGAACGGGGAGACGGAGAACGGGGAGACGGAGAACGGGGAGACGGAGAACGGGGAGACGGAGAACGGGGAGACGGAGAACGGGGAGACGGAGAACGGGGAGACGGAGAACGGGGAGACGGAGAACGGGGAGACGGAGAACGGGGAGACGGAGAACGGGGAGACGGAGAACGGGGAGACGGAGAATGGGGAGACGGAGAATGGGGAGA
This sequence comes from Hippasteria phrygiana, assembly GCA_037893225.1. Lineage (NCBI taxonomy): Eukaryota > Metazoa > Echinodermata > Asteroidea > Valvatida > Goniasteridae > Hippasteria > Hippasteria phrygiana. Next base: position 393,479 of record JAZGUH010000502.1, read on the forward strand.
CGGAGAATGGGGAGACGGAGAATGGGGAGACGGAGAATGGGGAGACGGAGAATGGGGAGACGGAGAATGGGGAGACGGAGAATGGGGAGACGGAGAATGGGGAGACGGAGAATGGGGAGACGGAGAATGGGGAGATGGAGAATGGGGAGATGGAGAATGGGGAGATGGAGAATGGGGAGATGGAGAATGGGGAGATGGAGAATGGGGAGATGGAGAATGGGGAGATGGAGAATGGGGAGATGGAGAATGGGGAGATGGAGAATGGGGAGATGGAGAATGGGGAGATGGAGAATGGGGAGATGGAGAATGGGGAGATGGAGAATGGGGAGATGGAGAATGGGGAGATGGAGAATGGGGAGATGGAGAATGGGGAGATGGAGAATGGGGAGATGGAGAATGGGGAGATGGAGAATGGGGAGATGGAGAATGGGGAGATGGAGAATGGGGAGATGGAGAATGGGGAGATGGAGAATGGGGAGATGGAGAACGAGGATACTGAAGACGCAGTCACATTACAGGCCGGCCCGCGAGTAGTCCCATCAGACACCCTTCCAGCAGCATCGCAGGCCGCCCAACAGACCGCACCACCAGTCGCCCCACCAGACGTCTCACAAGCTGGCCCACAGGCCGCACCACCACAGGTAGCCCCACAGGCTGCCCCACGGGCCGCTCTACGGGCTGCCTCACAGACCGCTCCACAGGCTGCCCCAAAGGCCGCTCCACAAGATGCTGCACATGCGGCGACATCACAGAATGCCCTACAGAATGCCCTGCAGGATGCCCCACAGGATGCCACACAGGATACCCCACCGGTCGCCCCGCAGGTCGCCCCACAGGATGCCCCCCAGGATGTCCCACAGGATGTCTCACAGGTCACCTCGCCGGTCGCTGCGCGGGTAGCCCCGCGGGCCGCCCCCCAGGCCGGCCTACAGACTGCCCCAAAGGACGCCTCACAAGCTGCCCAACATGACGTGCCATCACAGGTCGCCCCACAAGCGGGCCTACTGACCGCCCCACAGGCCGCCCCACAGGCCGCCCCACAGGCCGCCCCACAGGCCGCCCCACAGGCCGCCCCACAGGCCGCCCCACAGGCCGCCCCACAGGCCGCCCCACAGGCCGCCCCACAGGCCGCCCCACAGGCCGCCCCACAGGCCGCCCCACAGGCCGCCCCACAGGCCGCCCCACAGGCCGCCCCACAGGCCGCCCCACAGGCCGCCCCACAGGCCGCCCCACAGACCGCCCCACAGGCTGCCCCACAGGCTGCCCCACAGGCCGCCCCACAGGCCGCTCCACAAGATGCCGTACATGGTGTCCCACAGGTCGCCCCGCGGGTAGCCTCGCAGGCTGTCCCCCAGGCCAGCCTACAGACTGCCCCAATGGTCACACCACAGGCTGGCCTACTGATTGCTCCGCAGGCTGGACTACTGATTGCTCCGCAGGCTGGTCTACTGATTGCTCCGCAGGCTATCCCACTGACTGCTCCACAGGCCCCGTCACAGAATGCCACAAAAGTTGCGCCGCAGGCCACCGCGCAAGCCGCCCCACAGACCGCCTCACAGGCCGCCCCACAAGTCGGCTTACAGAGTGACTCTCAAGCTACTGCAGATGACACAGAAGGTGGAGAAGATTGGGTCACCTACACGAGAGGAGGAGTGCAACGACTTCGTAAGAAACGGAAGAGTTGGGCAAGGAGGTCTGAGGACGGCACGCCTACGAGACCGAGACCAGCCGGCCAACCTGACCAAGCAAATAGTAAGGGTCGAGGTAGGGGCAGAATGACTTAAATTGTTATATATCACTGTGTTGTATTGTCTTTTTCTCTCTGTTCGTTATGGCCAATATGCTTCTACTCTGTGTCATGCTTAGTATAGTTACACTCAATGTCAATGGTATTCGAAACGATAAAAAAAGGGAAATTCTTTTTAATCACTTGGCTAGAGAAAAATACGATCTAATTTGCCTCCAGGAAACTCATAGCATCATTTCCGATGAATTGTCATGGAAGAAACAGTGGGGAGGAGACATCATTTTTTGCCATGGGGAAAGTGATTCGAAGGGGGTTGCCATCCTGGTATCACGCAGAAGTGGAATGACATTGGCCAATCCCGACAGAGACAGAGATGGAAGAATTGTTACTTGTGATGTTTTGTGGAAAAATATTAATATTAGTCTGTTGTGTATTTATGCTCCTAATCAAATGTACGAAAGAAAACAATTCTTTATTAATCTCTCTAAGTATCTTCATGAGGGCGATAACTGGATAGTTGCCGGTGATTTTAATAGTCAAATTTACCGGAATGTTAACATGGATAAGAGTATTTCCGAATTCAAAAATCTCATTTTAGAACACAACATGATTGATGTTTGGAGAAAGTTATACCCCCATGATCAGGGTTTTACTTCATTTCACAGAGTGCTCAAGCGTAGTAGTAGAATTGATTACATTCTGGTATCCAATCAGTTGTATCCTTTCCTTAACAAAGCCAATGTTAGCTCTACAGGGTTATCAGACCATTATGCTGTTTCTTGTAGTTTTGATAAATGTGACATTACCCGTGGTCCTGGAAGGTGGATATGTAACAAAACCTTGCTTCGGGATGATCCTTGTGTTCACAGAGTTAGTACATTTTGGAATTATTGGCAAACAAAAAAGTCCTTTTTTGACAACCTCCTTATTTGGTGGGATTATGGAAAGAGCAAAATTAAGCAAATTATAAAAGAATATGATTCAGAAAAATTCACCAAAGAAAGAAACTACAAAATTCGGCTTCAGAAAGATCTTACTAAACAACTAAGCAAAAATAACCCAAACCCTCACATTGTCAACGAAATAGAGCATAAAATAAAAAAACACGAGTTGGAAGATCTTGACAAATCCAGAATAAGGTCTCACATAGGTAAAATGGCGGGTGAGAAAGCTTCCAACTTTTTTCGATCTTTTGAAAAACAAAGAATTAATGACAACCTTATCAATAACCTTGTTGATGATGATGGCATTAAGTCTGATAGTTCCCATTCTCTTAGTAACCATGTGATTTCCTTTTATAAGAAATTGTATACTAGTGACGGAATAGATAATGAGGCGTGTGAAGAGATTTTAGATACCGTTGATACCTTTACTTTTGATAACGAGGTTATTGATGAATTTAATAGAGATTTTGATGAACAAGAAATTTTCCAAGCCGTTATTCAAATGAATAAGGACAAGTCTCCGGGTCTCGATGGGTTAACCTCAGAATTCTATAAGACCTTTTGGCATATCATCAAAAATGATTTTAAAGATGTTTTAAATGAGTGCAGGATTCGAGGAAGCTTGCCTCGTTCCATGAATGTTGCTCTCATCCGTTTAATTTTCAAAAATAAGGGTGAAAGGTGTAACTTAAAAAATTGGAGGCCAATTAGTCTCCTTAATGTCGATTATAAAATAATTTCCAAGGCTATCACAAATCGTCTTAAGAAAATAATGCCCTCTGTAATAGGAGAAGACCAATCTTGTGGTGTTACCGGGAGAAACATCCAAGATAACTTAATTACCATTAGAGATGCCATTTATTATGTAAACAATGAAGAAAAGGAAAGTGCTATTCTTTGTATTGATCAAGAAAAAGCCTTTGACAGGATCGAGTGGAACTACATGTTCAGTATTATGAGTAAGATGGGAATCCCTCACAGTTTAATTAATTGGATAAAAAATTTATATAGTAATCCATTTAGTTCCATTATTGTTAATAATTTCATCACTGAGCCGTTTACAGTTACTAGGGGGATCAGACAGGGTTGCCCCCTGTCACCCCTGTTGTATTCCATATGTGCAGAAGGTTTAGCTTGCCTCATCAGAAGAAATGATTTAATCCAAGGTCTCTCTCTTCCCAATAATATTAGTGACAAGTTGAAGATAGTCCAACACGCGGATGATACCACAATTTTTGTCTCTAACAATAACGACTTCCAAGTCCTAGGAAAATTTTTCACTATCTACAGTAAAGGATCTGGTTCAAAAATCAATTTTGAAAAATCGCACGGGCTTTGGTTAGGAAAATGGAAAAATCGTACAGACACCCCCGGAGGTTTTCACTGGGTGAACGATCACCTCAAAATCCTTGGTATTTATTTTGGTAACGATGACAATATTGAAAGAAATTGGGCCCCCGAGTTGGTAAAATGAGTGCCGTTCTTAATAAGTGGAAAACTAGAGACTTGACATTGAAAGGGAAAGCTATTGTTATTAATAGTTTCATCGGTGCTGGACTGTCATATTTTGGCAGTGTCCTTCAGTGTCCGGATGAATATATTAACAAGATGGAGAGAATCAAATGGTCCTTCTTTTGGAATGGTAAAATAGATAAGATTAAACGTAATACGATCTGTAGTCCAGCTAAAACGGGAGGCATGGGTGTTGTCGACATTAGATTAAAACTTAGGGCTCTCAAAATTAATGTGCTGAGAAAATTTATCAATGGATCAGGGAAATGGAAATGCCTTTTTGAGTATTGTTTGTCGCACTTTAGCGGTAATAGCAACCTTGGATGGTTTGTCTTATGTAATCCTAAGACCATCATACCCCGTGTTAAACATTTTTGTAAAGATTTAATCCGTGAATTTAATCGAACTAATAGTGTCGAGGTCAGCCATTGTTTTTCTTGTATAAATGAAACTCGTAAGTTGCCCCTTTGGAAGAACACAGTCATTACTAACGAGGCCGATACCTCTATGGACAGTAGGGTTCTGAAAGGCCAGGGCATTGTTTTTCTGGAGCAAATTTTAGATAATGGGAAGATTATTTCTTTCACCAGATTAGCGAGCCTATGTAACATTTTGCCTATTAACGCTGGTCGCATCACAGCGAGTCTTGTAAGAAATATTAATCATGATTATGTCAGTGAAGTGCGTGAAGGGCCTCCAAACCACTTTTTAAATAGTGTCACCTTTAAAGACAAGAACAACACACATGTTATTTTATCGTGTTTAAATGTTAAAATTATTTACGATAGAATGGTTTTGGATAATACCAGTCCCCCTAGTGCTCAGAATCATTGGGAAAAATTGTTTCAGACAGACAACTTGGACTGGGGCAACATTTGGACCCACGGAAAATGCGACTTTCTTGATGCTGATGATAAAGATATTTGGTTTAAATTAAAGCACAGGATTCTTCCCACGAAAAGCAGATTAAAACGGTTTGGCTCTTTGGACGATGACACCTGTCCCTTATGTAATACCAACAGTGAAGATTTGGAGCATCTGTTTATTAACTGTATTAGTCACATTGATGCCTGGTTGTTTGTTGAGAATATTATACGGAAGTATGCAAATGACCGCTATTTTTGTCTGTCTGACAAGATGAGAATTCTTGGGACCGGAATTAACAATAATTTGTGTTTATTCCTCATTGGGCGCCTTCACAGAGTGATTTGGAAGACCAGATGTAAATACGTTATTCTCAGTAATTGTACAGATAAGTGTCACATGTTGCATGTTTTCAAAGCGAACCTAAAAAAATTCATCCGTTTTGAAAGAATTAGATTAGATGACAACACTTTTCGTTTAATTTATACCAAAAACTCTGCTTTATGTGTCCTGGAAGGAAATGTTCTCACTTTTGTCTTCTAAGTTTGTCTTGAATACCAGTTATTTTGTGCCAGCCTCCTTGTTCATTATGTTTTGTCCCACTTGAAGATTTTGTTTCTGAATATGACATTATTATTTGTATTTGTTTCGTGTAATGTAAACAAGTTCTGTTTTTGTTGGAAATATTCGAAATCGTTGATACTATGGTTTTTTCTTTGTATTTCTTTTTAATTTTGTATATATGCATATATATATATATATAGTGTAGTATAGTACTGGTGGTAGTATGGTGTAATATTGTATGTGTATATATATGTGTATATTTTTTGTATGATGAATAAATGGAGTCTTATAACTCCACTTTCACGGAAAAAATAAAAAAAAAAAAATAAAAAAAAATAAAAAAATAAATAAATAAATAAATACTTTACTTTTTCCAAGGAGAACTTTATTCAAAATTCCTTGAGGAAACAATACAACATAATGTATATACAAAATTAAAAGAATTATAAAGAAATACATTCGTAACTTTAAAGTAATCAGTTAAACATTGTACAACGTCACCGAGGCTGGCCTATTGGCTGTATACTACTGCCAAAACGGCCAACCACGGTGACGAAGTAATAAAATCAAACATGTAAACCAGAAGAAAAACACTAACAGTACATTGTATTGAACAGAAATATATTTAACATGTGAAAACAGATCAAAAACATTAAGTAGAAATGCTGTCCCGCCAAGTTGCTACCGTCGAAAGCTGATTCCTTCCGACTAAGGGTAGCAACAAGGCAAAAGACAGCATTTAGCAAAAAGACAATAATTAATCAAAAATTAAGGGGGAAGGGGAGGGTAGTGGGGGGTTAGGGGAGGAGGAAATGGGGCCCACTGGCGTCTGGATGTGGGCACCTCGTGCCCACTGCCAGCAGACCCCGGTTGGGAAATGGTCAGGCCCCGGGGTGGGCGGTGAAAAAGGACACCACGTCCCGCCCGGGAGGGGCGGCGACTACCCACGCCTCGGTGACCTGGGGAGGGAGGGAAAAAATCATTAAATAATTAAATCAACCATGTCAGTTTACCGGTAGTGTAAACAAAGAGGGCGTTATTGATTGACCACTTGTCAAGGAAAGAAGAGATGGAATTGTTTAGTGTGTAGTAATTAAGTTCAAGGATAATCTTATTTTTGAGGCGGTATTGCCAGACAGTGAAAGGGTCAGATTTACTGCACGTACGGTACAGCCAATAGATTATATTTTTCAAGCTAATAATGAGAAAGTTGGCCAGGCGGACGGCCATTTTGTCTCGACTCTGAGCATAAGGAATGAGAGTCCAATAGGTATCGAAGCTGATAGCGAGATTGGGAAGAAGGCGGTCGATGAGCCGATGGAGAAGACGAAGGGCAGGCTGAATAGATGGGCAGGTGATGAACAGGTGGATGATGGTGCCTCTCTCGCCGCACCAGCCACAGGTGGAGGAGATGCTGGGGTTTAGATGATGGAGGACCGGTAGAGAGGGTAAGACGTTGTGCAGCAGTTTGTATTGGACATCCCCTTCTTTCTTGGATGTAGGAAACTGATATATTGCCTTCCAAGGGACGTGGTGTGAAGGCGGAAAATAACCAAGTCCGTGCCAGGGAGTGAGTGGAGCTGTAGGGAGGTCGTTCATCTGGTTATAGAAACTGTACAATGTCTTTGAGGTTGAAGAGATGGCGTCTCTGTCGACATCGAAGAGAACCTGGCCGGGTGAAGCAGGGCGAGAGGGCACATCACGAAGTTGAGCAGGGGGGATGAAGGAATCCAGTCGAGTTGAAAAGCGTTGAAAAAGACGAAGTCAAGGTCTGGTGCAGGCGAGAGAGGTCTTTACTCAGAAGGCGAGATGACAGTGGACGAGAAGATGCAGAAGACAGATGGAGTTCCTGAGCCTGAAGCCACTTTCCAGTGGTGATGTTGAGTAGGTTCTTGATGAGATGAATATTATTGGCCCAGAGTCGAGAGGCAAAAGCCGTGCCGCCCGGCATGGGATCGATTAAAGGTGGGTAAATTACCGGTAAATTTAGGACATGGTTGATGGAGTCCGGAGGTGTTTCAATACGAGCTCCAATGGTCAACCAGGCACGCAAGACCTCACTGTAAAAAACTGGCAAGCTGGTGAAAAACTTGGGTTCTAAATTCAGGAGAAAAATATGGTAAGTTAAATCTAAACGTTTAAATTGACGTAAGTATACGTCCATCATGGAAAAACAAGGGTGAGTATTAAATTGAAGGTAACGTTGTAGATGTTTGAACATGAAAGTGAGGCTGCGTGCCTGGAGACAAGCCAGACCAAGTCCACCTTTATCACAACACTGGTAAAGAATTTGTTTTTTAAGGAGATGGCGTTTGTAGGACCAGACGAAGTCGACAAGCATGTTTTGGAGCTCACCTAGGATGTTTTTAGGACAAGACAAAACGGCGAGAGAGTGAAAGACTTTAGTGGCAGCGATTTGATTGGCGATTAATACCTTGCCTTTAAAAGATAATATGGGAGAAAAGCGTTTCCAGCTGGTCAGGGTTTTGGAGAGTTTGGCTTTACAGTTTTCCCAATTTTGTTTGTTGTAATTGTTGGTATTTCCTAGGTGAACTCCAAGAAAGACAAGCCCTTGATTGTTCCAGAGAAAATCAAGGGGCTTGTCGCTTCGTCTGGTCCATGAGCCGACCCATAGGCCCTGGGATTTTTCATAGTTTAAACTCGCAGCAGAGGATTTACTGAATAGACTGTACACTCTTTGAATTGTTTCAAAACCCGAGTCGGAGGTGACGAAAACTGTGACGTCGTCAGCATAGGCCGAGACCGAGCAATACTTGTCTGTGGTAGGTAAGAGAAAACTTTGACCCTGCATTTCGTCTCTTAGTTTGTTAAGAAAGGGTTCAATTGCAATCGAGTACAGCAGCCCCGAGAGCGGGCAACCTTGTCGAATTCCCTTTAGAAAGGGAAAAGGCGCGGTCAAGGAGCCGCAAACTTTAATGTGGCTCTCGGCGCCGCTGTACAAAAGATTGAGGTATAAAATAAATTTGTCCCCGAACCCCATGGCTCTCATTGTACTGAACAGGTAGGCGTGGTCAACGTTGTCAAACGCTTTGCGCTGATCAAGGTTCACCACGCCAAGAGGAAGATCATTTGAATTACAATAATTAATCACATCACGTAAAAGGTTAAGGTTATCATGAATTGTGCGCCCAGGGATGCAATAGGATTGGTCGTCTTTTACAACATTACCAATAAATTGTTTCAATCTGTTCGCAAGCAGCTTGGCAAATAGTTTGTAGTCCGTATTAAGGAGCGAGACAGGCCGCCAATTGGAAATATTACAAAGGTCGCCCTTTTTAGGGATTAGGGAGATGACGGCTTTGTTGAAAGAACATGGAAGGGACCCAGTAGAAATAGCAAAATTGAGAACATCGAAAAGGTCATTTTTTAGAAGGGGCCAGAAGGAAGTGTAGAACTCGGAAGTTAGGCCATCAAAACCCGGCGTTTTGTTTTTGCCAAGCTGCTTGACGGCACAGTCTAATTCCTCGAGACGCAGAGGAGCTTCGAGGTCCTCGGCGTCCGGAGGATCCAAATTTGATAAATTACATAAAAGGGATCCGAGGGCGCCCTCGTCAGTCGGGACACGGCTGTAAAGCTGTTCATAGAAGTTGCGACAGTGTTTTCTAATTTCCTCAGGGTTTTCGGTAATTGTTCCATCGGGGAGGCGAATGCAAGACAAGGTTTTAGACTGAGAGTGACGTTTTTCAAGGTTAAAGAAATAGGATGAGCTCGTGTCCACTTCATTAAGGTGTTGAACACGAGATCTGACGAGGGCGCCCTGGGATTGGTTTTTAAGGATAATATTTAATTCGTTACGTTGTTCTTCTAAGATCTTCTGCGTCTCAGATGTGATGTTTGGCGCAGATTGAAGTTCTTGGATGTGAGAATTTAAGCGGGAGAAAGACGAGCGCTTTTCTTGAGCAATCTTAGAACTGTATTTTTGGGTTATGGTTTTGATTTGGGCCTTGCCTAAAACCCACCACATGCATGCATTTTTGAAAGAGGATTTTTCATTTTGCCATTGGGACCAGAAGAGATGTATAATTTCACGGTAATTTAGATCATCAAGGAGAGAATTGTTAAAATGCCAGTAGGCGCTCCCTCTATGCTGAGGGGAAGGAAGCTTTAAAGAGAGATGAACTGCAGAGTGGTCGGATAAGGAACAAGGTAGAATTTTACATGTGCGTGTTGAGGGTAAGAGATTGGCGGAGGTGTAGACACGGTCAAGCCTAACTTTGGAAAAATGACCAGGAGCAAAGGGGTTTTTTCGCATCCAAGTGAATTTTTTAACAGTAGGGTTCAAACTGCGCCAAACATCACACAGGTTTAAATTATTCATACTATTTTTGAGAGCCAATGAAATTCGGGGACGATGCTCATTCGGCCTATCCGCTCGATCCACAAGAGGATCGAGCGTGCAGTTGAAATCACCTCCGACGAGAGTGGCGCCCTCAGCCTGCTGGCCACAATGAGAATCAAATTTGTCAAAGATGGGCAAAGCGATGCTGTCTTTCTGGGGGACGAGAAAATTGTAGATATTAAAAACAAAATTGTTATGTTTAACTTGGGCAAAGAGAATGTGGCCAGCAACAATAACACTGGAGGCCACAAGGTTGATATTATTCCGGGTTAAAATGGTCACCCCTGAAAAGGGTGTGGTACCAGGAGCGCAAGTGGGGGTGTAATTGTGCCAGTGTCTCCAGCACAGACTAATTTCCGTTAATGTATAAGTTTCTTGCAGTAAAATGATGTCAGGTCTTGGGGTTAAAATGGACATGTATTGATAAAAGGTGACATTACGAGTAGTATCAGCACAGCCTCCAGTGTTAAGGGTGACTACCGAGAGCGCCATGAGCAGGGGAAGCAGAGTGTACAGTCTATCCATCACAAATGTAAGGAATTAGGATTCAAGTTTCTTAACTAGTATGCGAATCCTATGCTGCAAGTTGTAGGGCAATAAGGAACTACTCTTTAAAGGCCTCAGTTGTCGTACGAGGCTTTTAATGTCCTTGGTAAAAGTCTGGGCGATGGACTTGGGGTTTCTTTGGGACTTTACTTTTGACAGGAATTTGACCATTTGCGACTCGTTTAGGGGACCGGGCAGGATAGGAAGCGCTATCTGGGATGATTCATCATCATCAGGTGGTTGTGAACCATCCCAGATAGAGGAGTCGGTGTCCGATGATGCAACTGCGGAGTTCGGCGAGGTAGGGGTCGACGTGGAAGTTGGGGTGTGGGGGGTAGGTCTGAGGACGGATCGAGGGGCAGGGGTGGGGGCAGGGGTGGGGACAGGGGTGGGGGCGGAGCTTGGGCCGGGAGTGGAGGCGGGGCTAGGTGGGGCAGGGGCGGGGTTAGGGGCGGGAGCGGGGGGGATGGTAGGGGAGGGGGTAGGGGAAGGTGTGGGGGCGGGACTTGGTCTAGGGGTGGGGGCGGGGCTTGGGCCATGTGTAGAGGCGGGGCTAGGGGTGGGGGCAGGGCTAGTGACAGGTATAGAGTAGGGGGTGGTGGAGTGATGAGAACCAGAAGGGGAGGGCTGAGTGTCAAAATCCATGTGTGTCAGTGTGGCATCAGGTACGTCATGGTCGAGGGCCTGCGTGAGGGTCGGGGTCTGGGGTTCGGGGGCTTGGGCCCGTTTCCTTAGTTTGCGCAGGGGTTGCGGAGATATTAGGGGTACCAGGTGGGGTCCGTCATTTTTAGGTTTCTGGGGCGAGAGCTTGCGCTTGGTGACAGCCTCAGCGAAAAGCCTAGTGAGAGGAGGGGGAGTGCCAAAGATGAACACTGAGTTGTCACGGGGAGGTGACTTGAGGGAGGGGACTGTGGATTCGAGAGGGGCGGTCTTGGAGGGCCCAGCTAGTGGGGTGGTCTTGAAAGGTCCTGCGGTGGGTAGGGCAGCAGAGGGATTGGACTTCTTAGGGGGGTGGTTTGGGTCAGATTTCCTATTCTTACCGTGGACGAAGATTGGTCGGGGGTTGAGGGGATTGGTCGGTTCTTGTGGTTCGTGGTCATTGTCGCTGTCGGCATCGGGTGGGGGGCGGGGCTTCTTGCAGGAGCGACTGATGTGGCCAAACTCACCGCAGTTGAAACATCGCACCGACTCCGTAGACAGAAAGACACGATAATTAACACCAGAGAAAGAGAAATTAATGTGACCGGGGAGAGTGATGTCGGGTTTGACTAGGACCTGGACGTGACGGCGGAAAGACATTATGTGGGACAGCTGTTTGTTCTGAAATCCAAGGGGTATGGGCCGGATCGGAGATACAACCTTACAAAAGCTCGATATGTTGTAGAGAAGGACAGAATTAGGGATCTCAGGGTATACATTAGACAAGGTTAGGCGGGTGGTTGATTGAACGAGAGAACTGAGTTCCAGAAAGGAGCCGTTGTGGGTAAAACCCAGCGCAATGGCCTCGGCGACCTCCTCTCTGGAACCCAGGTACACAGCAATACGATTATTAGAAATTCTGCTTGCAGAGACAACGTGAATGTGTGCAGGCATACACTTGTTAAATTCCTGCATATAGGATTCAATGGACACATTGTCAATGACTCTGAAAGACGCCCCATTCTTCCTGGTGACGCCCGCAAACGGTTCGTCACCAGGAACAATGGGCTTGGGGCCAGCCGCGCTCGACTGACCCACGCCTGAGGGTCCCGCCTGACCGGCCATGGCGGCCAGCCCGGCAACATAGAGTACACAAACTAAACGAAAAATGCACATTAAATACACAAACAGAAGGAAACTAACAGATATTGACACGGTGGGCTTGGTCTAGGGGTATCTATGTAAAAACAAATACACTATAATATAGATACAAGGACCTTACCAGGTCAAGAAAGCGCTGAGATTTAGGCCTTACACGGGAGCTCGGAAGAAACACGTCCGTCCTCGGCATAAATAAATAAATAAATAAATAAATAATAAATAAATAAATATATACTTTTTTTTTACTTTTTCCAAGGATAACTTTATTTTAAACTTTCCTTGAACAATACAACATAATGTATATACAAAATTAAAAGAATTATAAAGAAATACATTCGTAACTTGAAAGTAATCAGTTAAACATTGTACAACGTCACCGAGGCTGGCCTATTGGCTGAGTACTACTGCCAAACCGGCCAACCACGGTGACGAAGTAGTAAAATCAAACATGTAAACCAGAATATATGCATTAACAGAACGTTGTACTTGACAGAAATAAGTTAAACTTATGAAACAGATCAAAACCGTTAAAGTAGAAATGCTGTCCCGCCAAGTTGCTACCGTCGGAAGCTGGAAACCCCAAGTCCTTCCGACTAAGGGTAGCAACAAGGCAAAAGACAGCATTCAGCCAAAAACAATAATTAATCAAAAATAGAAAAAGGGGGAGGTGAGGATAGAGGGTAGTGGGGGGTTAGGGGAGGAGGAAATGGGGCCCACTGCCGTCTGGATGTGGGCACCTCGTGCCCACTGCCAGCAGACCCCGGTTGGGAAATGGTCAGGCCCCGGGGTGGGCGGTGAAAAAGGACACCACGTCCCGCCCGGGAGGGGCGGCGACTACCCACGCCTCGGTGACCTGGGGAGGGAGGAAAAAATCATTAAATAATTAAATCAACCATGTCAGTTTACCGGTAGTGTAAACAAAAAGGGCGTTATTGATTGACCACTTGTCAAGGAAAGAAGAGATGGAATTGTTTAGTGTGTAGTAATTAAGTTCAAGGATAATCTTATTTTTGAGGCGGTATTGCCAGACAGTGAAAGGGTCAGATTTACTGCACGTACGGTACAGCCAATAGATTATATTTTTCAAGCTAATAATGAGAAAGTTGGCCAGGCGGACGGCCATTTTGTCTCGACTCTGAGCATAAGGAATGAGAGTCCAATAGGTATCGAAGCTGATAGCGAGATTGGGAAGAAGGCGGTCGATGAGCCGATGGAGAAGACGAAGGGCAGGCTGAATAGATGGGCAGGTGATGAACAGGTGGATGATGGTGCCTCTCTCGCCGCACCAGCCACAGGTGGAGGAGATGCTGGGGTTTAGATGATGGAGGACCGGTAGAGAGGGTAAGACGTTGTGCAGCAGTTTGTATTGGACATCCCCTTCTTTCTTGGATGTAGGAAACTGATATATTGCCTTCCAAGGGACGTGGTGTGAAGGCGGAAAATAACCAAGTCCGTGCCAGGGAGTGAGTGGAGCTGTAGGGAGGTCGTTCATCTGGTTATAGAAAAAGTACAATGTCTTTGAGGTTGAAGAGATGGCGTCTCTGTCGACATCGAAGAGAACCTGGCCGGGTGAAGCAGGGCGAGAGGGCACATCACGAAGTTGAGCAGGGGGATGAAGGAATCCAGTCGAGTTGAAAAGCGTTGAAAAAGACGAAGTCAAGGTCTGGTGCAGGCGAGAGAGGTCTTTACTCAGAAAGCGAGATGACAGTGGACGAGAAGATGCAGAAGACAGATGGAGTTCCTGAGCCTGAAGCCACTTTCCAGTGGTGATGTTGAGTAGGTTCTTGATGAGATGAATATTATTGGCCCAGAGTCGAGAGGCAAAAGCCGTGCCGCCCGGCATGGGATCGATTAAAGGTGGGTAAATTACCGGTAAATTTAGGACATGGTTGATGGAGTCCGGAGGTGTTTCAATACGAGCTCCAATGGTCAACCAGGCACGCAAGACCTCACTGTAAAAAACTGGCAAGCTGGTGAAAAACTTGGGTTCTAAATTCAGGAGAAAAATATGGTAAGTTAAATCTAAACGTTTAAATTGACGTAAGTATACGTCCATCATGGAAAAACAAGGGTGAGTATTAAATTGAAGGTAACGTTGTAGATGTTTGAACATGAAAGTGAGGCTGCGTGCCTGGAGACAAGCCAGACCAAGTCCACCTTTATCACAACACTGGTAAAGAATTTGTTTTTTAAGGAGATGGCGTTTGTAGGACCAGACGAAGTCGACAAGCATGTTTTGGAGCTCACCTAGGATGTTTTTAGGACAAGACAAAACGGCGAGAGAGTGAAAGACTTTAGTGGCAGCGATTTGATTGGCGATTAATACCTTGCCTTTGAAAGATAATATGGGAGAAAAGCGTTTCCAGCTGGTCAGGGTTTTGGAGAGTTTGGCTTTACAGTTTTCCCAATTTTGTTTGTTGTAATTGTTGGTATTTCCCAGGTGAACTCCAAGAAAGACAAGCCCTTGATTGTTCCAGAGAAAATCAAGGGGCTTGTCGCTTCGTCTGGTCCATGAGCCGACCCATAGGCCCTGGGATTTTTCATAGTTTAAACTCGCAGCAGAGGATTTACTGAATAGACTGTACACTCTTTGAATTGTTTCAAAACCCGAGTCGGAGGTGACGAAAACTGTGACGTCGTCAGCATAGGCCGAGACCGAGCAATACTTGTCTGTGGTAGGTAAGAGAAAACTTTGACCCTGCATTTCGTCTCTTAGTTTGTTAAGAAAGGGTTCAATTGCAATCGAGTACAGCAGCCCCGAGAGCGGGCAACCTTGTCGAATTCCCTTTAGAAAGGGAAAAGGCGCGGACAAGGAGCCGCAAACTTTAATGTGGCTCTCGGCGCCGCTGTACAAAAGATTGAGGTATAAAATAAATTTGTCCCCGAACCCCATGGCTCTCATTGTACTGAACAGGTAGGCGTGGTCAACGTTGTCAAACGCTTTGCGCTGATCAAGGTTCACCACGCCAAGAGGAAGATCATTTGAATTACAATAATTAATCACATCACGTAAAAGGTTAAGGTTATCATGAATTGTGCGCCCAGGGATGCAATAGGATTGGTCGTCTTTTACAACATTACCAATAAATTGTTTCAATCTGTTCGCAAGCAGCTTGGCAAATAGTTTGTAGTCCGTATTAAGGAGCGAGACAGGCCGCCAATTGGAAATATTACAAAGGTCGCCCTTTTTAGGGATTAGGGAGATGACGGCTTTGTTGAAAGAACATGGAAGGGACCCAGTAGAAATAGCAAAATTGAGAACATCGAAAAGGTCGTTTTTTAGAAGGGGCCAGAAGGAAGTGTAGAACTCGGAAGTTAGGCCATCAAAACCCGGCGTTTTGTTTTTGCCAAGCTGCTTGACGGCACAGTCTAATTCCTCGAGACGCAGAGGAGCTTCGAGGTCCTCGGCGTCCGGAGGATCCAAATTTGATAAATTACATAAAAGGGATCCCAGGGCGCCCTCGTCAGTCGGGACACGGCTGTAAAGCTGTTCATAGAAGTTGCGACAGTGTTTTCTAATTTCCTCAGGGTTTTCGGTAATTGTTCCATCGGGGAGGCGAATGCAAGACAAGGTTTTAGACTGAGAGTGACGTTTTTCAAGGTTAAAGAAATAGGATGAGCTCGTGTCCACTTCATTAAGGTGTTGAACACGAGATCTGACGAGGGCGCCCTGGGCTTGGTTTTTAAGGATAATATTTAATTCGTTACGTTGTTCTTCTAAGATCTTCTGCGTCTCAGATGTGATGTTTGGCGCAGATTGAAGTTCTTGGATGTGAGAATTTAAGCGAGAGAAAGACGAGCGCTTTTCTTGAGCAATCTTAGAACTGTATTTTTGGGTTATGGTTTTGATTTGGGCCTTGCCTAAAACCCACCACATGCATGCGTTTTTGAAAGAGGATTTTTCATTTTGCCATTGGGACCAGAAGAGATGTATAATTTCACGGTAATTTAGATCATCAAGGAGAGAATTGTTAAAATGCCAGTAGGCGCTCCCTCTATGCTGAGGGGAAGGAAGCTTTAAAGAGAGATGAACTGCAGAGTGGTCGGATAAGGAACAAGGTAGAATTTTACATGTGCGTGTTGAGGGTAAGAGATTGGCGGAGGTGTAGACACGGTCAAGCCTAACTTTGGAAAAATGACCAGGAGCAAAGGGGTTTTTTCGCATCCAAGTGAATTTTTTAACAGTAGGGTTCAAACTGCGCCAAACATCACACAGGTTTAAATTATTCATACTATTTTTGAGAGCCAATGAAATTCGGGGACGATGCTCATTCGGCCTATCCGCTCGATCCACAAGAGGATCGAGCGTGCAGTTGAAATCACCTCCGACGAGAGTGGCGCCCTCAGCCTGCTGGCCACAATGAGAATCAAATTTGTCAAAGATGGGCAAAGCGATGCTGTCTTTCTGGGGGACGAGAAAATTGTAGATATTAAAAACAAAATTGTTATGTTTAACTTGGGCAAAGAGAATGTGGCCAGCAACAATAACACTGGAGGCCACAAGGTTGATATTATTCCGGGTTAAAATGGTCACCCCTGAAAAGGGTGTGGTACCAGGAGCGCAAGTGGGGGTGTAATTGTGCCAGTGTCTCCAGCACAGACTATTTTCCGTTAATGTATAAGTTTCTTGCAGTAAAATGATGTCAGGTCTTGGGGTTAAAATGGACATGTATTGATAAAAGGTGACATTACGAGTAGTATCAGCACAGCCTCCAGTGTTAAGGGTGACTACCGAGAGCGCCATGAGCAGGGGAAGCAGAGTGTACAGTCTATCCATCACAAATGTAAGGAATTAGGATTCAAGTTTCTTAACTAGTATGCGAATCCTATGCTGCAAGTTGTAGGGCAATAAGGAACTACTCTTTAAAGGCCTCAGTTGTCGTACGAGGCCTTTAATGTCCTTGGTAAAAGTCTGGGCGATGGACTTGGGGTTTCTTTGGGACTTTACTTTTGACAGGAATTTGACCATTTGCGACTCGTTTAGGGGACCGGGCAGGATAGGAAGCGCTATCTGGGATGATTCATCATCATCAGGTGGTTGTGAACCATCCCAGATAGAGGAGTCGGTGTCCGATGATGCAACTGCGGAGTTCGGCGAGGTAGGGGTCGACGTGGAAGTTGGGGTGTGGGGGGTAGGTCTGAGGACGGATCGAGGGGCAGGGGTGGGGGCAGGGGTGGGGACAGGGGTGTGGGCAGGGGTGGGGACAGGGGTGGGGGCGGAGCTTGGGCCGGGAGTGGAGGCGGGGCTAGGTGGGGCAGGGGCGGGGTTAGGGGCGGGAGCGGGGGGGATGGTAGGGGAGGGGGTAGGGGAAGGTGTGGGGGCGGGACTTGGTCTAGGGGTGGGGGCGGGACTTGGGCCATGTGTAGAGGCGGGGCTAGGGGTGGGGGCAGGGCTAGTGACAGGTGTAGAGTAGGGGGTGGTGGAGTGATGAGAACCAGAAGGGGAGGGCTGAGTGTCAAAATCCATGTGTGTCAGTGTGGCATCAGGTACGTCATGGTCGAGGGCCTGCGTGAGGGTCGGGGTCTGGGGTTCGGGGGCTTGGGCCCGTTTCCTTAGTTTGCGCAGGGGTTGCGGAGATATTAGGGGTACCAGGTGGGGTCCGTCATTTTTAGGTTTCTGGGGCGAGAGCTTGCGCTTGGTGACAGCCTCAGCGAAGAGCCTAGTGAGAGGAGGGGGAGTGCCAAAGATGAACACCGAGTTGTCACGGGCAGGTGACTTGAGGGAGGGGACTGTGGATTCGAGAGGGGCGGTCTTGGAGGGCCCAGCTAGTGGGGTGATCTTGAAGGGTCCTGCGGTGGGTAGGGCAGCGGAGGGATTGGACTTCTTAGGGGGGTGGTTTGGGTCAGATTTCCTATTCTTACCGTGGACGAAGATTGGTCGGGGGTTGAGGGGATTGGTCGGTTCTTGTGGTTCGTGGTCATTGTCGCTGTCGGCATCGGGTGGGGGGCGGGGCTTCTTGCAGGAGCGACTGATGTGGCCAAACTCACCGCAGTTGAAACATCGCACCGACTCCGTAGACAGAAAGACACGATAATTAACACCAGAGAAAGAGAAATTAATGTGACCGGGGAGAGTGATGTCGGGTTTGACTAGGACCTGGACGTGACGGCGGAAAGACATTATGTGGGACAGCTGTTTGTTCTTAAATCCAAGGGGTATGGGCCGGATCGGAGATACAACCTTACAAAAGCTCGATATGTTGTAGAGAAGGACAGAATTAGGGATCTCAGGGTATACATTAGACAAGGTTAGGCGGGTGGTTGATTGAACGAGAGGGCTGAGTTCCAGAAAGGAGCCGTTGTGGGTAAAACCCAGCGCAATGGCCTCGGCGACCTCCTCTCTGGAACCCAGGTACACAGCAATACGATTATTAGAAATTCTGCTTGCAGAGACAACGTGAATGTGTGCAGGCATACACTTGTTAAATTCCTGCATATAGGATTCAATGGACACATTGTCAATGACTCTGAAAGACGCCCCATTCTTCCTGGTGACGCCCGCAAACGGTTCGTCACCAGGAACAATGGGCTTGGGGCCAGCCGCGCTCGACTGACCCACGCCTGAGGGTCCCGCCTGACCGGCCATGGCGGCCAGCCCGGCAACATAGAGTACACAAACTAAACGAAAAATGCACATTAAATACACAAACAGAAGGAAACTAACAGATATTGACACGGTGGGCTTGGTCTAGGGGTATCTATGTAAAAACAAATACACTATAATATAGATACAAGGACCTTACCAGGTCAAGAAAGCGCTGAGATTTAGGCCTTACACGGGAGCTCGGAAGAAACACGTCCGTCCTCGGCATAAATAAATAAATAAATAAATAAATAAATAAATAATAAATAAATAAATATATAAACGAAATTGTTGAGTCAGGCTAGCCCATACGAAGTCCTGGGGGGGGGGGGGGGGGGGGGGGGGGGGGGGGGGGAGCAGGCAACGGGAATGATTATACGTATTTGCTGTTTACCGACATGTCATTAACCTCAAATGAACTGTGTAGAAATGAAACTTAATGCAACAAAATGTTTTTAAAGGTTTTATTGAGTTTTCTCGCAAAGTGGGATGGATGATATGCAGATGACTGAATTGTCATTAGCCCAGAGGCGTAACTAGGGTTGAATTTGTAGGGGGCACCTGGGGGTGCACCAATTTTTTAAGGGGGGAACCGAATGGCAACAGATGTATTGTTTGTGTGCAATTCGAAATTTCAAATGGGGGGCACCCCGGGGTGGGCACGGACCTCGGGTGGGGGGGGGGGGGGGGGGCACGTGCCCCCCGTGCCCCCCCCCCCCCCCGTAGTTACGCCACTGCATTAGCCTGAAATAAACTATAGGTTTTCACAGACGATTTCGGAAAATGGGCACATAAATGTGTAAAAGATGCATTCGTTTTCGTGTGAAATAGAAAACGGGATTGTGAACGTTCATCATTCTATTTAACAATTGATAATTCTATTTCCATAAAGTGCATTGAGTTGTAAAAAATCAGCGTGAATTCGAATGCACATCCGCATTCCTGTTTTCCTTATAATTTATCATCAATCCATTTCGTTTTGTTTTTGTGTTTATTGGGAGGGGGCGTAATCATACAGGAAGACTTATGTGATGGAACTTTTTGTTTCAGGGCCTTGGTTAACCGATTGTTCATTTTGGTCGAACTTTTTGTTCTTTACAAGATGAAGTGCTTTTTAAATTTTGAAAATAGCAAAAAAAAGAAAGAACCGGTGTGTGCAGGCAAAATTCAAGGAATGATCAGTTTATCTTAGTTTTTTGATCATCTCAGGAAATAGCCGCAGTGAGTCAAAGTTCGTTTAGGGGGTAGGGAGGGTGGGGCCGGGTTGTTAAAGGCATCAACAAAATTTCTTTTTCCATTCTTTTTCTATTTGTAGAAAAGGTTGGAGGAAGAAAGATTCTGTTGAGCAAGGTCTCATTATCGGATTTTACGTAAGTGACTGGTCTTGCAGAAATTGTTTTTGTATATATTTACGAATAGGTTGGTGTGTATGCCAGCCGTGTGGATGTGTGACTGAACCACCCAAAGCGTAATTTTTCTTCTTTTTTTTAAAGGTGGAATACGCTTCGAGGGAGTCAGTTTTAGCCACTATTTCTGCACGATAACAGTCCCGGTATGTGCTGGCTACGTTAGAAGAATATTCAGTGGATTCTTTGATGGATCATTCCAAGAAGTAGCCGCAGCGAGTCCGAACTTATCTGGGGGAGTGAGAGTGGGGGGGGGGGGGGGGGGGGGGGGGGGAGAGGATTTGTAAAGGTATCAACAAAATCTTATGGCTAGGCCCTACTATAATATGTTCACAGCCTAGCATCGCCTGGCCTCATAATGCGAACGTTCCTAGGTAAATGAATGCTTACAAAGCGCCCTCTATCGGCGGTTCCGAGAAACGTAACTGAAGATACGGGAATTGAGTCCCGAAGTCTGACGTCAGTTGGCTGGACAACTGGCTCCAAATAAATGGAGATTACGACTGTTCCTTTGTTAACAGCCAGTCATGCAAACACATTGACACAAAATAACAAAAGTATTCTGGCTCCAAACATTGCATCGACGTCATCACTTCGGTAGTCTATTTCGCAATTTTTAACCTTCAATTTTTATATCAGAGTGCAAAGTTTTCTGCTGGCAAATCTGTGTCGCAAGGTGTTGTTTACAAAAAACAAAAACTTGCCACCAATAACCACGAATGATTTTGAACGCTGTGATTTCTGGCGCCCAAGGTCTGAGATTTTTAGCCTGCATGCACCAGTGACGCATAATTGTGCTCGATAGAGGGCGGTTGAATTCATCTGGTAAAATTGTTGAACAATTAAATTTTGGAAAATTAATTATTTGCTTATTTTGACTAAAAGATGCAATATCCACGTGCAGGTCCCTCAGGAGATTTTAAACTTTTATCACGGTAATTGTAAATATTCCAGCCTGTAAAAGCATGGACAAAACTATTTCTCCATGGACTTGTCCAGTTGTTTTCCGATGCACATGCAATGTGGTTTTCCCTATGACACCCCATAGGGACAAGCCTATATTCTGCCCGGATGGGATTGCCCGGGTTTTCCTTTATGACACCCATATGAGCAAGCCCATGTTCCGCCCACATGGTCTTGCCCAGGTTAGTTTCATGTGACACCCATGGGCCAACCCATATTCTGCCCACGTGGGCATGCCCAGGTGCGTCCCATATGACATCCATATGGGCCGACCCATATTATGCCCAAATGGGCTTGCCCAGGTTTGTCCCATATGACACCCATATGGGCCAACCCATATTCTGCCCACGTGGGCTTGCCCAGGTGCGTCCCACATGACACCCATATGGTCCGACCCATATTCTGCCCAGATGGGCTTGCCCAGGTTTGTCCCATATGACACCCATATGAGCAAGCCCATGTTCCGCCCACATGGTCTTGCCCAGGTTAGTTTCATGTGACACCCATATGGGTCAACCCATATTCTGCCCACGTGGGCATGCCCAGGTTTGTCCCATATGACACCCATATGGGCCAACCCATATTCTGCCCACGTGGGCATGCCCAGGTTTGTCCCATATGACACCCATATGGGCCAACCCATATTCTGCCCAAATGGGCTTGCCCAGGTTCGTCCCATCTGCCACCCATATGGGCCAACCTATATTCTGCCCACGTGGGCTTGCCCAGGTGCGTCCCACATGACACCCATATGGTCCGACCCATATTCTGCCCAGATGGGCTTGCCCAGGTTCGTCCCATATGACACCCATATGGGCCAACCCATATTCTGCCCACGTGGGCTTGCCCAGGTTCGTCCCATCTGCCACCCATATGGGCCAACCTATATTCTTCCCACATGGGCTTGCCCAGGTTCGTCCCATATGACACCCATATGGGCCAACCCATATTCTGCCCACATGGGCTTGCCCAGGTTTTTCCCATATGATACCCATATGGGCCAGCCCATTCAGATCCCCATATGGGATAACCCATATGGGTCCCATATGGGATACATATAGGTTAGCCCATGCCCAGATTGCCCAGGTATTTCCCATATGGGCCCCACATGGGCTTGCTACCTGGGCAGGGCCACGATAATATCATCCCGAAAGGTAAATCAACAAGAGTCGTCATCTTCAAAAATAATTTTCGGATAAATGTACAGAAATACATTTTCTTTATATAATGCTTCGGCAGCTTGACAGCCATGATTGAAAAACAAACAGAAAAATTACACTCTTGACACAAAGAATGTACATGTACATGTATTCAAAATATTACCTTTATTGATAACGTTGACAAGAACTTGGGGAATAGCATTAGAAAATATTCAAGTACGTTCTTCTGGTGAGTGCGAATTTTGGCATAGAAATCTTGAACAAAAATATTTAAAAATAGCAATCCTTGCAAAGAAAAGCCGAAATGCATTTAATGGAAAACTGTCAATGTTTCAAGTGCACTGCGTGCAAGATCTAGGCATTTCTTTACATTTACATTTATTGCCAAAACATACAACTAGGCAGACAGTGGGTAATGAACAGTGAAAGTTTCTTAAAATTATTTTCACATTACCAAAGTGATCAAAGAAAACTGGCAAGGGCGGGACTCGAACCTGCAACCACCTCAATGTGGTACTAACGCTCTACCAAGTGAGCTATCAAGCACAATGTTGGCAGTAAACACCGGCAATAAGAGCTTCCTTCGTCCTGCAGTACCTATAGGGCAAACTGCGGGGTACAAAGCGATGGTTGGAAAAGGGGTTTGATCTTGGCAATCCCATGCATTTCGTATGTTAAAAGACTACCCGAAGGTGGTCGATGCAGATGCATTACAGAAAGGGTTTAACTCTGGCTTTTCACTTGGCTACTCTGGCCCTCTGGTTGGCCGGCATGCCGACTGTCTAAAATCTGCAAAAGAGCTGCCGCATATTGTTTTGGAAAATATTGCAAAAGAACAAAGCCTTGGTAGGATTTCTGGTCCATTTGACAGGCCTCCATTTCCCCAATTACAATGTTCACCTATCGGGCTAGTGCCCAAACACGAGCCTAATACTTACCGTATGATCCATCACCTTTCATTTCCAGCTGGGGGTTCTGTTAATGACTTTATTGATCGTGACAAATGTGTCGTTCGATACGCTTCTTTTGATGCAGCAGTTGAAATTGTTCGTAAAAAAATGGACGGGGGGCATGGTTGGCCAAGTCTGATATTAAATCGGCTTTTCGGCTGTTTCCAGTGGCACCAGCCGACTATGAGTTACTTGGTTTTACATTTCTAAGCCTCACCACAGAGTACGGCTTTCCATGGGGGCAAAACAGGATTTGCAAATGTGGTTAGATTTCTTATCCAGATTTAATGGAGTATCTGCACTTTGTGATGTTGAGTGGGAATCAAACCAAACTTTGGAGTTGTTTACCGATGCAGCGGGAAGTATTGGATTTGGGGCATATTTCCATGGGCTATGGACACAAGGTCGATGGCCACCATCAGTTATTGCAAATCCACCTTCCATTGCTTTTCTCCAGTTTTATCCAATTGTTGTTGCAGTGAAATGCTGGGCTTCCCAATTAAGCAATAGGAAGGTACGCTTTCATTCTGATAATATGGCTGGTGTACATATAATTAATAGCCAGACTTCTCAGTGCCCAAAGATCATGCACCTTGTTCGCATATTTGTACTTCAGTGCCTTCAATTTAATGTTACATTTAAGGCCGTTCATGTCCCAAGGGTACGCAATAATATTGCCGATTCTCTGTCACGTTTTCAGGAGGACCGTTTTCATACTGTGGCGCCCCATGCAGCCCCACACATGACCCCCTTACCTTTTCTTCCCCAAGTATGGTAGGGTCGAAGATAAGGCGTTTGCTATCCTTGGCGTGGACATCCAACACTCACAAGGCCTATACCAGCGGGTGGCGTGCATTTTGCCGATTTTTACAGCAAAGCAGACAAGCCGCGCAACTTCCAGCATCAATACAAATAGTTCGGGAATTTGTAACTTGGTTGTCACTGCATAACTTGTCCCCTTCCACAATTTCCACTTATGTCTCGTGGGTGGGTCATTTTCATAAAGTACATGGTTGGCCAGACCCTACTAAAGATTTCATCATTTCCAAGCTTATGGAGGGTGCCCGTCGGGATAACCCCCGTCATGACACTAGAATACCAATTTCCCTGCCTATTTTGTCACGTATGATTGAATCATTACCATTGGTGTGCACATCTCATTATGAAAGTGTCATGTTCCGCGCAGTTATGCTCTGCGCTTTCTTTGGCTTCATGCGTGTTGGGGAGTTTGCAGCAAATTCTAAGCAGGCAGTACAAGACTCCGTCCTGCAGATATTAAGGGACGTTCGTTTCTGCTTTACTCAACAGGCAGGGCATTCAGTGGACATAGTACGTCCCAACACAGTAAGACAAATCAATCGGATCCTCCCCAAATCATCCATTTAGCTGAAGCTACGGATAAGAATCTGTGTCCCGTTCATGCATTGCATGCTTTTGTCCTGATGCGCCCTCAACACCAGGGTATACTCTTTTGCCATTTTGCTGGAATCAGGTTGGTGTTCTGCTTTACTCAACAGGCAGGGCATTCAGTGGACATAGTACGTCCCAACAAAGTAAGACAAATCAATCGGATCCTCCCCAAATCATCCATTTAGCTGAAGCTACGGATAAGAATCTGTGTCCCGTTCATGCATTGCATGCTTTTGTCCTGATGCGCCCTCAACACCAGGGTATACTCTTTTGCCATTTTGCTGGAATCAGGTTGGTGTAGTGGTACTTTCCTCGCCTTCCACCACTGTGACCCGGGTTCGAATCCCAGCTGGGGCCGACATGTGGATTGGGTTTTCAGTCCCTGCCTGATTCCGTGGGTTTTCTCCAGAATTATTCTCTGGGGTTTTCCCTCCCACGTCTAAAACTGTAACTTCCTTCCTCATCTTCTATCAGGGACCCCACTGGAAATAAGTCGAAAGACTTTCGTGGGCTATCCCGGCTGAATGCCGAATAGTAAATAAATAAATAAATAAAAAAATGGAAGCCCGCTGACGCGATTTCAATTCAATGCTGTACTTAAAAAAGCGCAAGTCCACTTGGGGCCTACAGGACAAAACCGTCCAGACAAACTCTTTTCGAATTGGTGCAACAACAGCATTTGCATTTGGGGTCCCCTTGTCACTCATTAAGGATTTGGGTCGTTGGCGCTCACAAGCAGTGCTTACATATATTCGTCCCGATACCCTGCTCAATGGGAAATAAAACAGTTTTGATGAATGCATTTGTATGCTTAGGTTGTACGACAGTCTGGATAGTAGGTGATTCCATTGTTCGCCGTGCTCGTCGGCCACTAGATGTTACTGTCAGGATTTATTGGAAAGGCAAGGGTGGGGCTGGATTGTGTGATCTCCCTGACTTGCTGCACTCCATGAGGGCACCACAACCAGATATCATAATCATTCACATTGGTACAAATGACATGGTTCGTGCAGATATGTTCCAAATTCGACAACGCATTGCCCATTTCATGCAGTGTTGCCGACAAAGTTGCCCCTATTCTACTCTGGTGTGGTCGGCTATTCTGCCACGCCTTTTTTTTACTATGGGGCAAGTGATCAAGGGGCCATGGAACATGTCCGCCGGTCCATTAACCGGTGGGCACGATCTCGTTGCAGGCTGTTTGGGGCTTCATTCTTACCCCATGACCGTTTTCACTGGAAAAGTCACGCCCTGTTTTTATATGACGGGGTTCACCTCAGTGTTGATGGTACAATTTTACTGCTGTCCGATTTTGCCTCATGCATTGTTTCACAAATGCAGAATTCACGGACTTAACTTTGGTAATTAACTTTGGTAACAAAAAACAAACAAACAAACACACAAAATCAATAAAATAAAATAAAATAGCTAAAACCAATCAGGGTCAAACAGTGACTAATACAAATAATGGCGGCAGGCAAAATACATTCTGTGTAGTGGAGTGACAAATTCAATGTTTAAAGAGAATGTGACTTTGGGGACTAATTGAAGACAATGTGTACATTGTTTCACAAATCCTGAGATTTAACGTATTGACTTTGAATAGTTCAATTGCTTTTCTGTGTACAACTGGCCCCAATTCAGAGTTTAATTAAAGAGTCGACTTTGGTGAATAGTTGAAATGGATTGCATAATTTATGTTTAGGATGGCTTTTCTTCTTCCTCTTGGGGCGTGCTTTGCACGTGTGGCGTTTTAACAGGATTCAAAGACAGCCATCTCCTAATACATACATGATTTGACATGTATCATTTTTGTTTTGGTTATTGTTACCAGTTGATATTGTTACTGATATTGATGTGTGTTATAATACACTGTGATTTGAACTTTGTAAGGGGTCAGCCACTCCCTCTTATGTACCCATGGGGGTTGGCTGTGCTGTATCTGCCATAGCACAACCATGGCTGTCCCCCAACATTATTATTCCTGGGCCTGGGTGCCCATTCATTAACTTTTGGCCTGGGTGCCAAATGGTAATTGATGTACATGTACATTGGACCTGGGTGTCCATTGATTGTGTGGTTGATATGTTTGGGCCTGTTAGCCCATATTCCTGAAGCCAGCTTGCCCAAACAAATTCGGTATCTGGCAAATAAGTTTCAATAAATTACTTGATGCTGTGGCGAAAAACAGAAAAGATTGTCTTGAGTTTCGTCCAATAGTGAGTCCGAGTATAAATTCTTTTTTCACAATGCATGTATTTTGACAAAATCCTTTATACTTTGCAAAACAAAGGTCTACTGCTTCACATGGTTTAAATTTGTTTATTTTACAGTTTACACTGTCCCGGTGGTTATTTACACTGTCTGGGACAGCTGTCATAATTGTTGACATATTTGCTCTGTTTATACATTTCCCCCCCTCCCCTGTTGCAATTAAAACACTTAAAATCTTGGGGTTTTGCAAAAGTTGGGATCCTGTGCAGGATTCTAGCACTAATTATTCATAGATTGGACCAATCACAGTTAAGAGCTTTAACCAATCTTCTCTGTATTGTTCCAATTTCGATTTAACGTGCCCCTGTATGTCAATCCTGTCTGTTTGTTCCAATTTCGATTTAACGTGCCTCCGCATACCAATGTTCTCTGTTTTGTTCCAATTTCGATTTAACGTGCCCCTGTATGCCAATATTCTCTGTATTGTTCCAATTTCGATTTAACGTGCCCCCTGTATGCCAATCTTCTATGTATTGTTCAAATTTCGATTTAACGTGCCCCTGTATGCCAATATTCTCTGTATTGTTCCAATTTCGATTTAACGTGCCCCTGTATGCCAATATTCTCTGTATTGTTCCAATTTCGATTTAACGTGCCCCTGCATTCCAATCTTCTCTGTATGTTCCAATTTCGATTTAACGTGCCCCTGTATGCCAATATTCTCTGTTTTGTTCCAATTTCGATTTAACGTGCCCCTGTATGCTAATATTCTGCATTAATGGATAAGTTGGACAATTTGATTTCGTCCAAGTTGGCAGGTTTTCAAAGCAAAATCAGCGAGTCTCTGATGGACATATCCAACATTCAGTTGGCCAGAATACAAGAGGAGATCTTTTGCAACGAAAATCACCAGTTTAAGCGCAAGAGCTGTGAGGATCAGTTCAGATTCAACGTCAAAGTCATTAGCAAGCTGAAGGATGCGGAATCAAGTCTCGGGGCTATACAGTCACAGACGTTCCTAGAGCAAGCAAGGACATAGCGGAAGGTATTGCCTTACTAAATCATAGACAGAAACTAATTAAGCTAGCCGACTCTTCAGAGATGGGCTGGCGGGTAGTTAAAGAGTATGAAGCAAACCCGTTAGCATCGGGCTCAGAGGATGAGAAGCGAATGGATCGCGCAGAGACCAGAGCTACAAAGAAGCACAAGCAAGAACAGGCCAAGAGGACTCGTAAAACATCTAGATTCACGTCATATCCTACTACACAGCAAACGGCAAAAACCACCGGGGTGAATCAGCGTTACACGGCACCTTCGACGGCTACAAACAAGCCAGGGCTTTGTTTTGCCTGCGGACAGCCAGGGCACTGGAAGTATGAGTGTTCGCAAAGGGGAGCATCGTCCAAGACGGACAAGATAAGTGAAGTAGAATATGATGCAAAATTTTCAAGAGACCTATCGAGTGCAAGAGGTTTTGGATTGCATGGTTTTGATCGCAGGGTATCGAGTGAAAATTCGAAGGCGATATTTGATGCAGTAATGCAGACAGAAGAAGGGTTGGATTTGCATATGAATTTATCGGCAAAACGGACCGACACAACTTGTGTACAAATAGGCAAAGTAGAACCTTTGATGAGGTATGTAATAGAGCAAGATAACTGTACGGATAAGGGTACAGTTACACCAGCCGGTAGGCTAAAACAATCTTTGAAGTACGGGATGAAGTGAATGTTAATGCATACATTAGAGATGTCATAGTGGAAGGGTATAAGCTACCTTTCAAGGCACTGCCAGGGTCGGTATATCTTAGAAATAACAAGTCTGCTAGAGATAACCCGTCATTTGTTACGGAAGAAGTAGGGAAGTTGTTACGGACGGGATGTATAAGTAAAGTAAACGAACAGCCATTTATTGTTAACCCGCTGACGGTAGCATACAGCAAAACGGGTAAACCTCGGCTTGTACTTGACTGCAGAGGTATAAATGCCAGTTTAACACAATACAAATTCAAGTATGAGAATGCGTCGATTGCAAAGCAACTTTTCGATGTGGGTGATTATGTTTTCACTTTTGACTTAAAATCTGCATATCACCATATTGAGATTTTCAAAGATCATAGAACATATCTAGGTTTCTCTTGGGAGGAGAAGAGGGAGACCTATTTTTACCGGTTCAATGTACTTCCATTTGGTATCGCTACTGCGGCATATATATTCACCAAGTTAGTTCGAGTACTAGTGGCGCATTGGAGGTCCAAAGGCTATAAAGTAGTCATGTTTCTAGATGATGGTTTAGGCGGAGGCAAAGAAGAACAAGCTAATGAAGCGACCGAATTTGTTAAAAGTTCGTTGCAACAGTTGGGTTTCCTGATCGCAGAGGAAAAATGCGTTTGGAAACCGGCACAGAAAGCGGTGTGGCTAGGTTTCGTTTAGGACTGGCGCACAGGCATTTTGCGAGCAACGCCAAACATGATAGATAGATTAGAGGCCACATTGGAAACGCTTCTTTACCAAATAGAATATAATCAAGACAGATTAGAACCAGGTTTCTGGCCACAGTAACAGGGCAGATCATTTCCCTGATGAACTCAATAGGTACATTCATTTGGTCAGGTTGAGAACCAGAGCCATGTATCTCTGTATAGATGCAAGGTCAAGTTGGAACGCACCTGTCAAAGTAAGCGATGAAGCAAAAAACGAGATATTGTTTTGGAAAGATAATGTCGGACAACTTAATGACAAAGGTATGAGTATACACGCGCAAGATGAATGTGAGGCTATTGAAGCATACAGTGATGCGTCCGCAGAAGGTTACGGAGGTTATGTTTCCCTTTGTGCGGGAGCCTTAAGGGCCTGTCACACACTACCGATGTACCTCGCCGGGACTAAACCGGAGCACAAAATTAACAACGGCGAGAAAGCACTTGAAAAATCAAAATTGGCCGCAGCAATACCGATGTAGTCCCGGCGTTCCCGTTGTGATACCGTTGTGATACCGTTGTCCTACCGATATAAGAGCCGATGTGCTACCGAATACCACTTTTCTGTCACCTTAGTGTTACCGATGCGCCGCCGATGTTATACCGATGCGCCGCCGTTGTTCTACCGATGTGCCACCGTTGACCGGAGCTATAGCGGAGTGATACCGTTGCGCTGCCGTTGTGCTGCCGATGTGCTATATACCGATGTGCTACCGATGTGATACCGATGTGATACCGAAGTGTCGCCGAAGCGGCGCCGCGGCCGGTGGTATTCGGTAGTACTACGGTATCACATCGGTACCAGTACGGTACACATCGGGGCCACCGGAGAACCGCCGATCCATTACGGGCCGCTACCGGTGCTCTACCGACATTAACGAGGCCATACCGGAGTACTGCCGTTGTACTGCCGTTGTGTAGTCCCGTTGCTCGCTCCAGCAGCGCAACGTTAGAAATGTTTGAGCATGTTAAAAAATTTCTATCGTCGCCTGCCGTTGGTAAATTTTTCGCCGATGTTCTGACGATGTCCTGACGATGTACTACCGTTCTTAGCGATGTGATACCGTTGCGCTGCCGTACTAGTACCGATCCCCGAAAATTGTCAATTTGTTGCTCCGGTATAGCTCCGGCGAGCCAAATCGGCTAGGTGTGACAGGCCCTTTAGCTGAAGGCACGGACGTAGTAGGTACATGGCAGGAGGAGGAAACTAAGCAAAGCTCCACATGGAGAGAGGCTCAAGCTGTAGAGCGAGTATTGAAGAGTAATGTTCATATGTTCAGAAAGAAGAAAGTGAAATGGTTTACAGATAACAAAAACGTCAAGAAGGTACTTCAGGCAGGAAGTAGAAAAGAGAGTCTACAACAAATTGCTCTTAACATTCACCATTTCTGTGCAGATGAAAGTGTCATTTTAGAGCCAGAATGGATAAAGAGAAAATATAATACAGAAGCAGATATGCTAAGTAGGACGGCTGACAGCGATGATTGGAGGGTGCAGCCATGGGTATACGAGTTTTTGAACGAGACATGGGGTCCTTACACAGTAGACAGATTCGCTTCAAATTTGAATGCTCATTGTGCGAGATTTAATTCCAGATGGTGGTGCCCAGGCACTGAAGGGGTCAATGCATTAGACCAAAGTTGGAAGCATGAATGTAATTGGTTAGTACCACCGCCAAGGCTCATACTTAAGGCGCTGACGAAGATGCAAACGGAAAAAGCGGACGGTACTATGCTAATTCCCATTTGGAGGTCCGCCCCGTTTTGGTCGTTCTTGTCGACCAAAAGTGGAGCATTTAAAAGTTGTTACAGAAAGTCAAATCTTACCGCAAACAAACGTAACGGGTAAAGGAAGAGGAAACAATGGCATTTTTTCCGAAAATCCACTGAAATTCAGATTGATAGCACTGAAACTAAGGTTTTCAGTCACTGAATGACAAATAAGCAAATGAGCCTCGGTTATAACGAAAGTTTCTTGTGTTTGACAGGTATCGGGCTGAGAACGAATGTACAGGAGGCATTGCAAAGGGCAGGCGTCAAGGAGGTCGAAGTCGCCGAGAGGATTTGTAAATATATGATTTTGTCTAAGAGCGACAATACAGTCGGCAAATACTTCAATAGTTTCAAGAGATGGCAGCAATTTTGCTCAGGGAAAGACTTTTCTGCCTTACCGGCCGAACCAGTACAAGTAGCAGTCTACCTTACGGAGCTTCTAGACGCCGGCAGTTATCATCATGTCATATTAGCAGCCATATATGGGATCAAGTGGGCACACGATCTCAATGGTTTCATGGACCCTACAAACAATGCATTTGTGCGCAACCTGCACGAATCGGCAAAACGCATCTCTGGTCGAAGGGTGGTCAAGGACGCAGTCACGTCAGACATGATAATAAATATATGCGATATGTATCAAACTTCTGTAGATCTTGTAATAATAAGGAATTTGTGCATGATAACTAACAGCATTTGCAGGTTTTTTACGTTATGACGAGTTGAGTTCTATTCGTTGTACAGACATCACTATAACGGAAGATTATTTTCAAATAGACATACAAAAGAGTAAGACGGATCAGTATAGAGCAGGAGACGAAGTAATAATCGCCAAAGGCGTAACCACAGCCTGTCCGTACAAAATGCTTTTCAGATACATGTCGGCAGCGGGTATCAATGTTGAAACTGACGGGTTCCTGTTTAAACCGATATTCGGATCAAAGAATGTTTGTAAATTAATTAACAAGGATAAACAGTTAAGCTATACGAGAGCCAGAGAGTGTATATTGAAATTATTAGCTTTGGTAGCACCAGACTCTAATTTGGGATTACATTCTTTGCGGTCAGGTGGAGTATCGCAAGCGGCTAATAATGACGTAGCTAAGCGTTGTCTCAAGAGGCATGGTAGATGGAAAAGCGATTCAAGCAAAGATGGCTATATTGCGGAATCACTTGACAAAAGGCTTTAAGTTACCAAGAAGTTGTGTTTATAAAATCAGTAGGTATATAGCAGTCAAAAGAAATGTCACGAAAGATTTTGGTTTGTGAATAGCTAATAGGATAACACTGCAGGTTTTAGAAACGCGTCATAACCACTTATACAAATTATATACTTGACCTTAATCTCAAAGACGCACAAAAATCACTGTGAGGAAAGATGCTAAATGTTCAGAGCTTCTTAACTCGCAGGTTCAAACACGCTTAATGGAAATTAATTAATCTCTTGGGATTCCAAAACGTAAAATTTAAATATTGATTTCTCTGACCCTTGCTTTGGCATTTTCTAAAACGTCACTCCTGTGCTGCGCTATCGCCAAAGCTAGCAAGTTGAGTTTGGTTGTTTTTTGAGTGTGAGAAAATATAGGACTAAATATTTCCCGCGGTTCGTAGTATAGCGGGAAATTGTTGTCTTAGGAATTCGAAGAACGAGTAATCCAACGCAGGTGCGTTACGTAAGAGGGCTTATAGAAAGGTTTAAATATGTAGACAGTTCTAGCGAGCACACCACGGAGACGCACGTTATACATTATTTTGTAAGAGTTTATATATGTATAGAGATGGTTATTCCGATTTTGTTCAAGGTGAAGTCCAACACCCAACACTAAGGAGGGCGCTGACAGTTTTTGGGCACAGGTTTCCAGAGCATTTTTCAAATTTTTATCTCTGGTTTTTCCTGGACGTCGTGTTCTCCAATGAAGTGTCATCAAGCATTTGACGAATTATATATTTCAAACTAACATGCAGTTATAACTGCCGGATAAAAGAATCACTGTGAATCGGAGTACAATTTTAGTATAACTTTAAGATTGGCGATGTCTTGAAAATTGAAATAATAAAAGGCGAAAAACCAACGTCACTCCTGTGCTGCGCTATCGCCAAAGCTAGCAAGTTGAGTTTGGTTGTTTTTTGAGTGTGAGAAAATATAGGACGCCAATATTCTCTGTATTGTTCCAATTTCGATTTAACGTGCCCCTGTATGCCAATATTCTCTGTATTGTTCCAATTTCGATTTAACGTGCCCCTGTATGCCAATATTCTCTGTATTGTTCCAATTTTGATTTAACGTGCCCCCTGTATGCCAATCTTCTCTGTATTGTTCCAATTTTGATTTAACGTGCCCCTGTATGCCAAATTTCACTGTATTGTTCCAATTTTCACTGTATTGTTCCAATTTTGATTTAACGTGCCCCTGTATGCCAATATTCTCTGTATTGTTTTAATTTTGATTTAACGTGCCCCTGTATGCCAATATTCTCTGTTTTGTTCCAATTTCGATTTAACGTGCCCTGTATGCCAATCTTCACTGTATTGTTCCAATTTCGATCCAACGTTCCCCCTGCATTCCAATCTTCTCTGTATTGTTCCAATTTCGATTTAACGTGCCCCTGTATGCCAATCTTCTCTGTATTGTTCCAATTTCGATTTAACGTGCCCCTGTATGCCAATCTTCTCTGTATTGTTCCAATTTTGATTAGACGTGCCCCATGTATGCCAATCTTCTCTGTATTGTTCCAATTTCGATTTAACGTGCCCCTGCATGCCAATCTTCTCTGTATCGTTCCAATTTCGATTTAACGTGCCCCTGTATGCCAATCTTCTCTGTATTGTTCCAATTTCGATTTAACGTGCCCCTGTATGCCAATCTTCTCTGTATTGTTCCAATTTTGATTTAACGTGCCCCTGCATGCCAATCTTCTCTGTATTGTTCCAATTTCGATTTAACGTGCCCCTGCATGCCAATCTTCTCTGTATTGTTACAATTTCGATTTAACGTGCCCCTGCATGCCAATCTTCTCTGTATTGTTCCAATTTTGATTTAACGTGCCCCATGTATGCCAATCTTCTCTGTATTGTTCCAATTTCGATTTAACGTGCCCCTGGATGCCAATCTTCACTGTATTGTTCCAATTTTCACTGTATTGTTCCAATTTTGATTTAACGTGCCCCTGTATGCCAATATTCTCTGTATTGTTTTAATTTCGATTTAACGTGCCCCTGAATGCCAATATTCTCTGTTTTGTTCCAATTTCGATTTAACGTGCCCTGTATGCCAATCTTGTCTGTTTGTTCCAATTTTGATTAGACGTGCCCCATGTATGCCAATCTTCTCTGTATTGTTCCAATTTCGATTTAACGTGCCCCTGCATGCCAATCTTCTCTGTATCGTTCCAATTTTGATTTAACGTGCCCCTGTATGCCAATCTTCTCTGTATAGTTCCAATTTCGATTTAACGTGCCCCTGTATGCCAATCTTCTCTGTATTGTTACAATTTCGATTTAACGTGCTCCTGCATTCCAATCTTCTCTGTATTGTTCCAATTTCGATTTAACGTGCCCCTGGATGCCAATCTTCTCCGTATGTTACAATTTCGATTTAACGTGCCCCTGTATGCCAATGTTCTCTGTATCGTTCCAATTTCGATTTAACGTGCCCCTGTATGTTAATATTCTCTGTATCGTTCCAATTTCGATTTAGCGTGCCCCTGTATGCCAATATTCTCTGTATCGTTCCAATTTCGATTTAAAGTGCCCCTGCATGCCAATCTTCTCTGTATCGTTCCAATTTCGATTTAAATAGCCCCATGTCAATATTCTCTGTATCGTTCCAATTTCGATTTAAAGTGCCCCTGTATGCCAATCTTCTCTGTATCGTTCCAATTTCGATTTAACGTGCCCCTGTATGCCAATCTTGTCTGTATCGTTCCAGTTTTGATTTAACGTGCCCCTGCATGATAACCCTTCTCTGTATCGTTCGAATTTCGATTTCACGTGTCCCTGAATACCAATCTTCTCTGCGTCGTTAACATTTCGCAAAGCGTTTGTTTTGTTATGTTCCAAAATGCCTTAGATAATGCACATGATTCATGTCATGACGTCATCATGGTTCAGGTCATCTTAAAAGGGCCGGTCTAGAGAATCGTAGGTTCAACTGGGTTCAAACTTGGTATGCAGAAAGGCCGGTATGTGTTACCATACGTCACCATACGATTTTAACGTATTTTTTACCAACTTTTAATTCGTTAAATGTCGAAAAATGTAATGTTTGGTAAGTTTGTACATCTTGGTTTAAAAATTAGGTTTACAGAGTAAAAATATCGGATAGTGAAGACAATAATTATAAAGACGGAGATGATGCAGATGAAGGGAATGACAGTGAATATAACGGTGGTGGGCATAAGGAAGTTTGCGGTGATTATGGTGGCCACTGTATTAATGGTGGTGATGACAATTACAATGCAATAATGAAGATGAACTATGTTAAAGGTGCTGTGACAATGGCACTTTTCGGACTTTGTCCAAATTCCACCCACTTGCAAATACGTCATACATGTAGGCCGTTGCTAAAAATGCCTTTTTCATAAAGTGTTAACGTCTTGAGTTAAAAATTACGTTCTGGGGAAAGTAATGATATCAAACCGATGAAGATGGCTAAAGATGAAGATGATGGGAATGATGGCGAGGACGGTGATGGGAATGTAGAAGATGGCGATGATTATGTCTATGGCAATGACGGGGATGATGAAGATGGCAATAATGACAATGTTAAAGGTGTAGTGACAACAGCATCTTTTTCCGAACTTCTCCCAATTTTACATGCTCCCAATACGTTATATGTCACAAAATGTCATTTTTTAAAAGTGTTATTATCTTGGGGAAAAAAATGACGTTACGGGGAGGGAAAAAATATGGAACGCTTCACGATTTTGCGTGTCATCCTTGCGCAGGGGCCATGCTAATCTTCTCTGTATCGTTCCAATTTTAGTATATGTGCAGCCGAAGCTAGCACGATTAACTAGTTAACTCACCTCGTATTTATATAATTCATTAACACCAACATGTTAATACACGGTAACACATGAAAAAAATCATTAACATTCAGTACAGTTGCTATTAACGAACAACAATGCTTAAGTTATTTTCAGTATCCATTATATGTAACAAAGTTTCGTTATTCAAAGCACAGGTTTTTAAAAATGTGAAACTTGTGTATGTTAAATTGAGGAATTGCTTTAAACGGTTTGCGATTCCGCGCTGTGCATCAGCGTATGCGCACTATCACCACGCGCAGTGATACGACGTGGCACTGCACACGTACAGTGTACATGTATATGTACGCCATGTGTATACATGTACACGTAAGCCTATATGTAAAATGTACATCACAGTACACATACATGTACGTGTACACTGCACATGTGTATGTTGAGCAACTACTTATAGTGCCCATGCTATATACTTTATTGCCTGTTGCTTGTTTGTTTGTTTGTTTGTTTGTTTGTTAGTTTGTAAGTATTCGACAAAGCACCATTAACAAAAATATACAATGTAAATGTACAACAAATTACAAAACAAGAAACAGCTGAACATTTCAATTGCATCTTGTCAACTTAATATAACACATTAAAACCACAAAGTGAATTATTTCCATATTGTGAATTTGTGGTCCTTTGTACATTTAGAACAAGCAAACAATTCACATTTCAAAATCCACATGGTTAAAAGTACTTGCATTTAAATACTAACAGACTTGTACTGCACATTCATAAAATGCCCACACATGAAGTACTGACACTGATAATTCAACTGAACATTATATACATGTATTGATAAATACGTGATAAAATACCATGACCAAGTGTATAAATGTCCCTGCATGTTTCCTAATTTGATACAACCTCGAGGCCTCGTGTGTTGTCAACGTGTGTGGGCCTGCTTACATGAACGTATTGAACTATAAATAGCTAGTTGCGTATACAATACAAGTAGGCCGCACGTGCGCGTACATGTACATGTAGGTTAATTATTAATACTTGGTGAACAGTGTGTAGTCCGTAGTGGAACGTTACAAAGAATGCACATCACGATATAAGCCGGTGTCGTGCTAAAAAGTGTCCACTGCGATATAGTGTCCGCTGGGCATGCGCAGTACACAATTTGGCAAGTAATACATGCCAAGTATATCCGTTGCGAAATAGCATCATGAGTGCGCAGTAATGCATACAGTATAGTCGGACTCCCTATTATCGCGGCAACTCTATTATCGCGGCATCGGAAATTTCTCCTTTTTTTGCGTTGCCAAAACTCCGATTTTTCATCCAGTTCATCAGGCATTAAGGACTTTCTGCTGAGTTGTATAAAAAAGACAATTATAGAATGTTGTGTCGGGACTTTTAATGATTTGAAATAAATATTCACGTTTTCCAAAACTTGTAAATTTTGCCTCACCGTGTCTGCTAAAAAGTACCGTCTATATTTTAACATAGATCTTTAATGGTGGTCTGTCCATGGAAGTTCCATTGTCTGGTTCCCATTCTACAGCTGCAAACGTAAACTGACGCCGAAGGACGATATTTCCACCGCGAAATCGTAAAAACATTTCCGGGATCAAAATAAGGACAGTGCGGTAAAAAAATAAAACGACGCACCGTGTAAAGTGAATAGCGCCCCCAATCGTCAATCAGTAGACTTGTCTCAGTGAATTTTGTCGCCTTCCAGGGGGGACAGGGTGTTAAGAAATCATCCTGCAGGCCTAATCGTCTTTAATCAACTTGAACTTTACAGGGAAAATTTCATACTTTATTCAGGGATGTTTTGGTCAAAAATTAACTATGAATAAAAAAGTTGAGATCATTGTAAAAACCACTTCCCACATACCGCGATAATACAGAGTCTGTACTCCGCCGAGCAATGACGAGCATGTCTATTTTCACAGGCATCGCATGGGAATCTACCAAACCACCGTCGGATTTTGTTATGTCAGTGTAAAAAAGCAACAGTTATACAAGACAAAAGACAAAACAATTCGGGAAGGTTGGTGAGCAATCTCTATTCCGATCGGGAAACGTGATAAGTACCGCGATAATACAGCGTCCCGTCCTACAAGTCCACCCATGGAGGAAGGAATGTCCACCATTGGCCTAACGCGTACGACTCGCAGAAAATGAACACTAGGGGCGGTCAGTGTTTGGCCGAGAAAAGGAGAGCCTGTGAATGGACAGTAATTTGCAGAAAAAGGTGTTTTTGGTAGGAACGGACAACATTTGGCAGGATCGGTAAATGGACAGTAATTGGCGAGAATGAACAGAATTTGGCAGGATGAGACAGAAAAACGAAAATGTGCAGAGAATAAATCGAAAATTAATACAAATATTATCAACGTTAGTTTTACGCTACTAAGTAGTACGTATAGTGCAGCTGCAGTTTATTCCTTTCTCCATGGGTCATACGTACACACGTGCTTCGACAACAGGTGAACTTTCAGTGTCACGAAAAACACACACAAAAATTTGACAAATGTAAGTTGAACTATCACTAAAAGCTATTTCAACAAATCCACGAATCCTTAGTAATCACAGCTAAAAAGGAAAGCGTTCAAACAATGTGACGTTATAGGCGCAAGACCAATCAGATACCAATATGCTAATAAGCGGACACTATTTCGCAGGGGACACGTTTTGGCACGACACCGGTCAGGGAAGATAGCAAGATCGCTGCAATAATGAGGCGAAGTTTCAGTTCAATAATAATAATAATAATAATGATAATAATAATAATTAAAATAGTAACAACTTTGTTTACAACATGCATTACGTACCCTCCCAGTCTGATTGAGGGTTTCTTTTATTATATTTTAAGTTAAGTGTTCGAGTTTCAAAAATTCAAAACTTAAAAAATTCAACTCGAAACTCAAACAAAAGTAACGCTCAATACGATCATACCTAACAGTAATTGTACAGCGTGTACTTATAATAGGCTACATGGCCCGTACAATTGATCACACTAAAAATCATACATATAAATCAGACATACCTTACATTTACTAGCAAGTATGATTGAAAAATTCAAGATTACATATAGAATTACCATTACATTTATAAAAAAATTCGGGAAAAAAATATTCGGTGAAGTATTAGATATTATACAACGCCTGAATAAATCCCCGCCATCCGATTGGTGGATCGTCGATCACGTGCATTGAATTATTCGTCCTATCGCACGACGCGAAGTTACATCGCACGGTAGGGGCGTGCGATGTAACTTCCCTAATTTCACGGTCACTGTTGGTGCCGCTACAACAGACTGGTTTCCGATCCCTCCATTGTCCTTCGGACATCAAATGTATATTATATACATATAGGGACAGGGAACCAGTCTAGTCATTCACACAAAATGGCGGACGTTGTTTCCAAACCGCGGTTTGTCCTAACAGACGACGAAATATTGGAACTCTTATGCGATGCTGACGCTGCTAACACAAAGAGACAAATCAAATATGCAGTCAAACGATTAGAGAATTTGCAAGACACGCAGGAACAATTAAAGCTTTAACTGATTTGGAACTGGATTACTTTTTGTCGCGGTTTTATGCGGGACTGAGAAGGTAAATCGTAAACGGCACGTTGTACACAAAGAAATCCATGCATGCAATCTGTCGAGGATTTATTCAGGCGTTGTATAAAACAAATAATGAATGTTTCACATTCGTGCAATTCGCCTCGTGGAATGGAACATTCCATCTGTCACCTCATGAAAGTATTCTTACCATCGCACTCATAAACATTCATTATTTGTATAATGATGGGACCGTGACGATACTGAAGATGGCACGACCACCTGGCGCGCAAAATTTTCTGCAGGTTATAAATACAAAATAGAAATGGAAACTATAAAAACAACAATTTCAAATCCGGCCTTGCTCAATCTGGCGGCATACCAACATTTCAGCAGTTTTACCGGGACCTGTGGAAAACACAAAAAGGATGGCAGATATCAAATTATTCCAACTTTGAAAGAAAACAATCACCTTTTGAAGGAAAACAATCACTTCATCTTAAATGATATAGCGCACTGTGCTCCAGGGGGCTGGTCTACAGGAATTTGATGTTGACGCACAGATTCTCACTGATATTTGAGGTTTATACAACACCTGAATAAATCCCAGCCATCCGATTGGTGGATCGTCGATCACGTGCTGGATCGTCGA
The DNA here is from genome assembly GCA_037893225.1 of Hippasteria phrygiana. Taxonomy (NCBI): domain Eukaryota; kingdom Metazoa; phylum Echinodermata; class Asteroidea; order Valvatida; family Goniasteridae; genus Hippasteria; species Hippasteria phrygiana. The sequence continues at coordinate 433,958 of JAZGUH010000502.1, forward strand.
TCACGTGCATTGAATTATTCGTCCCATCGCACGACGCGAACCCGCACCGCCAAAAAAACGTTCTATCACATGGTTCTATCAAACGGTAACGCGTTTGATAGAACTTCCCCGCCGCTACAACACGGCTGTCATTGGACTGGTTGCCGGACCCACCGTTGTCCTTCGGATTTCAAATGTATATTATATACATACGGGGACAGGGAACCAGTCTAGGCTGTCATTCCACAAAATAGCGGACGGTGTTTCCGGACCGCGGTTTGTTTTCCTAACAGACGACGAAATATTGGAACTCACAGGCGATACTGACGCTGCTAACACAAAGAGACAAATGAAATATGCAGTCAAACGATCAGAGGAATTTGCCAGACACGCAGGAACAACAATTAAAGCTTTAAGTTTAACTGATTCGGAACTTAGTGGACCACTTTTTGTCGCGGTTTTATGCGGGACTGAGAAGGTAAACGGCACGTTGTACACCAAGAAATCTATGAATGCAATCTGTCGGATTTATTCAGGCGTTGTATAAAACAAATAATGAACGTTTCACATTCGTGAAATGGTAAGAATAATTTCATTCGGTGACAGATGGAATGTCCCATTCCACTCGGCTTCGCCTCGTGGAATGGAACATTCAATCTGTCACCTCATGAAATTATTCTTACCATCGCACTCATAAACATTCATTATTTGTATATTATTGTATTCTGACGATCACCATGAAGCCCCAAAAGTGGACAACCCCATTTTCTCCTTTTCTGCTTGCAGAATTTTTAGGTTTTTACGAGACGCGACACCTGTTTTTGAAATAGTAAATTTTCTGCTGGCAGAAATTTTGATTTTACTTTGACTATTTCGGTCCCCCAAAAGTGGAAAAGTAAAAATACCAAATTCCCACTAGCACTTTTAGCAGAATTATACCCCAAAATTTGACAACCCCATTTTCAGCAAGCAGAATTTCTGATTGTTTAAGTCGCGCAAACCGTTTAGCAAAATGTTCCGATACCGTTTACGACCAGGTTATAAACACTTCCAGCATTTAAACCCTGATCACTGATGACAAGGCTGGTGCCACTCCACTGGACTAAACAAACAAATAATATTGAACACTTCTCGGGTAGTTAATAAACGTAATATAATGAATAGCATACTGTAATACATGTACTGACTGAAAAATTTGGCCAATCCGAGTGCGTTGCCCTATATTTGCGCAGCCAACAAGTATAAAAGGCGCACGTTGTTCATATATGATCGAAGATCTATTTTCTTAATATAAATTTGAATTTAAGTTTGTATTTGGTTTTGAATTTAAAGTTAAGTTCAAATTTAAAGTTTGTTTTGGTCGTTTGTTTGTTTGTTTTGGGATTTTTGTTATTTGGGGGGGGGGGGGGTATTTATGGGGTTTGGGGTATGGTGGTTTTTTGGGTTTGGGTGTTTTGGTTTTTGGGGGGGGGGTTTTGGGGGGGTGTGTTTTTTAGGGGTTTGTTTTGTGGTTTTTTGGGGGGGGCATTTGGGGGCTTGTTTTTTGGGGTTGTTTTGGGGGTTTTGGGGGCGGTTTGTTTGGGGTTTTTTAGGTTTTTTTTTTTTTGGATTTGCTATTGGGGTTTGCTTGTTTTGTGGTTTGTTTTGGGGATTGTATTTTTAGTATTTTTTTTTTTTGGTTGTGATTTCGTGTTTTTTGTGTGTTTGTGTTCTTTTTGTGTTTGCTTTTTTGGGTTTGCTTGTTTTTGGGTTTGTTTTTTCGGAATGTGTTTTTGTTGTTTTTGGTTGTGGTTTTGTGTTTGCGTTCTTTTTGTGTTTGCTTTTTTGGGGGTTTGCTTTTTTTGGGTTTTGGGGTTTGCGTTTTGGGGTTTGTTTTTTTATGTTTGTTTTTTGGGGGTTTGTTTTTTGGGATTGTGTTTCTGGTTGTTTTTGTGTTTTTTTGTCTTTTTGTGTTTTTTTTCTTTTTGTTTTTGTTCGTTTTGTGTTTGCTTTTTTGGGTTTGCTTTTTTGGGGGGTTTGCTTTTTTTGGGTATGCTTTTTTGGGTTTGCGTTTTGGGTTTTGTTTTTTGATGTTTGTTTCTTGGTGTTTGTGTTTTGGGGGGTTTATTTGGGTTTGTTTTGGGGGTTTTCTTCTTTTTTGGGGGGGGGGGTTTGTTTTCGGGGTTTGTTTTGGGTTTGTTTTTTTGGGGTTGTGTTTTTGGTTGTGTTTTTGTTGGTTTTGGTTGTGTTTTTTGTGTTTGCTTTTTGGGGGTTTGCTTTTTGATTTGCTTTTTTGGGTTTGCTTTTTGGGATTTGCTTTTTGGGGTTTGTTTTTTGGGGTTTGCTTTTTGGGGGTTTTCTTTTTGGGGTTTCCTTTTTGGTTTGTTTTTTGGGGTTTTGTTTTGGGTTTGTTTTTGGGAGTTGTGTTTTTTGGGGGTTTGCTTTTTTGGATTTGCTTTTTTGGGGTTTGCTTTTTGGGGTTTGCTATTATGTGGCACTAAAGGGAATGCACACATCGCACATTTCTGCGCAGTTCTGTGATGTCGCACATTTTATTGCAGATTTCTGCGCAGATTTCTGCGATGTCGCACATTTTATCGCACATTTTATCGCACATTTCTGTGCAGATTTCTGTGATGTCGTACATTTTATTGCGGATTTCTGTGCAGATTTCTGCAATGTCGCACATTTTATTGCAAATTTCTGCGCAGATTTCTGCGATGTCGCACATTTTATCGCACATTTTATCGCAGATTTCTGCGCAGATATTTGCGATGTCGCACATTTTATCGCAAATCTCTTTGCAGATTTCGGCCGTGGATTCAGCCACAGACTCAGAATCTCAAACGAATCAAGTAAAATGTGGTAAACAAAGTGTGCTTTTTGGGGGTTCCATCAACAAAATGTTTAAAGGAAACACGATTTAGGATTTATATTGCATTATTCCTACTTAAAACAATAAAGTATTATCTTGACATTGATATTTTGTGTCCAGAGACAATTATTTCCCAGATTAAATATGAGAAAAAAAATTTGAAAATGTTTGTCCAAGCTACTCCACCCCCTGAGTGGGACCCTCATAAACATAAGTGTGTGACGTAGACCGAGGCACATTACCCATTCATCACGGGTATGCATTGTGTGTACATTGTACGGCGAAAATTCTTTGTCCAAAATCTAAGCAAAATATAGTGTTTTTCGGCCATGCCGACAAGGTGTGTGGCTGCTGGGTGCAGCAAAACAACAAAGGATGGAGTAAGCCTTTATTTATTTCCAACTGATGCGAAATATCGGAGAATTTGGACGGCGATCACTGAAGGTGACAAGAGCGAAGTGGTCCGGCCCCAGCAGCTTCTCAGCGTTATGTAGCGACCACTGCCATCCCAACAAAGTTCCCAGATGTGAGTAAGACATAGGCGAAAGCAGTTAAACGGCCCATTCCCAGAGAAGCCTTCGCTAAAAGGGAGAAAATCAGGGTAAGTTCGATGTTAGTTGTTGCAACTTACGAAATTGCACGTGTAGACCTAGTGTGTATACGATGTACATGCGTCATTTACGGGTCCTGACTATCGAGTCGATCCATGAATTTCGGTGCCTCGGTCTACGTCACGAACAGCGCCCTCAATTTGAGTCTCAACAAATTCCAAAAAAAAGGGGGTCAATTTTTGAGCGGCAAATAATCACACTAAAACTTCACTTGAACCAGTTTGGCTTTTAATTCACATTTAATACATATAAATGAATTTATTTATGAAATACAATGTGATCCGGCCAGTTTGAGAAGCATGTTCCCTTTAAGGTTTTAGCAAAATGAAACTTTTTTAGGCATAGTCTAAATAACGAATATATTCTACATGCTCAAAATTAAGAGAAGACCGATTACGTTCACTAATTAGCTTCTAATTAAAAGGCTAATGATAACATTCAAAAGTCCAGGTTTGGGACCATAACGAAAATCCCGATTGGACTTTGGATATGGCGGTTTTTGTACACCGCCAACCATGCAGATACGTATGGGGAATAGCGAGCTAGAAAATTTGCCAGAAAACCTTAAACATTTTGTTGATTAAACCACCAAAAAAAACTTGTATAAAAAGCACACTTTGTTGACCATCTTTTACTTGATGCGTTCGAGATTTTGAATCTGCAGCTGAATCCGCGGCCGAAATCTGCAAATAAATGTGCGATAAAATGTACGACATTGCAAATATTTGCGCAGAAATCTGCAAAGAAATGTGTAATAAAATGTGCGACATCGCAAATATCTGCGCAGAAATCTGCGAATAAATGTGCGATAAAATGTACATCGCAGAAATCTGAGCAGAAATCTGCAATAAAATGTGCGACATCGCAGTCGTCTTACCAGCTATCTTTTACACTCTACAAAACCCAACAAAATCTTCCACATAGTGTGACATAGTTTGCTTTTTGGCTGTTTCGTAGTTTTACGAAACAGCCCTTGTTTTCGTTAAGATTTTTTTTTTTTTTTTTTTTTTTTTTTTTGGCTTTTCCGAAATCCTTCGGAAAAGGCTTTGTTTTTGTTCTGATTTTTTTTTTTTTGGCTTTTCCGACACTCCGTCGGAAAAGGCCTTGTTTTTGTTCTGATTTTTTTGGCTTTTCCGACACTCCGTCGGAAAAGGCCTTGTTTTTGTTCTGATTTTTTTTTTTTTTCTGCTTCTTCTTCCTCTTTTAGTTCTGACCAAAATCCCATAGACTTTGTACACGAATTTTCTCGGCGGCACTTTAGGTCTTAAAAAACCTCAGATCTTAACCAAACTTACCTCAAACATAGACCCTAACCTGAAATGGTATGTCGAAGAGTGACGTGATGATGACGTCATCACGTGTCACGTGACGTCATCTTAAAGGTGCGTTTTTCAAGGGCCCATATCTAGAGAACGGTAGGTCCGATTTCCTTCAAACCTGATATGTTGGTAGGCTACCTCGTGTTATAGATGAAATTTGAGGTGACGTCAAGATGACGTCATCATACGATTTTATAGTAATTTTTCAGTTTTTGAACTTCAAAGTTTCTTAAAGCCATATCTCACCAACAGAACATGCTAAATTCAAAATTCTTTTTGCAATAGCTTTGTTAGCTCCTATATTCTTTCACATACATTTGAAAAATGTGTGACGTCATCATGACGTCATCAAAAATGTGCATTTTTGAAACACACATAAGGGTAGGTCTGATCGTCATAAAAATTGGTGGGTAGGTAGATAGTGCCACTAGCATGTACAATCCAAAGTGACGTCATGATGACGTCATCGGCTGATTTTTAATGAATTTTTAGTTCTATCCCAAATCCCATAGACTTTGTACACGAATTTTGTATGCGGTACTTTGGTCACTAAACAACCTCGGATCTTAATTAAACTTAACACAAATATAGACCCTAAGCTGAAAATGTAAGCCGAAACGTGACGTCATGATGACGTCATCACGTGTCATGTGACGTCATCGTAAATGTGCATTTTTCAAGGGCCTATATCTAGAGAACGGTAGGTCCGATTGCCTTAAAACCTGGTATGTTGGTATGGTAGCTCGTGTTATAGATGAAAATTAAGGTGACGTCATGATGACGTCATCATACGATTTTACAGTAATATTAAAGTTTTTGAACTTCAAAGTTTCTTAAAGCCATATCTCACCAACAGAACATGCTAAATTCAAAATTCTTTTTGTAATAGCTTTGTTAGCTCCTATATTCTTTCATATAAGTTTGAAAAATGTGTGACGTCATCATGACGTCATCAAAAATGTGCTTTTTGAAACACATATAAGGGTACGTCCGATTGTCATACAAATTGGGGGGTAGGTAGATAGAGCCACTGGCATGTAAAATCTAAAGTGACGTCATGATGACGTCATCGGCTGATTTTCTATGAATTTTTTGTTCTATCCCAAATCCCATAGACTTTGTACACGAACTTTGTAAGTGGCACTTTGGTCACTAAACAACCTCGGATCTTAATCGGACTTAACACAAACATACACTCTAAGCTGAAAATGTAAGCCGAAACGTGACGTCATGATGACGTCTCCACGTGTCATGTGACGTCATCTTAAATGTGCATTTTTCAAGGGCCTATATCTAGAGAACGGTAGGTCCGATTGCCTTCAAACCTGGTATGTTGGTATGGTAGCTCGTGTTATAGATGAAAATTAAGGTGACGTCATGATGACGTCATCATACGATTTTACAGTAATATTAAAGTTTTTGAACTTCAAAGTTTCTTAAAGCCATATCTCACCAACAGAACATGCTAAATTCAAAATTCTTTTTGTAATAGCTTTGTTAGCTCCTATATTCTTTCACATACATTTGAAAAATGTGTGACGTCATCATGACGTCATCAAAAATGTGCATTTCTGAAACACACATAAGGGTACGTCCGATCGTCATAAAAATTAGTGGGTAGGTAGATATTGCTACTAGCATGTAAAATCCGAGGTGACGTCATGATGACGTCATCGGCTGATTTTCTGTGAATTTTTTAGTTCTATCCCAAATCCCATAGACTTTGTTCACGAATTTTGTAAGTGGCACTTTGGTCACTAAACAACCTCGGATCTTAATCAGACTTAACACAAACATAGAGCCTAAGCTGAAAATGTAAGCCGAAACGTGACGTCATGATGACGTCATCACGTGTCATGTGACGTCATCTTAAATGTGCATTTTTCAAGGGCCTATATCTAGAGAACGGTAGGTCCGATTGCCTTCAAATCTGGTATGTTGGTATGGTAGCTCGTGTTATAGATGAAAATTAAGGTGACGTCATGATGACGTCATCACACGATTTTACAGTAATATTAAAGTTTTTCAACTTCAAAGTTTCTTAAAGCCATATCTCACCAACAGAACATGCTAAATTCAAAATTCTTTTTGTGATAGCTTTGTTAGCTCCTATATTCTTTAACATACATTTGAAAAATGTGTGACGTCATCATAACGTCATCGAAAATATGCTTTTTTGAAACACATATAAGGGTACGTCCGATTGTCATACAAATTGGGGGGTAGGTAGATAGAGCCACTGGCATGTAAAATCTAAAGTGACGTCATGATGACGTCATCGGCTGATTTTCTATGAATTTTTTTTTCTATCCCAAATCCTATAGACTTTGTACACGAATGTTGTACGTGGCACTTCGGTCACTAAACAACCTTAGATCTTAATCAGACTTAACACAAAGATATACCCTAACCTGAAATTGCACGCAAAAGAGTGACGTAATGATGACGTCATCACATGTCACATGATGTCATCTTAAAGTCGCAATTTTCAAGGGCCCATATCTAGAGAACCATATGTCCGATTGCCTTTAAACCTGGTATGTTCGTAAGCCAGCACGTGTTATAGATGAAAATTAAGGTGACGTCATGATGACGTCATCATACGATTTTACAGTAATATTAAAGGTTTTGAACTTCAAAGTTTCTTAAAGCCATATCTCACCAACAGAACATGCTAAATTCAAAATTCTTTTTGTAATAGCTTTGTTAGCTCCTATATTCTTTCACATACATTTGAAAAATGTGTGACGTCATCATGACGTCATCAAAAATGTGCATTTCTGAAACACACATAAGGGTACGTCCGATCGTCATAAAAATTGGTGGGTAGGTAGATAGTGCCACTAGCATGCAAAATCCGAAGTGACGTCATGATGACGTCATCGGCTGATTTTTTATGAATTTGTAAATGTTTCAAATTTCATTGTACTCTTAAAATTTTGCACTTCTTCAAATGCCATGAACTTCAAACTTGTCATATGCATTGACTATCTACTCGAGATGGGTGCCGAATCATGACATCATGATGACGTCATCACATGTCACGTGACGTCATCTTAAATTTGCATTTTTGAAGGCCCTATATCTATTTTTTTTCTGCTTCTTATTTTAGTTCCATCCCAAATCCCATAGACTTTGTGCATAGATTTTCTGATCGGCACTTTTGTCATCAAACAACGACGAATCTTAGTCAGAGTTAGCATAGGTATAGACCCTGATGCAAAGTCGTGCCGCGAAGAGTGACGTCACAATGACGTCTTCGTGTGGCATGTAACATGAACTTAAAGGTCAAGTTTGGAGTACGAAATGTTAATCATAAAATAATCTCAGATCTTAAACTTAGCAAAGACATAGACCTTCTGATACTTTATGTTAAATAAAAAAGAAAAAAAGGAAAAGCCATGCGTATGTTTACAACAGACGCACATTTTTCGGCGTTTCCGCTACAGCAGGAAAGCCTTTGTTTTTGTTCTGTTCGCGCGATTGTGTAGTTTAGTACACTTTCGCCCAGGCATGAACACAATCTACTTGAAAATTGTTCGTTTTGCCACATTCAGAACAAAGGGCCACGTCGAAGAACATCTGCAGGGTTTTTTTTGGAGTGAAATCGTTAGCTAAGAGGTAACAAAATACGTGATTGCGCAATACCCAGCTTTACACGGATATATAGCTGGTGGGAGAGTAGTTGACCGAGCCAAAACGTGACACAACGTAAGAAAATCGTATTTTCCGCCTTAAAAAACCTTTCCAAATCACAAAAGCACGTGTCATTGGGATTCAGAGAAGTCTACTTTAGTAACAAAAAAAGGCTTTTGGAATAATCAAATACTCCAGAAGCTAACATGAACACAATTAATACAGAAATCCTAAACTACACAATACCCACTATTTTGGTTTCTTCTTAAACACGAATTTTGTCTGCGGCACTTTGGTCACTAAACAACATCAGATCTTAAGCAAACTTAACCCAAACATAGACCCTAATCTGAAATTGTGTGCCGAAGAGTGATGTCACGATGACGTCATTATGTGTTACGTGATGTCATCTTAAAGGCTCATTTTTCAAGGGCCCATATCAAGAGAACCGTAAGTCCAATTGCATTCAAACCTGGTATGTTGGCTAAACAAGTACATGTTATAAATCAAAATTGAGGTGACGTCATAATGACGTCATCATCTGATTTTTATGGTAATTTCAAAATTTTAACGTTAAAGATTCTTAAAACCACATCTCATTAACAGAACATGTTCAATTCAAAATTCCTTTTGTAATAGCTTTGTTAGCTCGTACATTCTTTTATATAAATGCGAAAAATTACTGAAGTCATAATGACGTCATTAAAGGCATGATTTCTTGAAAGACATATGGATAGACCATGTCTAATCGTCACGAAACTTGGTGGTTAGGTAGATTTGTCACTAGTTTACAAAATTCGAAGTGACATCATAAAAACATATGGAAAAGCCCTATGTTCTTAAAAACATAGACCTCTAGTTTTTTTTTTTCTTCTTCTTCTTTTAGTTCTGACCAAAAGCCCATAGACTTTGTACACGAATTTTCTCCGCGGCACTTTAGGTCTTAAAAAACTTCAGATCTTAACCAAACTTACCTCAAACATAGACCCTAAGCTGAAATAGTATGTCGAAGAGTGACGTCATGATGACGTCATCACGTGTCACGTGACGTCATCTTAAAGGTGCGTTTTTCAAGGGCCCATATCTAGAGAACGGTAGGTCCGATTTCCTTCAAACCTGATATGTTGGTAGGCTAGCTCGTGTTATAGATGAAATTTGAGGTGACGTCAAGATGACGTCATCATACGATTTTATATTAATTTTTAAGTTTTTGAAATTCAAAGTTTCTTAAAGCCATATCTCACCAACAGAACATGCTAAATTCAAAATTCTTTTTGTAATAGCTTTGTTAGCTCCTATATTCTTTCACATACATTTGAAAAATGTGTGACGTCATCATGACGTCATCAAAAATGTGCATTTCTGAAACACACATAAGGGTACGTCCGATCGTCATAAAAATTAATGGGTAGGTAGATAGTGCTACTAGCATGTAAAATCCGAGGTGACGTCATGATGACGTCATCGGCTGATTTTCTGTGAATTTTTTAGTTCTATCCCAAATCCCATAGACTTTGTACACGAATTTTGTAAGTGGCACTTTGGTCACTAAACAACCTCGGATCTTAATCAGACTTAACACAAACATAGACCCTCAGCTGAAAATGTAAGCCGAAACGTGACGTCATGATGACGTCATCACGTGTCATGTGACGTCATCTTAAATGTGCATTTTTCAAGGGCCTATATCTAGAGAACGGTAGGTCCGATTGCCTTCAAACCTGGTATGTTGGTATGGTAGCTCGTGTTATAGATGAAAATTAAGGTGACGTCATGATCACGTCATCATACGATTTTACAGTAATATTAAAGTTTTTCAACTTCAAAGTTTCTTAAAGCCATATCTCACCAACAGAACATGCTAAATTCAAAATTCTTTTTGTAATAGCTTTGTTAGCTCCTATATTCTTTCACATACATTTGAAAAATGTGTGACGTCATCATGACGTCATCAAAAATGTGCATTTCTGAAACACACATAAGGGTACGTCCGATCGTCATAACAATTAGTGGGTAGGTAGATAGTGCTAATAGCATGTAAAATCCGAGGTGACGTCATGATGACGTCATCGGCTGATTTTCTGTGAATTTTTTAGTTCTATCCCAAATCCCATGGACTTTGTACACGAATTTTGTAAGTGGCACTTTGGTCACTAAACAACCTCGGATCTTAATCAGACTTAACACAAACATAGACCCTAAGCTGAAAATGTAAGCCGAAACGTGACGTCATGATGACGTCATCACGTGTCATGTGACGTCATCTTAAATGTGCATTTTTCAAGAGCCTATATCTAGAGAACGGTAGGTCCGATTGCCTTCAAACCTGGTATGTTGGTATGGTAGCTCGTGTTATAGATGAAAATTAAGGTGACGTCATGATGACGTCATCATACGATTTTACAGTAATATTAAAGTTTTTCAACTTCAAAGTTTCTTAAAGCCATATCTCACCAACAGAACATGCTAAATTCAAAATTCTTTTTGTAATAGCTTTGTTAGCTCCTATATTCTTTCACATACATTTGAAAAATGTGTGACGTCATCATGACGTCATCAAAAATGTGCATTTCTGAAACACACATAAGGGTACGTCCGATCGTCATAAAAATTGGTGGGTAGGTAGATAGTGCCACTAGCATGCAAAATCCGAAGTGACGTCATGATGACGTCATCGACTGATTTTTTATGAATTTGTAAATGTTTCAAATTTCATTGTACTCTTAAAATTTTGCACTTCTTCAAATGCCATGAACTTCAAACTTGGCATATGCATTGACTATCTACTCGAGATGGGTGCCGAATCATGACGTCATGATGACGTCATCACATGTCACGTGACGTCATCTTAAATTTGCATTTTTGAAGGCCCTATATCTATTTTTTTTCTGCTTCTTATTTTAGTTCTATCCCAAATCCCATAGACTTTGTGCATAGATTTTCTGATCGGCACTTTTGTCATCAAACAACATCGAATCTTAGTCAGAGTTAGCATAGGTATAGACCCTGATGCAAAGTCGTGCCGCGAAGAGTGACGTCATAATGACGTCTTCGTGTGGCATGTAACATGAACTTAAAGGTCAAGTTCGGAGTACGAAATGTTAATCATAAAATAATCTCAGATCTTAAACTTAGCAAAGACATAGACCTTCTGATACTTTATGTTAAATAAAAAAGAAAAAAAGGAAAAGCCATGCGTATGTTTACAACAGACGCACATTTTTTGGCGTTTCCGCTACAGCAGGAAAGCCTTTGTTTTTGTTATGTTCGCGCGATTGTGTAGTTTAGTACACTTTCGCCCAGGCATGAACACAATCTACTTGAAAATTGTTCGTTTTGCCACATTCAGAACAAAGGGCCACGTCGAAGAACATCTGCAGGGGTTTTTTGGAGTGAAATCGTTAGCTAAGAGGTAACAAAATACGTGATTGCGCAATACCCAGCTTTACACGGATATATAGCTGGTGGGAGAGTAGTTGACCGAGCCAAAACGTGACACAACGTAAGAAAATCGTATTTTCCGCCTTAAAAAACCTTTCCAAATCACAAAAGCACGTGTCATTGGGATTCAGAGAAGTCTACTTTAGTAACAAAAAAAGGCTTTTGGAATAATCAAATATTCCAGAAGCTAACGTGAACACAATTAATACAGAAATCCTAAACTACACAATACCCACTATTTTGGTTTCTTCTTAAACACGAATTTTGTCTGCGGCACTTTGGTCACTAAACAACATCAGATCTTAAGCAAACTTAACCCAAACATAGACCCTAATCTGAAATTGTGTGCCGAAGAGTGATGTCACGATGACGTCATTATGTGTTACGTGATGTCATCTTAAAGGCTCATTTTTCAAGGGCCCATATCAAGAGAACCGTAAGTCCAATTGCATTCAAACCTGGTATGTTGGCTAAACAAGTACATGTTATAAATCAAAATTGACGTGACGTCATAATGACGTCATCATCTGATTTTTATGGTAATTTCAAAATTTTAACGTTAAAGATTCTTAAAACCACATCTCATTAACAGAACATGTTCAATTCAAAATTCCTTTTGTAATAGCTTTGTTAGCTCGTACATTCTTTTATATAAATGCGAAAAATTACTGAAGTCATAATGACGTCATTAAAGGCATGATTTCTTGAAAGACATATGGATAGACCATGTCTAATCGTCACGAAACTTGGTGGTTAGGTAGATTTGTCACTAGTTTACAAAATTCGAAGTGACATCATAATTTTTTGTTCTGCTTCTTCTTCTTCCTCTTTTAGTTCTGACCAAAATCCCATAGACTTTGTACACGAATTTTCTCGGCGGCACTTTAGGTTTTAAAAAACTTCAGATCTTAACCAAACTTACCTCAAACATAGACCCTAAGCTGAAATAGTATGTCGAAGAGTGACGTCATGATGACGTCATCACGTGTCATGTGACGTCATCTTAAAGGTGCATTTTGGAAGGGCCCATATCTAGAGAACGGTAGGTCCGATTGCCTTCAAACCAGGTATGTTGGTATGGTAGATCGTGTTATAGATGAAAATTGAGGTGACGTCATGATGACGTCATCATACGATTTTACAGTAATATTAAAGTTTTTGAACTTCAAAGTTTCTTAAAGCCATATCTCATCAACAGAACATGCTAAATTCAAAATTCTTTTTGTAATAGCTTTGTTAGCTCCTATATTCTTTCACATAAATGTGAAAAATGTGTGACGTCATCATGACGTCATCAAAAATATGCTTTTTTGAAACACATATAAGGGTAGGGACGATCGTTATAAAAATTAGTGTGCAGGTAGATAGTGCTACTAGCATGTTAAATCCGAGGTGACGTCATGATGACGTCATCGGCTGATTTTCTATGATTATTTTAGTTCTATCCCAAATCCCATAGACTTTGTACACGAATTTTGTAAGTGACACTTTGGTCACTAAGCAACATCAGATCTTAATCAGGCTTAACACAAACAGAGACCCTAAGCTGAAAATGTATGCCGAAACGTGACGTCATGATGACGTCATCACGTGTCATGTGACGTCATCTTAAAGGTGCATTTTTCAAGGGCCCATATCTAGAGAACGGTACGTCCGATTGCCTTCAAACCAGGTATGTTGGTATGGTAGCTTGTGTTATAGATAAAAATTGAGGTGACGTCATGATGACGTCATCATACAGTTTTACAGTAATATTAAAGTTTTTGAACTTCAAAGTTTCCTAAAGCCATATCTCATCAACAGAACACGCTAAATTCAAAATTCTTTTTGTAATAGCTTTGTTAGCTCCTATATTCTTTCACATAAATGTGAAAAATGTGTGACGTCATCATGACGTCATCAAAAATATGCTTTTTTGAAACACATATAAGGGTAGGGACGATCGTCATAAAAATTAGTGTGCAGGTAGATAATGCTACTAGGATGTTAAATCCGAGGTGACGTCATGATGACGTCATCGGCTGATTTTCTATGAATTTTTAGTTCTATCCCAAATCCCATAGACTTTGTACACGAATTTTGTACGGGACACTTTGGTCACTAAACAACATCAGATCTTAATCAAACTTAAGACAAACAGGGACCCTAAGCTGAAAATGTATGCCAAAACGTGACGTCATGATGACGTCATCACGTGTCATGTGACGTCATCTTAAAGGTGCATTTTGGAAGGGCCCATATCTAGAGAACGGTAGGTCCGATTGCCTTCAAACCAGGTATGTTGGTATGGTAGATCGTGTTATAGATGAAAATTGAGGTGACGTCATGATGACGTCATCATACGATTTTACAGTAATATTAAAGTTTTTGAACTTCAAAGTTTCTTAAAGCCATATCTCATCAACAGAACATGCTAAATTCAAAATTCTTTTTGTAATAGCTTTGTTAGCTCCTATATTCTTTCACATAAATGTGAAAAATGTGTGACGTCATCATGACGTCATCAAAAATATGCTTTTTTGAAACACATATAAGGGTAGGGACGATCGTCATAAAAATTAGTGTGCAGGTAGATAATGCTACTAGGATGTTAAATCCGAGGTGACGTCATGATGACGTCATCGGCTGATTTTCTATGAATTTTTAGTTCTATCCCAAATCCCATAGACTTTGTACACGAATTTTGTACGGGACACTTTGGTCACTAAACAACATCAGATCTTAATCAAACTTAACACAAACAGGGACCCTAAGCTGAAAATGTATGCCAAAACGTGACGTCATGATGACGTCATCACGTGTCATGTGACGTCATCTTAAAGGTGCATTTTGGAAGGGCCCATATCTAGAGAACGGTAGGTCCGATTGCCTTCAAACCAGGTATGTTGGTATGGTAGATCGTGTTATAGATGAAAATTGAGGTGACGTCATGATGACGTCATCATACGATTTTACAGTAATATTAAAGTTTTTGAACTTCAAAGTTTCTTTAAGCCATATCTCATCAACAGAACATGCTAAATTCAAAATTCTTTTTGTAATAGCTTTGTTAGCTCCTATATTCTTTCACATAAATGTGAAAAATGTGTGACGTCATCATGACGTCATCAAAAATATGCTTTTTTGAAACACATATAAGGGTAGGGACGATCGTCATAAAAATTAGTGTGTAGGTAGATAGTGCTACTAGCATGTTAAATCCGAGGTGACGTCATGATGACGTCATCGGCTGATTTTCTATGATTATTTTAGTTCTATCCCAAATCCCATAGACTTTGTACACGAATTTTGTACGGGACACTTTGGTCACTAAACAACATCAGATCTTAATCAGGCTTAACACAAACAGAGACCCTAAGCTGAAAATGTATGCCGAAACGTGACGTCATGATGACGTCATCACGTGTCATGTGACGTCATCTTAAATGTGCATTTTTCAAGGGCCTATATCTAGAGAACGGTAGGTCCGATTGCCTTCAAACCTGGTGTTATGGGAGCTCGTGTTATAGATGAAAATTAAGGTGACGTCATGATGACGTCATCATACGATTTTACAGTAATATTAAAGTTTTTCAACTTCAAAGTTTCTTAAAGCCATATCTCACCAACAGAACATGCTAAATTCAAAATTCTTTTTGTAATAGCTTTGTTAGCTCCTATATTCTTTCACATACATTTGAAAAATGTGTGACGTCATCATGACGTCATCAAAAATGTGCATTTCTGAAACACACATAAGGGTACGTCCGATCGTCATAAAAATTGGTGGGTAGGTAGATAGTGCTACTAGCATGTAAAATCCGAGGTGACGTCATGATGACGTCATCGGCTGATTTTTTATGAATTTGTAAATGTTTCAAATTTCATTTGCACTTCTTCAAATGCCATGAACTTCAAACTTGGCATATGCATTGACTATCTACTCGAGATGGGTGCCGAATCATGACGTCATGATGACGTCATCACATGTCACGTGACGTCATCTTAAATTTGCATTTTTGAAGGCCCTATATCTATTTTTTTTCTGCTTCTTATTTTAGTTCTATCCCAAATCCCATAGACTTTGTGCATAGATTTTCTGATCGGCACTTTTGTCATCAAACAACATCGAATCTTAGTCAGAGTTAGCATAGGTATAGACCCTGATGCAAAGTCGTGCCGCGAAGAGTGACGTCATAATGACGTCTTCGTGTGGCATGTAACATGAACTTAAAGGTCAAGTTTGGAGTACGAAATGTTAATCATAAAATAATCTCAGATCTTAAACTTAGCAAAGACATAGACCTTCTGATACTTTATGTTAAATAAAAAAGAAAAAAAGGAAAAGCCATGCGTATGTTTACAACAGACGCACATTTTTTGGCGTTTCCGCTACAGCAGGAAAGCCTTTGTTTTTGTTCTGTTCGCGCGATTGTGTAGTTTAGTACACTTTCGCCCAGGCATGAACACAATCTACTTGAAAATTGTTCGTTTTGCCACATTCAGAACAAAGGGCCACGTCGAAGAACATCTGCAGGGGTTTTTTGGAGTGAAATCGTTAGCTAAGAGGTAACAAAATACGTGATTGCGCAATACCCAGCTTTACACGGATATATAGCTGGTGGGAGAGTAGTTGACCGAGCCAAAACGTGACACAACGTAAGAAAATCGTATTTTCCGCCTTAAAAAACCTTTCCAAATCACAAAAGCACGTGTCATTGGGATTCAGAGAAGTCTACTTTAGTAACAAAAAAAGGCTTTTGGAATAATCAAATACTCCAGAAGCTAACATGAACACAATTAATACAGAAATCCTAAACTACACAATACCCACTATTTTGGTTTCTTCTTAAACACGAATTTTGTCTGCGGCACTTTGGTCACTAAACAACATCAGATCTTAAGCAAACTTAACCCAAACATAGACCCTAATCTGAAATTGTGTGCCGAAGAGTGATGTCACGATGACGTCATTATGTGTTACGTGATGTCATCTTAAAGGCTCATTTTTCAAGGGCCCATATCAAGAGAACCGTAAGTCCAATTGCATTCAAACCTGGTATGTTGGCTAAACAAGTACATGTTATAAATCAAAATTGAGGTGACGTCATAATGACGTCATCATCTGATTTTTATGGTAATTTCAAAATTTTAACATTAAAGATTCTTAAAACCACATCTCATCAACAGAACATGTTCAATTCAAAATTCCTTTTGTAATAGCTTTGTTAGCTCGTACATTCTTTTATATAAATGCGAAAAATTACTGAAGTCATAATGACGTCATTAAAGGCATGATTTCTTGAAAGACATATGGATAGACCATGTCTAATCGTCACGAAACTTGGTGGTTAGGTAGATTTGTCACTAGTTTACAAAATTCGAAGTGACATCATAAAAACATATGGAAAAGCCCTATGTTCTTAAAAACATAGACCTCTAGTTTCTTCTTCTTTTAGTTCTGACCAAAAGCCCATAGACTTTGTACACGAATTTTCTCCGCGGCACTTTAGGTCTTAAAAAACTTCAGATCTTAACCAAACTTACCTCAAACATAGACCCTAAGCTGAAATAGTATGTCGAAGAGTGACGTCATGATGACGTCATCACGTGTCACGTGACGTCATCTTAAATGTGCGTTTTTCAAGGGCCCATATCTAGAGAACGGTAGGTCCGATTTCCTTCAAACCTGATATTTTGGTAGGCTAGCTCGTGTTATAGATGAAATTTGAGGTGACGTCAAGATGACGTCATCATACGATTTTATAGTAATTTTTAAGTTTTTGAAATTCAAAGTTTCTTAAAGCCATATCTCATCAACAGAACATGCTAAATTCAAAATTCTTTTTGTAATAGCTTTGTTAGCTCCTATATTCTTTCACATACATTTGAAAAATGTGTGACGTCATCATGACGTCATCAAAAATGTGCATTTCTGAAACACACATAAGGGTACGTCCGATCGTCATAAAAATTAGTGGGTAGGTAGATAGTGCTACTAGCATGTAAAATCCGAGGTGACGTCATGATGACGTCATCGGCTGATTTTCTGTGAATTTTTTAGTTCTATCCCAAATCCCATAGACTTTGTACACGAATTTTGTAAGTGGCACTTTGGTCACTAAACAACCTCGGATCTTAATCAGACTTAACACAAACATAGACCCTCAGCTGAAAATGTAAGCCGAAACGTGACGTCATGATGACGTCATCACGTGTCATGTGACGTCATCTTAAATGTGCATTTTTCAAGGGCCTATATCTAGAGAACGGTAGGTCCGATTGCCTTCAAACCTGGTATGTTGGTATGGTAGCTCGTGTTATAGATGAAAATTAAGGTGACGTCATGATCACGTCATCATACGATTTTACAGTAATATTAAAGTTTTTGAACTTCAAAGTTTCTTAAAGCCATATCTCACCAACAGAACATGCTAAATTCAAAATTCTTTTTGTAATAGCTTTGTTAGCTCCTATATTCTTTCACATACATTTGAAAAATGTGTGACGTCATCATGACGTCATCAAAAATGTGCATTTCTGAAACACACATAAGGGTACGTCCGATCGTCATAAAAATTGGTGGGTAGGTAGATAGTGCCACTAGCATGCAAAATCCGAGGTGACGTCATGATGACGTCATCGACTGATTTTTTATGAATTTGTAAATGTTTCAAATTTCATTGTACTCTTAAAATTTTGCACTTCTTCAAATGCCATGAACTTCAAACTTGGCATATGCATTGACTATCTACTCGAGATGGGTGCCGAATCATGACGTCATGATGACGTCATCACATGTCACGTGACGTCATCTTAAATTTGCATTTTTGAAGGCCCTATATCTATTTTTTTTCTGCTTCTTATTTTAGTTCTATCCCAAATCCCATAGACTTTGTGCATAGATTTTCTGATCGGCACTTTTGTCATCAAACAACATCGAATCTTAGTCAGAGTTAGCATAGGTATAGACCCTGATGCAAAGTCGTGCCGCGAAGAGTGACGTCATAATGACGTCTTCGTGTGGCATGTAACATGAACTTAAAGGTCAAGTTCGGAGTACGAAATGTTAATCATAAAATAATCTCAGATCTTAAACTTAGCAAAGACATAGACCTTCTGATACTTTATGTTAATAAATAATAAAGAAAAAAAGGAAAAGCCATGCGTATGTTTACAACAGACGCACATTTTTTGGCGTTTCCGCTACAGCAGGAAAGCCTTTGTTTTTGTTCTGTTCGCGCGATTGTGTAGTTTAGTACACTTTCGCCCAGGCATGAACACAATCTACTTGAAAATTGTTCGTTTTGCCACATTCAGAACAAAGGGCCACGTCGAAGAACATCTGCAGGGGTTTTTTGGAGTGAAATCGTTAGCTAAGAGGTAACAAAATACGTGATTGCGCAATACCCAGCTTTACACGGATATATAGCTGGTGGGAGAGTAGTTGACCGAGCCAAAACGTGACACAACGTAAGAAAATCGTATTTTCCGCCTTAAAAAACCTTTCCAAATCACAAAAGCACGTGTCATTGGGATTCAGAGAAGTCTACTTTAGTAACAAAAAAGGCTTTTGGAATAATCAAATACTCCAGAAGCTAACATGAACACAATTAATACAGAAATCCTAAACTACACAATACCCACTATTTTGGTTTCTTCTTAAACACGAATTTTGTCTGCGGCACTTTGGTCACTAAACAACATCAGATCTTAAGCAAACTTAACCCAAACATAGACCCTAATCTGAAATTGTGTGCCGAAGAGTGATGTCACGATGACGTCATTATGTGTTACGTGATGTCATCTTAAAGGCTCATTTTTCAAGGGCCCATATCAAGAGAACCGTAAGTCCAATTGCATTCAAACCTGGTATGTTGGCTAAACAAGTACATGTTATAAATCAAAATTGAGGTGACGTCATAATGACGTCATCATCTGATTTTTATGGTAATTTCAAAATTTTAACGTTAAAGATTCTTAAAACCACATCTCATTAACAGAACATGTTCAATTCCAAATTCCTTTTGTAATAGCTTTGTTAGCTCGTACATTCTTTTATATAAATGCGAAAAATTACTGAAGTCATAATGACGTCATTAAAGGCATGATTTCTTGAAAGACATATGGATAGACCATGTCTAATCGTCACGAAACTTGGTGGTTAGGTAGATTTGTCACTAGTTTACAAAATTCGAAGTGACATCATAAAAACATATGGAAAAGCCCTATGTTCTTAAAAACATAGACCTCTAGTTTTTTTTTTTTTTTGTTGCTTCTTTTTCAGACTTTTTGCCCATAGCATTTGTACACGTTTTCTTTCTACCAGGCACTTTTGCTACTTTGATGCAGCCGATTGCCTTTAAACTTAACAGACACTTAGACCAACTGCTCAGAATGCATGCCGAACTTTTACGTCATGATGACGTCATCACGTGATTTTTTATGAATTTTTGAAATTTGAAAATCGTAACATTCATTAAATTATATCTAGCGAACAAAACAAGATATTTTCAAAATTCTTTTTGTTATAGCTTTGGTATGTCTCAAAGATATGCCCTAAAAAGCGAAAATTGTTTGACGTCATGATGACGTCATCAAAAATATGTTTTTTTGTAAACGCATGTAAGGGTCAATTCGATTACAAAAATGTATACATTGAATTTTCCTGTACCCAATTCCAAAATTTCATGATCGTGGCTCACTCAAGTAAGAAATGACAGCCATTTCAAAATTTAGACCAAATTCAATATAACACAAAGGAATTCTGGGACGGGCAGATAACCATGGCTATTATGTGCTTGCTGTTTATAAAAGGGGTTGATTTCTAGTCTTTTTTCAAGTCGCTGAATTTTTGAAGTATTAAAATCGTAACATTCTTTTCAATATATCTAGCGAACAAAACAAGATATTTTAAAAATTATTTTTGTTATAGCTTTGGTATGTCTCAAAGATATGCCCTAAAAGGCGAAAATTGTGTGACGTCATGATGACGTCATCAACAATATTTTTTTTTTTTTACGCATGTAAGGGTCAATCCGATTACAAAAATGTATACATTGAATTTTTCTGTACGTAATTCCAAAATTTTGTGATCGTGGCTCACTCAAGTAAGAAATAGGAGCCATTTCAAAATTTAGACCAAATTCAATATAACACAAAGGAATTCTGGGACGGGCAGATAACCATGGCTATTATGTGCTTGATGTTTATAAAAGGGGTTGATTTCTAGTCTTTTTTCAAGTCGCTGAATTTTTGAAGTATTAAAATCGTAACATTCTTTTCAATATATCTAGCGAACAAAACAAGATATTTTCAAAATTCTTTTTGTTATAGTTTTGGTATGTCTCAAAGATATGCCCTAAAAGGCGAAAATTGTGTGACGTCATGATGACGTCATCAACAATTCTTTTTTTTTAAACGCATGTAAGGGTCAATCCGATTACAAAAATGTATACATTGAATTTTTCTGTACGTAATTCCAAAATTTCATGGTCGTGGCTCACTCAAGTAAGAAATAGGAACCATTTCAAAATTTAGACCAAATTCAATATAACACAAAGGAATTCTGGGAAGGGCAGATAACCATGGCTTAAATGAGCATGCTGTTTATAAAAAGGGTTGATTTGTAGTCTTTTTTCAAGTCGCTGAATTTTAAATTTTTGGAATCGTAACATTCTTTTCAATATATCTAGCGAACAAAACAAGATATTTTCAAAATTCTTTTTGTTATAGCTTTGGTATGTCTCAAAGATATGCCCTAAAAAGCGAAAATTGTGTGACGTCATGATGACGTCATAAAAAAAAATCTTTTTTCAAGTCGCTAGAATATTGCCCATAGCATTTGTAAACTTTTTCTTTCTTACCGGCCACTTTGGATACTTTTAAACTTAGCAGACACTTACTCCAACTGCTCACAATGTGTGCCGAACATTTACGTCATGATGACATCATCACATGTCACGTGACGTAAAGGGGCATTTTTCGAAACCATATATCTACAAAAGTACAAGTCCGATTAAGTTGGAACGTAATATCTAGGTATGCCACCGGGTGTTATAGATGAACATTGACATGACGTTATGACCAAGTCATAACATGTCACGTGGTGTCATCTTAAAGGGGCACTCGCTAGATTATTGCCCATAGCATTTGTAAACATTTTCTTTCTTACCGGCCAGTTTGGCTACTTTTAAACTTGGCAGACACTTACCCCAACTGCTCAGAATGTGTGCCTAACTTTTACGTCATGATGACGTCATCACATGTCACGTGACGTCATCTTAAAGGGGCATTTTTCGAAGCCATATATCTACAAATGTACAAGTCCGATTCAGTTGAAACACACCATTTAGGTTGCCACCCGGTGTCATAGATGAAAATTGACATGACGTTATGTGATGTCATCTTAAAGGGGCATTCGCTAGGCTATTTCCCATAGCATTTGTACACGATTCCTTTTTTTAAACCAATCCTTCACACATCCAATAACAACATCTTCATCCCTCCGTCATTGTTAACTAACAAACAACTTTAAATATTGCATACACATTTGACATCCAAACTAACAATAAAAAAATTCGAAACAGCCCTGTGTTTGTCCACAAACACTTGCCTCTAGTTTTGGGTTTGTTTTTGGTGTTTGTTTTTTAGTGTGTTTTTTTTTTTTTTGGGGGGGGGGGGGGGGGTTTGTTTTTGAGGTTTGTTTTTTGGGGGGGGGGTTTGCTTTTTGGGGTTTGTTTTTGGTGTTTGTTTTTTGGGGTTTGTTTTTGGTGTTTGTTTTTTGGGGTTTGTTTTTTGGGGTTTGTTTTTTGGGGTTTGTTTTTTGGTGTTTGCTTTTTGGGGTTTGTTTTTGGTGTTTGTTTTTGGTGTTTGTTTTTGGTGTTTGTTTTTTTGTGTTTGTTTTTTTGGGTTGTTTTTTGGGGTTTGTTTTTTGGGGTTTGTTTTTTGGGGTTTGTTTTTTGGGGTTTGTTTTTTGGGGTTTGTTTTTTGGGGTTTGTTTTTTGGGGTTTGTTTTTTGGGGTTTGTTTTTTGGGGTTTGTTTTTTGGGGTTTGTTTTTTGGGGTTTGTTTTTTGGGGTTTGTTTTTTGGGGTTTGTTTTTTTGGGGGTTTTCTTTTTTGGGGGTTGTGTTTTTGGTTGTGTTTTTGTGTATCGATACAAGTGTTTGTGTGTGTTTGTTTTTTGTTTTTTACTTTTTCTCTTTTCCCCCGAGTGAAAACGAAAAAAAAAGTTCACTTGCCACAAGGCAAAACAAATTATCTTTGGTCTTAAAACTCGCGAAATGCATAATGGACCAACAACTCCGCTAGGTCTAGAATCCATCTACTGCAGGTAGGGTAAATGTAGGGAATACCGGACAGTAGGAAATACCGGACAGTAGTTCCCTACTGGACAGTAGGGAATACCGGACACTTTTTCTAGATCCAGCCCTGGCTGCCAACATGACAGGGTCAGGATTGAAATAGCGCCATCTATAGTTCAGGTGTACCATTCTGCAACATTGCATATTGAAAACTCTCCAAGAAAACCACCACAACCTGTCAAGGTAGGACAAGTTGGGGGTGAGCTGTATTTAATGCATTATTGGCATGTTTGAACTAAATAATTTACCTTCATACCAGTGCTTCCAGTTAGACCTTTATACCAAAAATGGTTCTAAACACACTGTCCGGAATTCCCTGCACTGTAGGAAATATCGGACAATTTTTTTATGACGTTATTATTTGCATACAGTGTGTCTAAAAAAAATGCAACCAAAATATAACGGAATGCCAGACGTAGAATGTGTGACCAACATAGATAATATAGGTATGGATTGAAAGATACACCTTTCCACTTTAAAATGAGACATCAAACGTCCAAATCTGATTTTTGACATAGTTATGATTAATTTTCCAAGAGAGGTCAAATTTACCATGGGACCAAGTTTTTAAATGCAGTGATAATCGATTTTGTTTGGATGTGCAAGTGTTTCAATATGGATCAACTGTCGATGATTACATCCTTTCCCCTTGCTCGATACACAGGCGACATTGTCTCTCCATGTCTCCCATTGCTCTCCTAACAACAGCTGGAGTCTTCCGCAGGACGTCAATCTCAGCTGTTATTCTGTCACGGAGAGTCTGCAGGTCCGGAGGGGGAGTCGTGTCCACCTTGGATTTCAAGTATCCCCAGAGGTAGAAATCACACACAGGGTGAGGTCTGGAGATCTCGGTGGCCATTCATGCAGATGATTCAACGCTATGACACGGTCTCTAAACACTTCATGAAGGCGGTCGTGTACTAGGCTTGGGCGGTATTTCGGTATTACTGTATAGTGATGGTGTTTTTTAATACCGGACAATACCGACTGACGATCCATAAATACCGAAATACCGGCGAACTCGGTTTGGAATTTCAATACCGCGGTATTCCCCCTAATGTTCAGAATGTTTGCAAAAACCCTTTCAAAGATAAAGAAAAATAACCCCATTCACAGTTGACTCCATTCTCCAATCATCCAGTGTTATGTCTGCCTTGCAGTGGAAAGATAAGACCTAATTGTGGAGCTCGACTTGGTAACCCGATACTCCAGTGGCTTCCATTAATAAGGCCTTTGAAGTTGTGCATACACCGCCGCATTTGCGGTTAACTTTTTTTGGTGTGTAGTACGTCATTTTAAAACCGTCTGATTGGCCATCTAAAAAGACTTTCGGAACACATCTCATTCAAGTTTTGGGGCTTGTGTGATGTGGGCGCGGCAAGCCGGCATGCGATGCATATGCAGCGAGCCGTACATCATTTTAAAACCGTTCTGATTGGCCATCTAAAAGACGTTCGGGTCACATCTCATTCATGTTTGTGGCCACCTCGATTCTTGCCACGCGTCTGATCTGATTTAAGTTGACATTTCACGATTGTCTCTACCAGCCAAGTTGCCGTTACTCTGTAAACTGTGTTGTGAACTTTTAGTTCTGGCACGAGAACAACAATATTTCTGAAATAATTCACTCCCTGGGGATTGCCCACTGATGTATACAAATCTGAACTTGCATTGGCTGGTCAAGTTGACGACACCGTCCACCATTTTCCCACTCCACGCGATACGCGAACGTACCTAAAACTGGTACGAGCATGATGTACATGTAAGCAGGTGCGACCGTAGTAGTAGTCGTCTACGCCATGGATGCCGTAGGACGCGTGGATATGTGCCATAAGAGAGGTAATGTGGCGGCTGCTGGCGACAGTTGTCCGTATACAGCGCGAGCGCGGCAGTGGGCTTGCGGACCACAAAGCTAGCGCGGGGTGCTGTTGTTGCGCACGCAGTGTTGGAGTCGCTGGTGACCGGGGGCTGGCACATAACGTGAATCACTGTTGCTGCAAGGTACCAACTGCAAAGCACATGTTCGCTGTGCATACGTACGTATATGCGCGAGGCATGATATGCACGATTGCCAGGGTCGTTGACGACCGGTATTTTTTTAACAAATGATGTTACCATGGAGGTAGGAAATGCTACCTCCATGATGTTACAAACAACAATCAGCTTTTGTTTTAATCAATCACGTTGATATATTTTTGCAAACAGATTAATATTGTCACTAAAGCATAGGAGTTTTTGCAAGTTGATAACAGCCTTCACGCTGGCATAATACTGTTGCAGATGTGCGTGCTCTGTGGCGGTTTTTTTTCGATGACGTAAGCAATACCCCAATTTAAATAATACCCGGTTTTAGTGAATACCGCGGTATTTTTGAAATGTAAACCGCGGACTCCTGGAATTCGATACCGCCCAAGCCTATCATGGACAGCCGGTAGACGCTGAGCCGGAGCGCCATCTTGAGCCCACTGGCCGGCTATGTGCTAGCGGCTGCAGTGTTCACTGCTCGTGTTCGCATGCGACGTCTTGCAACTGTGACGATCGACGCGAGGGAGATACGACGGGGAAGGTGCCGGGCGGGACCGGGAAGGCAACCTGGGTGATGGTGTGTAATCTGCGGGAAATTACTTGTTACATGCAAGAAATACCTCTCCATTATATTAAACCGTTGGGGCTCGGACAACTCGACCGATGGCCGACTCGACTCGATACAACTCCACCGTTGAGACAACTCGACCATCTTTGCGTCAAAAGGGAAGACAAGTCGTCCGTGGAGACAAGTCTTCCGTTGAAACAAGTCGTCCATTGAATTGAAGTCGACTCGGAGGTAGGGGAATCGCTGGGGTCTCGGCGGGCATTCGCGTCCAGCCTCAAAGCAAACATGAGCCTGAATTTTTGTTGAGTTTCACCAGTGGAGAAAACCTGCAGGAGATCTAGAGTGCGTCTCAGTATCTTTGTGAACTGTGTGACAATCGAATCACCAGAGTACGACAATCTCCGTTTTCCCCGGCCGTAAAGACTAGGGCCTCGTGAGCTATTTGTTATATTATTATGATCATCACGGCCTTTTATATTTTATATCTCAATCAAATCACCAAACAAGGTCTCCTCAGCACCAATATAATATATCATATTCAGCCCCGTTAAGATTTTCTGTTTATTATATTTCTATCATTTGGGAACTTTTTAGTTCATTCTAGTGCTGCAGCCGAACCGCCGAACCGAATTAAAAATGGCCGAACATGGCCTTCCGAACCGAACTGAACCGAACCGAACTGAACCGAACCAAAATTGTTGGTTCGGAAGTTCGGCAAACTTTACGCACACATATTGATAGCGCTAGGAATGCATGCGATGATAGGACAAAATTAGCACACACGGGCGGCACGGATATGATGAAATTTACCTGTTGATAAGGGAATGCATGCGATGATAGGACAAAATTAGCGCACACGGGCGGCACGGATATGATGAAATTTACCTGTTGATAAGGCCCTTTTTCGGCCTTACATTGTAGCAGGTTTGGACTCGAGAACATGTACATGTACCGTGTAAACGGTTACATTAGCCCAGGTACTGCATGCAATGTAGACAGTCGATAGAATATAGAATAAAAAAAAAAAAAAGATAAAGCTTTTTCCATTCCAGGAAGGTAAAAACAAAATCATACAAGACCAAGTCGCGACCGCTTGCATCCAGCCGGCCATGCGAGTTTCCATCCCTCCACCCCCGCCTAAAAAATGTAGTGTACTCGAAAGCGAGCCCCGCCCAGTATGCAATGATTGGTTGTTCACACGGCGACACAACATGAATATACATGTCTTGTTTTGTGGGGATGCACAGTCCAGGGATGAGATTCTAAGAAAATAATGTTTGAAGTTTGTGAGGGCGTACGGCGTGATGAAGCCTTTTGGGGCCAGGGTATGGAGGTTCAAAAGTGGACATCTGCTTTTCTGCTGTTAAAATAGCAGAAAAGCAGATTGAACGTTTTGGTAAAATGCATTTTTCTACTATTCTAATTGTCTGCTAGCAGAAAAGCAGATTGAACGTTTTGCCAAAATGCATTTTTCGACTTTTCTGCTTTTCTGCTAGCAGAAAAGCAGAATTTACTTTTTCCCCTACACTGGCGGTTCAAAAAGGGACACCTGCTTTTCTGCTTCAATGCGACCAGAAAAGCCGATCGAACATTTCGAGCAAATCTATTTGTCTACTTTTCTGCTTTCCGAGAGAGCAGATCGGACGTTGTAGCCATGGCGGTTCAAAAGTGGACACCTGCTTTTCTGCTAGCAGAAAAGCAGATTGAAAGTTTTTGTCACGGTGTATGGAGCGTCAAAAGTGGACAACCGTATTTTCCCATTTTTTGCTAGTAGAATTTTAGGTTTTTAGAAATGGCAACACCGGTTTAAAAAAAAACACAATTTTCTGCTAGCAGAAATTTTGATTTTACTATTTTATCTCGGCGCCTCAAAAGTGGACAACTAAAAATCTCAAATTCTTACTGCAAAAATCATGATGCTCAAAAAGTGGACAACTCCGTATTCCCATTTCCTGCTAGCAGAGATTTAGATTTTAGAAGTAGCAACACCCGTTTTTAAAAATGTCAATTTTCTGTTAGCAGAAATTTGGGTTTTACTTTGCGACTTTTCTTGACGCCTCAAAGTGGACAACTAAAAATCCGTAATTTCTGTTAGTAAATAGCCGCTGACCAGCCTTCGCAGATAGGAATCGTCCACACTTTGCACAGGGGTTATTAGGTGAACTTAGAACGTGACGACGTGCACGTAAACAGCCCACAGACTGTTCTATTTCGAACGGAGGGGTGCTGTGCTACATTATTTACGGAGGCTTGCTGTTGAGGTAAGGCTGTCAAGACGTCGACCGTCATGCATTTTTTCATCTTAATTGTCATTTTCTTTGAACGCTTTCCTTTTTACCTATGATTACTACGGATTTGTAGATTTGTTGAAATGGCTTTTAGTGATAGTTCAACTTATATTTGTCCAAAATCTTTGTGTGTTTTTCGTGATACTGACAGTTCATCTGTTGTCAGAACACGCCGGCGTATAGGAAGGAAAACTGCGGCACTATATACGTACGTTGTTTACTACGATTTATTCTCTGCACATTTACGTTTTTCTGTCTGATCCTGCCAAATATTGTCCGTTCCTGCCAAATGCTGTCCATTTTCGCCAATTACATATGTACTGTCCATTTACCGATCCTGCCAATTAATATACTGTCCGATCCTGACAAATACTGTCCATTCTTGCCAAATGCTGTCAAAAAAATTATGTAAATATTCGGGTTGAACTTATTGTAGAAACCAAAATCAAACTGTCTAGACTTAAAATTTGTTGCATTTTTCCCATATGTAACACAGCACCCCTCCGTTCGAAATAGAACAGTCCGTGGGCTGTTCACGTCGTCACGTTCTCAGTTCACCTATTAACCCCTGTGCAAAGTGTGGACGATTCATATCTGCGAAGGCTGGTCAGCGGCTATTTACTGACAGAAATTACGGATTTTTAGTTGTCCACTTTTGAGGCGTCCAGAAAACTCGCAAAGTAAAACCCAAATTTCTGCTAGCAGAAATGGGAAAACGGGGTTGTCCACTTTTGGAGCATTATGATTTTTGTCAGTAAGAATTTGAGATTTTTAGTTGTCCACTTTTGAGGCGCCGAGATAGTCGTCCATGGTCTAAGTAAAATCCAAATTTCTGCTAGCAGAAAATTGAGTTTTTAAAAAACCGGTGTTGCCATTTCTAAAAACCTAAAATTCTACTTGCAGAAAATGGGAAAATACGGTTGTCCACTTTTGACGCTCTATAACGGTGGTTCAAAAGTGGACATCTGCTTTTCTGCCAGCAGACTGAGCCGATTGAACGCTTTTGATGCTTGTCGGCCTCTCCAGTACCCCGCCAAAAATGGACGGTTCCAAGTGACTCCGTCTCCGACATACGTCTCACACTGTGTGATGTTTATCTGTCTAATCCAAAGACTGGAATTATTAACAATATCAAAGCTAAGAATACAAATACGCGCGAGCCAAGCAGTAGGGATAAGACTTTGAAGTGCCGACATAATTATACGCTGTTGTGACGCCGTACCCTGTTTGTTTTTCTTTTCAATTTTGATGAGAGTAGTGTTTGGAAAATTGAGGGGTGTCCTTCCGATGAGGAGGATGTAATTTTTTTATTTTCTCAGTTTCCAGCTCCAACCCGCTCCTGATACAACCAATATAGAATAGACAATGACATTTCTGAAAAGAAAACGTCCACTTCTCTTTTGAGATATGAAGACTGGATTTTTGTCTGTTTTTGTTTGCATAATGGACCCTAACTTTCAGCCCACACAAAATGTCAGTCGAAACATCTCCGATTTCCATTTAATAATTGATTCACCACCAACTCGCTCCCCTTCCCCTCGCACAACTATACGTTTAAAATATTCATCCAAGATAGTCCGCTATTCTCCTGGCGACTTTGTTCCTGTCATTGGTTTCGTACGCAAATAAATTAAATCGCCCTCGATTGGATAATGAAACTCCGCAGGTGTGCCCCCGTGCATGTGAACCATAAACAAGACCCTTGAAACAAACACGTGCAACACAAATTAAAAGAATTCGGCCTTTTTCAAGAAGTGTCTTGGGAATGTCCAAAACTGATTAAACTGATGTCTGACTGTTTTGATCCATTTTTTAGGCATAGGCCCTATGCTAAGAACCTCGCTGGATTTTTTTTTTTTTTTCAATTTATAGACGGTAAAACTGGAAATAATGGAAATATGCCTATTATAATTATGCAAATGCGGCGGAACGTGGGGGGAAGGCATTGGCCCCCTTTTTCCACTTGGGGGAAACCGGCCGGCACCAGCGCTGCTTCCCCCCCCCCCACCCCCCAGTTTCAAAAGTATTCAGCCCTGCCTGTATTATATAAACGCCATGTGCAGGTGTCCTAGTGCATGGTGGGAAAAATAGGCGTGCTTCCCTTTTTAATTGTTTGATTGTCATTCTAATGATTTAAAGCATCATTTTAAAATTATTGGGGAATTTTCATGTCATTTCCAGTTTTCTGGGGGGAAAAACGGGGGATAAGTCACCGGGCAGGATATATTTCCGTCGCCAGGAATTGGTTTTCGGCATTATTATCAAACAGAAGCGTTTAGAAACGGCGGTCGGGCTAAATCAAAGGGTACCGGTGGTGTCGCGTAAAACAGGGTACAGCGTCATAACAGCGCACACTGTCGGCACCTCAAAGTCTTATCTAAACTTCTTGGCTGGCGCGTAACACGGTCTTTGAATTGGACAGATAAACGACAATAAAGTGTGATGACGTACGCTGGAGGCGGAGTCACTTGGAACCGTCCATTTTTGGCGGGTACTGGAGTGGCCGACAAGCATCAAAAGCGTTCAATCGGCTCAGTCTGCTCATGAGTGCCCTTTTTTCTTTTTTTTTGGTACCCCAAAAACTATGCCCTCTACATGTATCTACGACATACCTGTATTTAATGTCGCAAGCTATAGGAACGGAGCCCGTAAGTACACAATCGACGCAACCATGGAGGAAGGAATATATTCCTTCCTCCATGACGCAACATTAAAATAATTACCTTCATGCTGCTGGCCCTAGTGTGCCCTTACTGGAAATTATAGTGACCCCTGTGCCCCCCCCCCCCCCCCCCCCCCCCCACTGTAAAATGTTAGTGGCCCCTGTGCCCCCACTAAAAAATATTAGTGCCCCCTGTGCCCTACAAATGTTAGTGCCCCCTGTGGCCCCGATATATCGAGTGCCCTTTTTCACGTCTACCCCCCCCCCCCCCCCCCAAAAAAATGACCTTGCTATGCCTATGAACGGGGCCCGTATAAGTACACAATCGCCGCAAAAAAATAGAATTCCTTCATGCTGCTGGCCCTAGTGTGCCCTCACTGCAAATTATAGTGCCCCCACTGAAAAATGTTAGTTCCCCCAGTGCCCCCACTGAAAAATATTAGTTCCCTCAGTGCCCCCACTGAAAAATTTAGTTTCCCTGTGCTCTCACTAAACATTCTGGTGCCCCCTGTATCCCCACTAAAAATGCTGGTGCCCTCCGTGCCACAGCCAGTTGCGAATGCTGGTGCCCCGGGCCCTCATTTAAAATGCTGTTGCCATGCATGGACCCCCCACTCATAATTATTGTGTCCCCAATGAAAATCCTTGGCAACATCATTGCACAATTTCCCCTAAGCTGTACAAACAATATGAATCTATGCCCTTTCCAATGCACTCCGGTCGAATGTGTGGAGGGAGCTGGATTCAAACACTCTCGTTATTCAAAATAATAAAAAATAATGGCTCAGTGGAAGAGCAAGTGGCGCATTACTGAAGTTAAGCAACGTTAATTGCAGGCAGTACTTGGATGGGAAACCACACAATGTAGCGTGCCTGGTAACTATTGTAGGACCCTTTTGGGCAGGTTTGGGCTAGCCCATTTGAGACCCAAGTGGGGCCCCATCGGCCAAAACTGTATGGGGCTCACTCAGTTGCCCATCAAAGGCCCCACAGGGTTTGCTGGCTTGGAAATAGTGCATTAATTGTTCTGGGGCACGACAGGCCCGTATTCATCTCAAAAGGTCACGTCCTTCGGATGGGACGTTAAGCCGGAGGTCTCGTGTGCTCTATGGGATCAGTGCACGTAAAAGAACCCAGAGCACCTCTCGTGAAAGAGTAGGGTTTGCCCCGGTGCTTCTGGTGCCCTCATCACACATCCTGTAATTGGCGCTTGCGTTGTTGGATGTTGAATTAAATAAAATAAAATAAATAAAATAGAGTTACTAAAAAGTACATGAGTTGTTTTGTAACAGAAATTGTACATTAAGTTTATTTTTTGCAATTTAATGTTAATGACAGCAATTTTTTAATTTAAATTATAAATTAAATTGCATGTCTTTCAAAACAAATCTATTGATCAAGAAGTGGTTATATAGCGAATGTTTTTTTTCACTTCTCACAGCCAATGGGCCATTCAGATCTTATACAGGGTGTCTAAAAAAATGCCCCTCCCAGGGTTGCAGCATAAAAATGAAATGTTATTTCTACTTTTCTTAAATAATTGTGAAGCAGGTTGGCGCAGTGGTTACTGTCCCCACCTTTCACCGCTGTGGCCCGGGTTCGATTCCTGCCCTGGTCCACATGTGGATTGGGTTTTCAGTCCCTACCTGATTCCGTGGGTTTTCCCCAGAATATTCTTCTGGGGTTTTCCTCCCACCTCTAAAACTGTAACTTCTTCTCTCTACAGGTTTCTTCAGGCTTCCAAGCTACAGTGCCTATAGGGCGCTTTTGAGGAATCCTTGGTTTCATTGCCAGAAAGAATTAATAATAATAATAATAATAATATTTGTACCATGTTCCGTAAAATTTCCACTTTAAACAGCAGGAAAATTATGTCCCGCTCCCTTTTTGACCTGTAAAAAATCCCTGTCTACCTCTCAGCGTGGATATATCGGGTGCCCTTTTTCACGTTTACCCCCCCCCCCCCCCCCCTCCCCCAATAAAAATGACCTTGCTACGCCTATGATATGTACTTCCGAACCCAAACCGAACCGAACCGATGTTTGAAGAAAAACAATCCGAACCGAATCCGATCCGATCCGAACCGAATCCGATCCGAACCGAACCGAACCGAACCGAACCGAACCAAACCGAACCAAACCGAACCGAACCTGGAGGATCAGTTGCAGCACCAGTTCATTCCCCTCGGCCCAACCAAACAATCTAAATAGCACGGACCTGCTGTACCTTTATCTTCATACTAACACTCGGGCGGTAGTAGTCAGGGGGTTAGATCTATGCATAATGCATTTATTTATGTTTCATAATGCGCGCTGCAATCATTAGGCTAAGCAGGTGCGTGCGCACAACACGGCTTCTACAAGTTTCCCAAGACGTTGTTACTGGCGCGGCGGTTCGTGGCAATTAAGTTTGTCGTGATAACGCCCTCTCGCGGCGACCGGTTATCGCGTATATACGTAACAACGTCTTGAACCAAGACTAAGCACTGAGCTGAACCGCTGTTCAATGCCACAATCACCACGAAAGATCGAAACGGGCCTAGCCCTAGATCATATTTCAGGTGAATGCCCCTTTCACAGAATTCTACTGACAGTGTTGTTATTGATCCCAGACCACTTATCTCGCGTCATGGACAGCACAGAGAGACCCATGTTGACAATCACAGGAATTGAATTACTCTGCTTGTGGACCTTTTCGGCGCCTTGCAACTGCATGGTATTATTCATATAAAAAACATGGGGACATCAGCAATGCATACAAAACAATACATGTGATTTAATCCACATGTTCGCTTGTTGTTTTTATTATGGTTTCAGGGGGGGGGGGGGGGGGGGGGGGGGGGTGAGTAGGTCTCACCCACGGTGGAAGTTACCCTGCCGCCTGGGACCGGGGCTTGGTCTATTATATGTCTGAAAATCAGGATTGTTTGATTTAAATCACTCGATTTAAATCATTCATTTAAATTATGATTTAAATCAATAGAAAAAAATCAGAAAAATCACGTTTTTTTCTGTAAATTTTTAATGTAAAAACAAAGGCTGTTATTCAAACCCGACTCCCATTAACTTTAAATCGCTTATACTCACTCTAAAGGGATGTATGAGGGCAATTTTCTGAAACAATGTACTGCATTTATCTTGTGTACAATGCATATAATACAGTATTCTGTAGCAATGTACATGTATTGGTCATTCTATAAATTTGGGGTCAAATTTTGGTGTCCCTGTTCCATCTGACATGAAAAAGATTTTGCAATTCAGGACACATTCTTTAACCCTAACAGTCCTAAATCCTCCTATTAATATGAATTTCCACACACCCTAGGGAGTTAGGGTTAATGCCTTTTTTATCTCCAAGAGTGATTATGTAAAGCAAAGTACCTGCCAAACAAGTAAAATAGTGTGAAGTGAATTGTAATGATACTTGATGGAAAATTAAACAGGTCAGGTGTAACAGAGACACCAAAACATGTCACACTTTTATAGAATGACCCACATACACACTTCTTAGTACTTTTGGCACATCAACAACTGCCATTAAAATAGTTCTTACACTGATAGCGTGTAAATGATGTCTTATTACCCCAACAGTCCTCAATTCTCAGTTGATGATTTTTCACACACCCTAGGGGGTTAGGGTAATGTTTTGTATGCAATCTAGTCTGTTCTGACTGTTTTTCTGTTCTGAAAATAAACTTGAAAAGAAAACAAAACATACTGTACACACCTACATGGTGATATTTATGGTACATGTACTGGTAGCTGCATTTCATTTTTAAAAACTGTTATTCCACCATGGCTGTGTGTAGTGGAGGGGGGGGGGGGGGGGTCCTGTTATCAACTTAGATAACAGTATGGTGATGATGCTGTAACTTATAATGCCACAGAGATTTTAAGACAAACTATGTATTCTAGAAAAGAATACGATCAAAGGGATTTGACAAGTACTGATTTCATGAACATTGTGTGCATTGTGGTTTATACTTGACTTTAAATGACTTTAAATGTACAATGGTTAAACAAAATCAACAAAATCGATTTAAATCAAAACAATCTGATTTAAATGAAACAAATCTGATTTTTTTATGATTTTTATCAACCCTGCTGAAAATTAGGGTAATTTGTTTGGTAGTTATTAAAGATTTATCCACTATTTAGATCTGGACCCAGGAAAACAGTAAGGGTGGTGGGGATACCTAGAACCTAAAAAATAATGTGGCCTACTCCACCACATTTGTTTTAGCCCTAGAGTGGCTTTTGGCCTTGTATTGGGCGACTTGTCGACTCTGTAAAAAAAGAACTGTGGACATTTTTGGAAAGTACCGGCAAACTGGGAACTGATATGGTTTGCTATATAAAAAGAATCCTTGAAAAAACTGAATCCTTGATCAATAAACTAAATTCATCATTTAAAAACACACACTTTTACCACTACTACATCATGTACATCTCAACAATTGTAGATTTTCTACATTCAATTTTAAAAATTGATACAGTGACGGTCAACATTTTCATGCGCTTGATAAATTGTTTCTTCAAGTTCAATCGCTCAAAGAGATGTTCTGTTTCTTGCAGTTTCTGCAGTCAATTCTCAGTATGTTATTTTTCCTTCAAGTTTAATTGTTTTAGGAGCTCGTTTGTTACATGTAATTAAATTTGTCTACTATAAATTCTCAGTATATTGTACAAAATAAGTATTTCAAAGTCATTTTACGCATGTATAATCATGGAGGAATCATTTGAATTTTGCTTATACAGCTCAGTTGAGATGCATTGTGGATTTGTTCGCAAGACTGTGGTTATAGAACGTAGTAAGGGGTAGTATAGCATACAACATTTGCAAACATAAAAACAACAAAACTACTGAAATGACACATGCAATTTGACACGTTTGGGCACGTTTGATCTGACCAACATCGCTTGCACTGTATTTAACAACAGTTGTTGCTTACCTGGTTCAACGCTATTGCTGGTGTGATGAGTGTGCCGCGGCAAGTTGAAGTTAAGCAGCCATGTTGACAGGTTATACCATGGAGGAAGTGGTTATACGAAGTAGTACGTCCAAGTTTAAACAAATACAAACTCCTCTAACAAATTCTCCGTGTTCATCATCAGCCCATCTTCAAATACACAAACAAATTTGATGACTGACAAAATTCAAATAGCGGACGAGGAAAGTTCAACAATCATGAAAAAGGCATGGTAGAAAGACGTTCAAAAAACACGAAAGAGCGTCGAGCTCAAATCACCAACAAATAAGAAGTCATGTTTTGCTCTCTGCGGCCGTCCTTCCATCCCCACTGCACTGGACGCGATCTGAAAATGCAATGACACCGGCCGAGCACGTGCACACAAGCTGCCTGTTTGTGTTTGGGTCGTGTCACTGATTAGACTTGATATAAGTCCTTTATGTCAACGTTGCATCGCTCCTTCTATTAATCGAAATCACATTTTAACACAGTTTGCGGACATTGGTATGATAACAACTGATTGGTATGTAATCGAAGAACAAACAGTAAACACAGTCGCACAGTTACGTCAATTCTGGATAGAATCTTCATGGCCGATTCTTGCACAGACTTAGTCAAGTTTAGCCACAGAAATCCAGGTACCGTGCTTGGCTGTAGCTAGCTCTGCACTCTGCAGACTATTTTTGCGCGGTCAGCTGCGAGCCAAGTTTACAAGGTTCGAATTCCCAGGAATAGGACTGACTTGGTGAAACAGGAGACTAGCTCCAGACAAGCCGACGACTGTCCTAGAAAATGGACAACAATTCTTCCGGTGGTCTGCGTTTTATCATCGTGGGAAATAGGTCTTGACAAATGGACAGGGACATCAATCAGTTTTGGACTGCTGAACAGAGAAATATTTTGGTCAACTGAGGAGAAATAAAATTTGACGGGGTTACAAACTTCAGCGGACCGGTCAGGTCCTTGGCCTTGTATCGTTATCTCATGGGGTTAATGTCATCGAAACGAAATCACTTCTTTCAGAATAAAAACAGTTGTAGCAGGCCATATTTGAACCTCGCAAGAGGCTTCTTAGAACGCCACCACTTCGCCACTAGTCAGGCTATGTGCCCTTTTCCATTTTCCCCTCCTGGTCATTTTCCCCACCTCCGGCTCACAGTAGAATAAGTTATTACTACTTTTTGCCCCATAAAAATAGGCCCATATCCGGAAAAGCATACATTACGAGTAGATTAAGGGAGCGGGACATGACGTAACCAGCGGGGGGGGGGGGGGGGGAGGGGGGGGGGGGGGAGGGGGTATTCCCCCCCCCCCCCAATATTTTCAGAGTGCCCTTTTTTCTTTTTTTTCTTTTTTTGTACCCCAAAATTTCCGTCCCACAAAAAATCAAAACCCTGCCCTTTACATGTATCTACGACATACCTGTGTTTAATGTCGCAATTAGCTATAGGAACGGAGCCCGTAAGTACACAATCGCCGCAACAATAATATAATTTCCTTCATGCTGCTGGCCCTAGTGTGCCCTCACTGGAAATTATAGTGCCCCCTGTGCCCCCACTGAAAAAAAATGTTAGTTCCCCCAGTGCCCCCCACTGAAAAATATTAGTTCCCTCAGTGCTCCCACTGACAAATTTAGTTTCCCTGTGCTCTCACTAAACATTCTGGTGCCCCCTGTATCCCCACTAAAATTGCTGGTGCCCTCCGTACCACAGCCATTTGCAAATGCTGGTGCCCCGGGCCCTCACTTAAAATGGACCCCCCACTCATAATTATTGTGTCCCCAATGAAAATCCTTGGCAACATCATTGCACAATTTTCCCTAAATTGCTAAGAGTACGTAGCTGGCCATTCTAAGCTGTACAAACAATATTTATCTATACCCTTTCCAATGCACTTCGGTCGAATGTGTGGAGGGAGCTCTGGATTCAAACACTCTCGTTGTTCAAAATAATAAAAATTGTTGGCTCAGTGGAAGAGCAAGTGGCGCATTTCTGAAGTTAAGCAACGTTAATTGCAGGCAGTACTTGGATGGGAAACCACACAATGTAGCGTGCCTGGTAACTATTGTAGGACCATTTTGGGCAGGTTTGGGCTAGCCCATTTGAGACCCAAGTGGGGCCCCATCGGCCAAAACTGTATGGGGCCCACTCAGTTGCCCATCACAGGGCTTGCTGGCTTGGAAATAGTGCATTAATTGTTTTGGGGCACGACAGGCCCTTATTCATCTCAAAAGGTACGTCCTTCGGATGGGACGTTAAGCCGGAGGTCTTGTGTGCTCTATGGAATCAATGCACGTTAAAAAAAGACCAGAGCACCTGTCGTGAAAGAGCCGGGTTTGCCCCGGTGCTTCTGGTGCCCTCATCACACATCCTGTAATTGGCGCTTGCGTTGATGGATGTTGAATTAAATAAAATAAATAAAATAGAGTTACTAAAATGTACATGAGTTGTTTTGTAACAGAAATTGTACATTAAGTTTATTTTTTGCAGTTTATTGTTAATGACAGCAATTTTTTTAATTTAAATTTTAAATTAAATTGCATGTCTTGATCTATTGATCAAGAAGTGGTTATATAGGGAATGTTTTTTCACTTCTCACAGCCAATGGGCCATTCAGATCTTATACAGGGTGTCTAAAAAAATGCCCCTCCCAGGGTTAGAGCATAATTCGAAAAAATGAAATGTTATTTCTACTTTTCTTAAATAATTGTGAAGCATATCTATTTGTACTATTTTCCGTAGAATTTCCACTTTAAACAGCAGGAAAATTATGTCCCCGCTCCCTTTTTGATCTGTAAAAAATCCCTGTCTACCTCTCAGCATGGATATATCAGGTGCCCTTTTTCACGTCCCCCCCCCCCCCCCCCCCCAATAAAAATTACCTTGCTACGCCTATTGGTAAGTGGTTGGGGAAAGTTCCCCTCCCCGTTACATTTTGCCATTATTTTGTTAGAGCGCCCTCAACCATTTTTCTTTAATCTGTCCATTGTTACATGGCAAAACTTGAGGGCGCTGTATCTAGTTGCTGCATTGAATGTCTGAATGTGTATTGTTGCTAAGTCCGTCGGTCTAAATTCCCCGTTTGAACCATTGATGAAAACGCTGTAAAAGTGGCCACTGCTAACCAAGCTAACCATCTAAAAGGAAGTCATTGAAAAGTAATGTACAGGGTTAATTAATTAATTAATTGCACAAACACGTATCAAACTTCTCAAAACCATGTCAAAACTAAGTGAGTGTGCGTGTAATAAACCTTTTCGAAATTCTCAAAGCATGATGGGAACAGCAGATCAGCCCCTACTGGTAGAAGAGCAAGCACATTAGAAATAGAAGTTAAAACGGACGTGATTGGTCGCATTGGTCACATTTTGGTTGTGGTTGCAAAAATCCTCTTCTGATTGGCTAATAATGTGACATTATTAGCTGTTCTAATTCCAGAGAGTTGCATTCATCATTAACTGATACCCTTAGACTTTAGTTAGTGAGAGGGATTCCCCAATTATTTCCTTATTATTGCCATATTTGGACTGGTTCACAGGGACAGTGCCATAGACTTGTGTATAAATTACATGGTTTGTTTGGCCTCCATACCCACAATGCATTGAGAATGTCAAAAAGGGGACGATTGTATAGTGTAGGGCCCTGTTCCCGAGTATAAGGGAACAAAAATCCACTTTTAGGTTGCAAAACTAGTTAGCGACATTACAAACCAACACTATGCCGTAGATAAAGGGCAGGATTTTAGTTTTGAGGGAAATTTTGGGGTAAAGCAGCGATAAGGACGACAAAACGTAACGCGAAAATAAAGATGCCGATCACCGAGACGCACAGTAAACACGCAAAATCGCGTTCATTCGCATAGCAACTGCCGTAAATAAACTGTTCAAAATTACAAAAAACGATGTCAGTAGAATTAAGAGAAGTCTGCTTTAGGTTGAAAAAGTCATTTTTGAATAAGAAAAAATACCCTTGAATCTAATTTCATCAAAACTAAAGAGGGGCCCTACACTACACAATCGCCAAAACGGGTTTATTTACTGAAAGATTATGGCGATTAACCATGTTAACGTTAGCCCTTTTTTAGTTTTTGATCAAATTAGAGTCAAGGGTATCTTTTAGACTTTTATCATTCCAAATAAAATGACTTTTTCAACCATAAAATAGACTTCTCTTAAATCTATTGACAACTTTTTGTTAAAATTTTGCACAGTTTATTATGGTGGAAAATTTTCTTACACACTTTACAACAACAGTTGTCATGCGAATCAACGTGGTTTTGCTTGCTTATTATACTGTGCATCGCGGTGATCGCCATATTTATTTCCGCGTTGCGTCTTGTCGTTTTCATCGTCGCTTTATCAAAAAATTTCCCTCAAAAGCTAAAACCCTGACCTTATGCTGTATCTACTACGGCCTACCCGTTTGTAATGTCGCTAACTAGTTTGGCAGTTCCAGTAAGTAAAAGTGGATTTTTGTTCCCTTATAGGGAACAGGGCCGTTTACACCACACAATCTCCAAGATTATGACCTGGAAAGGCACGATATCGATAGTAGATGCCTGCTGATGATAGTGGTCAAAATCTGGAGTTCAAGAGGCAGCTGTCTTACATACTTAATCACGGAATTTGCACACATATTGTTTACTACATAGTTAGAATCATGGGATGCAATGATAAAACAAAGCTGTGATTCCAAAATCATCAATTGTGACAGCTTGTGTTTTTAATCTA
The DNA here is from genome assembly GCA_037893225.1 of Hippasteria phrygiana. Classification (NCBI taxonomy): domain Eukaryota; kingdom Metazoa; phylum Echinodermata; class Asteroidea; order Valvatida; family Goniasteridae; genus Hippasteria; species Hippasteria phrygiana. The sequence goes on from JAZGUH010000502.1 coordinate 474,381, forward strand.
CTTAACATTCAATTTATGCTAGTTATGCTGGATATCCTGTCCAGCTTTGATTTGCGACCCAGAGAAGACAAGAGCATTTCAAGGGTAGGACCCTATTTTGATTTATTTGTATTTTTTCATCTTCATCTATTTCCAGCTGATCACCATGCCAGTCTATGTTCGCAAGAATCTCCTATCCATCACTCCGGAGTCCCTGGGCAACCGTTCTAGCGATGAGGAAGACTACATCCGGGATCCGGAGCAGATGTACGACGTGCTCCCCCAGCCCTTCCGCCTCGTCAACAAGATTGCCAACTTGATCTTTGACCTAGCCTGGGAGATCATCAGCGAGAGGGAGGATGCTAGGATCGCCGAGAAGTCCCGCGTCAGGCCACCACAGTATGATTGCGCTATCCCATTACCAGTGAGTTTTACCCAAACCCTACTTTCATAACTGCAAGGTCCGACACTGTGTTTTCAGGCAAACGCCTTACTTCAGATTTGTTCATAAAAATATTGGACTAATTTCAGTCCACCGGTTGCCCCAAATAGCGACGGATTGCAAATTGCCACCAGGCCGGTTGACGTCTATTTGTGCCAATCTCTGCAGTTCAATCCATTATTGGGGTATTGTGTACGTTATGCTTGGCTGCACAAGACTCTTGTTTCTGTTTTGCTTGGCTCCACAAGCCGGCATGGCACCCCGGTGCCCCCCATATGAAATCCGAGCTCAATCAGTATTTTATAATAATTCAGTAGTTGTTTGATGTTTGCAAATGTTATATATTAACCCTAACCATCCCTAACCTGCCAAAATCAAACACCCCATTTGTGTGGAATTTTGTGTGATTGGGTACTGTAGAGCCTTGGCACCATCACTTTGCATGGGACTTGATGCCCTGATTTTGTCTAAGTACAAAGAATGTGCCATTGGTTTACTACACAGTGTTGGAGTTTGTGTGGTTAGGGAAGGATTCTAGTAAAAAGCCTTGGGCTGTTAGGGTTAAAGTATTGCTCGTGCTAACGGTGATTCTCTTCTTTCTGTAGGACTATGGGCAAGCACTCTGCATATCGGATAGTCCCGATGGCCGCTACGTATTCTTTGGAATGCCTCGGGGGATTGCAGTGATTGATGCGATGACTCAGTCTCCCATTGCATTGTGGGAACATGGGGCAGAAGATGCCGGCATTTGTACTCTGAAAGTATGCTTGATTGGACTACAAACGTACCTCATCACAGCTATTGATACTGCTGGTATGTTGTTAGAGTATTTACCTCTTGAATATGGACATTGGCTATAGCCGCGGTGTGAAAAAGACCACCTGTCCGGTTTTCCTCTATATGCGCATTCCAGCACGTACTCAATCCATTTATGTTTTAACTACCTATATTGTTCTTGATTGCCAGTGTAATGAATGGATGGAGCTTTTTTAAACAAAGCTTTCATTCACACGAAAGGGGGATTTCCAAGTGCAATGAATAGGACAACTCCATTCCTATTGTTTGCATTTACGCTTGGATGGCAGCCCGATCTTGGCAGATCAGCCCCCCCATCAATGACAGCCGGATACAAGGGGTTAAAGTGCTCACCCGCAACCCCAACACCTTCCTCGCCTATTCGCCATCGCCACCCTGAACTTGTCTAAAATTGTTTTAGTCATTTTGTTTTGATGCAAGTTCTCCCACAACAAGGCTAAAAGCCACTCAAGGTGCGGAGCTACAAAAAGAAAAAGAATCAAAGACACAAGAGGTAGGAATTAAAATTCCTCTTGAAGTGGGAACGATCGTAAGATGAAGGGAAACATGCACCAGGCTGCACTCGACCCTGGCTGGGTGTAAACCCACAACCTGATTTTTTGCTGCTTCACAAAATGGTTAATCCCTTCCTTTTCTTCCTAGGCACCGGAAGACTTCTCTGTTGTGCCTTCCATGCCATCCATCCCATCAAGACATTCAATGAGGAAGTTGCAGGATCCCTTGTCATGAACACAGCCATGTCTAGTGACGGGGACTATGCGTCAGTTGCGTTTCAAAGTAAGTGTGTTAAATACTGTCGGGTAGGATCACAGATTTAGCATTATCTATTTCAGGGGCGGAGCCAGGAATTTTTATAAGGGGATGAGCAGCCGATTTCACAAAACCTTGCGCAATTGCGTAACTCTACTGACGCCACAATTGATTGCGTAAGTTGCGCAACATCTTTAAAATCGAAAGGTACGCAGTGTGTAAGTTGCTGACTTGCGCCACAAATTATGGCGTAACTTACGCACTCGTTTTAGGTGACTGAACCCCCTAGGGTGCATGCAAAATCATATTATTGTTGATGGATTTAGCAGGGTTAGGGTTAAGTTGTCCACAAAAACACCGAAATGATGACTTAGCTAGCTCAGCGTGAGCATAGTTAGAGGCGTTAGTTGCTCAAATTTATTATTAATTTCGCTAGATTATTTCAGAGAGCAACGAAATGATCATCCGCTACAGGTTCACCTGTAAAGTATTTCCGAGAGTCGACACCAATTTTGTGTGGGAGTGAAAAGTTTCAAAATGGCGTCCACTGCAGTTATTTCACGACTGCAGCAAATGACCAATCAGAACTGAAGAAATGAATGTTTACAAACGCCATGTTCAATTGTAATGGAGAGCAACAGCAAACTGCGATTTCACTGCACAGTATCCCTGCGATAATTGCATCGATACATTCACACGACCTATCTCGGTGATCGTCGTACAGATGTCGCATCGATCGATGTGAAATTTTGGAGGATATCTCGATCCCTGTCACAAACCGCACAGGACCGATGCGATTTAGTGACTTTCACACCGTACGGAATCTATGCGTTTGTAACATCATTGCGATTTCATCACACGGGACCTATTTTTCTAATGGTCGTGTGAAACAGGCTTTTGTCTGTCTGTGTACATTTGAACAGCCATATATTCAAATCTTGCCTGGCGGGCAACAAATAAATTTGACATGTTTATGAATATTGTCGATTCCCATATTCCTCTTCAGCAAAAGAAAATTAGGAAAAATGCCTGTCCATGGATATCACGTGATATTGTGGACTTAATGAAAGAGCGAGATAAAATGCACAAAGCTGCTGTTAAATCAAATAGTACGAATTTATGGAGTGCATATCGCTCGCTGAGAAATAGAGTCACTCACTCAATACAAAAAGAGAAGTCTGATCATTATCGTGGTATTCTTTGTGTTAACAGAGGAAACGGCAAGAAAATATGGAACTGTATTAATGAGGTAATATCAAAGAAGAAACCTACTTTGCCAAACACAGTGCACCATGAAGGTCATAAATGTGACAAGCCAAACGATATTGCAAATGTCTTTAATGAATATTTTATTAACTGCGCAAAGAAAGTGACCGAGAAGCTACCTGAGCAAAACAATATCGGTACATCAAACGAGAATGATAGCGTTCAAAATGCCTTTGAAATTCAAACTGTTTCGGAAAATCATGTTGTTGAGGTTATAAACAATATGAGTGTAAATAAGGCTACTGGGGACGACGATGTCAGTTGTCGCCTTCTAAAAATTGCTCTGCCAGCTATTCTCGAGTCATTAACTAAACTGGTTAACCGGTCTTTTCAATGCGGTCTGGTACCTCTAATTATGAAAAGTGCAAAGGTCATACCGGTATACAAAACTGGGGAAAAGTCTGACGTAGGCAATTACCGACCAATCTCTATCCTCCCAGTTATCAGTAACATTTTGGAAAAATCTGTCTATGATCAGCTATATGCATATATTAATGACAATGAACTTATGCATGCTAATCAATCCGGCTTTCGACCTTTGCACTCTACAACAACCATTTTAGCTAAACTTGTCAATCAATGGAGTAGTAATATTGAAAACGGTCAACTTAATGGAGTGGCTTTTATTGACCTAAGGAAGGCATTTGATACAATTGACCATAATATTCTTCTCATAAAATTAAGAGCACTTGGTTGCTCAAATCGTACACTGAATTGGTTCTCCAGCTACTTGTCAGACCGGACTCAAAGGGTCTGTTTTAAAAAGGTTTTATCTGATCGATTAACCCTAACAGCCCAAGGCTTTTTACTAGAATCCTTCCCTAACCACACAAACTCCAACACTGTGTAGTAAACCAATGGCACATTCTTTGTACTTAGACAAAATCAGGGCATCAAGTCCCATGCAAAGTGATGGTGCCAAGGCTCTACAGTACCCAATCACACAAAATTCAACACAAATGGGGTGTTTGATTTTGGCAGGTTAGGGATGGTTAGGGTTAAAGGTTGTTAGCGGAGTTCCACAAGGCTCAATTCTAGGTCCGCTGTTATTCTCTATATATGTGAATTCCATGCCGTCTGCAGTTACTGATGGTATAGTAGACATGTTTGCTGATGACACTACTGTTACTGTCAGCGGCAAAACGGCGAATGAAGTTGCAAACAAATTATCTGTTGCGACAGACCAAATAAGCAGATGGTTAGAGAATAATAGACTTGTGCTAAATTTTGATAAAACGAATGTTATGATCATAGGGACAAAGGCAAAATTGAAGAATTCAAGCGAAATTACAGTGTCAGTTAACCAGTGTTTAATTAAACGGGTCAAGAGTATCAAATGCCTTGGCGTATTAATTGATGAAGAGTTAAAATGGACTGACCATGTCGATCATGTTGTCAAGACGGTACGGACAAAACTTGCAATCTTGAGACGCGCAAAACCATGTATTCCATTTAATGTACTAAAAACAATGTATAATGCTTTCGTTTTACCACACTTCGACTACTGCTCACAAATATGGTCGGATAGGTATCGGATGCACAATGATAAATTAATTAAGTTACAGAAGTATGCAGCCCGTTTAATCTTGTCTAAGGGTTTTGACACTCCATCAAGTGAACTTTTTAAAGAATTAGGATGGTTGCCATTACATGAACGATTTTTGTACTTAAAGGCAGTTTTTATGTTTAAATGTACTCATGGACTTGCGCCGTCGTATTTAACAAATAATGTAACACATCTTTCAGATGCACACGATTACAATACTAGAGGAGCTACTGCTAATAATTTGATTATCCCTAAGTACAAAACGGAGTGCTACAAACACAGTCCAATCATTAATTGCACCAGAATATGGAATACCCTAAGTACTAAAATTCGTTCGGCGCCATCTCTATCACATTTTAAATCACTTCTGAAGACAAGTCTTTTAGCTTCTGCCTCTTAACTATTTTATCTTTCGCTGTTTTAATTTCTATTTGTATAAACCCACCCAGTTTTATTTATATAATTCTATTTGTATTATTTTAACTATTACAAATCGAAACCTTTATATATTTTTGACGGATTTTGAAATTAGTTTTATTAGTTTTATTCGGATTCCCGTATGTATATATGTGTACTTTGATGGTAATTTACCTATTTTATTTTTATATTTTAATTTTATTTCTGTATATTATTGTTTTAACCTTTCTGTTCGTGTTTTGTTGTTTTACCATTTTATGTCTGGTGTACATTTTTAATAGTATATTTGAAATTATATTTATGTTATATTTATTTTAATTATATTTCCCAGGGCCCCATGGAAGACCACAAGTTTATGTGAATGGGTCTCCCTGGTAAAACAAAGATAATAATAATAATAATAATTAACGAGTGACATCAAAGGTCACATAATTCAAAGGTGATCTGACCTGCGACGTCACTCCTCAACCAAATTTTATGCAAAATATGATGCATGCGCATACCTCCGGGCACATTTCAATATAGATGTAAAAACGTGACGTCAGAGGGAACATCGCCTATAAGTTTACTGTTTGTGATCCATTATACCAGATGGAGCTGACGTCTGGTTAGATGTGTGGCATCTTCCCAGAGATAACTGGCTGCGGGAGTTGGAGACGGCCCATAGCAATGCCATCAGACAACAACAACAACAACAACAACAACAACAACAAGCCAAGCCAGCAGAAGCTGATAAAATGGTAAGATAATTAGCCTCTTGAATATGGACGATTGCGATAGCCGCGGTTTGAAAAAGACCGCCTGGCTGGTTGTATCAGGGTTCTCCCCAGGATTTTTCAAAACTGTGGGGGATTTATTTTGTGGTTGACTGACAATTTGCGAAGCCATGGCGTGGGGTTCTGGGCCCGCCTAAGGGCCCGAGAAATTTTGGACTTTAGATGCTCTCTGGTGCATTTTAGAGCATTTCCTGGGCTTTTCAAGTACTTTTTCTCAGGAAAAAACATGAGAGATTTAATTTAGGATTTTTAAATTTAGGATATCAACATTTCATCAAATGACCACTTTTCCTTTCTGGACTAATAATTCTAGTCACAAAATGAGCCATTTCCAAGTTTCAGATATGCAACATAAGTCCCCTGCCTCATGTGGTGCTTTCGGCACAATGAGCACAGCATTCCTGAAACGTGAATGCAAGTCATTAAAAATAAAGTAGAAAAGAATTGCCAGAGCTTACCCTTTTGGGAGTGCCATAAAGAAAATGTTTCATTTTCAAGCTACAATAAAACAAGAATGTTTTGTAATAGGTATACCGTTTTATGCATGCTATAGCTTAAAAACCCTGAAAATTACAAGAAAAGTACCCCAACAATTGGCCAGGGGTTCACCCATGGGCGGTTAGCCCGTTTTTTATGCCAAAATAATTTTTTTAAAATTCATGTGAAAAAGAAAATTGGCCAGGGGTTCCCCCATGGGCGGTTAGCCCGTTTTTTAGAATGCTGTAAATAAATAATTGTGTTGTTTTAAAAAATTCATGTGAACAAAATTCAATTAAATATTGAAACTAACGTTAATATTATTAATTTTACAAAATTAGGCCTTTCGTTAAAACATGGAGGAAGGAACCTTCCTCCATGGTTAAAATAGTTTCCATTAAAATCAGTTGCAAGTAATATGGGTTTCCATGCGCAGCGCGCACGGACCGCTGATGTTATGTATTGGTTTAAAAAAGACCCTATTTTTGATTGCTTTTCCGCCACGCGCGAGACAAAAACGTGGTGACTTGGCAACGTCCAACAATCTCGTCCCCATCGTAAATGCCTTTAATACAAAGAACTACGGCCATGAAAAAAACCTGACGTGCGTGGGGTCGATCTTGTAAGCACTGCAAATGGTGTAGTGCAAAATGTTAACCCTCATAAAAGTTGCCCTGCTTAGCGTATTGAGCACACGACCAGCACCAAGAGAACACACGCGCGCACGCGCACAGGAAGGTGCGTGCACGAAGAATTGTCCTACAACGGAGGTTCAGATTTGGGGCGACACCGACCACGAGGAACTCGTGTGTGGTGCCGATACATGTACTGTGTGGCCACGCGTTGTGCATGGTGCGATGTGTACGTATCTGCACGGTGTACGTCGTGTACGACACGGAAAATGTAGGAAGATTTACTGCTTTTTCGTCTAGATTTCGGCGGACATGTAAAATTGCAAACTAGGCCTTACGCCATGCAATGGACCTGCATCATGTAAGATAATACTGAGCCGTACTATTGTGCGTATCGGGGATGAAAAAATGGGTATCGGCGGTTTTTTTGCGTATCGGGCAGAAATAATTGCGTATCGGGCCGATACGCAAGTTTGTACGTGAGGAGAACCCTGCATATATATATGCACATTCCTGTGCATACTCAGTCCATCCATGTTTGAACTATATTGTTTTTGAATGGGAGTGTACTGAATAGACAGAGCTTTTTCAAACAAAGCTTTCATTCACACACAAGGGGGATCCAAGTGAGATGAATAGGACCACTTTATTCAGTGTGGTGCCTATTGTTTGCGCTACGTTTGCCTGCACAGCCCATTTTTGGAAAACCAGCCCCCCCTCCCCATCAATAACAGCCGGACACAAGGGGTTTACACGCTAAACTATAACACATCCTTCTACATCGATACAGTTTAGCTTTTCTCGACACCCAAACCGTGCAATTATCGTCCCCATGACCTTTATACACTTGACTCCTTACATATCTTCTTATTAAGTCAAGCCAGTGAATTTTTTTCACAGGCTCTCGAAAACATTGCCCCAGGCAAAGTGTTTTTTTTAACTTAAAATATTTAAGCAGATTGTTTTGTTTTATTTTTTACTTATGACAGGAATCCGTTATTGAAATGGCCACTTCCATTGAGGGAATAACAACTGACGGTGTTGTCAAGGTAACGTGTGTTTGTTGTTCTGGCTTGATGAGTTTTATCATTAAATTAGGGAGAACTTGGCCTACCACTAATTGCCGTACCCTGAAGTGCCTGTTAGATAAATTTTAAAAGTTCCTAATCTTTAACCCTAACCCCAACAAAATCCAACAAAATCCAACAAAATCCAACAATGGTAAAAAGCTGTTGTAAGTTGTAGGATTTTAGCAGTCAACACAAACTACATGGTGTTTTGGATATTCAGCAGGGTAGCAGCTAAACATAACTGTTGGATTTTGTCGTATTTTATAGCAGGGTGAACACAGACTTCTAGTAAAATATTAGTTGGATTTTGTTGGATTTGGCAGGGCTCATACAGGGCTCAGCAGGATAGCTGCAAAATGCCAAGGCTGGTGTGTGGTGGTACACTGCAGAATCAAAATTGCTTTTTCGGCCCGCGCCAAACCTATTTTGTTTTCAATTGTTTTCTTTTTTTCAATTTTATTCCAAAACTCGAATTGATTTCACTTGTTGATTCGTATAAATCTCGTTTCCATCCTTATTTTGTTATTTGTACTGCACAAACACGACCCTACCTTTTACTACAGAGTTTGAAAATTCATATTCTAGTATCCGTGTGTGACTTCGCACCATAAATATCTCGCTGGAAATACACGCGGTAAAGAAATACACACATGTATAATGCACGAGGCTAAAATGTTATGAAAATCGCATTTTGAGAAATAAACTTATGAAAAATAAAATCTCAATATTTTTCTAATTATGTTCTTGTATCACTCTATATATTAATATTTAGTTTGGAATTTTTTGCTGTATATTTACACAAACGATTAAATAATAAATATTCAAACAAAAAAATGCATCAACTGAACGTGTATATATGCATAGCGATAGGAAAAGCCAAGATGGCGTCTTACACGATCAGCATTCATTGCAAACTGGGTGTAAAAGTCTTGTTTGATTGTGTGTTCAGTGCGGCTACCACATCAAAACTTTGTGAGGTTTTTGGGTCGAATGTTGAGCCAGCTCAAATACAGCTGAAACACACAAAGGTCGTGTCCACCAAAAAGTGGTCCATAGAGTGACATTGAGCCCCAGGAGACAGTGTCAGCACTGGCAGCCTTCGAGTGAAGGACCCGGCGGCCATTGCTGAAGAGGCAGCCCTATTACGTATATTAAACTGTTTATCGGCCTAACAACATTTGTGTGTTTGTTTTACTTTGTGTATGATTTGAAGTAGAACTTTCGGGGAATGTATACAAAAAATAATATAAAAAAAGTACGCCTACCCGCCCCCCATTGGCGGAGGGGTGTGGAGGACAACCAAACAATTTTTTTTGTGTGCCTTATTTCAGTTTTGTTGGAAATTGTCCGAGATGTAGTCGAGTCCATCACAAGTCCCTGCAAGTCCCTGCAAGTCCCTGCAAGTCCATCACAAGCCCTCCAGTCCTAATCCCAATCACAAGCTATTCAAATGCGCTTTGACAAAGGCATTCCTTTTGTCATTGTTCATCTAGTTACTTGTGACCAGCTTTATGAAAGGACTTCTGACTGGACTTCAGCACACTCATATTTCCGGCCTCAGTCGTTGCTGTGGCTCGCTGCCAGATATTTTCCCGCCTCGGTCTTTGCGTGTTTGCGTGTTTACCCGTCATCCGTTCCGAATACCAAAACAAAACCTTTGCGTATATACACGTCATCCGACGCGAACTGGTTAACATGAGTTCCCTGTTCTTGCGCCCGAACAGCGGGAACACGACCCGAGAACATTGCACCCGGAACAAGATCACACACCACCGACCAGTTGGGGGTTTACAAGAACATGACATAATTTGACGCAACGTAGAAGATGACCAAAGATGGCGGATGATTTGACGAAGCATAAAAAGTCAGCGTAATGTTGCCTAAAATTCCCTTCCAAACGTTTTGAAAATAAAGCTTTTTCTGAACAAACTTGGTGAAAATGCAGTCTGAATATTGTGCTTACGTTGAATTATTTTGCGTCTAGAATTCAGGTTTTTGAAACGAATGCTTGAATAACGTACATGGGCGCAGCCAATACATTTTGCTTGGTTACTAGCGATAGATGGCACTCTTGGCGTTCGAGCGACCGGAACACGAACGAAGACACGAGTTGTTCTTGAGCAAACGAGAACAACTCGCCCGAACTCACCCAAGGGGTTCAACCCCTTGCGTACGGATGACGCCATATGGTGCAAAAAAAACAGTGCCACCAGGCCGGATGACGCCATTGGCCGCTGTTTGTGCAGTTTCAATCCACTGTTGGATTATTGTGTATGTCATGCTTGACTGCACAAACACATTGTAGCCGTTCGCTTGGCTGCAAGAACCGCCTCAACACCCCGACGTCTCCCGTAAAATACCGTGCTCAAGGGGTTAACATTGCTTGCTTCCCTGATCTCTCAAGCTGTGTACAAAATCACCGTGTATTTACTAGTACTGCCTGAGGGGGAACCAGGCACAATGGGGACAATGGGACCCCACGAGGTAGAAATCTTGGGGTCCCACAGGGAAAACACTATTTAGTTTGAGATTTCAATGGAAACAAAAGAGAATAAAAGAAGGAAAGTAAAGTGGAGAATAAAAGAAGGAAAGTAAAGTGGACAATAGTGTTACCCCGTAAGGGTGCATTATGTCAAGATGGGTGAGTGTGCGAGTAATTGACTTATTGTCCGGTCATATTAGTTATTATTGTACTCGGAATGTGCAAACTTTGAGATGAACAAAAATATTGCACAAAATACCCTTACAAAAAAAGTTATATAGAATTCTACTATAATTTTGTAGAATGTCTACAAAAGTAGTTATGTGCAAAATGGTCCGAATTTTTTATTTTTTTTTTGAAAGTATGTACATACACCAACGAATTTCTATAGAAACATAGAATTATATAGAACACTCTGACTGGCATTTTTTTTCTTCTAATCAGTGTTCTATGGAAACACGCCATCTTCGTAGGAAAATTACAACTGTGTGCTAACGCCATCAGGTGCATGTGTGCGCAGTGTGCAAAATATTCTAAACACGCGCGCATGTTGCTCGACATTTCTTTGAAATACGGCGCAGCCGATGCGCATCACAAAAATTTGATGCCAAAATGCTGATGCAAGTGCCAATCTGTAGGAAGCGACGTCATTTGAGAGAGGCCTATAGACAGCCTTAAATATTCTGTAGACAATTATTGCCTCTATAGAACCATATGGTGCTGTATAAAACACTATATTTTTAGTCTGTAGACTTCTATTGTAAGGGTAGGGTTATCTAAGGGTTGCTGTTACCTCTCAATCAGTTTGTCATCTTTGCCTTTTCTCAATCCATTCTCTGCAGTCCACCTCATCTGGCTCACCCAGGGGATCACCCACCCCCCACCCAGGGGGAGCTGGGCCTGGCGCAGCAGCAGCACCCAGCCTCAACATGTCGCAAATGTCAAAACCCACTACGGTACTCCGAGTCAGGCCCCCGCCTTTCACGCTCACAGGTAGGACAAACCTGCATTGAATACCATTGGGTACCAGACTGGTTTTTTTTATCGAATGGGCGCGCTATTTGCATGTACCGTTTCGAAGGAACACTTCCTGCTTTCTATAGACCCAGTTGTGTCAAAGGTCATGAACGACCTTCCTGGGGCACACAACCGTGGTGATAATAATAATCGTTTTTGCAAATACAAGTTCGCACGCGCACATCAGATTTAACGATTTGGTTTTGGGAGATAATCAAAGCAGATAATTGCACACAAGTCTATGAGGGACGTGGTAACCGAATCTGTATTCTGCAATCTGCAATTTATCCAATCCAAAAAAAAAGATGGAAACTTTTGTTTTTGCACAAAAAATGGAGCATACAAACATCTTAAACCACAGTGCCGTAAAAAAAAACCAAAAAACCAAACAAACAAACAAACAAAATATAAACATTTTGCATTTACTTAATTCAAAACAAGGACCTTTCTTTGATTTCGTTGGTAACCCGCTATTGCTTTGCACGCATGTGGCGAACTGTTTATCTCTTGATTCTAAATCGTGAATCATGATGTGCGCACGCGCGTTTGGAATTGCGAAAAGGCTTATAGCTACACTCACCACGACTAGACCAATACAACTCTGATGTTACTGACCAGTACAGTTCTAAATTTTCATCCAAAACTTTATTAAATTGCAATGGGCTTCATATGCTCATCTGCCAGGTTGCTGCAGAGATTTCCTGGATACTTCCTGAAGTAACTAGCTCCCTGGCATGATTAAGAATGAATCGTAACATCGTCGCTACAATCAAAAAGTTCAGTCTGACGTGAGTAGTCGCAGGGTAAAAGTAATCAACGTGATAACATATAATCCATCTTGAAAACTAAGGCTGTTCATTTTCGAATAATTTATTATTTGATTATTCGCAACTGGGTTTGACCGAATATTCGAATACTGATACTCACTGATCACATTTTTCACACGTCAGCTGCAACTGCATGCTGTGCCGGTAAAAAGTTGCACGCAAAGCACGCCGGTGTTTTACGTGCGGCTATCGATATTATGGACGCCCGGTCAACATTTTTTTGCATGCGCCTGTTGTATCAAGATCATTACGGGTACGTATAACATTCTGATAACAAGAAACCAAACTCCAGCCTGCGTTTTTGCAGTAATTATTTTATAGGTGTCAAGGGTTTTATGGACTGGAATAATAAACCTCTGGTCACAAAAAAATTACCATTGACAAAAATGTGGCATTTGACAATGCTAAGTGCTGTAACTTTTCTATTAAAATAGCATCAGAGCCGTATCTGTACATGCATTTTATATATTTTTTTCAAATGTTCAAACAAGCAAAAAGGTATTCGAATATTCGATTGATGATCAAATATTTGAATATCCTGTATATTCGCAGGCTTTCAAGTATTCCTAGTTTTCCAACTTTTTCCTAATGTTTTCACCTTGCTCCTACTTTTCCTGCTTTTTTTCTTGAACTTCCTTTTTTTTCCTACTTTTTCCTACTTTTTGTTTCACAACTGAGTGTTACATGCTGTCATATGAAAATCACACAATGTAGAGCTTATTAGGTGCAGGAGTACTGCAACCTTACTTCGAAGAACTTAGTTGAAGTTGAAACGCAAGTGTTGTGATGAGTGCAGAACATGTAAAATGAGGCTTGTAATGCTGTGGACTTGGGTGAGTATCAACGGAAACTACTCCCAAAAGCTGGCAAAAATGTTATCCTGATTTTGTCCTCCAAAGTCCTACTTTTGTGCTGTTTTTCTAAAGATTTTGATCTTAATATTCTCCTACTTTTTCACCTGGGTCTGCTTAACCTAACCCCACGAGGTATTCTCTGAACACCCTGCCATATGCAATGCAACAGAATGCAACACAGCTGAAATAAGAACCCTGGCAAATGCAATGTTGCACTGTGCAGTGAACTCATCTGTACCAGCCTTGTTGCTGGAGGCTTATACATGAAATACTAAATACAAAAGAATGCATCAGACCAGGAGACATGCCTTAACTGCTAATAAATGCAACAACTTTTTATCATTGGTGCATTCTGTTGCATTTAGCAGGGTTAGGGTTAAAAGCCTGCATTCGGGACAGCCCTATGAAAACCATTGATTCTTTTCGCCAGGTGTGTCTGGTTCTGCATCGTCAATCTTCCGAGTTATCGACGAGGGCCGTGTTGTGGGGCTCGGCACCAAGCAGCACCTAGTCACGGATCAGCACCTGGAGAAACGTCGGCAGGTCTTCAGACAACAGCATGAGGAGCAGCTCCAGTTTATACCAGACCAAGACGACAAACCCAGGTGGGTGTGTACATAGTGGTTGCGTTCAGGTGCGGTTCTACAGGGGGCTGGGGGCGGGGGCTTTAGCACCCCAAACTTTTGTCTATCCCCCCAAAATAGAATGTGATTTAATTTATTTTTTTCCGGAAAACACTGGATCTTTTGCAGCCAAGCGAAACGGACACAATGTGTTTGTGCAGCCAAGCTTAACATACACAATAATCCAACAATGGATTGAAACTGCAGAAAATGGCATGTATAGATGTCATTCTGCCTGGTGGCAATTTTTTTTTTTGGCGGCTATTGCCGTCATCCGGCTTCAAAGGGTTAAATATTCAAATGAATAGTGCATGATCGTTTGCCCAGTCTTGTCACTATGAGCAATTGATGTATTAGTCTTGGCCCAGATGCTCATGGGCGGCGATCCCGGGGGGACAGGGGGATGCGTGTCCCCTCCCCCCCCTCCCAATATTTTTGGGGTAGGGGCAGCTATAGCAGTGTCCCCCAATAATTTCCACCTTGTCATATACATTGTATGGGTCATTGGCTTTTACATGCACCAGTATATGCACCAGAATGCACAAAGATCAGCACACATTTTCAAAAATTTCCCAGGATACACAAGAGACACCGAAAACGCTCAAGTATTGCTGTTGGTTGTGTGCTTTTTTCCCCCATCCCCCAACGTTGACGAGAAATCACCTCCGCTGCAGAATACAAAGAGCAGGACCGATCAGAAAAGATGCGAGCTGGACAGAGCATGTTAGGCCCCAAAAATGTGTTGCCCTTAAATGGGAAAAATCAGGAGGAAGGGAGGGTCGGTCGGTCGGTCAAATTCTTTTTTTACCATACATGAAAACATAGGCGGCGATCAGGGGGTTAGGGTGGGTGGTGGGGCGACACGCCCACCCCCGATATTTTGAGTGGAGGGAACGGCTACTGCAGTGCCCCCCCCCCAATAATTTCCCCCTTGTCATATACATTTCATGGGTCCCAGTCCCCTCCGTCCCCCACCCCACCCCCCCCCCAACCTTGACAAGAAATCGCCACAGCTGCAGATGCTAATGTTAAATGTTTTACGACCCATTTAATATTTCACGTTTGAATTGAGCCAGTTTGTATAAATCAATCCAATTCGGTAAATAGAAATGCAAAGGTCTTCTTCGAACCAAGACTATCGAATAACAAGTACATTTACATGTATACGAAAATGCTTTTAGCGGACGAACGCGGTGCTTAGAATTTGCGGTTTTCACCGGCGCTTCCGCTTTGTTTTGTTGTGTATTACATGAACATGAAACCAATCTCAATTTGGAAATAAAGACGATGTGGACGTGTAATTCACAGGATAAAATCAGTACTTCACTGACACCAGACAAAATGGCTACGCCAAGAAAACAGACGAAGTTGGACTTTTTTCTTAAGAAGAAACATGATATAATAGAGAGCAAAGCGAACGCGACAAGACACAGGAACTGCTCCGACAACCCAACAAAGTTGTCGATGAGTTTGCCGGAAAAAGGACGCCGCATCTCATTAATGAAGTAGATAGTATAGTAGGAGCCTATAATATTCTTAATCAAAGTTACCAATAGACCATTGCAATGACGTCACATAAAACAAGCTTTTGTTAATGTTCTGTTTGCCGTTTTTGAAGTCAAAATTTACAAGCACTGTATCGTATTGTATTTATTATAACGTTCCACTTGTTACGCGCGAAATACTTGAAAAAACAATCTGCATATAAAGGCTGCTTTTTGACTTCCAAAATGGCATAGCAATAGCAAGAGTTAGAAGGTGACGTCGCATGCAAAGGGTCTAGCCCCCCAAAAACATTGACTCTAGAAGCGTGCCGGGTTGCGTTATCATAGAGCACTGCGGTACAGTAGTTACAATGACACTAGTCAGTTTCTTCACTCTAATAATTCAATTGGTTTGATTGGTTGTAGAAAGCATTGGGTAATAAAATTGTCCTTTAAAGATGATGTCCATTGCTGAGAGAAGTCTGCGTCATTTTCTAGTTTCATGTGGATTGCATATTGTAAAATAAAACTCCAATTATTTGAGAGCTATTTTTATCAAGTCCCCTTTAGCCCGCTGGTACCATTTGTCTAAAAGTCGTTGCTGCGGGCAGCAAACAAATCTCATAGGACGTACTCCCCTTTTGTGTCTAGTGCTAGACACAAAAGGAGTCTATCTGATGATGTCAGATTTGTTTCCTGGCCGCAGCGACAACCTTTTAATGGTCCCAGCTGGGTATGCTGCACTAAAGGGGACTTAATAAAAGAAGCTCTCATCAGAAGTCACTTTTTTGTTCTTTTCGTGGCAGAAATGATTGGCTGTTTTATTTTACAATACGCAATATACATAAAAACTAGAAAATGACGCAGACTTCTCTCAGCAATCAACATCATCTTTTAACCCAAAACTGGTTCATGGACAACATGAGATCAACAATCCATTTTGGAAAGATGACTTTCAACAGTTTTCAACCTTTGAAGCTCCACTTTAAGACAAGATGCAACAGCGTTCCTTACAACTTTCCTCTCCATCGGTTCAGCCCACAGCCCTTGTGTGTTTTCCTGAACCCAAGCTTCCTGCTGGTAACTGGCCTGGAGTCCAGCAACGACCGACCTAACAGCTTGGCCGTAGCTTGGACAGGAAGTACCAACGTCTGCCACTATAATCTCCTCAAGCAATCCAAAGGTTAGCCAGCTTTTTGTTCGTAGCTTAAGGCCTTTTCACACTACGAAAAATCTCTGTGTGTGTTGTACACGGGTCCGACATGTGTTTAGACTGACCTTTTCACACTACAACATTTCAACACGGCACTGACCCGTGTAGAGTGCTCAACCCGTGTCGAAACTAACCCTGCTCGGGAGGTGAGAGCTCTTAACCCGTGTAGAGAAGTTTGACCCGTGTTAGAACCCGTAGTATAAAAACCTCTGGGTTGAGTTCGACCCGTGTAACTGCGGATCGGAGTGCGCGTAAATAAACTGAAGGTGCAGCCATGTTGGATCGACAGTGGAGTGACACGCCGCAATGCAGTATGGGAGATTTTCCAATTCGATCCGTGCAGAACGACCGGCCAAAACGATCGCACAATACACGGGTCGAAACATTACATGTGTAGCACAAATGCTGGTGTTGCGTTGAGTAGTGTGAAAAGCAGCATAATTGACTTGTGTTGAAATTTTAAGGAAATCTACACGGGTTAGACCCGTGTAGATTTTGACACAGGTCGAACGTACATAGTGTGAAAACGCCTTTAGTGAAAAATAAAAGTGATGATTACTGTTTGACGATTGTAGGTGTGAAGTCATTTCAACATAAGCCATGCACTGAACCCCTTGTGTCCGGCTGTTGTTTAAGGGGTGCTGGTATGCTAAGATTGGGCTGTGCAGCGAAGCGTAAATGCAAACAATAGGCACCACACTGAATAGAGTGGTCCTATTCATTGCACTTGGAGGCCCTCTTTTGTGTGAATGAAAGCTTTGTTTGAAAAAGCTCCATCTATTCATTGCACTCTCATTCAAGAATAGTTGAAACATGAATGGATTGAGTACGCTCAGGAATGCGCGTATAGACGACAGCGTCCAGCTGGTCTTTTTCAAACCGTAGCTATGGCTGTATTCAAGAGGTTAACTCGGGCTGGCCCCAATCAGGATCTGTCGTCCTAATCAAATGCATTCCCCAATTATTTCCCATCAAGATTACCGTAATTTTCGGAATATAGGCCGCGCGGAGTATAAGCCGCAGCACGCAAAAATCTGCAAATTAAGATTTAAAGTTGGCATATTAGCCGCACCGGCGTATAAACCGCACCGCGGCGCTGACGACCGACCACAAAAGTCATCGTGCTGCATAGCGCTCGTATGTAAAATGGTTCCACTATCGAAATCAGATAGAACGAGATAGGCGGAAAGAAAAGGCGAGTTTGGGTTCAATATCGACGTCATCTTACCCGACTTCAATTTAAGTGTCTGGTTCCCGCTATGATATTCTTATTGAAAACGCAATTATCGAGAGTCGGCAAACAGACAAAGCAATCCCACTGGTGGTATACGAGTATCTGTGGACAGCGCCCTCATTCGACGCGCACGGGGCCCAATAAACTTTCATAAGTCCTCGAAATTACCAATTTTGACGGGCTGGATGAGCGTCCGGCCTGGCTGGGTGGGCCGCGCGGCAGTTTTTTTTATTTTGACGGGGCGGGGGGAATATAAAAGACAATGACAACTTTAACCACTAATCTGAGCTCAACAGTCACCAATTGACCAGTGAAATAATAAACAACATGGATTACACAACGATAAAACAGACAAAAACGAACAGACGCACCACACGATTTGTGAGGTGTGAACGGTACTTATGGTACATTTGCAAGTCTATTCGGTCCCTCTAGATTGGTTTCCTATATTTCCAACAAGTGAGTAAAGCGAACGTAAACGGCATCTTATTTCCATCACTGCCTGAACTTTTAAGTTGTATAGTCATGGAGGATAAACACGGCCCGTGCCGGGCATGCCGCGCGACGGCATGAGTGGTTTACCGTGCGATGCGTTGCCGCCATCTTCACCGGCCACGTTGCGTTCACGCCCCGCACGGGCCATTCGGGAAATCACGGTGCGCTATATCGCTGGCGGAAAAAGCGTCAACGTTGTCGATCTCCTTTTCCAAGTCACCCAGTAAAAATGAGTTTGGTTCCGTGGGGCAGAAATGAGTTTTATCATGATTCATGTCATTCTTGCACTTAATAGCCGACTTGTCGAGTTCAATTTGTCTGGAACGTTTTAATTAATTAAGCGATGCAAGGCATAATTGTCGAATAAATCGCAAACAGAACACGCTTCGGTTTCCACGTGTCCGAGTCATCGCAGCACACACATGCACACTGTGCACGATCGTTTGCACGAGGGGAGTTCGTTGTGTTAAGTTGAACAGGCAACGCTACTCCCTCTGGACCATCGCCAAACCGCACACATGGCTTAGCCGGCTTTGGGGGGTTCGGGTTACTGTAGTAAGAGCTACCTGGCTAAAGCTAGCCGCGGATTCGGCCGCGAAATCAGAGCTTGTTTTAGGCTGTGACTGGTTCCCGCCCCAGTGAGAAAGAAGAAAAATAATGCACGGACGGGAACCAGTCTGCTTGGGAATCGAGGTTTTGTGAAGGTTTTTACATGGGGCGCACGTGCCGTGCGGGCTCTAGCGCGATCGCTCATCACGCGCACGGGCAATTACCAGCGCGATCGAGAAGCGCCGTTTTGTAGGATCCGGCAACGGTTTGGTACTAAAAAATTGAGCAATTTGAGGGCTTGGTTCGGCAAGAAGGGCACAACGGCCAAAGTATTAATGGAGCACAGCACAACTGGCCGTGAATAGTGCATTTTTACAAGGGGCATCACGGCAACTAAGCCTTAGGGCATCGACGGCACTGGCCGCCATGGCCGTCGTGAATTTCGAACCTTGTGTGACTGATTTTATTCTTCAACTGTTGCCGTATAAACCGCCCGGAGTAAAAGCCGCAGGGACATTTTTCAGCGTGAGAATCAACGTATAAGGCCGTGGTCTATATTCCGAAAATTACGGTATGTAAGAAATGGACAATGCTCATCAAGACTTGCTTTCAACATTATGCATTGCAAAAATTACATCAATTACTCATGTCCACACCAAAAGAAAGCTTTACGGGATTGCTTTTACACAAACAAAATTTCTAGCCTTGGACCTGGAAGTGACAAAATGGATGCCCATGTCACAACCACGCAAGCATATTACACATAGTTTATGCATATACTATCGATAGTTACATCGTGTTATAGAATTTAACCCTCCGCAGACTGAGGTGGTAGTATTTTACCGTAACTTTTTACTGAATAATCAATGATTTTATTTGATTTTAGTGGATTTTATTTGATAATTGCTGGGGAGGGTTAATTAAACATCGTTTATTTTGAGGAGCCGCCCATAGGTATGTCATGCTATACTGGTAAAATCAATATTGAAAGCTCATCTTGAAATAAATCGGTGACTGAAACATATTTCCATTGCTTTCATGCATGCAACTAGGCAACAGTGATCGACGTTCAACAAATTCCGGTATTAGTAGAAAAAAGGTGAAAGAGAACACCAGGAATGATTTTGTGGAGTTGTTTATGCTTTTGTAGGAGTCTGTTTATTTGATCGCCATCAAAAATACACCCATGTTCTTTTTCAGCACAGAGTTTTGCACCTTTTAGGTGATGTATAAGAAGAGTAAGTTGTAGTCAATGTGATTTAATACCGCAATTTTGTTTGTGAAGCTATAAACCTAAAGTCTACAGCAATCCCTAACGTACCTTGCGATACGCCAGACGATCAGACGGATCCCGTGGAGAAGGGGGGTTTAAACCGTTCGGAAGAGTGCCTGTTGATGAGCCTGACGACCAGTTATAAGATCCAATCATTGCCAAGCTCGGCACGAGGGGATACAAGAGTTAACATGCAGACACGGAGATGACGACAACAACAACAGAATAGACAACGAACAAGGGTTTTATTTGCCCGTAAATTGAGGGGGAAAAAATACACTAGAAATAATGAAAAAATATGGACAACGGGATTAACATATATTCTAAAGTCTTGCTAACGCGAAAATGCTCAGAGAAGACTAATCTCATGGTGCGGAGGGTATTTTTAAGATTTAATTTTTGGAGAAGACTAACCTTCACGGTTAGGAGGATGTTTTTAGAGTGGAATTTTGGAAAAGACTAACCTTTGTGGTTAGGTGGATATATTTAGAAGGAATTTAGGTTTATAGCTTCACACAAAAAATAAATTTAAAAAATATGAAAAAATACACCCATGTTCCTTTTTTGCAACTTTTAGGTGATGTAAGAAGAGTAAGTTGTAGTCAATGTGGATTATACCGCAATTTTTGCAAGTTCAATTTACTATTCATAAGATGGAATTTGCGTCGGGGTGATGTAAATTCAATATTGGGTTTTGCCCTTCACCGACATATTTTTATAAACACTGTAAACTCAGTGTTTTCCCGAGAGATTATTTGGAAAAAAATCACTCGGGTGGGACTCGAACCCACGACCTCCTGCCTTTCCAGTGCAGACGTCTTATATTTTAAGGGGGTGCCTTTAGGCAAATACAAACTGTATGTTGATCTAAGGTCCTCATGGATTTTTCGTGGATTTCGTGGATTTTTCATTTTTGGCCAATCTCACCCCTTATAATGAGATGCATTTCTAGAAAGTGAAAGAAACACATTTTTACAACAGTTGAAGTTTTAGTGATCAAGGAAACCAGGGACAAACCTTCACCTAGTGAACCATATCAGCTTGGTACAGATTTTTAGTTTTTATTCCTAGTTATTCCTATTTTATTTGGATTCAAACTCCAAAAGGTCAATATTGAATTAGCCTTCTGTTGAAAATCGGACCAGTTTGATGATTCATTTGTAGAGGATGAATTTTAACCTGGCAAGGGATGATTGAATTGAGAGAAGTTTTGCAGATACACCGTGTGAAGTGCCTATACTCGAAAAGAGATGAATGGTTGAGAAGAATCAGTGGTATCAAGTCAATGTTTTGGTCAGTCTGCTCTGACTGTCATCAGGAGAATCGTCTCCCAGCGACGTAGCGAAAGGTTGTGGGGGGGGGGGGGGGGGGGCATGGGGGCACACACCCCCCATAAAATAATCAGCGTAACTGAATTAACATATTACTTAGTAATTTCTAATGACAAAGAATGTTTCTTAATGTCATCCGTGGAGAATTTTCAAAATGGAAACCAGCGTACATTGAAAAACAAAACAGATTAACGATTATGCTTACGAAAATGCAATTTCAACTGTAAAGCTATAGAGCTAACTGTACACACTTGCATCTTGCTGCATTGATGCACCGATATGGTAGTACTAACGTGGAAAACCTTTACGAACAACATGAACAGCAATTTCTGAGATTTAACTTTTGGGATTGGCTTTCTTTAACGGGTACCCGGGTACCTGTGTTTTTTTCTCAATCAGATACCCGATTCCCCTACTATGCGTTAATGCACAAGTACCTCCACCCCATTGTAAATTTTGCAAATGGAGAATATAATAGTATTATTAAAGAGCAGCTCCAACGATTCCCAACTTTTCTTGGATTTAATTGAGAAGAGCTATGTCAAAAAGAACAGATACTTGTCAAGATCAGATCCCCATCTTTGATGCCGTTTTTTATGTAAACAAAATTCATTTTTGTTGCCTTTCTTTCTGCTAGTCTATCCCAGTTTCGTGAAAAGGAGAGTGATGCCAAAGCTCATTTACATGTAATGAATATTCATTTCTGACGTATTACCGGTGAGCATGCAACAACGCGACACATACACATGCACATAACACGCATGCGGCTTTCTCCGGTACTACATTATGTTTTTTTCATTTTTCAACAGCACCACCAGCAGCCAATTTGTGGAAATATTTCATAAACTCAAAAGAAAATTGGTAATAATTTCTCGCAAAATAGCACAACATTTAGATGCAAAACAAACATAATTTTGTAATGAATAAGTAATTTATTATATATTGAACACAATAACATTCAATTCTAACACTTTTCAAATTATATGTTAAAAAGTCGTATCCTCATTGACTGATCCCCACAATGTCGCTTCCCAGGTTGTATCGTAAAATTGGGTGTGATCCCTGGTTATACGGCATTCTGACTAGCGCCCACCCGAACAAAGATACTGACAATTTGGGAGACCGCCAACATAGGGCAAGATAGCTTAGTTAGTAGAGTGCCGGTACGGTATTCCGGAGGTTGCAGGTTCGAATCCCGCTCATGCCAGTTTCTTTGTTCACATTGAAACTTTTCAAAACCGTTGGAGTTGCTCTTTAACTGGTTTAATATAAATTTAGCCCCCCCCCCCCCTCCCCCCCCCACTGTAATATCCAGCTGGGTACGCCCGTACGCCAATGTTGTCTTCAGATGACCAGAGCAAACTGACTGGAATGTATGACCCAAATATCAAGTTACCTCTGGCTATTCTCAGAGCCACATTACTTTCTTTTAGAGTTGGTCACTTGATATCAGCAAAACATGTACTTTTTTATCCGTACAAATCCTCGAGTCACATTGGTTAAAGTGATGACCAGACGGACACAAGTCACTGGCGCTTTTGATAATTCAATTAGACAAATTATTTATCACACAAGTCTGAACACCTTTTAACCCCTTGATGAGTGTGGTTGTTTATAATGAAGTGCCGGGTTGGCTTGTGCAGCCAAGTGAAACGAACACAAGTGGCTTGTGCAGCCAAGCATAACATACACAATAATCCAACAATGGATTGAATATGCAGAGAATGGCGTGTATAGACGTCATCTGACCTGGTGGTAATTTTCTTCTTTTTTGGCATCTACATTGTATAGACGTCATCCGGCTTCAAAGGTGTAAGCCATATTGGGATTCATTAGATTTCCATGCTGTTACACATTCATTTAATTCATGCAGTTAAACACTATGTGTCCACTTAGTCGTACTTCCCCAATACGTCCGAGGACAATGCTTTGTGTTTCCTATTGTTCCTTTAATATAACCAACCCCTATAGACTAAGCACGTATCCTTACGTTCGAGGACCGATTTCAACAAAAACGTTCCAGGACTGAAAGGTTTCTTTGTGTTTCCTTTCTTCTCTTGTCCTCGGAGATATATACAGTGCACGTAAACACATACATGTACAGGTTCTGTATACGTCCGAGGACAAGAGGAGAAAGAAAATACAAAGGAACCTTTCAGTCCTCGCAAGTCAGTCTTTTGTTGAAATCGGTCCTCGGAAGTAAAAATACGTGCTTAGTCTATGGGGTTGTAAAGGAACAATAGAAACACAAAGCATTGTCCTCGGAAGTATTGGGAAAGTACGACTGTGTGTGGTCGTGTTTTCCTAATGTACTGTATTACGTTTGAGGACAAGAGGAGTCTTTCTTGTCCTCGGGAGTCGGTCTTTTGTTAAAATTGGTCCTCGGATGTAAAAATATGTGCTTAGTCTATGGGAGTTTTTTTAAAGTAAAGGAACAATAGGAAACACAAGGCATTGTCCTCAGTAGTATAGGAAAACACGATCATAAATCCAGACATGCACATTTTAGTTACCAGTGGTATAAATCGGTGTCCAAAAGTGGCAGGGATGATCAAGATTTTTTTCCCGGAAATCAATTAAACAAAAAATCCTATGGACCATCCCCCATACCTCCCTGGAATTTACGCCCATGTTGTACTTTAATGTCACGATACCATTATGTACATATTTGTTTTTGTAGGGGCAACCTCTCTGTCAAATATCATTTATCCGTTGGCAAAGGAATTCAACACATTGGCGTTGCCACGATTTTTTTCTAGAGGGGGAAAATCACTCGCCAGAAAGCAGCAAAAGGAAGAAATCACCGGCCGTGGAAAAATTGAAAGGGGGACTTTTGCCCACCCCGGATGCCCATGTTGTTAAAAAGAAATTAATTAACAGTAATATGACTTCGCACCTCGGTATCAGTCACTCGGTATCATCAGTCACTTCGGTTAAAGTGATGACCAGACGGACACAAGTCTCAGCTCTGCTCTGCTCTGCTCTGGTGTCCCCCCTTGCTCCCCCCCTACATGTATATTAAAAGCATAACACAAACAATAGGCAAAAAATGGATTGAGTACGTGCAAGAATGTGCGTATAGACGACGACTGACCAGGTGGTCTTTTACAAACTGCGGCCATGATGTCGGTGGCAGACATTTGAAAGTTCTGAGCACGCATGCGCAGTTCTGCACATGAGCGCATAGTTCTGAGCATGCGCACAATTGGTGAGAACAATTAAAAAGGACCAGTATGTCTGCTGCCACCAGCGTAAGCCTTTTTCGGAAATTCAACTGCGCGTGCGCACATCAGATTCAACGATTTGGTTTCGAGAGATAAACAAAGGAGATAATTGCACACAAGTCTAATAAAAAAAGAAGATGGAAACTTTTGTTCGCACAAAAGTAGGAGCATACAAAACATGTTAAACCACAGTGCCGAAAAAAATAAAATTAAACGAACTCTTCTTTAATTTCTTAGGTAACCCGCTATGAATTTGCACGTGTAGGGTGCACCACACTAATTCAAGCTCCATTGACAACAGTGTAAAATCAACAAAGTTCAGGGCCAAATAACCTGTACCCCAGCATCACTGGGGTCTCTACAAAAACAAATGTCACTTATTGTCTGATGTTTTATCTTTCCTTTTCTTTTCTATTTTTGGGGGTTAGCCAATTACATTCTTAATTATTGACACAAAACAAACCCACCTCCCAAAAAGTTATATTTCCCAAGCCGATCAACAGCCATTTTTAACAAGGCATCCCTTTACTTTCTCGGGCAAATATAGGACCCATTTTTCAACAGTAATTTTATCAAGTCTGCACACAGGTGGAAGCCCAGAAACCAGGGAGTTGATGCTGGGCTATGTTTACACAATCCCACAATTTTTGGAGGCACAAACTCTCCATAAATTCGGACATGAATTAGTGTAGTGCACCCTGTATGGTGAACTGTTTATCTCTCGAATCTAAATCGTGAATCATGATGTGAAATTGAAATTGCAAAAACGAAAAACTTATTCCACCTGTTGCCAGACAATTGAACAGCTGCATTTCACTGACAGTCAGTTAACCCACTGTGGGCAGAATAAGTGCAGTGCATGAAATAAGGAAATGAACCATGAGCAAGTGTTTTGACAAAGTAGGAGCATGGCTGATGTTAATAGACTTATTGAAGGCCATCAGATCCATTAAACAGTAGAAATAACCTGATTGAGGTTCCTGGATACATTTGAGAATACTCATCCATAAATAACTTTTTTTATTAAAGGTACAGTATAGCATTGGTAGAGGTTACAAAACAGCCGCATGCAGTGTTCATACTTCAAATTTGTGTGATTCAACATATATACATGAAAAAACAAATTGAAAGGTTCAGCAGCTAAATCCACTATCAAAGTCATGAGAAAAACAGTGACAAATAATTTTGTTCTAATAGTGGTTTGTGTGTACATTCATGGTGTGTTTATTTTGTAGGGCTGTCCCGAATGTAGCAAATATTTTCAAATATTCGATCGTCAATTGAATATTCGAATACCTTTTTGCTGGTTCAAATATTCGAGGAAAAAAAATATTTAGGCACATTCAGATAGGACTCTGATGATATTTGTTTAAAAAAATTACAGCGGTTAGCAGTGTCAAATCCCGCATTTTTCTCGACAGTAAGTTTGGACAGAGCAACGCCGGCGGAACAGGGGGGCTTGGGGGGGGGGGGGGAGGAAATTGGCCCCCCCACTTTTTCCACTTGGGGAAAATGGCCCCCACTTTTGGCAGTTCCGCATAAAGAAAGACATAAAAAAGTGCAGCAGCAGCTGGCTGGCACCGGCACTGCTTTGCTTAATTCCCCTCTTTCAAGAGTGTTCCGGTGCTGTTTGGACAAAGGTTTATTGTTCCTCAATTAATTTGTTTTGAATCACTACAAAAACGCAGGCTGAAGTTTAGTTTCTTGTTGTCAGAACGTGCAACAGGCGCATGCAAAATATTTTGATCAGGTGGTCTATAATATCGATCGCCGCACGTAAAACACAGGCGTGCTTTTTTTTACCAGCGCGTCATGCAGTTGCAGCAAACATCCGAAAAAGACTTGATCGTCGAGTATTGAATGTTCGGTCAAACCCAGTTTCAAATTATCGAATACCAAATTATTCGAAAATAAGCAGCCCTATTATTTTGCCACTGGTTGACACACATATACGTGTGGATTGAAAATTGCCACCATGCCGGTTGACACATATATGTGCCTGTGTATGTTATGCTCGGCTGCACAAGCCTCTTGTTTCCGTTACACTTGGCTGCACAAGCCGGCGTGGTGCCCTGGCGCCCCCCCATCTAAAACCAGAGGTCAAGGGGTTAAAGTCGAAATAAACCACTGCATTTTGGAGGTCTATTTTCCCAAAGATGACAGCATTTCAGACAGAAATATTTCTCAGGATTGGTACTGGTGCCATCTTTATCACTATTATCATTGTAAGACAACAGGCAATTGCTCACGCAAACTTCCTACCACTCGAGCTGAATTCATTGAAACACAACTTTCCCCCATACATGTTGATGTGTTTTTAAGTGGATGATAAAGTTTCGGTGCTTTGGCCACTGCAAAACCTTGCCCAAATTGAATGTTATTAGAGCACTCAACATTGAATGGGGCAAAAGAGGAGTCATGTATTCCTGTGTGCAAAGTATTTACCACCTGGCTGGATGATGTCTACACACATGCAATTCTCTGCATTTTCAATCCATTGTTGGATTATTGTGTAATGTTATGCTTGGCTGCACAAGCCTCTTGTGTCCATTTCTCTTGGATGCACAAGCCGGTACCCCGGCGCTGCATTATAACATCTGGATTCAATGGGTTTCAATTGTCAGAAGAAGATCAAGGCATGGGAGTGCCCCTTTAATAGTCACTCCCCTTTAATAGTCACTCCCCTTTAATAGTCACTCCCCTTTAATAGTCACTCCCCTTTAATAGTCACTCCCCTGTGTAACCCTGGAAATCTAACGAATCATCCAATATTAAATGATGCGATGATTAACAATTAATCATCAGTCCAAGACACTGCCCCTTTAATAGTCGCCCCTTTCCGTAATTACTCCCAGAAGTACAAGTGCAAGTAAACTAATAAACCAATGAAACGATGTTGTGATGATGAACAGTTAGTCATGAGTCAGTGACAGTGACCCCCACAATTGCCATTTCCAAATCATTGACTTTTGTGCTAGTCATCAGGAGGCTCCGTTGGTTAAAGGTGCAGTGCAGTGCCCCTGACCATCACAGCAAACTGGCTAGGTTGTGGTATTTGAGCAATTACTTTTAATGAAATTCAAAAATGCACCTGTTGTGGTATGAGGCATCTTTAATAGTTTCATGACCTATAATTAAATGGAAGTAGGGGGTAAAAACTGGTGTAGTTGAGCTGCAGAGTGGGGGGGGGGGGGGGGGTAGAAAGATACTTCTCACACACAAAATCCCTTAATTTCCTTTGTACTTTCCCTCTTAACCCTAACCTTCCCTAATAACCTGCCAAAATCAAACACCCCTTTGTGTTGAATTGTGTGTGATTGGGTACTGTAGAGCCTTGGCACCATCACTTTGCATGGGACTTGAAGCCCTGATTGTGTCTAAGTACAAAGAATGTGCCATTGGTTTACTACACAGTGTTGGAGTTTGTGTGGTTAGGGAAGGATTCTAGTAAAAAGGCTTGGGCTGTTAGGGTTAATTAATGAAATTGTTTTGAGATTTTTCAACAGTTTCAAAACAATTCCAAAACAATTTCCAAAAGTGAAACAAAATATTAATGAAAGCATGCCTGAAAAATAGAAAGCATCCTCCCAAAAAATCTTTAGTTCAGAATGCATGCAAGTGAACACTTTATCTCCATCCGGGATGCTTTTCAGTGTGTTTTGCATCCATTCTGTTGTAGAGCTGTGGGTGAATTACAATACAAGTCAAACACACATGGACCGTAAAATGCACTTTAAAGCCCGGTTCATACTTCATGCGAATGCATTAAGGTAACGGAGAATGTCACAATGAAACTTCAATTGTTGACGTCATGAAATTCGCTTCGCATTCGCATGAAGTATGAACCGGGCTTTATACAGAAAGCCATATTTTAGGGATATGTATACATTTGTATCCTTATCTGGCAGTAGCACTACCCTTGCAGATGATATACAACCTGTACCTTCAACCAACCTAAACTCAGACGGTAGTCTGGCCTTAAATGTAGTGTACATGTTTTTTCAATGTTGCAATTTTCAGAAATGGGCGGATTTAGTGGGGGTTAGTATTTTATAGGAAATATCATTCCACTGACCTGTTCAAAGTTTGGCGTTGTTGGATGGCGAAAAAAATTAGAGAAAAACGGCGCTCGTTTTCAACCGTAGTCAAGGCGCGCGTGGCTACCTGGACGCGTGACGCGCCCTGAATGCCAGCATGTCCGGGGCGCGCCACTCATCCGGGTAGTCACGCGCGCCTTGACTAAAGGTATTTCCAGCTGGAAATTGTTGGAAAACGATATACATTTCCACTTTTCTTGACAACGACAGCACACCTGGTGCCGTCATTTCACAGGATGATTGGAACTACTATCAACTTACAGTCTAGTAAGGTATTTCGTAATAATTCAGTAAAAAAGAGGATTACCAATCGTGTACACTAGCGTTAACAATCACATCCTCAATAAATCCCTGTACTGTGTCTCTTTGACAGATTCTGTCGGTAGTACACTCAAACACAGCACTGATGCAGCCTCTGCAGTTTTGCTCGGTGCCCCACTTCTCTTTTGTCTATAGGCAATTTCACACTGTGTACGTTCGACCCGTGTCGAAATTTTAAAAATGTCAACACGGGTCAATTACGCTACCTTTTCACACTGCTCAACGCGGTTTACACTGGTCGAACTCAACCCAGAGGTGTTTTCAACACGAGTTGAACTTCTCTACACGAGTCGAGAGCTCTCAACCCACCTCCCGAGCAGGGTTTAATAGTTTCAGCCCGGGTTGAGCGCTCTACACGGGTCAGTGCCGTGTTGAAAATGTTGTAGTCTGAAAAGTCAACACATGTCGGACCCGGGTAACACAGAGATTTTTCGTAGTGTGAAAAGGCCTTTTGTTGTTGACTGATTTCTTTCCAACTGTTATTATAGACTTGTTTTCAGATATGATTTTTGTGTGGGTGTGTGTATTTAAGTACAGAACTATTTTTAAAAATTGGCCAACAAATTTTTTAATTTTGAATGTGTCCAATTTCTCCACACCTTTAACCTCTTTTGTCCGGCTGTTTATTAATGAGGTGCTGGTATGCCAGTACGGGCTTGTGGAGCCAAGCGTATTAAATGCAAGCAATAGATGTGCAGGAATGCGTGTATAGATGACATTATTGTTATTACATTATTATTTTTCAAACAACGGCCATGGCCGTCGTCCGTATACAGACCACCTGTGACATATGTAACCAAGAATATTTATTTATTCACCGCCAAAAAGTTGTATTCCACTGTTAACAGTGTAATGTTGCAATCCTCGATCTGGAGGTGGGTTCATTGCATTACTATGGGGGAGGGGTGGTGTGGGGGCTACTACATGCTATGTCCCTAGCCTTAATTTTGGGCTGCATTTTTGCAGTTTAAAGACTCAGACCAATTGTATTTCCTATATAACCCTCTGTGGATTTAGCCATAGGGGTGTCTAGGTGTCTTTTGAATACCCTGTTTAAATTTTTGAACAATTTTGACACCCCGGTTTTATTTGACATTTACATGTAAAAGTATGACAAATTTTAAACGCCCCATTTTTCAATTTGTAATGAAATTGGACGTACACTCTGTTTCAAAATCTCAGCTAATTTTTGGTATATATATATATATATATATATATGAAATAAATTCAGGATATGAGTTAAATCAACTTTGGCATATTTATTTCTGGACAGACTGTTTCGTGCCGTGTGGCACTCGTCAGCAGAATGACTTAGAATATCATGTAGCATTTTCGTACGTATCAAAATATGCGTGCGTTGCGCGTTTCACAACGAACGAAGCGTGTCACTTGGTACGTTATTGCACTTAGTGCGCACGCTATGTCACTGAACTTAGTACGCACCTGTCCCGGTGTCTACACTTAGAGATGATTTCGCTTCTCTTATTTAGTGTACCTAGGTTAGGTTTGCATATGATTATGTATTTCTCCGCTATACACAAATTGCATCTCTTATTTACATTAGAGTATGGTAGCGCTCTTTGGATAATGTCCCATTTGATTTCAAAGTCCTTTTCTTCGTCCTTCAGGGTCCATGGATATATATATATATATATATCCTAGAAAACTGTGTGCACTCCCTAGTGTGACCCCTGCAAGTTATTTCTAGTGCAGTTTACATTGAAAAAGCATTTAGGAACCAAGTTTGTCCGAGCAGGTGATCTCAGTATTAAGTTTCCTTTTTTTTTTTTTTGTGTTTAAAAGATCTGGAGCACAAGCCTGATATCGTGTGGCCATTTGGGAGTGACATCACCTGCCTTGCTGCATCACCGTGCACGTCGCTTCTTGCCGTGGGTCACCGAGACGGTACCCTGACCGTCTATGATCAACACATGGGTAAGGGCAATACATGTAGTACCGGCAATCTGAAGTCTGAATAGACTGTGATTGGCTGTGATGACAAACGCCCACTTTTGGTCAAGTTGTCACAGCTGAGAAAAGTTCAATTACAGGAGTTAGGTGGATGGGTGGATTGCAATAACTTCTCTCACAGCTGTCTTTGTGCCTTAGCCGGACTAAGAAGCTGTGTTGCCAGGTGTTTTTCAATAAGACCAATGTGATGACAAGGTCTAGGTGTTAAGCTGGTCTTAGAACCGCTTGCGTACGGATGACGCCATATGGCGTCAAAACAAAAGTGCCACCAGGCCGGATGACGCCATTTGCCGCCGTTTGTGCAGTTTCAATCCATTGTTGGATTATTTTGTATGATACAGTTGACTGCACAAACACATTGTAGCGGTTCGCTTGGCTGCCAGAACCGCCGCGACACTCCAATGTCTTCTGTAAAATACCGTGCCCAAGGGGTTAAAATAGCTGGTCTATGTCTAGCTTATTACTATGGTTTGGTTTTCCCATGAAGCAATATAATGTAGTACCGGTATTTGGTTTGGGCTGGAAGTTTTTAGAAATGAATGGATTTGGGGGTTAGCATTTCATAGCAAATACTGTAACACTGACCTGTTTAATGTTTTGCGTGTATAGGCAGTTATGCCCAAAATTGTTCATACTCTATGAAAAATCTGGTAGTTTGCTTTTCTCTCATACATAAAAGCTGGATTGGCGGAACTTAGGATTTACGTAATGACTTTTAGTAGGCACGTACAAATCTACATATATTTTGGTTTCACATCATTAGCATAAAAGTAGAAATAATAAATAAAATGATTCACGATACCCCGAATTTGGCATGGGTATGAATAATTTGGGGCATAACTGTAGATGCTGGGAAAACTGTTGTAGTCTGGTTCCCTGACCCTATTTCAGACAAAACGGAGTAATTAATAGATGTCAGGGAATTATCAGCTCATGGAACTAGACTCGCTGGCTTGCACCCATTCACGGATGTGTAACCAATTGCCAAACATAATGTAGACTAAAAAGTTGGTAAACTGGAAAATAATACAAAAATTCAACTTTTCTTGAAAACGACAGCACACCAGCCGCCGATTTCACGAAACCTTGCGCAATTGCGCAACTCTACTTACGCCACAATTTATTGCTAAAGTTGCGCAACATCTGTGATATTTTTAAAATCGATTTCACGAAAGTTACGCAGTGCGTAAGTCGCTGACTTGCGCCACAAATTATGGCGTAACTTACGCACTCGTTTTAGGTGGCTTAAGTTGTTGGCACAAAACACCGAAATGATGACTTAGCTAGCTGAGCGTGAGCACAGCAGAGCCGTTAGTTGTTCAAATCATCAATTGAATTCACTAGATTATTTCAGAGAGTAATGAAATGATCATCCGCTGCAGGTTTACCTCTGAGATATTTCCGAAAGTTGCCATCAATTTTTTTTCGGAGCGATGTTTCAAAAGGGAAAAGTTTCAAAATGGCGCCCCACAGTTCAATTTTACTACTGTTCCATGTATTTTTATTGTTGTACTAAAACAGTCGTCGTAAAAGCGGCATTCAGCCTCGTCCGCGATGTATAAATAAAACATTGCGCAGCTACGCACTGTTTCGTGAAATGGATCGCAAGGATGTAGCGCAGTTGCGCAACATTTTTATAGCGCAAGTCTTACGCAATAACGTAAGTTGCGCACGGTTTTGTGAAATCGGCTGCAGGTGACATGATTTTACAGGATGCTTGAGACTATTATTTACTTACAGTAAAGTAGGGTATTTCATAATAATTCAGTAGTTTTGTTTTTTTGATGTTTGCAAATGTTGTATATTTACCTTCAACTTTATTGCACGTGGTTTTTTTTCCAAGCAATTTGTCATGCAGTAAAAGTTAGAAGGGCCTAATGTTCTGATCCTAACAATCTTTTTGAAAGGCTAAATGACAGAAAAGCAAAACTAATAGGATTGAAAACACAATTGACATCATTTGATGTAGATTTTTGTCCATAAATTTTTTTGCCAGTTTTGTGTAGCCAATTTTCTGAGTTGAATTTCTAAGAAATGAATTTGGATGTCTGTGCTGCAATTTGTGTATTCCCAATTTTGTTATTCTGGAAGGACAATCAGGGGTAAGATTTCTCCAGATTTTTCCTAATTTCAGTTTTTTTTTGTGAGATGTCTTCCAGATTTTCCGGAAGATTTTTTGGTCCAGAAATTGTTTTTAATTATTTCAAGATGACCTCCACGACCTGAAACAGACTTCTTTTAATTCTGATGACCCTATTTTATGGAATTTGGAACCGTATCTTTCGGTAGAATATGCAGTTTTCTTATGCATTTTTCAGCAATGCCATGCAAATGAATTGCCTCAATGTTTCTCGGTTTTTTTCATTTTTCTTAAATTTCAACCATGAACAATCCAGAAGTCTGCAATGGGAATCTTTTCTGACAAGTTTCTTCAAGATATGATGTGGTTGCTTCATCATAATTTTCTTCTCCTTTCTGCCCTCCACTCGCCAGGCCTGCCCCAAGCAGTTCAGAAGCTGTCATCAAGGGGTGAAGTCTCTCACGTCGACTTCCTCAATCCCGCCATCCTACCCCCTGCACAGTCTCCCGAGGGCCCCTTCTCTACCCCGGACGCTTATGTGATGGCGTACTGTAGCGACGGCAGCGTGTCGGTGGTGCGGTGCGGTTACGAGGCCCCTGGAACAGTACGAGTTGTCGAACCACCACCCAGGGATCACTTGGAGAGGGTGGTGTCTGTGCAGCTACTGACTGGCATTCCACAAGTGGTATGTCTGGCTGTAAGGATGTTGAAGCACACGGGGTCCCAGACAACATATTGTTGGGGTAATCGGGGGGGGGGGGGGGGGGGGGGGGGGGGGGCGTCAATTTCATGGAGTTGCTAAAGCAGTGATGTAGTCGAGACCATCACAAGACACTGCAAGACCAACACAAGACCTTTAGTCTTAATTCAAGTCTCAAGCTATTCAAATGAACTGTAATAGAAGCATTCCTTTGACGTGGTTTATGCCTGTTACTTGTGCTTGTAACAAGCTGGTCTTGTGCCTGGTCTTGTGTGACTGGTCTTGTGATGTCTCATCAACTACATCACTGTTGCCAAGTGCCAATTTTTGCTAAGTAGGGAAACGTTTTACTTTTAGCAAAACCGGTAAGCAGCCTGCATTGCATTTGATATATATTGTCTGTGACTGGTTCCCACCTGATTTTTGCTCTGCTAGAAAATTCACTAAGCAATATGTGGGAATTGTTCAAGTGAAATTGTTCAAAACACATTTTGTATAATTTAACAGAAAACGTGCGAAATCTGAGTCGGAAAAAAATTGTTAAGTTAACTCCCAAACAGCGATAGGTAATTAAAGTAATAGTTTCAATTCAAGCTTACTGCAGTTACTGCGTTAAAAATAAAGTTCTATTCAATTCAGTTGAACTTTTTAGTGCTTTTGGAGCATATTTCATCCTGTAGCATTTGACACCATAATATCCTCCATTGGATGTGTACTATATGAAAACCCAGATTGACCACGGCTGTTATTGATGGGGCTGGCTGCCAAGAATGGGCTGTGCAGCCAAGCGTATATAGGCACCGCACCGAATAGACTAGAGTGGTCCTATTCATGGCACTATTCATTGTAAAGGCAGAAGGTTTCTGGATGGGGTTTCTCACAGGGATGTATTCGAGTCCATCACAATTATTCCCTGCAAGTCCATCACAAACCCTCCAGTCCTAATTAATTCCAATCATAAGCTATTCAAATGAGCTTTGACAAAGGCAATTCTTTGTCATTGTTTGTCCAGTTACTTGTGACCAGCTTTATGAAAGGACTACGTGACTTGACTTGCAAAAGTACTTGTGAAAGGACTTGCAGGGACTCGACTACAACTCTGGTTTCTCAGCCCAAACCCCCTCCCTCAAACGGTTGGCAAAGGAAAGCGATTGAAGCAGCACCTTTGAATGAAAAACATTGTGTATTTTTAGTCTTGTGAAATACCTTCCGGTCTAGTAAAATGTTTGGGCTACGAGCCCGGCTGTCTAGTAGATTTTTAGCTGACAATGCGAGCCCTGAGGTAGTGTGAAATGTTCGTTGTGTTCCCATCGAGGACAACTCCATGATAAACGGAGGCTGTTTTTAGCGGGAAATTGGACTTCCTTCCGTGGCTTTACCACATGGAATTCCCAGTCCTGCTGTCGCACTGACTCAACGTGTGTAGTTGGGTCATACACTGAGAGAGGAAATAAACCGTGGGTTCATTTGGCTGTAAGTGTTTAAAGGGATTGGTGCAGTCTGCCACCTCAAAGTGATTATAGTCATGTATGGTGCACATTTTTAAATTTATTTTTATTTATTTTTTATTTTTTTGTATTTAATTTTTTTTCTTTTTCGGGGCAATCTGATCACTGCACTAGCACTTGGGGCCCAGTTTGAATTGAGAGAATATGACGAAGGAAATTTCAGGTTTAGTAGTGGGGGTGGAAAACCCCAGAACAATTGTTCATGGAGGAAACCCACGCAGTCGCGATCGGGTAGGGATTGAAAAGCCAATCCGCATACATGTAGTGCACCTGGACAGGAATCGAACCGGGGTCACCAGAGGTGGAGGGCAAGGAAAGAACCACTACACTAACCTATTGTCTTTATATAGCTGGCTGATAGTATTTAAACATGTCAGGAAATATGGCAACAGACCAATTCATGAAGCCCCGCCACGTGATGTATTTGCAATTACAGTGGAACGTCGCTATACCGAACACCGCTATACCGAACACCGCTATACCAAACACCGCTATACCAAACATTCGGCTATACCGAACACCGTCCTTCGCTCCCAAATTTTCTGTACAAAACTTAATGAACATTGTTGGCAACGGATTAAAAAATGTAGTGGGCATTTGGGCTGTTTGAAATTCCCAAGCGGCCGCAGCTTTATGTTGAAGAGTGACAGGTGGCTATTATTTCCCCAAGGAATACTTGTAGAAGGGAAAAGCCAACTGTTGCTTTAGAATTCGGTAAGCTTCAAAGTATGAACATAATTACATAATTCAATGGCCGGCACATGTTTAAAGTCGTCCTTAAGTAACCGGCGGCTAAAAATCGCTATACCGAACGATCGCTATACCGAACAAAATTTGTGGATCCCGCGAAGTTTGTTATAGCGGCATTCCACTGTATACTATACCTCATACATATTCATCACCGAGAGCCGAATTCTCACTGGTCCATTCACCATTATAATATAATTAATACAGGTTCTTATATAGCGCTTTTAGCAAGATCAAAGCGCTTTACGGATATTATTACCCCTGGTCATCGGGCCCATTAATCATTCGTGAAACCTCAGCTCCCTGGGGAGTATACAGCCCCGGCTGCTATTTTAAGCGCACACGGGCTAATCAAACACATAACCATCACTGCCCTCACAGGTACCCATTTACTCCTGGGTGGAGAGAAGCAACTTGTGACAAAGTGCCTTGCTCAAGGACACAAGCACCATGACCCCAGCCGGTCTCGAACCCACAATCTGCAGTATCACCAAAATCTTGAGTTCTATACACTAAGCCACGAGGCCACAGCGCTCCACACGTGCCAGCCACTATTTTTGCTGTTTACCAAGCGCGGACACGAGTATTTACGAACAGGGTAAATACATGTATGCATGCGTAGTAAACTAACACATGGGTTACCCGTGCAAACAGTCTTGTATGTGCTTTACGAAGCAATCTTGGAACTGTCGCACATGCCTAATGTGGAAAAATGGCAAGAATCAGAACAGCTTCAGGAACAATTTGTGAAACAATTGCCACGCGTGTACAATTGTATAATTTCTTCATTTCTAGTATTTATATTTTTTTTGGGGGGGGGTGGGAGGTGGGCATAATGATAGTGATATTCATATAGTATATCTGCAGGAAGGCACTCCTTGAAATAAGTGCTAAAATTTGAACTGGAAAGCCTTTATTTTGAAAAGGAAAATTGACATTTAAAATAATGTGTACTGGATACAATAAGGAGTCGGATCTAATCAAACTTCAGGGCATGCAAAATGCAACAATTTTGGCAAAGAGAGCAACCATAAGCTTAGTAAATCTATTGTGCATTCATATACATACTTCCTAACTCTTTCACATAATTATGTCCCACTTCTCTCTCCAGAGTTTGGCTTTCAAATTTGCCACCTGTGGTTTGTTAGACGGATGTGAGCTCTTCTGACTTATCCCCCCCACCTGTCATATTCTGGCCCCGATCCAAACTTCCCTGTGACTTTGATCTCGAGAGGATATTATTGTGTTTCTGTCCCCCCCCCCCCCCTTTTTGCAGGTAGTGGTGGTCCGCGGAGATGGTGAAGTGAGTCTGGTCGACGTCCGCAGGGGCCATGCACTGTGTATTGTGGCGTTGCGTGCAGCCGACTGCAGGCTGAGGGCTGTGGTCCCGCCGGTCTTGACGCCTGCGGCTAACGCGCACATGCTCTATGTCAAAGGTATGATAGGCAGGAAAGGTGTACTGATGTATCCGTGCTATTTGAGAAACTGTGATTGCTGATTTTTTTTAACGAGAGGGGATGAGCCCCGCCCATCAAGTGGTAATGCCGCCGTGACGTCATCCCGGGAACCCGGCTGGCTGGTGGATGGTCGCCCATGACTCGACATGTACATGGAGTACAGTACACCGAACGTGCGTTGCATTGACATGCACGGGTGTACGTGCACTGTATATATAGAAAGGAAACACAAAGAAACCTTTCAGTCCTCGAACGTAGAGTCTTTTGTTGAAATCGGTCCTCGAACGTAAGGATACGTGCTTAGTCTATGGGGGTTGGTTATATTAAAGGAACAATAGGAGAAACAAAGCATTATCCTCGGACGTATTGGGGAAGTACGATTTCCAACGATTATTGGTCGATAATTGTTGGAAAACGATATAAATTTCCACTTTCCTCGAAAACGGCAGCACACCAGGTGCCATGATTTCACAGGATGCTTGAGACTGCTATTTACTTCGTCTAGTACGGTATTTCGTAATAATTCAGTAGTTTCGTTTTTTGATGTTTGCAAATGGTGTATACTACCTTTAACTTTAAATTGCAATGTACTGTATGTCATGGTTGTACTAATGTGGTTGGTTATTTTGCAGTATCACTAGCTGAATGCAGTCGTCTTCTGTGTAACCTTTCTTTAGGACACTAAATCAAGGAATGACCTTAAAATAAGACGGGTCATTATGTTGATACACTCTTAGGTTATCATTTTTGTTATTTGCACAACATGCAGTGTAATCGTAGGGCGTATATTCAAACCCTGTTCTCGAGTGACTCAGGTCACCGATTTCAAATAAGAAAGTGCATGTCAGAGTACTCGGTGGTGCCATTGATGATGGCGATGCCCATGAACGATGCAGTCAAAATAATCGCCTCAGCTTTTATGTCGTTTAATTGTCTGAACGAAGTTGACAAGTTGAAAACACAGATGATCCAATATTTCCAGTTGCTGCAACTTCTCTTCGAAAAAAGCATTCCAGGATCCGAGGATATATGAACGTTCTGCGTTGTCAGTCATCGTTGTTCTTCTTGTTTTTCATCCACTTCCCAGATAGCGGGGAGTGAAAATCCCGTTCGCGAACGGTGTTTGCGTATTGGTTCTCGACATTCAATACCCTGTTGAGATTTTGAAGGTTTGCATGGTGAAGATAACAATAAAGGGTTTGCGGTAACACCAGGTGAAATCGTATCTCTCTTGTGAGTTTTCAGGGTTCCCACCGCATCCTGGAAATCAGGGAAAACCTGGAAAATGAGTTTTGCTTTTTTCAGTCGGGGGAAAAGTCAGGGAATTTGATTGACCCAAAAGAGAAAGAGGACAGCCTGTAAAATTTTGTCTCGTGGCCAAACAGCGCATCCACTGGATAATTGGCTATGGTGGCTCTTTAGTGTGGAAGTCCCTCTTTATCTCTGTTTCAACAACATTGAAAACGTGTCAAACTGGATATAGGTCGAAATAATTATCCTGGAATTTTGTAAATTCATCAGGGAAAACTCATGGAAAAAATCAGAGAATTTTGTTTTCATAAATGGTGGGAACCCTGTTTGTGTGGTTCTGAAACGAACTGAGAAAACTCTACCCCAGTTTTCATGTTCAGTCAAAACGAGAACGAGTTTCCAATACGCCCATATATAGATTATGCAGTTTTTGTATTTAAAAAAAAAGTTTATATTTTCACCTGTTTTTCTTGACATCTACAGGTGTGAAGGAAGCTAGTGAAGGGTCAGCGGACATGGCGAACGACAACAACATGTTTGTCTTTCCGCTGCGTTCCTTCCCCGCCCTGGACCCATTCATGAAAAACCCCTCAGACCCCCGGCCATACAGCGTGCACGTCACAGTCCAGAAGCGGTTTGATTCGCTGCTCTCTAAGAGGTAAACTTTGATTTCATGATACAAAGTTTAGAAACTCAAACATTTTCTTTTACGTTGACTCAAAATCAAGGATAGGTCACATGAGGCTATTTTTATAGAGTGATTGCTTTTTTTTTATCTGGGGCAAATTTCATCGAATCCGTAACGGTTAGCAAAAACATTGCCGCTAACTGCAGCAGAAAATTCTGCTCTAATGGTCAGCGTATTTTATGTGTAAAGCCGTGTTTCCATTTTACTTTTTCTTCCGTGACCTCGTGGAAACTTTTATAACCGCGACAGAACGTTTATTTGCCTTGCGAGGCAGGCAGAATGTCACACGTTGTGGGGACTGTGCGCAATCACCTTTGACCTGAACAGGATAGTCGCAGTACTAGCGTAATTTTTCGCGCACAAAAATCGCTCAAATATGCCATGTTTCAAGCAGCGAATGGACGAAAAACGTAGTTGTGTGCACGTACAGGGTCATCTGTCTGTTCGCTTGGCTGCAAAGTGCTAGTGCAATGTAATCGCATGTGGGTGTACTATACACAAAAAGAACCAAAAACCATACCACCATTTCCGTGCTTACGCTAGCCATATATCGCTGTGTATTTGACGTAATACAGGAAGTTGCATTGTTTACACAGTTCCGCGTGGTTGCGGTTGTTCTACAGTGAGGGGCTGTTTCCATTGGACTTTTTATCGTCCCTGATGACTTTCTGCGGCCGCGCGGATATCTTAAGCGACTGCTTTCGGCCTGGTGTAACTCTAGCTGTACCTAGATGTTAAACGAAAAGCTATTCTAATATAGCTTTTCCCTTTTTGTTTATAACTTTGGAATTCTTTGTATATAGTGCAACTTTCCCATCTTACAATCTTCCCTGCTTCAAGAGGTACAAATGTAGGACCTCTTGTATCTTTGAATTTTGTTTTTGTACATGTCCACACCGCAAGTGGCTTTTAGCCTTGTTTGGGACAAACTTACATAAAAAATGCTTACATCTCATAAAGGATTCTGTGCTTACAGCATTTAGCACAGAATCTCTGTACTAGTGCTGCCAGTACAGAGTGGTAATTACAAGTACCAGGTTAGAAGAGCTGTGAAATTGGGGCAAGGTTGTTAAAATCCACTCAACCGACATCTGGATTGGTAAAATCATGACTGTGGAAATCCAATCACCTACACACTTGTCCCTGTAGTAATGGAAAACACATTATATACTCACGGGTTTAAGTAGATCAGGTCACTTTTGTCTGATGTAGTTATTGCAAAACACTGGACAGCAGCGGGAAATGATTTTGAAGCTTGGAAACGACTACCTTTAGGAAATCTATTCCAGCTGGCTGCTGGACAGAACACGGTTTCATGAAGCTCCTTAACCCCTTATGTCCGGCTGTTATTGATAGGGGGATGGTATGCCAAGAACGGGCTGTGCAGCTAAGTGTAATATTATGCAAACAAGAGGCACCACACTGAATAGAGTGGTCCTATTCATTGTACTTGGAGGCGCCCCTTTCGTGTGAATGAAAGCTTTGTTTGAAAAAGCTCCATCTATTCATTGCACTCCCATTTAAAAACAATATAGTTGAAACATGAATGGATTGAGTATGCGCAGGAATGCACATATAGACGACAACCGGCCAGGTGGTCCTTTTCAAACCGCAGCTATGACCGTTGTCCGTATTCAAGAGGTTAACAGATATATTGCATTGCAGATTATTCAATCTAAAAATACATATACATTTTCAAAGCGAACAAAGAAAACTGGCAGGGGCGGGATTCGAACCTGTGACCTTTGGAATACCGGACTGGTGCTCTATCAACTGATGAGCTATCTTGCCATATTACATTCTATATAAAATTAGATATAGACGAGAGCTATATGTCTGTTTCCTAACAGAACATAGGGCTTTTCCATATTATTTGCTATAATGTCACTTAGAATATTGCCTACTAATGAGAAATTCGACTACCCACCAAGTTTCGTGACAATCCGACGGATCTACCAATTTATATGTGTCTATAAATTACGCCTTTAATAACGTCATTATGATGTTCTACATCAATCGCCTCTATTTTTTACATATTATTTATGACCTAACAAACTTATTTCAAAAAGAATTTCTAAAGTAGTTTGTTATGTTGACGGGATATGGCTTACAGATTCAAGAACGTAACCATGTTAAAATCATATTCAATTACCGGCCTTTTAACATACCAGGTTTCACCCTAATCGGTCCAACAACT
Source organism: Hippasteria phrygiana (assembly GCA_037893225.1). NCBI lineage: Eukaryota > Metazoa > Echinodermata > Asteroidea > Valvatida > Goniasteridae > Hippasteria > Hippasteria phrygiana. Next base: position 516,175 of record JAZGUH010000502.1, read on the forward strand.
GTCTAGATATGGCCCCTTTTAAAAACGCACCTTTAAGGTGACGTCACGTGACACATAATGACATCATCATGATGTCACTTCGGAGTTTGCATTCTTGTGACAATATCTGTATACCCACCCATTTTCGTGACGATCGGATGTACCCTTATACGTGTTTCAAAAAAGCACATTTTTTTATGACGTCCTCATGACGTCACACATTTTTCACATTTATATACAATTATGTATGATCTAACAAACCTATTACAAAACGAATTTCTAAATTAGCATGTTCTGTTGATGATATATGGCTTTAAGGTCCAAAAACTTAAACAATACTATAAAATCGTAAGATGACGTCATCATGACGTCACATCAATTTTCATCTATAACATGCTCACCTACCAGCCTACCACGTTTGATCTAATCAGACCTATGGTTCTCTAAATATAGGCCCTTCAAAAATGCACCTTTAAGATGACGTCATGTGACACGTGATGACGTCATCATGACGTCAGAGCAATATGCACGATTTCAGCACAGGGTCTCAGTCTACGCAATCTTTCATCAAGATGAAAGATCTGTTTACTGGCAAAAGCGCCGGCGAGAATGAAACGTGCATTGCCTATGGGATTTTTGATATCGCACGATTTGCGATGTCCCTTCTGAGCCACCTTACACCATTGGTACACGCTGCATGCACTGCAGAGCTGCGTGTATCACTTTGTATTGCACCCTGCCGGGCCTCACACACTCCACACTGACTTTGCTCGTACAGCGCAACTCCACACACGTTTACGTTGGATTGTAGAAACGTGCAACATGACACCCATGGTTACACTGCCTTCCCAGAATTCCTTTGTTATTATATTGTTTGGGGGCTAAATATTGAAATGGGTATATTTTGACGCTGGAGTGAGCTATGATCATAAGAACTTGGAATTAGGTACACAAAAATACAGTGTATAACACTTCCGAAGGTTTTTGTCATAAGAGATTGCTAAATATACCAAATTTTGACTTGAATTTAATGACCTCTAGATGACGTCATCATGACGTCATCATGACGTCACATGAATTTTTTTTATCTGTAACAAATCCTGGCCTATCAGCATTAAGACTGCACCTAATCGGACTTACGGTTCTCTAGATATAGGACCTTAAAGTGTGCACCTTTAAGATGACATCACGTGACCCACGATGACGTCATCACAACTGTACTTGTCGAAGCAAACATTTGCAACGTGGTCTTGGCCTGGATCGAGTTTGTAGTCAATCTGATCAATGACAGTGTAAGTTTTTTAGTGTATAATGAAATTTGAAACATTAAAAAAATCGTAGAAAATCAGCCGATGACGTCATCATGACGTCCTTCGGATGTTGCATGCTAGTGACAATATCTGCCTACCCACCAATTTTTGTGACGATCGGACCTACTCTTATATGTGTTTCAAAAAAGCACATTTTTTATGACGTCACGATGACGTCATACATTTTTCACATTTATATGTAAGTATCTATGATCTAAAAAAGCTATTACAAAAAGAATTTCGAAATTAGCATGTTCAGTTGATGAGATATGGCTTAAGGGTTCAAAACTTTAAAAATTACTGCAAAATCTATGATAACGTCATCATGACATCACGTCGATTTTCATCTATAACACAAGCCGGTCCACCAACAAACCAAGTTTGAGCTCAATCGGACGTAGGGTTCTCTAGATATAGGCCCTTCAAAAACGCACTTTTGAGATGACGTCACGTGCTACGTGATGACGTCATCATGACGTCAGAGTAATATGCACGAGTTCAGTACAGGGTGAAAGTCTATGCAAACTCTCATTAAGATTGAAGTCTGTTTAATGGCAAAAGTGGCGGCGAGAATAAAACGTGTGCTTTGTCTATGGCATTTTTGATAGAAGAACAAGAAGAAGGAGAAGAAGGAGAAGAAGAAGAAAAAAATAAATAAATAAATAATCAGAACAAAAACAATGGCTTTTCCGAAAAATTTTGGAAAAGCCAAATATATCGCACTGTATCTCAAAAGGCTGAAGTAACCTGTGAAGCGAAGACGAAGAAATGTTCAGTTTTAGAGGTTGGAGGAAACCTGAGAAGATTGTTGTGGGGAATCAGGCAGGGACTAAAAACCCAATCTGCATGTTGGCCTCTGGTAGGATTTAAACCCGAGGCACGGGGGTGGGGGGGGGGGGGGGGGGTGAGGTAAAGTATGACTGTACTAACCATACTACCTCTTGAATACAGACGACGGTCATACTGACGTAGTCTGAAAGAGACCACCTGGCCTGTTGTCGTCTATACGCGCATTCCTGTGCATACTCAAGTATTTTCGGGGCTCCGATCGAGTGCGATGAATAGGACCACTCTATTCAGTATGGTGTCTGTTGTTTGTGTCTACGCTTGGCTGCACAGCCCGTCCTTGGCATACCAACCCCACCATCAATAACAGCCAGACTCCAGGGGCCTGTTTCACAAAGCACTAAGACGCTTCTTTGTGGTCTTAAGATGCGTCTTAGTGGACAGGACTTAGTGCGGGTTTCACAAAGATCACTAAGTCGCGTACAGAACTTAGTCCACTCTCTACTAAGTAGCGTAACGGGACTTGGTCTACGTCTCGTCTGGACGAGACTTAGGAACTGATCTTAGTGTATTTCTAGTCAAGTGATCGATCTGGCGCCAATTTTGAAACTGCTAAATCTGTGCAAATAACGGTATCAACAAACGATCTCAACTAAAAAAATGGCCGCACTTCAAATGATCTTGAGCGAAAGAGTGGCTGCTGGACTACGCAGAGAGCGTATTTTCCGGGACCGAAGTTATCCTCTCGACAACTACAATGATGATATATCTCATTATACTGTGTAATTTACATGAAGGCATTAGCAAACTGTGGTTTATACACATTATTTCAAATGTGTTTACAGACGGTGCAAACTTACAGTAAAATTTAATATAATTAAAGTCGGACTCCCTATTATCGCGGCAACTCTATTATCGCGGCAACTCTATTATCGCGGCATCGGAAATTGTTTACTTTTGCATTGCCAATTAAAACTCCTTCGAGTGGCGGTTGTTATCCAGTTCATCAGGCATTAAGGACTTTCTGCCAGTGGCGCACCCAGGATTTTAAATAATTTTGAAAAAGGGGGGGGGGGGGGGGGGGTGATGGACTCTTTCGACATTGGTGGCGCCATTTACACCCCCATTGTACTACTCGGAAATAGGCCACATACATTTCACCACGGTCAATTCCTAGGAAGGAAAAAAAAACAAAAAACCTTGGGGGTGGGGGGCTATTAAAATGTTGTATCTGGACTTTTAATTATTTTTAATAAATATTTACGTTTCCCAAAACTTGTAAATTTATTTTGCCCTACCGTGTCTGCTAAAAGGTATAGGCCTACCGTCTACATTTTAACATAAATCTTTAATGGTGCTTTGTCCATGAAGATTCCATTGTCTGGTTCTCATTCTACAGCTGCAAACGTAAATTGACGCAGACCCGCGAAATCGTAAAAATCTTTACAGGATGAAAATAAGGACAGTGCGTTAAAAAGTGCGTTAAAAAATAATACGACGCACCGTGCGTGTAAAGTGAATGGCGGCCCCATCAGTCGTCAATCAGTAGACTTGTCTCAGTGAATTTTGTCCCCTTCCAGGGGGGGACGGGGTGTTAAATCATCCAGCAGGCCTAATCGTCTTTAATCAACTTGAACTTTACAGGGAAAATATCAGACTTTATTCAGGGGATGTTTTGGTAAAATATTAACTGTGAATACAAAAGTTGAGATTATTGTAAAAACCACTTCCTGCCTACCGCGATAAATAATACTCCGACTGAACGGCGAGCATGTCTATTTTCACAGGTATCGCACATGACCCAGGCTCGTTCACGTATATAAAAATAATTCACTACGCGACTTAAACACGTCTTAGTGAAGAACGGTTTAGTGAGACAGAAATGTAAACAAGACTTGGTTAAGACGCGTCTTAGTGTAAGTCGCGTCTGAAGGGCACTAAGTCCTGTTTCACTAAGTCGAGTTTAGTGAAATAGGCCCCAGAGGTTATATTGGCTGATGAAAATCTGACAATCTTGTAACTATAAAGCTATTTAAATTACTCGAGTGCTAACTCCTCATTCCTTCTCACAGATGATTTGAAGCCATCCTAATGACAGCCATTGTTAGTGTTGCTAAAAATGACTACATTTTTTCCATAAGTTTGTGCACAAACATGGATGCAACCAGCAGGCTTCACTCCACACAGCGAGTTACAGCTCTCATAAATGAAACCTTTTTAGTCTTTTAGAAATGCTGTACATAGGCATCATGAAACTGTGAATGAATAGTGCAAATACGTAATGACGATGTTGCTTAATTTTTATTTTTTTTATTTTTTTTAAGTGTTACAGTTTTATCTCTACAGTAATTTGAGAAGATGGAGGGAAAACCAGTCTTGTTGTACATAAATTGTGAATGAAACGGTTAAAAGAACTAGTATGAAACAAGTTGCTTTATCATATTTGCTGGGATGAATTATTTTGCTTGTGCATTATGTTTATAATTTTTAAAGAATTTGCAAAGTTAACAAAGTAAACTGGCAGGAGTAGGATTTGAACCTGCGACCTCTGGAATACCGTACCGGCGCTCTACCAACTGAGCTATCTTGCCCTATGTTGGCGGTCTCCCAAATTTTCAGTGTCTTTGTTCGGGGGCGCTAGTCAGAAGTCATAAACCCAGAATGCCGTATAGCCAGGGATCACGCCTTCACGATACAAACCCAGGAAGCGACATTGTGGGTATCACTCAATGAGATTATGACTTTTTAATTTATATCATCCCTTGTGGATTGTTTGATAATGTTGATAATTTAAAGCGTATTATGTCTCTCTGTGAATAGGTTGAGCCATCAGAATGACCGTCAGCAACGCATGCAACGACGCTGGCATCAACTGAGTCCAAAGGTCATTCCATGCAAGTAGTTCAAGTGTATAGGGACCCATTCCTGGGTTTATGCCGTGCTTGTGGTCATCTATTCATTATCCTTTCACAGTAGCCTTGTGGCTTAGTGTACCGAACTCAAGATTTCAGTGATACTGCAGATTGTGGGTTCGGGAACGGCTGGGGTCATGGTGCGGGTCATTTTCAGAAATGAATGGATTTGGTGGTCAGTTTAACCAAACACTAACAGTGTACATGTACTGTATACGTTCGAGGACTAGAGGAGAAAGAAAATACAAAGGAATCTTTCTTGCCCTGGGAGTCAGTCTTTTGTTAAAATCGGTCCTCGGATGTAAAAATACGTGCTTAGTCTATGGGGTTGTGTTATATTTAAGGAACAATAGGAAACACAAAGCATTAATTGTCCTCAGTAGTATAGGAAAACACGACGATGTGACCTGTTCAAAGTTTTGTGTGCATAGATGCTGGGAAAACAAAAAAGAACAAAATGCTGTTTTTGTAGTCTGGTTCCCTGACCCTACTTAAGGCAAAACAGAGCAATTTATGGATGTCGGGAAATTATCAGACTATTCCATCACTAGAAATTGATAAAAAAAATTATTGAAAATGACAGCACATCAGGTGCCATGATTTCACAGGATGCTTATGAGACTACTATTTACTTGCGATCAAGTTAAGGTATTTCATAATAATTCAGTAGTTTGGTCTTTGATGTTTGTAAATGTTGTATGATTACCTTTCAATCCTAAATGACATGTCTGCCCAGGTGGGATTCTAACCCATGACACAGAAAGAAAAACAAGCAAAGTACCGCTTTGCGATAACCGGATTCTCCCAACCTGACTTCTTTGATAAAAAGTGTGTCATTCACGTTTACACTATGAACCCCTTGGATGTGATTTCCTATTCAGAATGGACAGGAGGATTAAGAGAATGTGATTTTAACAATGAGGGTCCAAAATCACATCCAGAGTCCAGAATCACAATGCGGTTAAACCCAGAAGTCACAATGTACTCTTTGTCGGGGTGGGATAATAGTTCACAGGCTTCAGATGTGATTTTAAATAGAGTAAGATGTGATTTTGGACCCTCATTGTTAAAATCACATCCTCTTAATCCTCATGTCCATTTTGAATAGGAAATCACATCCAAGGGATTCAAAAGTGTTAATAGGTCTCACACAAAGCTGGGGAAATTTCGAGGTCACTAGTGCTGAAGCCTAATTTTAGCATCTTTCATGATAATAGCTGTGTGATGCCAGCTTGGACTCTCTGTGCATTTGTCTGATAAATTAGCTAGTGAATCATTCTATTTCCCTAGTGATGCATTCAACCCTGCAAGTCATTAAGAGTACCGAAGTGATGACGTCAATCAATGCAATGTTTGGAACCAGAATACATTCTAAACTGCATGTGTTTGGAACCATTGCCGCAGCAACTGACGTCAGACTTCGGTACTCTATTAATGAGAATTATTAAGTGATGTACCCATCATTTTTGTTTTAGTCGGGGAGAAATGTGGAGCAGAGAGATTTGATTATTTGGGGAGAGTTAAAGGTAAGATACAATATTTGCAAACTTCCATTAATATAAAATACCGTGACTGTAAATGTATAATAGTCTTAAGTATCCTGTGAAATCGTGGTGTGCCGTCATTTTCAAGAAAAGTAGAATTTTTGTATGAATTTCCAGCAATGGTCGGCTGACCATCGTTGGGTAAAAAACTTACTTTTTTTTCTTCAAATACTGCCTCCCAATTTACCAACTTTTAATAGTTAGTCCGCAGTTTGTTTGGCAATTGGTTACACATTCGTGAACGGGTGCAAGCCAGGTAATAATTCCCTGACGTCTATAAATTGCTCCATTTTGTCTGAAGTAGCTTATGATGCACGATATGGGGCAGAGGGAACCCCCTTCTTTTGTGTTGGTCATTGTGTTCCCGGAATCTCAGAAATTCTCTGCAGATCTCTAGGGGGGATGTGTTAGGTAACAGTAGTCTGGAGAGTGTTTAGGGTACAGGGACAAAAGGGGGGTACCCCTCTGCCCCATATCGTGCTGGGTATATGAAGTAGGGTTAGGGAACCAGACTACAAGAACAGTAAAAAATATGAAAAGAAATGGTATTTTTTTCAACAAATGACCCTAATTGTAGGAAAGTACCTTAAGGGTACACACATTCTCCTCTGAAAGTACGGATCCCTACCTGCACCCCTCAGACCCACCCCCACCCCACCCTCCACCCCCCACTTTCGAAAATTTTCTCTGGAAGGGTACAATTATTATGCCAACATTCTTCGGTCATGGTCATTACGTTGAGCCACACAAACACCTCAAGTCTCGCTCATCATCACTGCCAGAAGCATAAGAGTTTTCGTGGGTTGCGTCACACTCCGGACCATGGACCTGATGAAATTACCCTTAATTTCCTGCAACTTGGACGCGATAGGAACGATAGAGAACGGGTTTCCTCTAACCCGCGTCATGTTCAGATGACTCGCAGTTATTGCACACACCCTACAATCTTTGGCAAAGTGTTCAGATGAGTACACCCCCAGTTTCTTTGTATGGGGAAGGCTTCTGCAGTGGCGTATAACGGTGACATTTCTGTGGGCGGGGCACCTGGGGGTGCATAATTTGTTTTCAAAGGGGTACTGAAAGAAAATAAACTGCAGCTTGTATAATTTGTTTACATTTCAAATGGGGGAACCTGGGGGGCACGGATGTTGGGGGGGAAATCCCCCTGTGTGCCCCTCACCCACCTAGTCATGATTAGGACGGTAAGGGGCAGTTTTGAGGCAATGAAATGGGCATGTTGGCACTTCTAACATATTTAGTATGATATTCCTTAGTAAAACCACACTGTACGGTATGGTTTTCTAGCTCCTCTAGAATACCATACTGAACGGTATTCTGGAGGTCGCAGGTTCAAATCCCGCTCCTGCCAGTTTACCGTGAAACTTTTTTAGGGTTAATTTGATAATAATTATAATAATAAAACGGCACTTGTAAGGCATGCTAAATATGCAGAGCAATCAAATGCAGCGGGCTAGAAGATAAAACAAGAAATTTCAGTTTGGGGGGGGGGGGTGGTGAAAAAGCAAGAGCTCCTGTCGTCGAACTCTCAGATTGTCAGGAAGGTAGTTCCAGAGGCGAGAGGCAGTGGTATAGAAAAAGCTGCAAAAAGAACATGCCATCTTTTACCGTCATTTTTTTACATTATATTTCTTTTAGAAAGTTATATAGCCTACACGTACTCTTACTTTTGCAGGAATGTCTACTTGGGGAAAATTATGACTTTATTGCAGATAATCAGTTTTCAGCCAAGATTAAAATTTGTTACTGCACTTTGTGCTGTCATATCGTTATAATAGGCAAAGTGAAAATGGATTATTAAAGTATGTATGAAAAAGTTATAATACTGTATCACTTTAATGACTAACTAGGGTTAACAACCCCTTGAGTACGGTTATTACAGTGAGGCGCCAGGGGTTCCGTGTCGGCTGTGCTGCCAATCGAAACGGACACAAAAAGGTTGTGCAGCCAAGCGCAACGAACACAATAATCCAACAATGGATTGAAAATACAGAAAATGGCGTCTATAGACGTCATCCGGCCTGGTGGCAATTTTTGTTGCGCCATTTGGCGTCTTCCGTACGCAATGGGTTTTAAGATGCAAAATGAATTAGTTGTTGCTGCGAAAGCTTATGCTCTTTACCTTTTATATATAATTGGCCGACTAACACGGCTACCCGCCACTTATGTAAAAATTAATCTGTGGTTCAACCATTTCACTACAAAAGTCCAGTAATTGTGATTTTTTTTTATGAGTGGAGTTAAGTTTTGGACTTTGTGTTAAAGAATGTATACATATTTAAGGGTGCAATGTAAAAAGAGTTTATAAATTATATACCTGTTTGAAAGTATTGGTCCAATCCGTCCTTTATATTTAGTTGCATTTCTATTGAGCAGTATATAAACGCATTGCATTGTACGTTATGATATTCAAACCATTTCAACCGTCCACCCTAACGTTAAAAACGAGCAGCACCAGTTTTGATGTTATTGCTGTTATGAGGGAAAACTTGAATAAAACGCCGGTGTCAATGTGAAACCCTGTTCGAATCTGTGCTTAAAATCAATCAAAACTTGTCCCGTATTATTTCTTGGCATGGAAATTCCGAGTACCAAGCATGGGCGTCACCGGGGGGGGGGGAGCCGGAAATTCAAATAAAGGAGACAATAAATAAATAAATACAAAAGAAGACGAGGTGCGACGTCAATGTCGTATTGAATGTATATTTAAAACACTCGAAACCTGCTAAAAGGGGGATCAAATGCAGCTGTAGGCCAAGGTATCGTGGTCGTGAACAAATCGTCGAGTGATGTCCAGCACCAACCCTCCCCCCTCCCCTTTCGATTTTTCCACGGCCGGTGATTTCTCTCTTTACTGCTTTCTGGTGAGTGCTTTGCCACCTCTAGAAAATAATCCTTGCGACGCCCATGATACCATTAGTACTCTCGAGTACTAAGGTGGGCGAGTGGTGGTACATGTACTTAAATCTGAGTATTTTGGCCATTCAATAGGAGTGTAAGAATCTGAGTCTCTGCAGGTCTCAAGTTTGCAATCATGCATCTGGTGTAATCCCAGAAAACTCAACATTTAAAAAGCATCACTGAGTGAAATTTATTGAGTGAAAATGTACCTCTCTTCCAGCAGTTTTATTGACTGAAAATGTACCGTATGTTTTTCCAGCAATTTCCAAACTATACCAGCGCATGTTCTGTTCTTCATTGTAGTCCGGAAAATCGAGTACGTGCCTATACGTACTGCTATACGGTGGAGCACAATTTCAAGACATCGAGTCCCAGTACATTGAGTACGAGCACCGAAAAATCGAGTTGGAGTACTTTGCTAGCCGAGTATGAGTACCTTGAAATCAGTACTCGAGAAGTACTGAAGTACGAGTACCATGAAATAAGCACTTGTATGAGTACCATAAAATCAGCAATTGAAGTATGAGTAGGCCTACCATCAAATCAGTATTCAAGTAGTACTCGAGCACAAGTACCATCTAATCAGTACTTCAGTAGGACTCGAGTACGAGCAAATCAGTACTAGAATAGTACTGGAATGCCAGTACCATCCAATGAGTATTCAAGTAGTACTCATGTACGGGTAGTATGGGCGTAAATCACGGGGGGTGGGGTATATACCCCCCCCCCCCCCACACACACACACACACTTTTGACCGGGGGGGGGGGGGGGGGTGGGCCATTGGATTAATTATGCCAATTACTTATTGTGTCGTTTTGGCATCTTTGCGGCAATGGTGCGTGTGGAATTGGCATTAAGCGTGATTCAGCTTTAGGTACCTGGAAAGAGACAGGGTCCGGCCCCTCCTACAAATTCTGGTCCAGAATTTGCAACAGACAGCGCTTTAGGTCATTTCCACTCGTTGTCACAAGTTGATTTCTCGTGAATTATCCACAAAACTCACGGGGTTTTCCTTTGATTAGACCGTGTTCTTTCTCAACTGTATTTTTTTTGTTAGTTTTGTCTTCTTTTCTATATTGTAAAGAAGTAAGTAGGCCCATGTTGCTAAAATATGAAATCCTGGCTAAAATTGGTTACCTGTAATACAGCCGCCAAAATTTGACTCAAACAAAACTTTCTAGTACTAATATAAATTTGCAAGGTCGTGGTCCACAGTGGCATTTGTCTTCAAGCCACGCGACAGGGGTGAGATTTGTCAGGATTTTTCCCGATTTCAGGATTTTTTGTCGGGATTTCAGAATTATTAAAGAATCTCTTTTGCAATCTGAAATTCGTGAGGTGTTGTCCTTGTGGATTTTTCGTGGATTTCGTGGATCTTTTATTTTTCAATCTCACCCCTAACGCGAGCATGTTGATGCCTTCTGCCAACTTTTAAAGCAGCCGCAGGCGCGGATCGGGGGTTGGGGGGTCGAACCCCCCCCCCCCCCCCCCCCCCCCCCCCGCTCGTTGCCATTTTTTGTTTTTGCTTGTACGGGGGCCTACGCTCAAAGTTGCAACAAACCAGAAACCCTACATGTCTTATTTTGCCTATGGGTAAGAACATGGGCGTTAAATGGCGCCACCAATGGTGAGAAGGTGTGTCAGCCCAGCCCCCCCCCCCCCCCCCCCCCCGTTTGTAAAAAAAATTCAGAACCCCCCCCCCCCCCTCTCTGCAAAAAATCCTGGATCCGCCCCTGAGCCGTACGCTAAGTGAAAGTAGTGAATTGTATTAAATCATTTTGATGTGATCATGCGCATAATCGCATCCAGCCAGCGGCCTCGGATTTGAAAGTTTGCTTAGGCCTAATTGATGTTTGGCATCAGTTCATAACTTTAGATAAACCATCCCAAAACTTCTTATGACGAGCGAGCCAAGAAGCTAAGGTTATTTTGAGGTGTTTACAGAAGGGAAGACCTAATTAACGATTCCGTCAAGATTAAAAACCCAAGCTATTTTTGTGCAGGTGCGGAAGCGATAATACACTGGTAAAATTCAAATCCGCATAATGTGTGAACATGACTATATAGAGCGTGTAAGTTGACCTCGAGAACGTACGAGAGTTTACGAGAAACCGAACTTCCGGGCACCTCGAATAGGAGCTTCAACGTGTAAAGCGAGTAGTTTTCTTGAAAAAAAATTTTTGACGCTGTTCTTTTTACTGAAAGGTAGATAAAAACTGTTAGCAAAATATTATTTTTCATTTCAATTTACAAAATTTGAACGATATATCAAATTAGGGAAAAGGGGAACGAAAAAGTCTACTACGTCATACGTACGTCATTGTTCTGGTGGTTCACGCTGTTTCTGCCAGTCTTAATAGCGCAGACCACATGCAGTATAAAAAGCGGTCGTCGCATACGTACGTTAACTTGCGGGCGCATGCAGTACAGGGATTTGGGGGGCCGTTTCTGACAATGAGCCAATCACGCTGCAAACCTGACCCTCAGGTCAAAATTTTTTCCTACTTTTCTTCAGTATATAGACAGTCATGCGTATTTTTATATATTGTAAAATTTATTTTGAATTTATCATCCATATTTATGGCCGTTTCATGGTTCAGATCTTCGTAAAAACAAAGTATTATAGAAAACAAAATCAACCACACGTAAAAGTCCTATAGCCGTTGGCTCGGAGGTGCCAGGAAGTTCAATCGTGACCTTTATGCGCGAGACTTACACGGTCTGTTATGGTTGTCTATGCTGTTTTTATATGGAAAGCCACAGTGGGACCTGCTGTTAATGAATGTAGGCCTTACTGGTACCAACAAAAATGTCAGCTGTTTCTGGTGGGTTAATGGAGATGTCGTGTATGGGAATGTCAACTTGAAATTGACCTTCTGGATGTCATTTTCTGTTATCGTAAATTACATACAGGTGTGATACGCTGGCCGTGCTGAGGTTACTTCGGCTGTTTCCCTTCGTGATGGAAATAAAACAGGCTGACGCGGTTTACTCATTAGATAAAATATTCCCGATGGTTTTAAGACTAAAAATAAACAAAATCTAGTACCGTACTTTAGGCACTTGCCATTATACAGATTGAGATAATACTCTAGTTGAATTGTCAAGTGTCTCGAATATACTAAATTTTAGTTGCGCATGAAATCGGAGAATGTTTTTAGTCTTGCCGGATGTGCCGTTTGTACCGGGACGGTGCCGGTTGGAACGGCATGGTGCCGGTTCGACCGGAATGGTGCCGGTTCGACCGGGACGGTGCCGGTTTGACCGGGACGGCGTCGGTTTGGTTGGGAGGGAGGGAGCTGGTTCGACTGGACGGTGCCAGTTCGACCGGGACAGTGAAGAGAAATAGAAGAGAATTGACTTGTGTTTAAAGTACTCCAGTCTGAACATGTTATAGTCTGTTTCTCCGATTGGTTAAAGTGTGCCCTCGTTGCAGCTTGCTTCGCCAATTGTCAGTCTGCGAAAGAAAGATGCGCTTAAAAAACAACCGCTGTGCCTTATTATTTGGAAGGTACGTCAAAATGACATAGGCCTACAGAATAAAACATATTTCCAGATATTGGATGAGCTTCCCGAGATTAAAATCTGAAAGAAAACAACTTAATTAAATAGTGAAACTTTAAGGGCGGGAGATGTGAAATAGAACCATAATTGCATGGAAGACTTTGGAGAATTAAGCGCCAACTGAATAAAGGCGGTACGAGCAACATTTTAATGCCTAGCTCGATTCGGATCTGAAGGTACTGAAAGCGCGCACGGATGAGGTACAACGTTTTACTCAAAATTGCACATGGGACCATATGCTTTTGCAACCATCCACACTTCGCGGGCTAATAAAACCCAACCAAGCTTGGGTCACGGACATAAATCCTCATATCTGGTCCTAATTACAATAATTCCCTGCGCGCGGGATGTGGGAAGCCTCGCAGGAACCTCTCCCGAACTCTCTGTCAAACTTCCTCGCCTACCTATGCACCCAGTTTACCATCCACACAGAGTATGCATCACATCGAACCTATGATGTTCCATTCTTAAGGTGTTTTGTGCCCGTTTTAGCATCTGTTGCAAAGCGATGATGATGTCATTGAAGGCAAAAGCCCCAATTATGTGATAATGCTTAAAAGTTGGCAACCTTTTTCTTGGCGTCAGCTTGCTAAATTGTTTCCCCTTAACTTTAGCGCTGTAGCCTGTCAATAACAACAAACTTCATGTACAACCTGGTATCGGATTTTCAGTTCTGTATTGTATTTACGGTGAATGCGTTGAGTGGCATCATCACAGCAAGAGCACCATCGATGTGCGGAAATAACATTTTAATGGTCAAAAAGAATACTCCTTGATGTCCAAAAAGGCAATATTTTCACAGTACAAAAAACATGATATAACAATGTAGATTTGTAAAGCACACATATCCACCACGATCATAGTGCTGAAGGCGCTATATTATTACCCCTGCTCATCGGGCCTATTATTCATTCCCTAATAATATACAGCCCCGGCTGCGAGTTAAGCGCACATGGGCTAATCAAACACATAACCACCACTGCCCTCACAGGTACCCGTTTACTCCTGGGTGGAGAGAAGCAACTTGTGACAATAAAGTGTCTTGCTCAAGGACAAAAGCACCATGACTCCTGCTGAACACGAACCCATAATCTGTAGCATCACCAAGATCTTCAGTCCGGTATGGACTGGACCACAAGGCCACAGCGCCCTACGAAATCTGCACAAAATGTTTGCTATTTCAGTAAACCTTTCAGGCTAAGGGAACTACTGCTCCCATAATTTGTGCACAAACGCCTTCTTAAATTTAATAGGCACAACACCGTGTTTTAATTAAGGCTTTGTCTACATCTTCATTAAATAGAACAGGCACGAGAAAGCTTAAAGACTTCTCCAAGTAGACGTCCTTAAACTCCGGAAGCGAGCATAATTTTTCGTAATCCTCTATCTTCCATTTGTTTGAGTCATTTTCAAGCCGTGACGGCCAAGGTTATATTTTAATGAGAATCTCTTTTTTTCCCATCCACTTTTAACTCAAAAGCTGGCCTTATGATGAGCCAGTCGACATTTCTCGCTCGAGCTTAATGTGGTTTGTCATCACCGTTTAATTTAAGTTGAAATTTGACAATCATACAATCTTTTGTATGTTTAAAATGCAGTGTACAATTCAACACAATTCGGCCTTTGGGCCGGGACATTTTGAATACATATTTAATATTAATGTCTATGTTCACGAAAAAAAAATTCAAGATTAATCATAAGAGGCGTTCCTCTAAGTTTTAAAACTGCAGAAATTACATCATTAAAACAGTTCATGCTGTACCTAATATGCCAATGGCTTTTCCCCTTGTTCTGTATATGGAATTCTCTATGGAATTCTTTGCCTGCTGCATGTTTCCCTTCATCTTACGATCTTTCCTGCTTCAAGAGGAATATTAATTCCTACCTCTTGTATCTTTGATTCTTTTCTTTTTTTCAGCCTTGTTCGGGGCGAACGTACATGGAAAAAAAATACCAAAAAAATAAATAAATAAGTTCCTGGCGGGGATTTGAAAGCAAAGTCATAATGACAGTAGTTATCTTTAACACACTGGCTAATTAGCCAAAATAATAAATAAATGATTTTCGTCCCGTCAAAGAAACGAGAACTTGTTGACCTACTTTCATGCCCCGAGCCCTATGTGTAATGTGTTCCTGGGTGGGTAGGGACGGATGTACCTCTTTCAGCGCCAGGTATAAACACGTTCATGTTTAACTGTCGTTAGTCACTTTTAGTTGGAAAGTTAATACACATGGTTTGGCTTGCTCGTCTTACTTAGGTCTAAATTTAGAGCTGTAATGCAGGCAATATATTTATTTATTTGGGCAGTTAGGGAAAACAATATTTATTTGTGCGTTTATCTATGCTGTATTCTTCCTTAATAGTCCTTCCCCTTTGTCAGTCCCCTTTATCAGTTTCAAGTTTTCCATCGGTAGCACTCGAGGCGGCCTTGCATTTAATATTAAATCAATCACGCCCGTATCCGTCATCACTCTGAACCGTGACTTCAGGCAATAAACCGAGGCGATGAGAAATGTGTGTCGTGATTCGACCCTCACTCGATATGACCCATAAATATAGGAAGGCCTAGGATAGGAGACCTGCTGAGGCGTGACTTGAGCTACATAATAAAATCCCCTCCATAAGCCGTTTCGCGGACACCGCGTACCGCCATCTTGAATAGCTACCGAAATTCATGATAAAAATTACTCTTTTCATGTGGGGGACTTTTCTGACCGTCCTATGGAAAGAACTGTACGCATGTACTGAATAGACTGGTCAGTTCCTTTACATTTATTTTCATCTCAGTAAATTTACAAAGAATCTTCTTGCAACAAAATTTCAAGATCTATTTAGTATTTACATAACGGCGAAATGACCAGTGTTCGTTGTTTCACACAAGCAAGAACAATTCTTAGATATAATATTTCTTTTCTAAAACAAACAATTATCTACTCTACTTCACACCCTCTCAGCTGCATATTTTGCGAATCACAAAAAACTTGTTAATTATTTACTTTAAAAGACATACTTATAAACCTCAACAAGATTTGTATAGAAAATAGTTCAAAACCGTTTCCTGTCTTCGAAAATTGGCACTGCTTTGAAAAGGAAACATACATTTGCAAACATCAAAAACACAACTACCAAATTATTGTGAAAGACCTTACTTGACAGTTAGTAAATAATAGTCTCAAGCATCTTGTGAAATCATGGCACCTGGTGTGCTGTCATTCTCAAGAAAAGTGGGATTTTTTATTAATTTCCACTGATGGTCGGCCGACCATCGTTGGAAAAAAACAACCGGATTTTTTTCAAATACTGCCCCCAATTTACCAACTTCAGTTAATCCACATTTGGTTTGCTCACACTAGATATACATCCGTGACATATGATGCGCGATATGGGAAGTTCACCCCCCCCCCCCCCCCCCCCCTCTTTTGTGTTGGTCATTGTGTTCCCGGAATCTCAGGAATTCTTTTCAGAGGCCATGCGTTGTAGTCTGCATGGGGAGTGTATAGGGTATAGAGGGGAAAGGGGGTATCCCTCTGCCCCATTTCGTGCTGGGTATAATCCGTGAACGGGTGCAAGTCATGCAGCTAGTCTGATTCCCTGACTTGACAATTCCCCGATGTCTATAAATTGCTCCGTTTCGTTTGAAATGGGGTCCGGGAACCTGGCTACAGGAACAGTATTTTGTTTCTATATATACACCAGCAACTATGAACATAAAATTTCAAACAGGTTATTGCAATAATATTTGCACTCGAATACTAACCCCCTCATCCATCCATTTTTTTAAATGACAGCAAAATCAAATGTTGTGTTATTACCTTTAACCATCATTGGCATCGTGACGTAAACATGACAGCGCTCGTGAATGAGGCCTGGGGCATTTCTCAACATGTTTTGGCTTGGGCTCTCAGGCTGGCTTATGCTTCAGCTATTTCCCAGCTCAGTTGTCAATCTGAAGCCTTCAATAGTAAACTTGAACAAAATGAACAGGCTCCGCCTCTGGGTTCAAATATCTTGCCACATTTAGGAACCTAAAATTACCGAAAGCCAAAGCCCCAAAGATTTGGTGAAGTGCCAAGATATCGTAATCCATCTTGTTGTTCTACTAGACGTGACCTTTCAGCAATCATTGTCTCACTCCCTGCCCTTTTCGGTTTATCATATGAAGCGCGATATGTGGGAAAGGGACCCCCTCCCCCTCTTTTGTGTTGGTCATTGTGTTCCCGGAATCTCAGGAATTCTTTTCAGAAATCTAGGGGGATGTGTTAGATAACAATAATCTGGAGTGTGCTTATAGGGATAAAAGGGGGTACCCTTTTCCCCCATATCGTGCTATGTATCCAGTTTATTCTTGCACACACGGGTCTCAGAATTAGTCTTAGGACCTATAGCAATCAATGAAATACGGCGAGTTGTGTACCCTCGGTCTGTGCCGCATAGAATCTCGATGATCGACTACAATCTGTACTTAATCTGAAGTAAATTATCTTCGTAAAGGTGTTTTACCTCACCTGCATACTCGTAAATGTTACACATGAATGCCCACGACATACAAAGCCATAAAAACGTCTGCATCAACGCAAACGTGAAACTAAAATCAATCTTGGGATATACTGCCAAAGAGCGGAAATGAAAAAAAATACAGGTATGATCTGACGTTTTGATTTATAATGTGAAAGGATTGAACCACGAAGCAATACCTGATCCAAACTATCCAGACTCATTCAACAGATGTGGCAATTGCGTAATTCGTTTTACATGACTGTGAAATTTCAAAAGTATTTTCAAGATGTTAAATTGAGTGTGGTTAAACAGTTCTCGGCCGTTAAAAAAGAATTCCCAAAATCTGGGTTAGTAACTGCTTCCACCAAAACTCAGTCCCTTCTTTTTACCAGCGTAATGACAAAATGACAATCTTTCCGGTTTCATTTTGCAATGGCAGACCAGAACCACATTTCATGTGAGGTAATACCAGGTTTAGTAGACTGTTTGACAAAAAGTCGTGTTGTCGTCATTACACACACACCCAAGAGTGTAAATACCGGCAATCGCGGACCTCCTATTGTCCCTCTTTTGTTTGTACTTTAACTTTTTCGGAAGGCCTCCCATATGTTTTGTACACGATTTTCAATCGTAGACGTTCGGTCAATCGTGGACCCTTTGTCTACGCCCTCAGACACCCTTTTGTCCCTAGTCCACGACTGCCGGTATTTACACACGCACACACCCAAGTGTGTAAATACTGGCAATCGCAGACCTCCTATTGTCCCTCTTTTGTTTAACCATTTGTCTATGCCCTAACCGTTTTATCCGGCCTAGTCCACGATTGCATACTCGCAGTATAAGCAGCGGACGCAATAATAAATTCTGAGTACGTGACTGCACAATGACACATAAGACCTCAAGTTCATAACAATACGCATTGACTTGTCATTCTGGAGTCAAATATTGGCCTACACAGAATTTGTGCGTCAATTTTCGTGTGTACCCTGGCCCTATAAAAATAGACATCTATACTATTATTAGCCAAGTATACCTTTAGAATGTTAAACTCATACAAGTGATATGCTATACAAATTTGGATGCTAAAACACACCAGCATCATTTTCCAATATGTTTTTTTTTACATCGATGAACACCTAATTAGTGTTTGCACGACAGTTACTTAATCACTTCCTTCAGTGCACCATATTCCCATATGCACCATATTCCCTTATTAATATCATTGTATAAATAATGTTCTTGTCTTTCCTTTTCACAAATGAGTAATAATTAAATCTAGCTGACTCTTATTTGGATTTTCCTGCGGGGAACCAGTCACCCAATTTAGCGGGTCATTATGTCCCTTGGTGCTTGATGAGTCAGTACAGTCTGCCGCACTGTCAACACATGCATATAGCAACACCGGACGAGTGAGCTCGATTAATAATTCCGAATTTGGCAACTCGGGCTCCCGTAAAATTTCTTCTTTTGTTGGCGTTTCGTATTTCCCCCCACTTTAACAGAATATATGTGCTGATTTACGTGTTGAGCTGTAAAATCCACCATTTGTGTGTCAGTGAAAAGTATTTGTCGTCCATTTTGTCGAGTTCCTTAATAGCATAATGAAGATAACTGTAGAAGTCAGTTGTGACATCAGAGGTACCAGCCTATATTGTGTCACGTGTCTCACTCTAAACTCAAAAAATACTGAGACCACTGTGAAAGATATACCGACTTTTAGGTTCAGTGCAGTTATTCTAAAGGTAATATACATGTACAACATTTGCAAAGATCAAAAAACAAAACTACTGCATTATTTTGAAATACCTTACTTGACTGTAAGTAAATAATAGTCTCAAGCATCCTGTAAAATCATGACACCTATAGTGTGCTGTCATTTTTAAAGAAAAGTAGAATTTTTGTATCAATTTCCAGCGATGGTCGGCCGACCGTCGTTGGAAATAACTAACATTATATTTTGGCAATTGGTTACACATCCGTGAACACACAAGCCAGCTATAGTCTAAATCACCAACCTGATAATTCCCTGGCGTAAATTGCTCCGTTTCGTCTGAAGTAGGGTTAGGGAACCAGACTACAAGAACGGCATTTTTTTCTTTTTGTTTTCCCAGGATCTATACACAAAACTTTCAACAGTCAGTGTTGCATTATTTGCTTTAAAATACTCCCAAATCCATTCATTTCTGAAAATTACAGCAAAAGCAAATGTTGTATACTACCTTTAAAACTGGTTAATACTAGATAATACTGACATCTGTAATTCAATATACATTCTTACAAGAGGACCTGACTTTCCGATCCCATCAGAATCTTTTCCAGAGGCTCTTGAGCTTCCTATATAACTTTTATCAAATATATATCTCAGGTCATTCCAGTTGGCAGGCAGTTTGTAGCCGTATATTGCGATTTTTTAGTTTCCCTTTGAAACAAGTACAGGCTTTCAAGTATTCCTTCTTTTCCTACTTTTTTCCTAATTTTGTTTTTCCTTGCTCCTACTTTTCCTACTTTTTGTCTCGAAATTCTTATTTTTTTCCTACTTTTTCCTACTTTTTTGTCCCACGACTCTGAAAAATGAAATCTCATTGAGTAATTTTTATAACGGTGTTACACACTGTCATATGAAAATCACACAGAGAAGGGCTTGGGTGCAGGAGTACTGCAACTTCACTTGCAAGTGCGTAGTTGAGGATTGAGTACAGAAGTACAGAACATGCCAAATGAGGCTTGTGATGCTGTGGACTTGGGTGAGTACATGTATAAAAGAAAACTACTCCTGAAAGCCCACAAAAGTCCCATTTTTATCCGGATTATTTCCTCCGAAGTTCTACTTTTGTTCCTTTTTTATCCTACTATTCTCCTACTTTTTCACCTGGGTCTGCTTGAAAGCCTGCGAGTAGGTTGAAAGAAATTCTCAGGCATCTTATCCATTTGATTTACCAAAACATTGACCCTTAACCCCATTGATTGCTTACCCTCGTCAATATTTTTATGACAATATAGTTGCGTCACGCTTACGAATTCCAGGTCGGGATTGTCCTATATGTGACAAATCTGTCAAGCATCAAAAAGTAGTATTTTATCTTGTGTAAATCTTACGCGTTTAAAAGTCCCAGCATAACTTTCACAGCAAATGACCTCTGTTACTAATTGAGATACGCGAGTTGTAGCCAGGCACCGGAAGAATGCTCTGCTGGTACAGACCGTCATCGGTCCAGATAGACATTGGCCGGAGCCCGCTGTCCGAAAAACTGGCCTGTTCGGACACCACGTCCTCATATTCCAAAGAGTGGTCGTATTCACTGGACGAGATCTCGTAGTATCTGACTCCCCGTCCCTGCTCGACAGAGGTGGAGGTATCCGAGTGGAGGCCCTGGTACATGTAACCCGTTGATACCATGCTCTCGGGTCGTAGACCGAGGTAGCTTAGGCTGTCATCCGGCTCGAAAGGCGGCAAATCGTACTCTCGGTTCAGTTCGCTGAAGGTGATACGCTTGGGGTCGCTCACGTCACAGCTGATGGTAGACCGGATGCTGCTGAATGTGTTGCGGTTATAGGTGGAGAGCGAGTTTGGCTGCAACTCCTCCGGGTCGGTGCTGCCGCTGATGGTGATCAAGGAGTCTTTGGTGCCGGGTCGGATGCGTGTCATTAGGCGGATGGTAGCAACGATAACCACGCTGATGACAAGCCCAGCCATGGCCGCCCCGATCACCGCCAGAGTCTTGTTGGACATGGTGCCGGCCAGATTCTCCCGTTCCCGGTCGCCGTCGCGGTCCAACGTGGTCAAATCATCTCCGTTCTCCTCCTCTCTCGAGTCATCCTCATCATCTTCTGGCCTCTCGCGGTCGCCCAGTCCGGGCCTGCCGCTACCCGGACGGTGCGGCCCCCCGGGCCGGCCTGCTCCCGGTCGGTGGGGCCCATCTGAAGGCCCTGGTTTGCCGGTCCTGGAAGGAGGCAGGGTTCCGGATAAGGTTCTTGTGGTTGACGGGACGGTTGCAGTGACACCAGGCACTATGTTCAGAGTCGAGGAGGCATTTGCGACCTGTCCCGTGTTAGCTGTTGCCACGCATGTAATCAGCGTACCGTCTAAAGAAAGTGCAGCATTGTAGACGGTGATCAGTTGGTTGTCTCCACCAAGCACAAATCGCTCTATCAGCGGGGATATGACGAGGGGAACCCCGTTGATGTACCAGGAGTAAGTGATGATGAGTGCTCCTTGCGCGTAGCACCCAAACGTCTCCGCCTTTCCAGTGTTGATGACGGGATCCTTGGGCGTGATGTCAACGGTTACGTACGCCGGGAGCGGTACCAGCGTGCAGGACCGTTCAAGGGGCAGTACGGCCGCCGACTCTCGGCACTCGAACACCACCCCGTAGTCGATGGGCCTGAGCGTGTACCTCTGGGTGTTGGTAGTAGTGGTGGGCGTGCCGAGCTGATGCGGCCCATGGTGCCAGTTCAGTCTTGGTGGAGGATTGCCTCCCCTGCTGTGGCAGGTAAGGATCACCATCTGACCCGGTACGACACCAGATGGGGGCTGCATACTGCACTGCGGATACCCAGGATCGGGTGGTACAACGACCCTCAGGGTCGCCGAGCGGCGCACGATGTTCATCAACCCGATGAGCGCACGGCATTCGTACCTGCCCGAGTCCGTCTCACGCACGTTGGTGATCCTAAGGTTAAACTCCCCGGAGCTCTGTTTGCCGATGACGGTCGCTCGAGTCCGCAGCTCGCTCTTGAGGTGCGCGTCCAGCATGCCGTTCAGACTGAGCGTTGTCCCCGGGTCGAAGTGGCTCCATAGCACGATGGCCGCGCCCACTAGGTCCGGACGGAGTGCACAATGCAGCACGACCGTAGAACCCGTCGCTGCCACGGTGTCCCGGGGGCTCACGACGAACGGATCCGAAGAATACTGCGCCACGCATGAAGGATAAACTCCACAGAGTACAGATAATAACACGTACACACAATGTCTGATTACCTTTCCGCCAAGACGGTTATATTGATACATGCGCTCCATTGGATATGAAATGTCTCGTTACGTTACGCGTCCACCACAAGAATTAAATTCCCACTCCAAGCTTCGAACAAAAAAATCAAGTGTAAACATTAGAAGCAGTTTCGAAAACATGACTGTGTCTCCATGTTCAAGATTCTTAGTGGGCGCCCAGGTTCAACACTAACAGCGGAAACTGCTTATACTTGAGCAGTCTTGGGGTCCGACTTGAACCGTTGGCTTCCTGTGTCAGGTCAGCTGTGGCCCCCCTGTAGTCTCCCGTCACAACCCGTTGATGTCCCACTGACTCTGACTCAGCTTCCGTCCATGTACCCCCTTCCCCCTCCTAGTAACAGCGTCAGAAGCAACCAGACGACCGTTGCATGCATGGAGAAAATTCGTTTTCATTCCTTTTATATCGCACAAATATAAACATTACTGACATTAAAAAAACTACACGTACATTAAACACACCATTAGGTAGTATATACAACATTTGCAAACATCAAAACACAAAACTACTGAATTATTACGAAATACCGTACCAATAAATAGCAGTCTCAAGCAACCTGTTAAATCATGGCACCTGGTGTGCTGCCGTTTTGAAGAAAAGTATAAATTTATATCGTTTTCCAACGACTGTCGGCCGACAATCGTTGTAAATAGTCTCGTTCCTCGACCTGATAATTCCCTGACTCCCTCAATTGCTCCGTTTTGTCTAAAGTATGGTCAGGGAACCAGACTACTAGAAAAACAAATTATCTCTCTGTTTTCCCAGCATCTATGCACAGAAAACTTTAAACAGGTCATTGTTGCAGTATTTGCGAGCACGCTATAAAATACTCCCAAATCCATGTATTTCTGAAAATTACAGCAAAAGCTACCTTTAAACAGCAGAATTACAAGCGAATTACAGCGATCCAACATAACCGAACCGGAAAAAAAAACACAACAAAAGTAGCAGAGATAACAAAACAAGTAAACTTAAATGATCAATGTCTAGATAATCTACCGGTACTTGACGAGAAAGCACAGCAAACCTACAAAATACCCAAAACTCTCTACAAAATCCAATACTGACTAAAGAAAACAACTGTATTAACAAAACAAGCGAGCAACAACAACAAGTAATGACAACCACACAGCAAATACCAGACACGTAGGCCTAAAAAGCAAACCAAAAAAGAAAATTACCTCAATTGCTGTCCAAACACATCAGAAGTGCCTTAAAAAGTAAATCACAAATCTCACAAAATCTGTCGTAAACCTACATACATTTTCCCTATGCTTTTCACAGTGTTAAATTGCGTCTACAAATTGTGTATCCAATTCATTTTTAAACTTTCAGCAAATGGCCGTAGCCGGTTTCCTATTACTATCGCAGTACATCGTTTTAATACATAGCTGCACGTGTGATCTGTAAAAATATAGCCTTTTCCCCCCACCATCCAAAGAGATGAGATCCCTTGCCTCGGTTACACCGCAGACATTTCCGAATCGGAAATTTTTGGAACTCGATTCATTGGTTATTCACGATTTAATTGTGTCCTTCAGCAGCGGCGTATCCAGATTTTTTGATGGGTGTGGTGGTGGTGTGGTGGGGGGGGGGGGGGGGGGGGGGGTTGCCTTGCTAGACACGCCACTGTTTCTCCGTTTTATTCCATTTTTTTCAGCTTAAATTCCTCGGCTAAATTTAGGGATCTATTTACTGGCATCCAGCTTTGTGGAAGTGCCGTGGCCTAGTGGTTTGGAGCCATTGAATTCGTGGTCTGCGGGCAATTCTGCAGGTTGTGGGTTCGAGCCCAGTCCTGTACTTATAGCACTTCTACGCTGAATATGGGTAAAGGCATTATTAATGCCTCGCAGTGGACTAGTTACCCATCCCGACCCTATTCATATTGTGAATTAAGAGATCAGATTATCTTGTCTTGGTTTCAGTGTGAGGGGGCTGTTTCTCACACTTTCCTCTGTAGCCCACACCTCGAGTTAGCCTTGGCCTTGTGATGGGCGACTTGCATAAACAAATATGTACAAGTCATGTTAAAGGGGTTTCCAATATACAATCACCATATCTTGCAAATATTTCCATATTAAAAGGAATTTAATTTTTGTTAAATGGTTAAATTTAATGGGTCGAGCTTGGACGTCAGGCAGGCGAGTAATATAATAGAAACCCAACATGTTTTGGTTCATAACATAAAAAATTATCATCCAAGAATGTTTAAACATGATGGCCAGTGACGTTTCCATATTCTGTAGATGTGTCGTCAAATTTGGTTTCAAATACCATTCAAACAAAAGTGATTATAACCATCACATTGGCATTCTTGCCCATTTTAACTGTTATTTATTGTCAAATTTAAACGGAAAAATAACCCTTTTACGAAAAATTTCGATATTTTCATAAACAGGCAACCGAATACAATACTAATTCAACGGGGGGGGGGGGCTAAATTATATTTTAATTTTTCGTTTTTGGAAGGTAACCAAGTTTGGAGAACCTGATAGTAGGCCCTATATAAGCGTTTGGAATTTGATTGAAAATCTCAGACATTCTCGGAAAACTTCATTTTATTCAAACTTGATTTTAGGGAAGCCCCTCTCGACAGCCCAGGCACTCCACCACTGGACGCCCACCTGAGGCGGATTGCAATACTACAGTCTTAGCCGGCTGGCTTAGCCAGTCCGTTATTAGCCGGCTATCGCTCTTAGCCGCTCTTCCCTCTTCCCTAAGCCGACAGGGAGTAATGATTTTAAAACAAACGCTCCATGGTTACCACGATACGGCACACGGTGGCGCGCTTTGCAAAGCATAAGGGTGCACCCATTGATCTCCATTGGATAGGACACCGCGTCTAAACGCCGCCCTGACTGCGCGTTTTAAACGAGGGTAAAGAACGAACGTGACGCGACTGCGTTGTGTGTACTTTCAAACGGAGTTTTTGAAAAAGTGGAAGACTTTTTATTCTTTAATTCTTCATTTTCGTTGGGAAAAAATGGATTTCGCAACCGAATTGGTCAAAATAGACAAGAACAATGGTCAACGTGTGCGCGGCAGTGAATTTCCCGGAGAAGGATGGAAACCTGAGTCGGGAAAAAGGAATATTTCACAAGTAAGCTGATGATAATTATTTAACGGTGCGTCTATAACGTTGATGTCAATGTACTACATGTATAACGTTACAACTAAAGAAAAGTTAATGCACAGAAACGAAACTTAAGTTTAATAACACAATTAAAAATAAAGAAATTAATACAAGGGGCGGTCGCTTTTTACATACGTATTGGCATTCTTGATAGGAAAGGCCTGGTAACTACGGTAGCTGTGTGGGTGTGCGTTTATGAGTGGGTGTGTGTATTGATACCGGCAATCGTGGACTCGGGACGAGAGAGTCAGGGCGTAGACAAAGGGTCCACGATTGACCGAATGTCCACGATTACAATTCGTGTACAAAGCATATGGGAGGCCTTCCGAAATAGTTAAAGTACAAGCAAAAGAGGGACAATAGGGAGTCCACGATTGCCGGTATGTATACACTTGCTTGTGATGTGTAAAGTGTAAATGTGTACAAGCGTTACATACATTGTGTGGACCTCGGAACAAAAGATGTCCACACTAGGCAGGTAGTGAAGACATTGTGTGGACTTGCCCACATCCACACTTGGTTTTCCCGTCTCTGAAAAAGAGCTCTAGAGGTAAAATTGGGTTAGGGTTATATTTGAAAAAGTGAAGGGTAACACTTCAGGGGGCCACTATCAAAAATTGGGGTTGAAAACATTTTTTGGATTTGAGAAAAATTTGTATTTTGGCCGAGAATTCTTAACTACACGAATACAAAGGAATTTCCACACAAGTAATGCAATGTAGAGCTGAGTTTGTATATGCCGGCAATCGTGGACCTAGGACAAAAGAATTCGGGCGTAGACAAAGGGGTCCACGTTTGACCTAACGTCCACGATTGAAAATCGTGTACAAAACCAATGGGAGGCCTTCCGAAAAAGTTAGAGTATAAACAAAAGAGGAACAATGGGAGGTCCACGATTGCACCCGTTTACATGACTGGGTGGGTGTGTGTGTGTGGGGGGGGGGGGGGGGTAATAAACCTTCTTCCCGTTTTAACAGCAGCAATCAAGTGAGACCGAGTGAGACATAAGTTCACACAAAAAACACCCTGTTCAAAAATTATTTCCTGATGAGTCTTTTAGTTGTGCCTTAGGATGAAGGATTGTTTATTATTAGTTTTCCATATTTCCCAGCGAGTGTTGTTCTGACCTTTTACTTTCTAATTGTGCTCCATTTTGTAATAAATGTGTGTTACATTTGAATGAACCTCGATACATTTTCTCTTTGTGAGTGTTCAGTTTATAAAATAATACATGTAACAATTGGTGCTCAGAATTAAAAATACGATGTCATTTCAGAATAACATTCAATACGATTATTAAATTTGTATTCTCTAATGACTTATACACAGGTGTGATAAAAATGAAACAACAATTCACTTATTTTTACTGATTTTTTGGGGAGCGCTTAAACTCCCCATAACGTTAGGCTAAGAATTTTTTCGACAATCCACTTTTCCAGACTGAGTACATAAAGCGAACACACAGTGCGCGTTACCCTCTTGCGCCGCCATTGCGCCAACCTCGTTACCATGGGTACGATCTTGCGGCGCCATGTTTTCCCACCATGCCTTGCTCGATCTTAACCCCTGGAATTGTGTAATTACCATATCCCACATAGTGGGATATGGTAATTAGGACTGCAGTCGATGTGTTTAACGCGCGACGCAGTGTTTTTAGTACGAAGGTTCTATTTGTAGAATCAATCTTTTGGAAGGATGCGATTAGCTCCAAATAACATGCCTAATGTTTTTTCCGCCTGACGTTAAATCTAACACTGCACTGAGTAGTAGTAACAGCCGGCCTGGTGAGATCGGGAGGAAGGAAAAGTATGACGACCGTCATGACCGTTTCCGCCCATTATCGCCGGATGTCAGTTGTGTAATTTTTCAAATGTTTTTCTCAGCTGTTTTCGCAAATTTGTCAAACCTTTCGATGCATCTTCTGCAGCGGCGGCAAACACTGTCATTGAGAATGAGCTGCTTTCTTGAACTGGATAAATGAGTAAATTTACTATCGATTGGAACAATTTTGATTTCCGGCCTCGACTCGAATTTATAATGTGTGCCTTTTCTGTCTCTGTTTAATTTAACATAAAATACATGTATTTCCTGACCAGAAAAAATCCATATCGTTTATCGTATAGCCACCAAGACTAGTGGCCTTGTTTTGATAATGGAAAAAAGTGCTCGGAGTCGTTTTGCTGACGTGACGTGACGAACAGGATGTTAACGCGGGCGCGGCGCGAGCGCACACAGGGCGTTAAACATTCGGATTACGCGCGCGGTTTACTTTCAGTACATAAATATTAATTTCGAATAGCCAGTCAGCGTCGTTTACGTATTCCTCACGGCCAGGGGTTAGTGAAGGAACGCACACGCGCCCATGGAGTCGAGGATGCCATTGCGCGGCCGCGCATTCGTGCACGAACACGACGCGGTGTCCTATCCAGTCTATATAATGGAGATCAATGGGTGCACCACACTAAATATACTCCCATTGACCTTAGTGTAAAAGCCACTAACTTCACAGTGAAAAAAATCCTTATCCAGGAGTCTCTAAATTTTTGTGGCACTACTGAAAATTATAGTTTGAATCTTAATCTGTCAAATTCTTTTAAATGTTTGGCAGGGTAGCCGTTTGGAATTTTTGCTAATTGTCCCCAAAGAGTACCACCCCTAAAAATGTGGTTTTCCCCAAACCGGCTTGCTGCCATTTTTTCATAGGACCAATTTTAAACACAAAATTTATCAAGTCTGCACAAAAATTGAAGCACAGAACCCCCAGGTTATGATAGCTGATCATAATCTATCAATTGCATGACCCCCCAAAATTTATTATTCAAAAAACGTAGTGGGTTTACAATTTATGGTAATTAGCTTGGCGCAGCTATTTTTGGCCTATTTAGTGTGATGCACCCAAAAATATGTCAATCGCAAGATTGATCGTCGAGGAAACTCTGTGTCGTCATATTTATCTGAAGGGTCCAATTAAAAAAAAAATATCTCTCGACGCAGTGCTCTTCTATGTAATGATTAATAGCTATCAACTGAAAAGCCATTCTTGGGAGCGATTCAAGAGTACACATATTTCAATATCAATTAGCATCTAATAGAAAAAAATCATAAACTTATAGACCGCCTTAAGCCAGCCCTACCCAGGCTAACTACTTTAGTTAAGACTGTCCAAACACTTAGACCGTGTCATTGCAATGGT
This sequence comes from Hippasteria phrygiana, assembly GCA_037893225.1. Classification (NCBI taxonomy): domain Eukaryota; kingdom Metazoa; phylum Echinodermata; class Asteroidea; order Valvatida; family Goniasteridae; genus Hippasteria; species Hippasteria phrygiana. The sequence goes on from JAZGUH010000502.1 coordinate 545,020, forward strand.
CCTACTTATAGACCGTCTGACAGACAGAGCTTTAAGACCGGCTAACGCGCATAGACAGCTTTAAGACCGCTTTGCAATCCGCCCCATAATTGCATGCAGCTGATCAATATACACGAATTCGACGTAGGCGGCCATTGCTTGGGGCCTCCACATGCCATCCTTTTGTCAACCCAAGTTTGGGGGATACCGGGACAATACAATCAATGCTTGCAGTGGTATACTGTACAGGTTCTGATGGCCCCCTATATAGCGTGACAACATTCATCTTGCCCGTAAACGCTTGGTCAAATTCGTCTATGGTCTCCTTCAAAAAAATGATATAAAATGTCGTTGAGATGTTTTTTCTGTAGCCCTTTTTGAGAGATATTTTGATGCCAGTTTCATGAATCTCAGGGCCTGTTTGTTTTACACGAATCCGGATATCGATCAGTGATCCAGCCGCTGGTTCGCTCCATCCATTAGGCGAAATCTTCACAATCCGGATTCGTGGGAAACAAACAGGCCCTCAGGCTGGTTTGATAAAGGTATTGTTATTCTCAAAGATTTGCTGAATGAGCCAAAACCTAATGTCTTACTGTTTGAAGAAATTGTTTTAGAATACGATGTTAGTTATAAAGACAGAAAAAAAATACAATTCTCTGATTAAGTCTATTCCGCACAATTGGTTTATTGATAAACATGTGGTGGGTGGTGACATTAAAGATATCCTTAAAAATAACCTTGTTTTGGCCAAAAAAGTCCCTAAATACACTTATAATAATATTATGGTTTCTAAACCAAGTTGTGATAAACCTAAGGAATATTGGGGCAAAGTCTTTGACACCACCTTTAGTAATGATGATCTGGGATTGATTCACACTCGTAATTTTAAATGCACCATTGACACTCGCCTCAGGTCTTTCTATTTCAAATTGTTTCATGGTGTCATTGCTTTTAATAACTTCTTGTTTAAAACTGGGAGAAAAGACTCCCCAAACCGTTCCTTGTGCAAACAGTTTCCAGAAACCTCTGTTAATATTTTTTGTGAGTGTGAATGTGTCAAACCCATGTTGTCTGACCTAGAATTATTCATCAATTCCAAACTTAAAGGCAACATTAATATTGGCAAATTTGAAATTATGTTTGGTTTTCCCAATAGTCAATTCCTAACATGTGTTTTTCTTTGTGCCAAGTATTCTATTTACAGATGTATAAATTTCAAAATTTGAGGCCCTCCTACACCGGTTTGCAATTGTTTTTAAGAAACCAGAAAGATGTTGAACGCTGACTCTTCATTACAAAAAGTGGTCTTTTAGCTTTTAACTCGAACTTTGCTTTCTTGTGCATGTGCATGTACATACTCCCAATCTTGTTCCTAATTTCCTTACATGGCTGGCATCTTTTCATCAGTACTTTTTAGCTGCTGGTATACTCCTCTCTAAATTCTTAATCATTACTCAATTGCTTGTTTTCTTGTAATTGCTTTGTGATTTTTGTAATCATTGCGTTCTTTGTTCTTTGAATGATTAATTATAATAAAAAAATAATATATATATATATATATATATATAAATATTTTAAAAAGGCCCTCAGGCGGTAATTACTGAGCGTGGACCCGTAGGGCCTATACATCAGTCTATGCATTGATCCGCCTTTACTGTATATCCGATACGTGCTCCCCATTATCGTTTAAGCGGCTATGTCTGTGGTTGTGGGTGTATCATCTCGAATATCAAACTAAAATAATAGAATTTCCAAACTATATTTTAACAATATTTTGAAAGGGCTGGGGTACTGTTCACAAACTTTGGGGTGCTGTGCACACAATTTAATACGCACACTGGTGTGCTGACCAAGTATATAAGCAGGATGAATGCGGCCATGATGGGGGCCATCCACGCCTACCCGTACAGTCAGTTATGCTGCGATTGACTGCAAGCAAAGCAAGAGGTGCGTTCGGGTAGCTTACCCGGATTGACTCGGGTGAAGGCAGAAGGGTAAGCCACGAGAGCTGGGCTAATAGAACGCTCAAACGACCTCTCCTGTCGATGTCACCTGACACTTGAGTCGGCGATTGTGTAGTTACGGGCACCTCTCCATATTTGATCAATTTCGAGTCAAGGTTGTTTTTATCATTCCAAAATGAATTTATCGACCTAAAGTATACTTCTCTCAATTCTAATGAGATCTTGTAATTTTGAACACTTTCTTGCGGTAGAAAATGCAATTTTCTTACGTGTCTAGGCCGGTTCATACTTCAAGCTATTTGAGGGCGAAGCGAATTCGTCTGGGTAACGGCAAACGTCACAATGAAACAACCATTGTTGACACTTTCCCACCGTTGGTGGTGCCATTTAACCTCTTTGTTTTGTTCTCCCCAAAAGGCAAAATATGACCTGTATTTGCAAGGCGTAGGCCCCTACAAGCAAAAAAAAATAATAAAAATAAAACAAATTGCCAACAAGCAGGGGGGTTTCGACCCCCAAACCCCCACCCCCCCCCCCCCCCCCCCCCCACCCCTGGATCCGCGCCTGGACTACTATTAACTTACAGTATAGTATGGTATTTTGTAATAATTCAGTAACAAAAAATTGGAGGATTACCAATCGTGTACACTACGTTTAAAGCACAGCACATTGCCCAATTCTGTATCGCTAGTACTTACGGCCTCCAATTCTGTTTTTAATTGAGCTAGCAAAAAAATCTGCGGAGCACAGAATTCTCGCTTACGGGATGTGCACATGCGAACAATCCCCCTTCCACAACCCCACACATCGGCAATCGCGGACCTTCTATTGTCCCTTTTGTACTTTAACTTTTTCGGAAGGCCTCCCATATGTATTTTCAATCGTGGACGCTCGGTCAATCGTGGACCCTTCATACCCTAATCATTGTGTCCCTAATCCACGATTGCCGGTATATACACACTCTTGCTGACCCGTGATAAAGTCTGCTGTACGAAGCGCCGTTTCCTCGAACGCGATGAGCAGAACCATGAAACCGAGCGAAGTGGATTAGATGAAATAGTACAAGGTGAGTCAAAAAAAGCCTAATTGTTTCTCGATTTTTGTCACGACATCTAAGTTATTTTCAAGCGTATAAAGCAAGAAATCGTAACTTAGCAGCTTTCTTTCAGTACAGAATTCATCCACTTGCAAAATGCACATGCGCAAGATTTTTAAAGGCAGGGTTGTTTGATTTAAATCACTTGATTTAAATCATTGATTTTAATAATGATTTAAATCAATGGGGAAAAAAATCGCAAATATAAATCACGTTTCGTTTTTTTATTTCTGTTAATGTTTAATGTAAAAACAAAGTCTGTTATTTAAACCTAACTTTCATTAACTTTAAATCACTTATACTCACTCTAAAGGATGTATCAGGCCAATTTCCTGAAAAATGTATTGTATCTATTTTTTCAAAGTGAACAAAGAAACTGGCAGGAGCGGGATTCGAACCTGCGACCTTCGGGTTACCGTACCGGCGCTCTACCAACTGAGCTATCTTGCCCTATGTTGGCGGTCTCCCAAACTGTCAGTATCTTTGTTCGGGTGGGCGATAGTCAGAAGTCATAAACCCAGAATGCCGTATAGCCAGGCATCACACCTAATTTTACGATACGACCTGGGAAGCGACATTGTGGGGATCACTCAATGAGGATACGACGTTTTAACCTATAATTCATCAAACAATCCACAAGGGAAACTGACTAGGTAAATTTGAATAAATTTTCAAAGTGAACAAAGAAACTGGAAGGAGCGGGATTCGAACCTGCGACCTCCGGGTTACCGTACCGGCGCTCTACCAACTCTACCAATAAATACAAATTGATTTAAATTTTAAAAATCAGATTTTCTTTATTAAAAAAAGAAAAATCATGATTTTTGTCAACCCTGTTTAAAGGTAATATACAACATATTGCCAATATCAAAAAACAAAAACTACCAATTTACGATGAAAGACCTTATAGGGCCTACTTGACAATTAATCAATAACAGTCTCAAGCATCCTGTGAAATCATTGCACCTGGCATGCTTTCATTTTCCAGAAAAGTGGGATTTTGTATCAATTTCCAATGATGGTCGTCCGACCATCGTTAGAAACCTAGATTTCTATTTTCAAATACTGCCCTCAATTTACCAAACTTTTAGTCCAGGTACATATTGTTTGCAATCGGTATACGTGAACAGATGCAAGCCTATAGTCTCGTTCCTGGTGACCTAACAATTTCCCGATGTCTATAAATTGCTCCGTTTGGTTTGAAGTAGGATCAGGGAACCAGACTACAAGGACAGCATGTTGTTCTTGTTTTGTTCAGCATCTATATGAACATAAACCTTTAAACAGGTCATTGCTATAATATTTGTTGTAAAATACGAACCCCCACATTTCCGAAAATTGCAGCAAAAGCAAATTATTACCTTTACGAGGGTCGGCTGAAATGTTCGTAGGTTGATTCTCAGTGAAGAAGTAATTCTAGATCAATGAAATGTACTTAGCATGCATTTATTTAACCCTTTTAATAACTAATTGCATTGTTTGTTTCTAGGTAAGGCCATATTTGGTGGTTCGTAGACGACTTCGTAAAAATGGGGGGAGGGGGGGGGGGATGGCATCGAAACGAACTTGGCCTTCTTTGGAGGGGGTGAGGATATCATGTGTTTCCACTGCATGGATAGCCTCTTTGTCTCTGGCTCAAAGTGATGGACCCAGCACTCATCCTGGGTTAGGAAACGTTCGATGAAATTAGCTGGATCTGCTTCAAAACGCTCCAAGTTATCCCTTGACATGACCAGCCTGGTGCGCTTTTCATCAGGGGTCAGAAGACGCGGCACCCACCGAGCAGAAACTGTTGACATTCCAAGTTTTGTACTCAGAATGTTCTCAACTCTCTGACGGGAGATTCCAATAGCATGCACTTGAATTAGTTATCAAAAGCGTTGAAATAAATGCATGCTAAGTTTCATTGATCTGCACGTCAGCGTCAACCTACGAACTTTTCAGCCGACCCTTATAAGCTAAATATAGGGAGATACTTGAGTTGAGTTCGTTTTTTTTTTAACTCACTCATATAACGTCATCAGTTTCATACACCCCTATTTGTCACGATTCTAAAGGCCATCTTGTTTAACGCGTAAGCCCATCCACACGCGCGGGAAGTACGTAAGCCGTGCAAGTTGCCATGGGGATGTAGAATATTGACAGTTTTGCGCGAATTATCACTCGATTATTCTAAATTATTGCCCTTGGACAAATTACCCTATAGGAATATTAACAATCGCATATCGATATCGGCGCATGCGGCAGGTAATTATTCTCTGCAGTTAAGTCCTTGCCCACATTTTTATTAACCGACTTGTGTATGGAATTATATGTGCAACTTAATTACCTCGATGAATTCGGCTTTGTGACATCTAAGTAAGAACAATTTGAGTTTTAGGCCGTGTCTGAAATGGCTAGGGCTTAAAATAACACACGAGTCCTTTTTTGGTACACTGATTTCTTAAAGGTACTATACACCATTTGCTTTTGCTGTAATTTTCAGAAATAAATGGATTTGGGGGTTAGTATTTTATAGCATGCTAGCAAATACGGTAACATTGACCTGTTTAATGTTTTGTGTGCATAGATGCTGGGAAAACATATACTTTATACAAAACGAGGCAATTTATAGACGTCAGGAAGTCGGGGAACAAGACCATTTCTAACGATTGTCGGCCGACAATCTTTGGAAAAAAATATCATTTTCCACTTTTCTTGAAAAAGACACACCAGGTGCCATGATTTCACAGGATGCTTGCGACTGCTTAGTCTAGTACGGTATTTCGTAACAATTCAGTAGGTTTGTTTTTATGTTTGCAAATGTTGTATACTACATTTCAGAAAATTCATGCCTGAAAAAGGCTTTTCTAAAATTATTACATGTACTTTAGCATATCGATTTATGGATACTGATAAATCGTCTGATGTGAAAGAGAAATATCGTGTAAAAGATTGACCTCTCACTTCCGAAAATTTAGAATACATACGGACTAAAACTCGGTGTAGGCCCTATAGGCTACTCGTACAAAGATGAACATTTATGAAATAATTTTGTGGCAACTATTAGGTAAAATCTCGAAGTTAAATAGCAGACACAAATTTCATTCGTGGTTACAAATTTTCGAATAAAAACAAATAATAAAGTGACTGCTCATAAGGACGATGAGTGAAGCTGTTAGCCATACACTCAAGCCAGCCTGGCTCAATTGAGAACCCATCGGCTGTAGGTATGTAAATCTTCGCACGTCTCGTTCTCATGCATGTACGCGATGTGAAAACAAGCGTAAACGTAAAAAGGAGGCCTGGGAACGAAAATACCGGATGTGAAAGGTCGTCAATATAATTCGTTTTTTACCCATCGTCAAGTATTTTTCCCCACTTTTACTTAAAGAATTCCAACACAAAATTCCAGCGTGAATATTTATTGGGGTGGTTACGCTTAGAAATTATTCTGCCAAAAATTATAACAAGAGAAAGGGCAAACCAGTGTAGATTGGCCATAGGCGGGCCGCGCGACGGTCTCCGGAAGCCCGCCGCGTAACCTTTTTAAAAATCCCGTTCTCATTTTTCAACAAAAGAGAAAGAGGAGCTGAATAAGCCAAATAGGAATTGACCTATCGCGGTCGAATCGCGTCAACGCTGCTTGTGAATTATTGTCCAATCACATCATCACAATTATAATTCCACGTGAAAAGCTCAAAATCTGAGACAAACAAAAATTACCACACAAAATTCCCATAGGGTTGTCTAAGGGGCGTGGTTAACTCGTAAACGGCGATAGGTCAATTACAAATACGACCGCACTGCGCATGGACCGCGCATCCACTATAAAATAAACTTATGGATAAACACGGCTCGATTTTACTCACAAGTCAATGGGGAAACTGGCAACAAAATTGGGAATTTCAATTTTTCACGTAATCGCACGTAATGACTTATCACCCATGGAATATTTTCCTATTTATCATTTTTAGCAGAATATTAAGGGATGACAGGGAGGGTCATGGTGAGCCCATGCATTTAAAAAATAAATACAAATTAATTCCGCAAGTGCTTTTAAAATGTTTATGCTAGGTTCACACATTCCCGATTTTTAAGCCGAATCGCCGTGAATAGCAATTCTTGAGTAAATCGGGGAATAGTTCTTGGCTGCCTCGGGATGATTCTGTTAGTTCGGTGATCGTTAAAGATCGGGAAGCGCCCCGACAATTTTGGACATGTTCAAAATTTTCGGGGTGATTCGGGAACCAATTTCAATTCTTGGTTTATTCTTGTTGTATTCCTAACTAATTCTGGATATTCTTACAGCATTCTTACAAGTTTTGTAGAGTTATTCTTGGTGTTTAACAGTCCAGAATCATGCCGAATCTTTACGAATGTATCAAGAAATGTACGAATATTATTATAATAATTTACGAATACACTAAGATTTTGTTAAGAATAGATAAGAATAATCTACGAACTTAGCAAGAATGAATCACGAATAATGCTGAATTATTCAGATTTTCCTAAAAATTTATTAAGAATAACCAAGAATCAAGCAGAATTTAATACGAATTGATCCATAATAGTCCTGAATGTACGCCGATTTAATCAATAAAACCCTTGAGCAGATAACTGGAACTGACTGACGATGAGCGCTTGTCTGGATCGGTTTATATACCGGGATCGCCTGGATTCGGCCTCGTTCTGGATGATTCTGGCTTGAAAGCGGCTTAGTTTGGGGTTGTTAGGGAATGTTCGCATTACATTCGGCTTATTTGGTCTTTGTTCTTATTAAATTCGTAATGAAATTGGCATAGATCTGGGTCATTCTGGATGATTCTGGGGTTATTCGTATATTATTCTTGACAAAATCGCTACAATTCGGTTTTATTATTCACTAAATCGCAATAATTGAGCTTGATTCGGTCTGATTCCGCTTTCAATTCGTACCTAGTTCTTGATTATTTTTGTTTCATTCTTAAGTTATTCTTACAAAAAGCGAATCGGTGCTAATTTCTCTCGATGCCATCAAGAATTTTGATTCGGGATAGATTGGGGTATTCGTGGCAATAATTCGGGAATGTGTGAGCCTAGCATAACATTTTCATAACTGACGGCCTTTCTCATCCAAACGCTTCGTTTAATCTTCGCTAGGGGTCCGAACTGTCCTTCGAAAACCACTCGCTATTGGCAATGCCTCGCTACGTGGTCTAGGGTACGTCATTGTTAAAACTAGTTGCCATGTCAACCAGACAATAACTCTCACTAAAGCAATATGGTGTCAAGTTGCTCGCCAGAACTGACTCGCCAGCAGTAGAGAGGTTTAGTTGAACAAGGAACGACAAGGTGTTTCAGGGCCGTGGTTTGAACTCAAAATCGACTCAAATAACCTCCACAATCGCTTTCAGTTGCAGGGTACATCAACAGAGGGTATGTCTACATTTTCTTAAAAAATAGTGATTTTATTTTGTTCCATTTTTTTAGTAGACCCAAAGAGCAATTTTGCATGAGATGTATTTTTTACAGTGCAGCTATCACCTTATTTCACCTTTAAAGTCATGTGGTAAATTGGTTTTGCGATATCTCCAAGCTGCCCTGGACACGATTTCTTGTATAGGTCTATTGGTATTCGTGCGTAGTCTAGAATTATTTAGAAATGGACTTTGCATGCACACCGAGTTTGCCAGTGAAGATTAGTGTATATTTTCGTGACGTGCGATACGGTAGCCGGTAATTTATCTTTTAAATGCCGATTCATGATCAAATTTTTCCGTCCGGTAATGGCATCTTTCACGCGTTCATTTTGAAATATCAGTTTTCATTTGTGCATTAATAGACACAATATAAAAGTAAAAAATAAACAGAAAATCGCGGCTGAAAATCATTTACATGCAAAAAGGCCTAGTCCCCAATTTCACCCCATGTTTATTCAAGACATACACGCATGCAAGACCCCGAGTAAGTTTTGAACAAAAATGACGGACGAAAAACGACAGTTAAGAATGAACGTGTTGAAGTGCAATTTCTGGCCGTTCTTTTGGACCAACAGCATCGTTAGATGACAGTTTTATACTTTTGTGTATTCTTGACAGCCCCTGTTCATTTTTATCATTTCTTTGTGTTAAAGAAAAAAATGCAAAAAAAAAAAATAAATAAATAAATAAATAAATACTTTTTTACTTTTCAAAGATTATACTTTATTATGAACTTTCTCAAGGACAGAAAAGAACAATACAAAGTTAAATGTATACAAAAATACAAGAATAATAGAACACAGTTGATAACGAATGACAATTATTATCACATTAAGTTGAAGTACTTGAGTAACAAAGAGAAGAACGTAAAGCACAGCAAAGATAATCATTAATAAGATAAATAGGAGAATAAACTGTGCGACGCCACCGTGGCTCGCCTATAGGCTGTATACTAGCAGCAAACCGGCTAACCACGGTGACGAAGCAAAAAGCAATTTACGTAATTTAATTATAAAGAGAACATCCATTCCCTTGTCGGGAGGGGAGTGGGTAGAAGGGAGGACAAAAAGCGGGGTGCATGGGTTCCTTTGCATCTGGATGTAGGCAAACAGTGCCCACTGCCAGTCTCCCATGCAGAGTAGGTAGCGGGCGCGGGCGGTGAAAAAAGCACCACGTCTTGCCTTTGGGGTGGCAGAGACTACCCACGCCCGTCAACCTGAGAGGGGATGGGGGGGGACAAGGGTAAGGATAATACTCCAAAAACGTTAGATTATGAATAAATAATAATAAAAGCAGTGTTTCAAATCAACCATATCACTCGATCATTGTTGTATTCAAAGAGGGCATTGTGCATGGACCAGTTGGAGAGAAAAAGGGGTATAGAATCATTGAGTTTATGATAATTGAATTCCAAGATAATTTTACTTTTTAGCCGGTGTTGCCAAACTAGAAGGGGGTCAGAGGAGTTTGAGGTGCGATACAGCCAATATAGGACATTTTCAGGCTGATGATGAAGAAATTTGCCAGGCGGACGGCCTGTCTGTCTCGACCCGGGCATGCGGCACGAGAGTCCAGAAGATGTCGAAGTCGAGTTGCAGGTTCGGGAGAAGACGGCTGATGAGATGAAGGAGGTTTAAAGCAGGTTGAATGGAGGGGCAGGTGATGAACAGATGTGTGATGGTTCCCCTCTCGCCGCACCACCGACAGTCACAAGAGATATTTGGGTTAAGATGGTGAAGAACTGGAAGAGAAGGCAAAACGTTGTGTAAGAGTTTGTATTGAACGTCTCCTTTCTTGGAGGTGGGCAGCTGGTAAATCGCTCTCCAAGGGATGAGAAAAAGAGACGGGAAGAATCTAAGATTTTGCCATGGTGTTAAAGTTGATTCCGGGTTGTTGTTGACGTTCTGGTTGAAGATGAGATAGAGCGATTTTGACTGGAGAGAGAGGACATCTGTGTCCTTATTTATAAGAACTTGGCCAGGAGAATAGGGACGGGACGGAACGTCTTGAAGAAAAGAGAGATGCTGAAGAAGAAGGCCGTCGAGGTTGAAGAGATCCGGGAAAGATGACGATATGGAGTGGTGCAGGCGAGAGATATCCCTTTGGAAGATACGAGTAGATGGAGGTCGGAGGCGCGAAGAGGAGCGATAAAGATCCTGAGCAGGAAGCCACTTGCCGGTGTCAAAGTTAAGGAGTTGTTTGATGATTTGTTGTTACCGCCCGCCCAGAGTCGTGCAGCAAAAGCCGCACCGCCCGGCAAGGGATCAACAAGGGGCGGGTATATTAGGGGTAGATTGAGGATATGGTTGATTGAATCCGGAGGTGTTTCGATTCGTGCTCCGAGTATTATCCAGGCACGCAGCATTTCACTATAGAAGCAGGGGAGGCTAGTAAAAACTTTGGGATCTAACTCTAAAAGGAGAAGTTGGTAACCCAGGTCGAGACGTTTGTACCTGTGGAGATTATAGTCCATTAAAGTGAAACAAGGATGAGGGTTGAATTGAAGGTAACGTTGAAGGAGTTTTAGTCTGAAAGTGAGGCTGCGTGCCTGGAGACAAGCTAGACCGAGCCCACCTTTGTCACAGCCCTGAAAGAGTGTCCGCTTTTTGAGTAGGTGCCGTTTATTGGACCAGACGAAGTCGACAAGCATACCTTGGAGTTCACGCAGGGTATTGTCGGGACAGGAAAGAATGGCGATACAATGACAGATTTTTGTGGCGGCCAATTGATTAGCAATTAAAACTTTTCCTTTGAGGGACGGAATGAAAGAGAGATATTTCCACCGAGCCAGAGTTTTAGAGAGTCTGTCTTTACAGTTGATCCAGTTTTGTTTGGTGTAGTTATTGCCGAGGTGAACTCCAAGGAAGGCTAGGCCTTGATTGTTCCACTAGAAATTTAGCGGCTTGTCTTCGTCGGGTCCACGACCCGACCCACAACCCCTTAGATTTTTCGTAATTTAACCTTGCAGCAGACAATCTGCTGACGAGATACACCCTTTGAATGGTTTCAAAGCCCGGGTCGGAGGTGACAAAGACGGTAATGTCATCGGCATACATATAATGCTGAAACCGAACAATATAATTGAGTATTGGATGGAAGGAAACTCTGCCCTTGCAATTCCGTACGCAAAGTATTAAGGAAAGGTTCGATGGAAATAGTGTACAACAGCCCCGAGAGCGGACAACCCTGTCGAATGCCCTTCTGGAATGGAAAGGGGGCCGTCAGTGAGCCACACACCTTTACATGGCTCTCGGCGCCGTTGTACAGGAGATGAAGATACGATATAAATTTGTCTCCGAATCCCATGGCTCTCATTACATTGAAAAGATAACCGTGGTCAACGTTATCAAACGCTTTGCGCTGATCAAGGTTGACCACGGCCAAAGGTAAGTCATTAACATTACAGTGATTAATAATATCACGGATCAGATTTAAATTATCATAAATAGTTCGTTCAGGCACACAATAGGACTGATCTTCGTTAACGACAGTGTTGATGTATTGTTTAAGTCTATTGGCAAGGAGCTTGGCAAAAATTGTATAGTCTGTATTAAGGAGGGATATACGGGGCGCCAATTGGATATGTCAGCAAGATCACCCTTTTTGGGAATGAGGGTGATCACAGCTTTCGAGAAGGAAACGGGGAGGGAGCCAGAGGTTACAGCAGAATTGAGAACGTCAAAAAGATCGTTCTTGAAAAGTGACCAAAAGGAAGTGAACAATTCTGAAGTCAGCCCATCAAATCCCGGCGTTTTATTTTCACCAAGCAGCTTGACAGCATAATCAAGTTCCTCAGGACGTACATGTAGATGAGCATCTAGATCCTCCACATCCTAAGGATCAAGTTGTGGAAAGTCGGATAATAATGGCTCTAGGGCGCCCTCGTCGGTAGGAACGCGACTGTAAAGGTCAGCGTAAAAATTCCGACAATGGGCTTTTATTTCCTCCGGTTTGTTATGGAACGCCAAAGAGGCATTTAATGTGATCATCGAATCGGTGGTGCACTTTCACGATCGGTGATGCACTTTCGCAATCGGTGATGGACTTTCGCAATCGGTGATGGACTTTTGCAATCGGTTAACTTTTGCGAGTGATGGACTTTTGCGAGTGATGGACTTTTGCGAGTGATGGACTTTTGCGAGTGATGGACTTTTGCGAGTGATGGACTTTTGCGAGTGATGGACTTTTGCGAGTGATGGACTTTTTCAAGTGATCGTTGATGGGGCGTGATCGGTGATGCATATTCACGATCGGTGATGGACTTTCGCTATCGGTGATGGACTTTCTTCCGCGATCGGTGATCAACTTTTCCAATCGGTGATGGACTTTTGCGAGTGATGATGGACTTTTGCGATCGGTGATGGACTTTCGCGACCGGTGATGGACTTTTGCGAGTGGTGATGGACTTTTGCACGTGATCGTTGATGGGGCGTGATCGGTGATGCATATTAACGATCGGTGATGGACTTTCGCTATCTGTGGTGGACTTTCGCTAGTGGTGATGGACTTTTGGTAGTGTTGATGGATTTCATGATCGATGATCATGTTTAGAATCGGAGCTCTGGAAGTGCCATCCGACTTGTTGATATCCTGACATATTTTATCTCAGGATGACGAAACTTCAAAAGCAAGATGACAACATCCTGAGATAATTCATCGCAGGATAACGACATGACATATGAAAGTATGATGACGGAATCCTGAAATACACTAATGACGGGATTATGATTTACTGAAAGTAAAATAATCAGTAGGCTTTTGGGCTAGTACGATCTAGGAAACTCCCAGGATCACCTAAAGGTACCCCTCAAGTTTTAAAACACTTGTCATTTTTTCTGACCCTCTGTATGGGTGGAGCCATGACTGAAGAATTAGTGGGGCTGGGGGCGAAAAAAAACGGTTAAGACAATTTGGACAGATGACCCAAGTGCGATATGGGGCCACATTATACATTGTATTTCGTAAGTGCAGGCAAAAGGGGTATAGCTGTAACTGGCAATCTCGGTATGTTTTTTCAATCAATATTTTAAAGGGGGCATTAGAGGCACATGTCAAATCACAACTTATTCGTTCCCTTTGAAGGCGTTTTATCATTCTTATTTCTGAAAAGGTGCACATCTGGCCAATGAACAAAAGACCAGTGATTTTACCCATTTTTAGTTTTGAAGACATACCAACCATTGGCATGAAATCATAGTCAAGTAGTGTAATTTCCCATCAAGTATCATTAGAATTAACCTCACACTACTTTTTACTTGTTTGGCATGTACTTTGCTTTACATAATCACTCTTAGAGAGAAGGCGCTTTGCCAAATCTTAAACATGTCATGTAAAATTGGACCACAAATTTATATCATGTATATGGCCAGGCGTACATTGGTTAAGAATGCACTGTACACTTCAGATAAATGTAGTCCATTTTTAACGAAATTGGCCTCATACATCCCTTCACAGTAAGTATAAGTGATTTAAAGTTAATGAAAGTCATGTTTAAAACAGACTTTGTTTGTACATTAAAAATAACAAAAAAAGATTTTAAATCAAAACGTGATTTTTATTTGTGATTTTTTGGGTTGTTTTGCAATTGAATGATTTAAATCGAGTGATTTAAATAAAACAACCCTGCATGGCTATTTGTTCATTTGAAAACTGAAAATGACACAAAATTTGATTGTTTTAATTTGTGTTTTTACCTTTTTGTTTTTTTTTAAAGAATTTTAATCCACCCTAAATTATCTGATTTATATGCTCGGTTCACCTAAAAAAATGTGTATCAGCGTGCAATTCTAGATTCTTTTTTGTTCATCTACTGTACGTCATTTTTCTGCTAAAACAACTTTTCGGCGTTATGTCGTCGTTCCTTGATAATTATCACAGGAGGTCAGCATCCTATAGTTGCAAAATGTTGTCACCCCGTAATAAATCCTCTCGGGATGTTGTCATCCCATGATAAGTTATCTCAGGATGTTGTCATCTTGCCTGCAAAATGTCGTCAGCCTGAGATAAATTATGTCAGGATCTCAACAAGTCGGATGGCACTTGCAGAGTTCCGTACTAAAAGAACCAAAAGGCAAGAGGTAATAAGCAGAGGGGAATTGCCCAGAAACAACCAGTTCTCAGGCTTACAACAGATGGCTGAGGTCATACAGCCACCCCCCTCCCTTAGCATTCCATGTGATCCGATGGGGACACACAAATATTGCTGGGACCGTCTGATGATGGAGTCCCTGACAATACAGATGTCATCTGTCCAATATAACGCAAGGGAAATTGTAATAGCGCGCTACAGCCCTGGCAGAAAGCAGCGAAACTCTAGGCGAATGTAAGTCTGGACTGCATCGGTACGCCAACGGCCCATGGGCTTAATATCCTCTGGAGGGACTCCTAAGTGTAAAATGCCGTGGTGGCCGCCCCAATGCTAAAAGAATGCGCACTGTAATTACTTTTGCCTAAACCCATCAAGGCGGTAGTTGTATTGCAGTACAAAAATAAACTGGAAACGTGTCAGGGGACTTCCATTAAAATGAATAAAGAACGCGTCCAACCCAGAAGTGGGCCGTGTCACAGCGAAGGAGGACTAGTGCTCGGACAGGGCAAAGTTCATTGCTAACTGATTGCACCAACCTAAGTACCTATTTTGGAGGGCCAGTCTTGTCAGTTTTCGTAAAAACGGTAATAAATCGCCACTGAGGCCCCTGACTTACCGGCATTCTGAAATTGAACATCTGTAATTCTTAACAGTGAATCTTGCAAACGGTGCCGTGAGTCGGCAGTAAAATAATTATCCCCAACCACCCCCCAAAAATGTATTAATAAATAAAATAAATTAAAATAAATCGATTGTTACACCGCTGAATTAAAGGTAGTATACACTATTTGCTTTTGCTGTAATTCTTGAAAATATATGGGTTATAGGGGATTTATATTTTACAGTATATATTGTTATGCTGATCTTTTAGAGTTTTGTGTTCGTAGATGCTGGAACAACCAAGCAAAAAAAGCTTCCTAAGATGGAATTTTTGCGTCGGGAGATGTAAATTTACTATTACATTTTGGCCCTTCACCGACGTGTATTTACACTGTAAACTCAGTGTTGTCCCGAGGGATTCTTTCGAAAAAATCACTGACTCGGGTGGGACTCGAACCCACAGAGCAATTTATAGACGTTGTGGAATTATCAGGTTAGGAAGCCAGACTAGTTGGCTTGCACCCATTCACGAATGTGTAACTGTATTGCAAATAAAATGTGGACGAACTAAATGTATAATACTATAAATATAATAAATTGGGGGCAGTGTCCATCACCGATCGTGAATATGCATCACCGATCACGCCCCATCAACGATCACTTGAAAAAGTCCATCACTCGCAAAAGTCCATCCCTCGCAAAAGTCCATCACTCGCAAAAGTCCATCACTCGCAAAAGTCCATCACTCGCAAAAGTCCATCACTCGCAAAAGTCCATCACTCGCAAAAGTCCATCACTCGCAAAAGTCCATCACTCGCAAAAGTCCATCACTCGCAAAAGTCCATCACTCGCAAAAGTCCATCACTCGCAAAAGTCCATCACTCGCAAAAGTCCATCACCGATTGCGAAAGTGCATCACCGATTGCGAAAGTGCATCACCGATCGTGAAAGTGCGCCACCGATTCGATGATCACATTAAATGCCTCTTTGGCGTTCCATAGTTTGTCGGTAGTTTTACCATCGAGGAGGCGAATACTACAGAGAGTTTTAGAGAGAGAATGAGATTTTTCAAGGTTGAAAAAGTAGGAAGAACTGGTGTCAACTTCATTAACCCCTTGACCTCGGGTTTTAGATGGGAGGCGCCAGGTCGGGTTGTGCAGCCAAGCAAAACGGAAACAATAGGCTTGTGCAGCCAAGCATAACGTACACAATACCCCAATAATGGATTGAAAGTGCAGAGATTGACACAAATAGAAGTGAACCGGCCTGGGGACAATTTTCAATCTGCACGTATTTGTGTCAACCGTATACGCAAGGGGTTAAGGTGTTGAAAACGAGATCGGACGAGGGGGCGCCCTGAGCCTGATGCTTTAAGGAGAATACATGTATTTAATTCATTTCGTTGCTCCTTTAGGGCCTGTTGGGCCTCATGTGTGATGTCTGGAGCAGACTGAAGTTCCTCAATGTGGGAATTTAAAAGAAGAAAGGTGGCTCATTTTTCTTTGGCTAGTTTAGAAATGTATTAAAGTTTGGGTGAGAGTATCAATTTGGGCCTTGCCGAGGTCCCACCAATCATGAAAAAGACAATTTTCCATTTGCCAGTTAGACCAAAAAAGATGTAAAATTTCACGATAATTCTGGTCATTGAGAAGGGAGTTGTTGAAATGCCAGTAAGCACTGCCTCTGTGTTGAGAGGAAGGAGGTTTGATACAAAGATGAACAGCAGAGTGGTCGGACAGAGAGCAAGGGATAATTTTGGAAGAATGAATATAGCAGATATCAGAGTGGGAGGAATATAAAATCGGTCAAGCCTGACCCGGGAAAAATTGTCAGGGACGAAAGGGTGTTTTCCTCATCCAAGTGTATTGTTTAGCTTGGGGTTTCAGTCTGCGCCAGACATCACACAAGTTTAATTCAGTATAGAAATTTTTGAGAGCCATTGAGACCCGGGGACGATGTTCGGTCAGCCTATCCGCACGGTCCATGGCAGGATCGCAGGTACAATTAAAATCACCTCCGACAATGTTAATGGCGCTGTCGCTAATGTGCTGGCTACAGTGATTATTGAGTTTGTCAAGGGTTTTGATGGCGATATTGTCAATTTTATTTGGGGGACAAGCCAGTTGTATATATTATACAAAGTATTCTAATGTTTAATCTGGGCGAAAAGGAGATGGCCGTAACGACAACACTGGAGGCAACAAGATAAATATTTTAATTAATTAAAATAGTGACTCCTGAGCCAGGTGTGGTATCAGGAGCACAAATAGGGGTATAATTTGGCCAATTTCTCCAACACAAGATGGGAGTGGAGTTATCGATAGGAGTTGTCATTATTATGGACTCAGAAGGCATGGGTGACGGAGGCATCATCAAGTGGACATGGAGGGGGGCGTTGAATCCACAGCCTGAGAGAGGGTTGGGGTGTCCGGTTCATTTGGAAGGGTGTTCTTCTTCTGTAGTTTCCGTTGGGGTTGTGGAGACTTCAGAGGGATCAGATTGGGGCCATCATCATCGGTGGATTTGGGAGGAGATAGTTTCCGTTTTGAGATTATTATCGGAGAAGAGCCTCCTGTGTGCAGGTGGTGTGCCCCAGATGAAGCTGTGTGTGTCCACTGGGGAGTTGCCTGGGGAACTGTTGGAAGGCGCCTGAGAGGATGTTGGCGAAGCATCAGCGCTGGACCTCTTCTCCGCCCCAGTAGTAGCAGGTTGATCTGCACCAGCATTAAGCGTCGAGGTTGTGGGCTGCTTGTTACCAGCACCGGCGGCGGTTCTTCCAGCTGAAGCGGCACCGGACACCGAGGGCCCCGCCATAGCGTACCCCCCATTTCGAGCCCTGGGGTTTGGGTACGGGATGAGGGATTCCTGCTGAAGGGAGGGGGCGGGTTAGGTTTGGATTTCGGAGGGTGTCTAGGGTTTGATTTTTTTGTCTACGAAGACTGGAGGGGGTTTAGGGGGGTTTAGGGGGTTTTCGTTAGGATCATCATGGGTGTGGGTTTTTTTTACAGAAGCGACTGATGTGGCCGAATTCCCCACAGTTGAAGCACCGAACTGACTCGATCGACAGAAACACTCGATAATTTATATTAGAGTGAGAGAAATGTATCTGATCAGGGAGGATTACGTTGGGCTTGAGGATAATCTGAACTTGTCGACGGAAAGACATTATGTAGGAAAGCTGTTTGTTTTTTAATCCAAGGGCACTGGTTGTGGCAGCGCTACGTGGCGGTTCCACCTGAGTGGCCATGGTGGCCAGCCCAGCCCGCAACGCTACAGCACAAGTCGAAAAAGTGAACTCAAAATACAGAAAAACGACAAATATATATACGAAGGGCTCGGTCTAGCAAGGTAACATTATAATTAATACAATAATAAAGAAACAAGGACCAACAGAGGTCTTAAGAAAGAGATTTTAAAGATTTACTCGGAGCTCTAGGGAACACACGTCCGCTGCTGAAATAAATTAATAAAATAATAAATAAATTATAATTACCGGAAATGGGTCACTTGTGAGACATTGCCATAGACGCGCGCAATTTTTTAAACTTTCATGAAGCCTAACCCCTCTATCCTACCGCCACGAATTTTTGGACCAATATCTATCGATATAACCTATTTGCGACAATAAAATGTTGCCTCTGAATAGGAGCTGTCTCCCTATTAATCAATGACGACAAAGTGTATCTCTGGTAGGAACTAACAAACAAATTTTTCCCAAAACCCTATGATTTGGTGCGTAAATGGCAGTCGGTTCAGCGTGTTTCCGTTTGTTTTATCACAGAGAGAAATGGCGGGTTTACCTCATATCTTCATCGTTGCCACATTGGGTAAGAGAGATTCTTTATAATGCTTGGGCGTATCGAATATCACAAACCGGACCACACCTCCTGAACATAAATTGAATAAGGGTGATCAATTACGAGTTGATTTTATATTTTTTTTTAGAGAAAGCATTCTCACAAAATTCAGTGACTTCCCTACTTGATTTGGTGGTGTGCATAACGACGTGAATAATTTTAGAAGTCGTACGATTTGGCTCGTCCCATTAAAAAACATTATTTGTGTGTTGTCAACGTGTATGCAGCGCCTGTGGAAACCGACATTAAAATATACTTGTACCCTTTAACAAATTGTTTTTATTTAATTATCCATTTTGAAATTGTTTGTTTTACTTTAACGAGAAATCTTTTTCTTTTAACTTGGGATATTTGCAACCCACTGGGAGAAAAACGTTTTCTTCTTGGTTGCTTTCGCGTTCCTAATGAGCCCTGCATTAATTAAATTATTGTCGGGACGCAAATAATTCCACATCTGGAAAATAATTATTCGCTACCGTAACTAAAACCTGAGTGAATTGTTTCTTACAATGTCTCATTCCAAAGTAGTATTAACTTTTGTATTGCTAGAAAAATAGCAGTTAAAAAACAAAAACATTCTTTTTCAGGTGAAGGTCGAAAAGAGCCGTTTTTCTGTGATAATTTAACAGGCCTATTTAAGGCATCTCATTACGAGCTTTAGCTTCCTGAATGTGCCTCTTCGTCTGTGCCGACAATATTGTACATTTCTTTGTAATTGCTTTTAAATTCATGTATGACTCATTGTCCTGTACAGGATGGAAATAAATGTGAACTGAACACTGAGCACGGACAGTCCAGCCTTATCTCGGAAAGCACTGAGCATATAGTGCTTAATTAATAAACGGGCACGGTCCGTTGCCTGCCCCGAGACTGGCGTGTGGGGGGGGGGGGGGGGGGGGGGGTGTTCGTCAAACCCCAAAGTGGAACTTTAGCATATGCGCAACACTGTGAAAACATGCTAAATACCACGAAGTGCTTAAGCGTCGTACAAGTTGCATTTACCGTATTAAAGGTAGTGTAAACTCCAAATTTTGTTTTACTGAATTATTACCTTACCTTACCTGTAAGTTAATAGTAGTCTCAATCATCATGTGAAATGATGGCACCGGGTGTGCTGTCGTTTTCAAGAAACAAGAACAATCGTTGGAAAACTGCCCTCTATTGACCGAATGTAGTTAATCCGTGTTGTGTCTAAAATGGGTTAACAATCCGAAAACGGGCGCACGCGTACTTTGTGTACCGAAGCGACTAACCAGTGCATGCAGTGGATCTTGGACGTTCCGCTCGGCCCTCGGCCTCTGTACAGGGCGCTGTAACAAATGCCGCCCAACGGTTGAAAACCGTTTTTTCGCCATCCAAGAACGCAAAAATTTGAACAGGTCAGTGGATTGATATTTCCTATAAAATACTAACCCCTAAATCCGCCCATTTCTGAAAATTGCAACAATGACCAATCATGTACACTACATTAAAGTGGAACATTCAGTGATACGTGTACTTGTAAGACACCGGTGTCATGGGCGTAGCGGGGGGTGAGGGGGGGGGGAGAAAAAAATCAATAAATATAAAGGAAGACGAGGTGTCATATTAGTGTTAATTTAATGCACATTTAACTACATGGGCGTCCGGGGTGTCAATGGTGCGGTGGGAAAATGTCCCCCACCCACCCTCGAAACAAACGATTTTGGGATTTTGCCCCCCTCTAGAAAAATCCTTGCGACGCCCATGGCCGGTGTCATATCAGACTCCTGTGAAAATTGGTTAAATGCTCTCACGTGACCGGTGACTGTCCTATATATTATCTTCAATTAGGCATGTGCAGTATTTCATAGCCCGTATTTCATAGTCTACACCGGGATGTTCAAGATTGAACAAAAAGCTTGTGTTTACAATTCAAAGGCGAGAATTTTTCGGAATAATTTTCGGGGGTCTTGTGGATTGTGGGCGGCGATTTTTATGTTTTAGTTTTTTAGCGGAACTCGTCACCGAGCGGGGGGTGTTCGTTCGAACCCCCGACCCCCCAGCCTACGGGCTATTCTATTTTAGATCATCCACGACGCAAATTTCATCATCACACACTGATTGCGGGGTGTGACCCGCCACTGCACTGGATTCGGTGGTCGAGTAGTGAAGATGTTTGCGCTAGTAAGCAGCGGGTCGTGGGTTCGATTCCCGACCGAGTATGCCTGCTCTTTTTCCCACAGGCTCGGAAAGCACTGGGCATAGGCCTAAAGTGCGTAATCCACCGCGTCGGTAAACGGCAAACAATTATCTAAGTATTTACTTTCATTATAAATTTTGTTCTGGTTGCAGTGCGCGCTATGTGTAGGCCTAATGCACACGCAATTTTCAAGTTCCGCCAATTGGGAGTAACCATAAACTATACATGCAATTATTCTTAAATAATATCAAATCTAGTATACCAACGAGCATATTCTTTTAATGTGTGAATTGGGGACCTGTCCACTTTTAAACTCTTGATGGCGCAAACAACATCATAGGCGAGGAGATGTCCCCGATTATCTTGCATTTGAGTGGCACCCCTCTTAGAACTAGATTTTTTCTCCAATTTCGATAGATTTTTACAAGCTGAATCTAAATATGGTTGTTGGAGGTTTCCAATTCCTGCAGTTAATTAACTAATTTCGATTAAAATGTTTAAAATACGTGGCATGTTTTACTCCCATGATACATTGCGCCACCGACGGCTCATGTGACGTAAATACCTCTTCAGCCAATTAGAGTGAAATAATTGCGCACATGACCTCTCATTAATATAAAGATGGCAGCCTCCATGGACAACGTGACTGACGTTTTTCGGTGGTGATTTTCGGGTTTTTCTTCGGTTTACAGCAACGGAGTGTACTGGACACACAATTCCCAGCAGGGAAAGTGATAAGATAACCTTATTTTTTGAAGCGTTTTTGATATGTGGCTGAAATTGGATGATACGGGTAACGTTGCGAACATTGAGTAAAGTCAGCTGATAAATAGATATGGCATGAAGATTATTTTTAAATTGGTTTGAAGAAAAAAGTGGATAGAATATGTGAATGCAACCATAGATTGTCAGATAATCTGCAAAACAACTTGAAGCAGGCTTGACTGAGCTCGGGGATTGTGGAGTTTAGGAACCTGTTTCAGACTATAACTTGTAAGAGAACGAAAATCCACTTAGTTAAAACTATGCAGCGACACACGGAAAACATATATAACGGCAGCATGAGTGTCTGAATTTGCACGGTTTCTCCTCAAAACTCGAGTAAGAAAGCTCATCCTTTCTCCCATCCCCCAAAAGTGTTCAAAACTAAAAATAAAAAAGAAATAGGGTCAATTTGAATAAGAGGAGATTGCCGAAGGTCGCAAATCTTTTTAAGAATAAAACAAACCGAGGCGCCAAAACTCCTCAATCGCTGAGGCCTTGCCTATATAGTAGCTGGCCATAGCTGACACTTGAGACCCTGTCCTTGAACACGCTTTTGAGTAGATCAGTGTGCATAGCCTTAAAAAACAATTTGTCCTTCAAATGGACCAATTTAGATGAACTGCCCCTTCTGTATGTATGCCTGTTAATATTACGTTTTATTTGGGGGTGAAGTCAACTTGGTTTCAATGCATGTAGCGTTGGGTAATTTGCATCAACATTTGCAGCAACAACTGCAAAAAAATATATACAAAAGGCATACAGAAGGGGCAGTTCATCTAAATTGGTCCATTTGAAGGACAAATTGTTTGTTTTTATGGCTATGCATGCACACTGATCTACTCAAAAGCGTGTTCAAGGACAAGGTCTCAAGTGTCAGCTATGGTCAGCTACTAGTACTATAGTAGAGTCATTTTCTTGGAATCCGTGACCATTTTGTTCCTACCTTTTTTTCTTGATGGATTTGGCAACCGGAAGCATTTTAGAGGAAAATTAGCTCCTATGTACCTCTGGAAAGTGATGGGAAAGTCGGCCAGAGCGCAATATTCAAAATGGCCGCTTTCCGCCATCTTGAAAAACACAAAATGTAATATCTCTGGCACCAGATGAGCTAAAAGGACAAATGAGATGTCATTTCCCACAAATTATGGCATTACAAATCCACTGGAATGGTTATTGTAGAGCCACGGTATCATCTTGACCTCTAAATCCAAGATGGCTGCTGTCCGCCATCTTGCAAAACATAAAATATAATATCTCTGGCACCAGATGTGCTAGAAGGACGAATCAGGTGTCATTTTCCACTCAACCCATCCCTCTCCCACCCACCCACCCACACACCCAGTCATGTAAACGGGTGCAATCGTGGACCTCCCATTGTTCCTCTTTTGTTTATACTCTAACTTTTTCGGAAGGCCTCCCATTGGTTTTGTACACGATTTTCAATCGTGGACGTTAGGTCAAACGTGGACCCCTTTGTCTACGCCCGAATTCTTTTGTCCTAGGTCCACGATTGCCTTCAATTGTGAGCTACATGAGATACAGAGATGATGTTCTTATTATCTTTGATGGTAACGAAAAACAAGCTGGTGAACTTGTCCAAAGACTTCGCTGAAGTTCACGTCTGAAATCTCAAATCGCCAAGTCACCTTTCTCGACCTCGTCATCTACAAAGGCAAACGATTTAAAAAAGAAGGGAAACTGGATACTCGAGTAGCTACCAAAAAGACGGACACATTTCAGTATCTGGCTCGAGATTCAGCACACCCTAAGTCAGTATTTGGCGGGTTGATTAAGGGAGAAACAGCGAGATATAACCGCATATGTACACACTCAGAAGATTTTGAGGATAAGGTTAAATTCTTCAGAGACAAACTTCAAAAACGCGGATACAAAAAAGAAGATTTATCCCTCCTTCCTCAAATACGCGAGACTCCCGTGAACTCTAAGCGTCACAAAAACGAGAAAAACATCCCGCTTGTTTTCGTCCTACCATACTACCCACAAATAGAACACCCAGCTCTCAAACGAGCCCTGCTGAAACATTGGCATTTAATAAGCGAAAATGAATATCTGAATGCGATTTTTGAAACCCAACCCATCTTGGCATACAAACGGCATAAAAACATAAAAGATGACCTGGTTCGATCTAGGTTTAAAACACCTCCACAATCCGACCAAGAAAAAATTCTGGATGAGGAGAATGTGCAAATCCTTTTAGAACTACTAGAAGAACAAAATAATGATCAGTAAGCAGTGGATTCATAACCTTCAAATAGAATAAGTTTCGAAATCCCCTTACTTCGATCATCTAAAAAGAATGGCTGAAATGTGCAAGATTTCTCTGCTATCATGAGCGTACATATACAAAAAAACGGAAAAAAACGGAAAAGATGGTGACTGATGAAGTGCGAATAAAGCACAGAAAATATGCTTTGCTACCCCTCTCAAAGAAAGAAAAGCATGGGGCGCAGCATATTATCACCGGTAAAAATAAGTCATTGAGTAAATTAAAACAAGAAGCCACATGTTGTTACGCACAAACATGTCCTAGCGTGGCCAAGACCAGGGACGAGTTTTGAAACTCCCGCTCTCTGGGAAAGACATAAATAATTGGCCCCCGGACGTTTGGTGTATTGACAGTGCCACAAAACTAACCCGCTGACTGACACTCTGCAGAAACAGTGGCCATAAACCGACTCCCAAGAAGCGTGCTCAACAGATAAGAAATGATTAATAACCACGCTCTGGGTGAGTCGATTATACAGCCACACGGCTGGCATACCAACCAGCGGAATTACATTGTACACAAAAACAGATTCTGCAGACCAGTCACCAATATACAATTATTAAATAGGAGAGCACCACCAACAGGGTCGTTCATCCTCCAACTTCACCAATGTTTTATGGTGGTTGTTTTAGAAAAAACAAGGAAGAATGAGGATCGGCTTTGTTGATGATGACTTTACAAACCCTTCCCTCCCCCCCCCCCCCCCCCCCTCCCCCAGATAAGTTCGGACTCGCTGCGGCTACTTCTTGGAATGATCCATCAAGGAATCCACCAGTGTTGTAGTCAAGGCCACAACCTCCGAGGCCGAGGCCAAGACCGAGGCCACAACCTCCGAGGCCGAGACCGAGGCCGAGGCCACAACGTCCGAGGCCAAGGCCGAGGCCGAGGCTACAACGTCCGAGGCCGAGGCCGAGGCCGAGGCCGGCTACTAAACACGTAATAAACAAATAATCCACTCAATCAAGGTTAAAGGCAGTGTGCATGATTGGTCATTGTTGCAATTTTCAGAAATGGGCGGATTTGGGGGTTAGTATTTTGTAGGAAATATTGTTCCACTGACCTGTTCAAAGTTTTGCGTTCTTGGATGGCGAGAAAAACGAGAGAAAAACGGCGCTCGTTTTCAACCGTCGGGCGGATGATAGCCTTTAGTCAAGACGCGCGTGGCTACCTGGACACGTGACGCGCCCCAAATGCCAGCATGTCCGGGGCGCGCCACTCGTCCGGATAGCCACGCGCGCCTTGACTAAAGGCTACAGGGCAGTTTTACAACGATTGAAAACAATATATATTTCCTCTTTTCTTGACAACGACAGCACACCTGGTGCTATCATTTCACACGATGATTGAGACTACTATTAACTTACAGGCTAGTAAGGTATTTCGTAATAATTCAGTAAAAACAAATTAGAGGATTACCAGTCGTGTACACAACCTTTAAGATTTTGTTGGATTTTTTTTTATTTTCAAGTCAATGGCAGGTTACTCAAAGGATATGTTCATTGCATTTCAAGAACATAAGGGTCTCCAGCAACTGTTGGGATAGCTTTGCACGGTGGGGCCTCATAATAATCCCTCCTCTGCTAAAAATGCGCTCCACTGGAGCACTGCTGGCTGGAACATAGTCTAGGGCCCAAGACCCTTGTGTTGTTATTTCGGAGGCGCCCGCGCGCCAGATTCACTAACGTTGTGTCCTCGAAATCCCGGCTTTGTAAGTGCGTTCTGGCCTCACGCATGCGTAGTTTACAAAATGCAACCGAATCCGCAGCCGGTGTTTGTCAAACGTGCACGATTTTGGATCGCCACAAGGGTCTTGGATAAGTTGGCAGGCAATTCTTAACTTTTTCTTTACTTTTCGACGATTCTCCCTCGCTTTTCCGAGGACTCCAATCAGTGACCAAGTTTGAGCCTTATCATAAATTATTCATTACGCGCAAATACATAGGACATGACGAGGCATCATGACCATTGATCTGCAGCCGCGCGCGTCACATGCGCGTGCACGCATGTCGGACATAAACCACGAATGTGATTGGTCAGAACACCATCGGGCGACGCTCACTGGATCCGTCTATTGTGCTCAAACTCGGTCGCTGATTGCATAATTACCGTCCATCATTATCACAGTCCACAGTCTGGTCGCGCCCCCGAAATGCCAACTTATCCAAGACTTTACTACAGATCCAAAATCTTATCGCGCTGCCTGTGCATGCATTGCAACTGCGAAAGTACAAAAGTACAATAGTAACGTCTTGGAACCAATACTAGCTAGAACAGAGAGGACAGTCTTTGCAAGGGCATGCAGTTATGGGTACATAGATTAGTAGACATGTGACAGGCTTCGCGTTGCGCGAGCACGCGTAACGGTCAACTTCACTGCCGGCCATTATGATTATCGCTTTAACGTTCACTCGTTCAGGGCCGAGTGGTGGACCAGCAACCAGTCTATAGCGGGAGTAGACTGATTATCTAATAAAAGAAGATTGGATGCTTCCTGAGTACGTGTAACACAATAGTGGCAGTTCATGGGGCGCGTGAAGTGCTGGACCAGGAACTACATTAGCGGGAGTAGACTGGTTCTACAAGAAGATGATACATATACATGTACGTACGTGAGTACGTGCAATCGGAGAGCTATAGCTCCATGGTGCAATAATGCAAATACCAGTTCATTAATTCGTGCGTATCTGCTTGAACTTTATTTTGTTTCACGGAACCCACTGTGGCAGCTTCTCGAAAGTTTGATGAGGTAAACAATTTAAATTATTTAAAACAGAAAACACATCTGAATTGGTGGGAAAATTGGTCAAAGTGGGCGGCCTCGAGCCGGCCTCGACCAGATCTTCGAGTCCGGAATGCTCCGAGGCCGAGGCCGAGGCCGAGGCCTTGCACTCCGAGGCCAAGGCCGAGGCCGAGGCCATAAAAATCGGCCTCGAGGCCGGCCTCGAGGCCGAGGCCGGTCTCGAGACCTCCAACACTGGAATCCACTGATTATTCTTCTAACGTAGCTAGCACATACCAGGACTGTCATCTTGCAGAAATAGTGGCTAAAACTTACTCCCTCGAAGCGTATTCCATTTTATTTTAAAGAAAAGAAATTACGCTTTCGGTGGGTCAGTCACACATCCACACGGCTGGCATACCCACCAACCTATTCGTTAATATACAAAAACAATTTCTGCAAGACCAGTCACTTACGTAAAAACCGATAATAAGACCTTGCTCAACATAATCTTTCTTCATCCAACCTTTCCCACAAAAGAAAAAGAATGGAAAGAGAGATTTTGTTGATGCCTTTACAAATCCTCCCCCACCCACCTTCCCCCAGATAAGTTCGGACTCGCTGCGGCTACTTCTTGGAATGATCCATCAAAGAATCCACTGATTATTCTTCTAACGTAGCTAGCACATACCAGGACTGTCATCTTGCAGAAATAGTGGCTAAAACTGACTCCCTCGAAGCGTATTCCACTTTTTAAAAAAAAGGAAAGAAATTGCGCTTTGGGTGGGTCAGTTACACACCCACACGGCTGGCATACCCACCAACCTATTCGTATATACAAACACATTTTCTGCAAGACCAGTCACTTACGTAAAAACCGATAATGAGACCTTGCTCAACAGAATCTTTCTTCCTCCAACCTTTCCCACAAATAGAAAAAGAATGGAAACAGAGATTTTGTTGATGCCTTTAACAACCCCCACCCTCCCTAACCCCTAAATGAACTTTGACTCACTGCGGCTATTTCCTGAGATGATCAAAAAAATAAGATAAACTGATCACTCTTTGAATTTTGCCTGCACACACCGGTTCTTTCTTTCTTGCTATTCTCAAAATTTTAAAAAGCACTTCATCTTGTAAAGAGCAAAAAGTTCAACCAAAATTAACAATCGGTTAACCAAGGCCCTGAAACAAAAGTTCCATCACATTGACTCAAAATCGTAACACATAGTCTGCATGTATGATTACGCCCCCTCCCAATAAACACATTACCGCATCTTTGAATGAGAGGTCGGGATGACCATGATACTCTAAAATAACCATTCCATTCACCAGTGGCCAGAGATATTACAGTTTTTACATTTTTCAAGATGGCGGACAGCGGCCATCTTGGATTTAGAGGTCACGATGGTCCCGAAACTCTACAATAACCATTCCAATGGATTTGTAATGCCAGAATTAATGGAAAATGACACCTTATTCATCCTTCTAGCCTATCTGGTACCAGAGATATTACATTTTATAATTTTTAAGATGGCGGACAGCGGCCATCTTGGATTTAGAGGTCAAGATGATACCGTGGCTCTACAATAACCATTCCAGTGGATTTGTAATGCCATAATTTGTGGGAAATGACATCTCATTTGTCCTTTTAGCTCATCTGGTGCCAGAGATATTACATTTTGTGTTTTTCAAGATGGCGGAAAGCGGCCATTTTGAATATTGCGCTCTAGCCGACTTTCCCATCATTTTCCAGAGGTACATAGGAGCTAATTTTCCTCTAAAATGCTTCCGGTTGCCAAATCCATCAAGAAAAAAAGGTAGGAACAAAATGGTCACGGATTCCAAGAAAATGACTCTACTACTAGGCAAGGCCTCAGCGATTGAGGAGCTTTGGCGCCTCAGTCTCTTTTTTATTCTTAAATAATTTTGTCACTCTAAAATTACATTTGCGACCTTGGGCAATCTTCTATTTTTCATATTGACCCTATTTCTTTTCTATTTTTAGTTTTGAACAGTTTTGGGGGATGGGAGAAAGGATGAGCTTTCTTACTCGAGTTTTGAGGAGAAACCGTGCAAATTCAGACACTCGTGCTGCCGTCATATGTTTTCCGTGTGTCGCTGCATAGTTTTAACAAGTGGATTTTCGTTCTGAAACAGGTTCCTAAACTCCACAATCCCCGAGCTCAGTCAAGCCTACTTCAAGTTGTTTTGCAGATTATCTGACAATCTATGGTTGCATTCACATATTCTATCCACTTTTTTCTTCAAACCAATGTAAAAATAATCTTCATGCTATATCTATTTATCAGCTGACTTTACTCAACGTTCGCAACGTTACCCGTATCATCCAATTTCAGCCACATATCAACGCACTTAAAAAGGGGCTGTGTCGTCACGATCATAGCAGGCTTGCGGCTGTACACTGAATCCCGAACTGATGAACCCAGTAACTGCAAATAATACCCCACGACCGCGCGCTGACCTACAGGGCTCGCGCGCGCTGACCCACAGGGCGCGCGCGCCAGATCAGATTACAATTGCAATGACTGCTGCATGCATGATCCTGTAGTTATGATACATACTGCATGTACAAGTATTTTGTATGTGTTTGTGCCACCAAAAATATACGATAGGCCTACAGTCGAACATAGTCCTAGTCTTGGTTCCAAGACCTTCGTGTTCCTTTTTTTCCTTCCGAACGAGGGCGCTGTTTCTCAGTAAAACGATTCTGATTGTATTCGATAATGTTTCATATATTACGCGCTCTGACAAGAATCGATTCTACTGTTCTTTGCTCGGTTCTTCACTTCCACGAAGGTCTTGGATATTTCTGTCCGCGGGTCTTAACTTTTTCTTTACTTTTTCGACATTCTCCCCCGACTTTCCGGGGGAGCCAATCAGCGATTGAGTTTGACCTTGACAAATGAATTATTCATAACTTGGCGAGCATGCACGATTAAATAGGACGCGGTGCGGTCATCACTCTCTGGGTGCGGTTTTTTGTGTATGTGTGTTGTGTTGTCTGGAAATTTGAATTCACCGCGCGCGCCCGGGGGCCCGACGCGTCGACCGTTGTATTGTTTTGAATGAAGGATTGCCCGATACGCGATCCGCGTGACCCAGTCTGTCATGTCTGTGGGAAATATTTTTTAAGTTGACGTGTAGTATAGTATAGGCCGTACGTGTCGTTAAAATCCGCGAAGTATCTCCATTCCTCCATGCTGTAGTGCAGCTGATTTCTGTAGTGCAGCTGAAGTTTATTTAGACATTAAATAAAGTGTAGGCCTATACGAAATATTTGTGCGGATGATGAGTGAACATGTGAGGTATATTTTAATACTTCCGAATGTAAATTTAGAACTATAACCTTCGATGACAGCCAGTGTGTTTACGTGCTTACTATTCCACATGTAATAGAAAAAATACATGCAGTAGTCGGTGTACATATATTGGTTAAAAGAACTACATCACAATTGATTTCATTTATACAGTCATAATTGATCATTTTCAAAAACAATTTTAAACAACAATTTTTATACAAAGGAAAACATATCAGAAAGGATTAACAAATGGTGATACATACGGCGTACATAATAGCCCAACTTTTATAGTTAAATATAATCCCCAAAAATGTTTCGACAAGAAGAAGTGTTGATAAAGTGAAGGCAAAAACATAGATTTCGGGGTTGTTGGGATGGGGAATATATCTCCACCCACACACACTTTATGACAAGATCACCCCTAGACAATAAAACCAGACAGAAGAAAAAAAATTGAAATAGACCAGGAGGTATTATACATTTCACATGGAAATTACAGTAGAATTGTCGGAAAGAGGGTTAAATTTGGGTTTGTGTATGGACCATAATTAATACATGTGTAATAAACAGCGTAGTGTCCATCCCCCCCCCCCCCTTCCAAATGTTCAGTTGGTTGGTTTTGGAAATGTCATGATACCCCCCCCCCCCTTTTTCCCGGTCTCCACACATGTCACAGTCAAATCATGGAGGCGCGCTTGAGTGAAGGTACATTATATATTGTACATGTACATTATACATGTACATTATATATTGTGCATGTACACTGTACGAGCATGGAGGTAGGAAACCTCCATGGTACGAGCTAGAACACTGGTGTATAAACATGTGAGGTGATAAACTTAAAAAGACTTCAGAATGGAGGACGTCCCAGCCAGTTTGTAGAAGTAAATGTATTATACATTTTTTTAAATGCCACATGTACATGTACATGTAATGTCGATTATTTTACACTGAGTAGTAAATGACCGGTACATCAGCCAATTTAATTTTTCAGGATGGAAATTGAAAATACATGAAAAAAGAGATGTAACAAATGGTGTGTTTCATATTTCTGATGAACTCTGTGGCAGTTCTAACCTTCAATGGTAAAGTATATGTTAACATAAATGTAACTTTACAATAATGGTTTAAATCTTTACAGAAATACATTTTATCCAGTGAAAACTTATGTTTACCTCAAGAATTAGAATAATTGAGTAAAGTTAACCATCTACTTTGATTTTAAATCCACTGCATTTAAGTGGTTTGCTGGGCTTGCTATTTCAGACTTCTCTTCTTCATGTTCACTTTTTTTTAAATAATTTATTGGTATACATGGATTACTATACACATGTAGGAATATAATGTATTTAGTGGAGGAATTTTATATTGGGAGGATTATAAATAATTAAGACAATGATGAATTTAAGCTCCACCTTGAAGACAAAGTGAGTAAAAACGTTTTTCAGTCAAAAGTTGACTTTAAATATATTGTGCATGCAACTAACTGGACTGAAAAATCCAATACAATACTGGGCCTGGCCATGGCTGGCTGCAAAAAACGGCACCACGTGTTTGTACATGTAATTAAACAAGACTGGCAAAAATCAATCTTTGATAAAAAATTATTTTAAAATTTGACTATTCTGCATTTATTCATTCACATTGGCTAATTAACATCCCAGATTAAAGTGCACACCTGCAGGTAAATTGTCATTATCTCATTCTGGGACGTAGCAAGAAAGATCAGAAACTCCAAGTTATTCAAACTTGAAGTTCAAGTACCTATACATACGTACACTATACATGTATCCACAGTGTTCATTGGATATGTACATTGTACCATGGAGGAAGAAAACACAACCTCCATGATTGTACATATACATGTACATGTACATTGTATGTACAAGTGGCTTTTGTACACAGTAGTACAGTGCATCCACGTTTTTTTCAAACGGTATTATATTACACGTCCCGTCGACCGCAGGCGCATTTTGCATAATTGGGGCAATCGGTCAAACTTAACCATGGAGGTCAGACCAGTCACGTGATATGAATGATGCATGTTTAGCCACGATTTCCATAGTCGGGTCCCGCCCTCAAAAGTAGAAATATCCAAGACGTTACTGTAACTCCGTGATTGATCGCGCGCTCGCCCGCCGGTGACAGCCTGTAAATTGCGCCCTCTGTTGATGACAAGTATCAGACAGTAACGTCTTGGAACCAAGACTAACATAGTCCGTGACACCCCACCCGTCAAACGCCGAAATGTACCATAACAGAACTAAACGAAAATAAGTAAATCTGTATTTATAATTGTAAAATAAATAATGCACCAGCCCCTTCCTATACAAAAATAAAGTTGTAGGCCTATGTATCGAAATAAATTTCGACTAAAATCGGCTGTGCGTGCAATGATGAGCAAATCAAAGTAAAACAGCTATACTGATGCCGATATTGAGTCCACGACCTTGTGTTACATTTGACGGCAGGAATTTATGGAAAGTTACATCATAAGAGTTATTTCAACACTATCAAATAATAAACACAATAATAACAGGTATTACCAATAAATAATATACGCCAAACAAATGAGATTTCACCAGTGGCGAGTAAATCCGTGTCGAAAAGTGGGGATGATTATTGAATTTGTCAACGAAGTACTGCATCTTGAACTTTTTCTCAACGGGGGATACCCCTGCCCTAAACACCGCTTGAAATTTGAAACATCACTTTGTGTACAATTTTCCCCTTTTTAAATTTACGAAACAAAAAAGAAATACAAATCGGCGGGCCCCTGAACTCCTTCCCCGTGTTTACGCCACTGGCGCACAGATCCCCACATCACTATGATAAAGATGACTACCGAAGAAACAAAGAAATAAACACCCCGATAAATATTCAAACAACCCTAATTTTCACCTGTTTTGCACGAATTATTCGCTTATTACTTTTTATGACATGAACAATTCACATACCGAGTACATGGATCGGATGTATACTGTACATGTAATGTATGTACTGTACATGTTGACTATACATTACATGTAGACTTGATGTGCGGAAATGTTGTTTCACACAGCGAGTTGTTGACAAGTGCCATTGGAATAGCGACCAAGTAAAGTTGTTTCAGCTCTATCTATCAACTGCTTAAAAAAAATGTACTTCTAAGTTCTAGATTTTAATTTTTTTTTTCGCTGCTAAAGAACTGTCTGCAGCCACTACCCCTCTTTTAGTAGCATGATAATTTTGTTATTAAAGTGACGGGTCAAAATAAGCCTGAAGCTTTTTATCGACCTAAGTTTACAAGCAAGATACGAACAAGATACATCCAGATGAATGTACACATAATACATAGACCCTTTTACGGATACCCCGCCTGTGGGATTTTGTTGGATGTTCATTAGGAGTGTCTCCTTCTGAATCTGTGTAGACGTCACTGTAATTAAGGCTGGACTTTGGTCGTTTTCTTTTTTGAGTTTGAAACTGCGTATTACTTTGTGCCTGGCTATATACTACGTCAAAGGTTGATCGTGGATGATCGTCATGATTTGTATGATCTTGAGCATCCATTGGAGTTTGTTGCGAAAGTTTATCCCATGATATGTCATCAGAAACTGAATCTGAACCTGTGGATAAATCGGCCATTACTGATATCTAGAAGGGAGTATTCCAATACACCTCGCGATTTAATGATATTGCTTACCTGTGTCCTAAAAGGTAAAGTTAGTGATCAAGGATCAGCCGTTGATGAGGGGCAACATTTAAATTTCGCGCCACACAGACACGTCCGCATTACGTCACCGCTCGACAGGAAGTTTTTCCGATTTTGCATACTTTGCGACGTCGACATAGAACCGACGCCACACAAAGACCATGGTGAGAATTCTATATTGTAATTGTGGGACTGACTGTATAGAGTACCGAAGTGATGACGTCAATCAATACAATGTTTGGAACCAGAATACATTCTAAACTGCATTTGTTTGGAACCATTGCCGCGGCAACTGACGTCAGACTTCGGTACTCTATACAGTAGGCCTATACAGTTGTCTACCTAGTCTTGGTTCAAGACGTTGTTACGTATACACGCGATAACCGGCCGCCGCGAGAGGGCGTTATCACGACAAAATATTAAGCACGAACGGCCAGTAACAACGTCTTGGGAATTTCGTAGAAGCCGTGTTGTGCGCACGCACCTGCTTAGCCCAATAATTGCAGCGCGCATTATGTAGTTTGCACCTTCCAATTCCCCGTCGTATCTCCCTCGCGTCGATCGTCACAGTTGCAAGACGTCGCATGCGAACACGAGCGGTGAACTTGACACTGCAGCCGCTAGCGCATAGCCGGCGAAGCATAGCAGCTTCGATCGCGAACGGCGCCCCTTTGCTAGTATAGATAGCTACCAGACTATTGTGCAACTTCATGCTCTTCTTCGTAGCGCGTGCGTGAAGAGAAAATTTTCCTCATTTTCATACAGAATTGACGCATGCGCACTAGTTTCCCTCATTTTTCAAATTTACAGTTATAAAGCCATGATTCTAAACCCCTTGGGCACGGTATTTTACGGGAGACGTCGGGGTGTTGCAGCGGTTCTGGCAGCCAAATCGAACCGCTACAATGTGTTTTTGCAGTCAAGCATGACATAAACAATAATCCAACAATGGATTGAAACTGCACAAACGGCGGCCAATGGCGTCATCCGGCCGCATAATTTTATTTCCAAGGAAGGTAAGGGGCAGTTATCATAAATGGGCGTATCTAGACCGGCATTACCATCATGCATATTCATGATTAAGTTATTTTTTATAATAAGCATCGCACGCATCATTCAGACAACAATATAAGGTTGAAGTAAAAATATTTGGTCCAGCTACTGTTGTGGCTATATTGGTAGAGCATAAGGCTTTGGATTACAGAGGCCTGGGTTCGAATCCTTTGCCCGATTTATATTTCTTTTTCTTGTACTAATTGTGGTGTGGAGGATTTTATTTCAAGGGAAAACAAGTCTGAGAACCTGTCTCAGCTCACACAGCCAAGTACAGCGCCCATTTACGATAATTGCCCTAACTTTCCTAGGGAAAAAATCACGCCATCCGGCCTGGTGGCATTTTTTTGACGCCATATGGCGTCATCCGTACGCAAGGGATAATGGTATTCATTCAACCATGTCCGGGTATTGTACTGCCGCCGTGTGGTTTCTTCTCTGTTTCAATAGGTTTAAAAATTCTCTCAGGCAGTAACAGCTTAGTGGCCGAGTGGTTAAGCGAGTCGTTCATCGAGTCGTTTATCGGCTCTTAAACTGAGGGTTCGATTCCCAGCTTTTCAGTATTTCCTTTTTCTTTTCCAGAAATGTGATTGTCATTATTTATAAGAGTATTCGTTTACCGTCCCCAAATACCAACTGTACTGTGGCGTGCGGTCGATTAGCAGTGCAGTTGGGACCGCTCGTGAAGTCCAGGTAAGCATCTTCGTACAGGCTCATGGCACGTTTGGCTGGCTCGGCAGTCATTGCTTAGGGTGCAGCCATGTTCCTCCCTTTTACGGTGCTAGACCTTCGGGTTATATGGATGAGTGGGGAAGGAGGTGTGATGGACCGGGGTCTGATCTGTGATGGACCGGAATCCGAGCCCTTAAGAGTCCTACATGGGAGCCGGTAAGCCGGAGTATGGGGCCCCGGTGAATCGCGGCACCTGAAAGCTTGGTCAACATCACATAACTTTTTTGTTTAAAAAGGCATAATACCAGAATGCATATTTGATTGATTAACTCTAAGGGTTTCCGGAAAAAAAAACAAGTAATGTTTTTTCTGACATTTCTCTATTTATTATTATATTTAAAAGTAGTGTACACGATTGGTAATCGTCCAATTTGTTTTTACTGAATTATTACGAAATACCTTACTCGATTGTAAGTTAATAGTAGTCTCAATCATCCTGTGAAATTACGGCACTAGTTGTGCTGTCGTTGTCAAGAAAAGTAGAAATTGATATCGTTTTCCAACGATTTCCAGCTGGAAAACGTTGGAAAACTGCCCTTAAGACTTAAGTCAAGGCGCGCGTGGCTACCCGAACAGTGGCGCGCCCCGGACATGCTGCCATTCGGAGCGCGTCACGCGTCCAGGTAGCCACGCGTGCCTTGACAAAAGGCTATCATCCGCCAAACGGCTGGAAAGGAGCGCCGTTTTTCTCTCTTGTTTTCGCCATCCAACAACGCAAAACTTTGAACAGGTTAGTACAACGATATTTCCTGTAAAACACTAACCCCCAAATCCGCCCATTTTTGAAAATTGTAACAATGACCGATCATGTACATTACCTTTAAGGACATCTATTTTGCAAGCTTCGACTTCTCAGAATATGCACCCATGTCTGTGCCCACAATTATTTTTTTATTATTTTATTTATTGGGTATTTAGTATAATTATTGTGAAGGGAAATTCGATCATACGAAGCTTCGATCGCGAACGGCGCCCCTTCGGCCAGTAGTATAGATAGCTACCAGACTATTGTGCAACTTCATGGCAGCTCTTCTTCGTATATGCGCGTGCGTGAAGAGAAAATGTTCCTCATTTTCATACAGAATTGCGCATGCGCACTAGTTTTCCCCATTTTTCGGCGGGAGATTTTACGAAATTCCCAAGACGTTGTTACTGGCGGTTCGTGGCTATTAAAGGGGCTGTGTCGTCACGATCATAGCAGGCTTGCGGCTGTACACTGAATCCCGAACTGATGAACGCAGATGTAGGCCGTGGGCCGAGTCCCAAAAAGTGCTTTAGTTTTTAATTTTCGTAACGTACCTCAGCAATATACCTGCAAATCATATTATATCGAAGCCAAAAATAGACTGAATTGTGTGAACCTTGTTCTTTTTGTCTTGTTTTGTTTGCTTTTATGTAGTAGTAAAAAGTTCGGGCTAATATAATTCATTCAAAGCTCTATTTTTTGGAGTACGTGGCTGTAAAAAAAGTCGGGTCCCTCTGCTATCGATCAATGTTTTGTTAACAATGTATTGGAGCGTCTGGTAACAAGATGTTGCGCAATCCAAGATGGCGAGGTCCGGAGGAGACGGACATTGACATGCATTCGTGATTTCGGTGCATAATACACGTTGCACAATCTGCCAAAGGAAAAAGTGTTCCCCTTCACTGAACGTCATGGAACAAGGTGACACACTGTGTGCAAAGGGGGGAACAACTGGACAGAAATTTCGCCGAGATCGCTCGTGCAGTAGCGGCGACTGCGAATGTCTATCCGCGGCCGCGTTAACAAGCGCTGGGTTTCATCGGGAATGCTGTGTAATCTCACTTATCTCATTACTTTATTAAAATTGTAAGCCAGGCATCTCGACTAATAAAATTATTTGTTAACAGGATATAAAGACTTTCATTCAGTAGTAAGTAAAATTAAGGCATACTTGTATGGGGGAAGGGTGGTAGCTTTATCCGAACAAATCAATTTTAAAAATTTTTACGATATTGAACAATTTACGCATAATTCAAAAGACATGTATTTTTTCAAAGAATTTTATGAAAATTAGGTCAGAAAGAAAGTACAGAACCAACCCCCCCCCCCAACATTTTCTTTAAATAAAATAAAATAAAATTAGTATTAATGAAACCATGCCTGACAACGTTTTGAAATTATAGCTCGTGGGGGTCATACATTTTTACGAGGAATCTTGGTTAAATATTATGGGTGCACATTTTCATTTTTACTACTAGTACTACAAGCTATATTAGCTCATTATGAGAACCAAAGCAAACATTTAAGTGAGACTGAGCTGTTCTAGTAATCCTTATGTTCATCTTAATTGTCTTTACTAGTTAAAGATGCTTTCTGTGTTTTTAGTGTAGTTCAATTTATTTAAAAAGAAAGCAAATATGTATTGAACTTGTGCTTCATATCAGAATATTCCTGAGGTATTTATTGTTTATAGTAGTCTTATCAGTATAAAGATGTACACACCTGTTCCCCGTCATTCTACCTCATTTTAAAAAGGCAACTTAAGTTTGAAGTATTCTAATGAAACTCGTAATTTGCTATAGAGCAGCATGCATGATGAACAAGTATGCTAAACCTTTAAAGTAGTTCAAATTGTTCTTAAATTTACTTTTTAAAACCATTGCATCAGAAAAAAAATTGTTCAGTACCCTGAACAAAAACGTTTGTTGGGGGGGGGGGTGTTTCCAGACAGACTAATCACCCCTTGTAAAATTACACCTGTATTGCAAGAGTGTTAGATTGAGTAAAAATTTTTCCTTTTTATCATTTCAAGAATATCTACAAAAATATAATCCATCAATTTATTGAAAATAACTTTGAAGTGTAATTTCTCAAATTTCACATGCTGATCATGGAATGAACAAGAATAAATTTGTTAATATATGAACATGTTAACTTTTGTCAGCAATTTCTTTTTTTTTCATTTGTTATTAATACATGTACTTACTAAAACAAGAATTGCAAAGTACAACACCTTGGAAAGTGATTTTAGCCATTGAAATTATTAATTCAGAATTGTTTACTCCTTTCAGTCTTGAATTGAAAATTCACTTCCAACAGTTATTGGAAACAAATTGGGCACTGACCGTTATCTTGCAACATTAATTTAAAAAAATAGATGGCCACAGTCCACTGTTCTTCTCAGACCTTACAGTTCCAGTCGAAGAATGGCATAATTAAGTTATAAAACAGTCACCGATATTTAAAACTTTGAGTGAATATCACACATTGTATTGTCCATCAAGGAACAAGACTGAAAAATGAGTGGCCTAAATTACGTAATGGTTGATGGCATATTAAGAAAGAGATCCCTTAGTAGTACTTGCATTTGGTCACGTTAAGTAATGGAAGACACTTTCTCGAAGGAAAATTACTTTAGCTCCAATGTCTTCTCAAAATCCAAGTAGCTTCATCAGGGCCGCCTTGTCAGTGAAATTTAACAAGGCATAAGCACAACATGCAACATAGAAAGCCAAAATAATTGCCTGGACTCAAAAAATAAGGTCACAGTAAAATCAGGTTGCCTTTCTTCCTTGATGAATAAATGGAGTACCCAGTCGATCCAGTCCTTGGTGAAGTCCAACAGGGCATGCACAAAAAGGCGTGCACATTATTTTTTTTCTGTGTTGATCATGCTGGTGAAATTTCTATGGGCCCTTTTGAAAGATCCTTTGTCCTCCAGTGACTGGTGGTAGACCCCTCGTGCTGAAAAGAAAAGAAAACAATTATAAATACATGTACATGTAAAATGAATATTCAAGATGGTTGGATCCTTCTCTCAGATGTTGATATAGTTTGCTAATATCTCCAGGATGTCCTGAAACTCCTGATAAAGGCCAATTAACGAAATTTATTGGAAAATGTTGAACTTGTCAGGCAAATTTATTGGAAACAACTTGCTGGAACATGTTATGTTGTGCAAAATCAACCCAACCAATGTGGGTTTTTTTTAGGGGCGGGGTGGTTAAAGGGCACAACAGTTTGGCTCATTGTTTTTGGAATTATTTGAAATATTCAACGGAAAGATTGCAACGTCCTGCCGCTACTTTTTTTCACCATATCTTACTTCATGGTTAGTCATTGCAGATATATGTTGAAAAGGAAAAAAAAACATAAATTTGGGACAGAAAATTTCAAAAAATGGTCATGAGTCACCATAGACATTGTACATAACTAACACAATGGCGTCTCAATACTACATTCTTTCCTATTCAACTAGTGTCCCTTGAAAACAAAACATTCATAAAGTGATGACTTTACACAGTGTGTAAGACCTTTTCTCAACAGAACACCCCCCCCCCCCCCCACAAACCCCAAAATAAACTAAATACTAACCTCCCAACATTTCATTTTAAAAAGAACACTGCCATAATGACCATGACAGCAGTCTCGACCAACACTAGACCTGCAGACGAAAATGCAGTTCTGCTAATCCTTGTAAGTTGTATAACGTTGGCCCTTGCAAAGGCCTACATGTATGATGCACATGAATACATGGGACCGAGTCTTTGTTGTATGTAGTTTGAAAAATCAACCAAAACATGCCTGACCATTGCATCAATCTATCGAAAATATAAGGGGGAAATAACCTCACCTTCATTACAGCCTTGCTTGAAAGTATTGCGTCAGCGACCTGAAATTGAGGGTGCATACACTGTACGTGCACCCAAGCAGCTGATGTACGAAGTAAACATGACTCAAACGGCCTCAAACACTTGTTGTTTTGACGTATTTCTAAAGAAAATATTTTCAAACTCAGGAAACCTGCAAGAGCTATGATACATTCTGTCCCAGATTTTGTGTTTTGAAGTTTTAATTTTCCTCTGTCAGGTCGACAATTGTAAGAAGTATCGCCGAAGTCCACGTTAGAACCGCTCTCTTTGCATCGCTCTCTCGTAGTCTCCTGCGGTTGCTGAATTTGCGTAAACAATGGCGCGGTACTATGGAGACTATTGTATGGCTCCCAGACGTCACATACACACGGTGAACTGTGCCAGACTAGTCACTTATCAGCCTCTTTCCGTGAGAAGAAGTCGATTTTTTCAAAAGTTTGAGAGTGTTGTGCTCATTAACAAACAAGATTCACAACTAAGAACAACCCAAATACTATCTGTGATATTTATTTCTATTGAACAAACCAAAAAGAAATCATCCTCCTTAGGTACGTTACGAAAGAAGCTCTTTTTGGGCCTTGGCCCACGGCCTAATGAACCCAGTAACTGCAAATAATACCCCACGACCGCGCGCTGACCTACAGGGCTCGCGCGCGCTGACCCACAGGGCGCGCGCGCCAGATCAGATGACAATTGCAATGACTGTTGCATGCATGATCCTGTAGTTATGATACATACTGCATGTACAAGTATTTTGTATGTGTTTGTGCCACCAAAAATATACGATAGGACTACAGTCGCACATAGTCCGTGACACCCCACCCGCCAAACGCCAAAATGTACCATAACAGAACTAAACGAAAATAAGTAAATAAGTAAATCTGTATTTATAATTGTAAAATAAATAATGCACCAGCCCCTTCCTATACAAAAATAAAGTTGTAGGCCTATGTATCGAAATAAATTTCGACTAAAATCGGCTGTGCGTGCAATGATGAGCAAATCAAAGTAAAACAGCTATACTGATGCCGATATTGAGTCCACGACCTTGTGTTACATTTGACGGCAGGAATTTATGGAAAGTTACATCATAAGAGTTATTTCAACACTATCAAATAATAAACACAATAATAACTGGTATTACCAATAAATAATATACGCCAAACAAATGAGATTTCACCAGTGGCGAGTAAATCCGTGTCGAAAAGTGGGGATGATTATTGAATTTGTCAACGAAGTACTGCATCTTGAATTTTTTCTCAACGGGGGATACCCCTGCCCTAAACACCGCTTGAAATGTGAAACATCACTTTGTGTACAATTTCCCCTTTTTAAATTTACGAAACAAAAAAGAAATACAAATCGGCGGGCCCCTGAACTCCTTCCCCGTGTTTACGCCACTGGCGCACAGATCCCCACATCACTATGATAAAGATGACTACCGAAGAAACAAAGAAATAAACACCCCGATAAATATTCAAACAACCCTAATTTTCACCTGTTTTGCACGAATTATTCGCTTATTACTTTTTATGACATGAACAATTCACATACCGAGTACATGGATCGGATGTATACTGTACATGTAATGTATGTACTGTACATGTTGACTATACATTACATGTAGACTTAATGTGCGGAAATGTTGTTTCACACAGC
This sequence comes from Hippasteria phrygiana, assembly GCA_037893225.1. Classification (NCBI taxonomy): domain Eukaryota; kingdom Metazoa; phylum Echinodermata; class Asteroidea; order Valvatida; family Goniasteridae; genus Hippasteria; species Hippasteria phrygiana. The sequence continues at coordinate 587,058 of JAZGUH010000502.1, forward strand.
GAGTTGTTAACAAGTGCCATTGGAATAGCGACCAAGTAAAGTTGTTTCAGCTCTATCTATCAACTGCTTAAAAAAGAAATGTACTTCTAAGTTCTAGATTTTAATTTGTTTTTCGCTGCTAAAGAACTGTGTGCAGCCACTACCCCTCTTTTAGTAGCATGATAATTTTGTTATTAAAGTGACGGGTCAAAATAAGCCTAAAGCTTTTTATCGACCTAAGTTTACAAGCAAGATACGAACAAGATACATCCAGATGAATGTACACATAATACATAGACCCTTTTACGGATACCCCGCCTGTGGGATTTTGTGTACACAATTTAGCGCGAACTATCCCACAGCGACAAGACACGTTCCAGTTTTGCTGTGCACATTTACACGGACAAGCACCCCGTGTGCCGAGTCGTCCTCTCTGGCAAGAGTTTCGGCATACATGTCATAGGTTCTCCAGCGTAAGGTTCTACTTCTATATCGCCAACCTCCAATTCTATGCAACTTTCAGACAAATATTCCATGGCACTTGTGTACATGTGAATGAAACTTTATGAAATAAACAGATGAAATTTGAACGGTTTTTTTCTTAGAGAACTGAGTGCCACGATGTGTGCTACTTGTTTACAAGTATACGTGAACACGTATGTGTATTTCAGTACGCAGACGCTGGACATGCGTGCATGTTCCAGGGGGTGTAGTTTCCAAAAGCCAATTCTCAGAACAGCCATAACAAACGGATGGAGGTTAAAAATAGCACATAACCGAAATGAAGCGCAAGGGGGCGCACTCCAATATTTGATTCGTTAACGCGAGATGGCGCGACGACACAGCCCCTTTAAACGCCTTCCTCCATCTCGCTTCACAAAATAGGGTTATCTTATCACTTTCCCTGCTGGGAATTGTGTGTCCAGTACACTCCATTGCTGTAAACCGACGAAAAACCCGGAAACCACCACCGAAAAACGACATTCACGTTGTCCATGGAGGCTGCCATCTTTATTTTATTGAGTGGTCACGTGCGCAATTCTTTCGCTCTAATTGGCTGAAGAGGTATTTACGTCACATGAGCCGTCGGTGGCGCAATGTATCATGGGAGTAAAACATGCCGCGTATTTTAAACATTTTAATCGAAATTAGCTAATTAACTGCAGGAATTGGAAACCTCCAACAAACATATTTGGATTCAGCGTGTAAAAATCTATCGAAATTTTAATTTTTTTCTAGTTCTAAGATAAGAGGGGTGCCACTCAAATGCACGATAATCGGGTACATCTCGCCTAATACAGTAAGCTTTTTGACGATAACCCGGTCGGCCATTTTCTTTTTTGTTCGCTGCATCCTATTTACCATTAAAGGTCATAAACAACATTTGCTTTTGCTGGCATTTTCAGAAATGGATGGATATGTGGGGGTTAGTATTTTATCGTAAATATTATTGCAATGACCTGTTTAAAGTTTTATGTTCATACTGGAAAATAGAGAATAGAATGCTGTTCTATGTAGTCTGGTTCCATGACCCTACTTCAAACGAAACGGAGCAATTTATAGACATCTGGGAATTGTCAGGCGGAACCAGACTAGCTGGCTTGCACCCTTTCATAGATGTACAGCCGATTGCAATCAAAATATGGACTGAATAAAGTTGGTAAATTGGGGGAATATTTTTTTTAAAGGTCAGGTTTTTCTAACGATAGTCCGCAGACCATCATTGGAGATTTGATACAAAATCCCACTTTTCTTGAGAATGACAGCACAACAGCCGCCATGATTTCACAGGATGCTTGAGACTATTATTTAATAACTGTCAAGTATGATCTTTCATGATAATTTGGTAGTTTTGTTTTTTGTATATTTTGCAAATGTTGTATATCACCTTTAGTATAGGCAAGATACCAGTAGTCGAGGCCATCACAAGGCCACACAAGACCCTGCAAGGCCAGCACAAGCCCAGCACAAGCCCAGCACAAGACCTTCAGTCTTAATTCAAGTCTCAAGCTATTTAAATGAACTGTAATAAAATCATTCCTTTGTCATGGTTTATGCCTGTTACTTGTGCCTGGCCTTGTGCCTGGCCTTGTGCCTGGCCTTGTGCCTGGCCTTGTGCCTGGCCTTGTGCCTGGCCTTGTGCCTGGCCTTGTGCCTGGCCTTGTGCCTGGCCTTGTGCCTGGCCTTGTGCCTGGCCTTGTGCCTGGCCTTGTGCCTGGCCTTGTGCCTGGCCTTGTGCCTGGCCTTGTGCCTGGCCTTGTGCCTGGCCTTGTGCCTGGCCTTGTGCCTGGCCTTGTGCCTGGCCTTGTGCCTGGCCTTGTGCCTGGCCTTGTGCCTGGCCTTGTGCCTGGCCTTGTGCCTGGCCTTGTGCCTGGCCTTGTGCCTGGCCTTGTGCCTGGCCTTGTGCCTGGCCTTGTGCCTGGCCTTGTGCCTGGCCTTGTGCCTGGCCTTGTGCCTGGCCTTGTGCCTGGCCTTGTGCATGGCCTTGTGCATGGCCTTGTGCATGGCCTTGTGCATGGCCTTGTGCATGGCCTTGTGCATGGCCTTGTGCCTGGCCTTGTGCCTGGCCTTGTGCCTGGCCTTGTGCCTGGCCTTGTGCCTGGCCTTGTGCCTGGCCTTGTGCCTGGCCTTGTGCCTGGCCTTGTGCCTGGCCTTGTGCCTGGCCTTGTGCCTGGCCTTGTGCCTGGCCTTGTGCCTGGCCTTGTGCCTGGCCTTGTGCCTGGCCTTGTGCCTGGCCTTGTGCCTGGCCTTGTGCCTGGCCTTGTGCCTGGCCTTGTGCCTGGCCTTGTGCCTGGCCTCGACTACATCACTGCAAGATACCCTTACAGAACGTAATACTTTTGCTTCTGCAGGTGCGTATATTTGCCTTGTTTCATCGCATCACGTCTGCTATATCGGGAGGATGCATGACGCCACTGATAGGTCTGGTTCTCGCAGTTGGGTTCTGCCTTACCGTGATCCCTGCGACTGCACTGCCGTGCGCCTAGGCGGCGTCGTGCTGCGCGGGCCGCTGACTGGCGTTCGCTACACGGAAGCGATCTTTTTGAATGAAGGCCCCGAAGAAATACACCAGCAGTTCGACTGTCCTCGTAAGAATGAAAGTTGCAGGCGTTTGTGCATTCTTGGTTATGATGTATGCCGTCATGGTATGATGGCGCAAGTGTTTCACTCGTACGTTCTGTTCAGCGGCGGTGATTTCTTGTCAAGGTGGGGGGGGGGGGGGGGGGGCGGAGGAAAAAGCGCACAATCAACAATTGTTTAAGAGTTTTGTACTCGGTGTCTCTATCCTGCAGAGGGATTTTTTTATAACCCTTTCACTACCATGGGCTCCGCTTGGCACCAAAGTTCCACGCCACTTCCTTACCGTGCCTCCTTTTGGCACCAAGCTCATGTTGTATTTGGCGAAAATGTGAATAGCGCCCCCTATCGACAAAAAGTCTATCTCGCATCTGCGTGCACCGTAGTCTGAAACATTCCAGATCACAGAATTATGTGAATATAAATAGTTGTTTCTCCACCTCCTCCCCCCTCGCCCTCCCCCACTCCCCCCCCCCCTCCCACTCCCTTCCCCTCCCCCCACTCCCTCCCCCTCCGCTCCCCTCCATTACAATGTTGATAGGGGTGAGAGAATTAGCCGGTTTGCCTGCACACCCAACTTCTAGATAGACTAGATTGGCGGGTCCATCCTGTTCACATAATTAGATCTTATTATCGGCAAGCAAATTTTCCTTATCTCCTCGCTGAATTACGAGGGCACTATACAGTGAAATTTTTACAAAGGGGACTGTATTAAGGGAATGAGTGCATTATTTCTCCTGGTGGCGAAAGGGTGTGCTGATATTTGTGTATTCTGGTGCATAGATACAGTGGTGCATGTGAAAGCCAGTGACCCATAATATGTATATGACAAGGGGGAAATTATTGCAGGGACACTGAGCGTCCCCTCCCCAAAACATTGGGGGACGCGTCCCCCATCCCCCCGGGATCGCCGCCCATGCTGATGTGCTTTGATTGGTCGTAAAATTATATGAAGTTGTGCGATCCGAGTAAAAACAAATCGGAGATCTTCCTTCTTATTCCTTCTCTTCTGCCTTACATCTTCCTTCGTCCTTTATTTCCTCCTTCCCTTCTCCTTATGTTCAGCAGGTAAATTCAGTCTTGGTCCATGAGAGCCATTTTAGACCATCAATGTTTAGTAAACTTCCTTGCGCGTATCATCTCATTTGCCTCAAAACGTCGTCATTTTCACGAAATCACGAATCGTCACAATAAAGGCATTCCGGAATTATGTACATGTAATTCGTCACTTCGTGAAAACGGTGACGAAATGTGCATGCTCACGGAAGCGGACCATTTTTTAAGAGTGTCATTTTGTCCCTATCCTTCAATGTCTGATATCTATTACGTGGATGATATTTACGTGGATGATTGTTTGATTATAGGCCTACTGGCGCGTTCACTCGTTAGTGATTTTTTTTTATGGAAGTCGCCCAATACAAGGCTTACGCCAATCTGGGTAAACGGCTACAAAAGAGGCGGTAGGGTTGGCCACATTTTTATAGGTTCCAAGCTCTATTAAACACCCTCACGGTGGTATGGTTCCTAATTTGTTCGTAATGGTCCCTAATCTATTCCTAATGGTTCCTACTGGTTCTGGTTCCTAATCTGTTTTTCTTTATTTTAAATCTCCCCATCTATCCATTAAATCCCTCCACTGTAGATCCCCCACCAGGCTTGTGGTGTCCAGTAGCCAGCCCTCTAGGTATTGAGCACAGTACCCCTCTCGACATCCCAGACTCGAACTTCACGGCGTCCTCGACAGACGTGATTGGAAACTACCGGAGCAGCCCGTCGTATGCCAGGCTGAACTTTGAAGGGGGAATGGGTCAAATTGGGGGTTGGAAGGCCGAGAACTTAAGTAGCAGCTGGATCGAGGTTGATCTCGGACGGGATGTAATCGTGTCCGGTCTTGTCACTCAGGGTCGCTCCTCGTCCGACAATAGCAACCGGTGGCAGTGGGTGCTGGCGTACAAAGTAGAGTACACCTCCACCGGGAGCGGAACGCGTGTGGCGGTCACAGCCAGCGACGGCATCGAAGCGGTAAGTCCACGTACCTTCACCCACGTGACCACATGACGCCTTATGTGAACAGTGCCACCATGTGGACCGCCTTGGTGTCAGATCACAAACAATTGGGCAGCTTAGACTACACGGCACACGGACTGGTTTACTTGAATAAACACGACCGTCACTACACTAGGCGGTCCAACATGGACCGGTGACGTCAGCAGATCTCATTTTGTGTCATCTTAAATGCTTCGAGCACTAGATTGTAGTTATCTCTTGGACACTTGTTTAAATTTATCAACATGCTTCAAACATTTCTAAAGTGTTTTTCCCATTTTCAAGGTTTATTTTTATCTTGTCCCATAGAGCTTCGCGGCCAACACTGACCAAGACTCACCGGTGACAAACTACTTCTACCAGGCGGTTCTGGCAAACACCGTACGCGTCATCCCAACGAGCTGGCAAACCAGCGTGGTTCTCCGCTTCGAACTGCTGGGGTGTCTGCCTTGAAGGAACCATGCGACAAACATCCAGTTCGACTCTTTTCCACATGAACTCTAGCTGTCAAGTTAACGATCAATCACAGGACTTCACTCCAAGCACGAGGAAACAAAACACAGGTTTCAGGTTTCTAACTCCTTAACCCGTTAGAGTTAGCGTTTCGTCCAGCGGCTAGAGATTTAGGTCAAATTTTAGCGAGATAAGTTTTTTGGCGAGAGAAGTTCACCGTTATATTCTATTTATCATGTTTTCTTTCTGAATGTGTGTGCAGCGAGAAAAAAATCAAGGCGTGTCGCGTTTATCTACACTCTAAAAAGTCCCGGGGCAGATTTTTGACCCATTTTGTTTACCCATTCCGGGTAAATTTGGGCCATTTCATGCTGGCTCACACCAAGATGACGTTTACCCGTTTAGATTTGGTAAACTGTGCAGTGTGCATTATGTCAAAATTAGCTTGGGATTCCGCGTCATTTTTTTTTTCATTTAAATAAACATTCGCAATTATCCCCTCATTTAACAACCATCATTATTAAAATGCATGTCAACGGTAAAATAAATTTGTATTTATAATATGATAAACATGTACTTTTCGTGTAATTATAAATAAAATTAAGTAGGTCTATGCTTTTAAATTAATATAGCTTAATGGTATGAATGCATTAAAAAAATAGGGACGGTTAGGCCCAAAAAAATAGTCGGTCTCTGGTCAGACCAAAGTTCCGGAATTGATGCGGCGATGCGTTTTTTGTTTTGTTTTGTTTTGTTTTTGCCTATTTTTTAAAGCTTGATTGTACAGACAAGGTGGTACTATTTTGCTTTTGTTTTGTCTCCTGGTATGCCTTGGTGTCCTCCATCATTTGCCTTGGTGCCCTCCATCATTTGCCTTGGTGCCCTCCCCATTCCTTGGTGCCCCTCATCTGCCTAGATGCTCTCCCCATCCCTTGGTGTCCTCCATGTTCCTTGTGCCCTCCACATCTGCTTGGTGACCCTCATTTGCCTACATGTAGGTGCCCTCCTCGTTTGCATACCCCAATTGCTTTCCTTCACATTTTCCATACAGCCAAGGCAACTTTTATGACTTGGACTTTGCCTCCAAAATGTTATAAAAACAAGCCCTGCTACACATTCAGAACAACAGAACCTGATTTTTTTTTTAACAGACATAAATTAAAGACTGCCAATGGTCCAAGCCAGCTTTTTTTATAGACATTGCTTTATTTTTTTGTAAATGTGAGTATGCTGCATTTATGTTTATACCATAAAATGCAATGTGGTTTTAATCGCTAGCTGGGACTAGAGGCATTTTTAAAATGATAAATACAAGCTTTAAATATTAATTTTAACATTTATTTACGAGGTTGAGCTGCCCACGAAAATGTAATGCGTGCGGCAACAGCTGTTGTAGCTGCTGCGGAAAATTTGGAGAACAACAATTGACGCGCATGATCAGAATCGACGCGCGCATATGATGCACGATATGGGGCAGAGCGAACCCCCCCCCCCCCCCCTTTTGTGTTGGTCATTGTGTTCCTGGAATCTCAGGAATTCTTTTCAGAAGTCTAGGGGGGATGTGTTAGGTAACAATAGTCTGGAGAGTGTATAGGGTATAGGGACAAAAAGGGGGGGGTACCCCTCTGCCCCATATCGTGCTGGGTATAGACGCGCGAGCTGACCAGAGACCGAATATATTTTTTTGTTGCCTTAAATGTTATGATTTTATACACTGTAAAAATTCCCGTAAAAAAACGGGTTTTCCCTTGTAAAAAAGCAAACCAACACCGTATTTTAGTTTTAACGGATTTTGGACGTAAAATCTACTGTTCTCCTACACAAATCTCATTAGGGAGCGTTTCATTAAGGCTGACAGCGGTATCAACACCGGTAACGCTGTTATCTTAGCGTTACCGCATTCTGTACCGCTCACATGGCTGATGAATGGAAAGCCGTCCGGCTGGAATAATGGAATATTCATGATCAAACATGAGTGTGGAGATTAACGCTGAAGGCGGCTTATCATAGATGTACAGTTTGAATAGGCCATTAATGGTTTGAATAGGCACGTGCCAGACCGTGGATCAAGAACCTGAGTAGTGGCGTTCTGGTATTGTTGAAACACATTGAATGGGGATTAAGGTATGAGGAGTTGGCCAGTAGCAAGTTTGGGAGGAGACATCCTTTTGGTGTCTGGGAGATTAAGATTCGTATCAGCACTAATCCTATTAGGAGTGTGATAAGCGACGCTGCCTGAATGAAACCACTTTATTTTTTTGCAACTGAATATCATGATATAAGTTGATATAGACATTAAAATCATAAAATGTATGAAATGTTGTTTCGTTTTCTGTTTTGAACGGTAACAATCCATGAAGAAATGACAGAGAACGATTATTATAGTCTGTTGTGATTTTGTTTACAGGTTGCCCGCGTGTGCGCATTGCGCAATGATATTATAGGTCTTAGATAAAGTCGAGTTGCCGATGAGAGAACATATAACAAGTGCCTGAAACCACAGAGGAAGTTTCAAGAAAAAAAATTAAATAAATAAATACATGTACATGATGAAAATCACCACGACATCATGAGTTTGGGATCACCGGGATTGGGCCTGCCGGGATTCAGGTCGTAAATCCCGCTTTCTGTATTACATCGCTCAAGTTTTAATTTAAACCACACACAGAAGAAAATGTTAATAGTCAATCACTGGAAAATAAAATTAATGAAAAAAATACTCAATGTATTTGTATTCAATAACCGGGGGGGGGGGGGGAAATCAGGTACAAAAAGTAATTCAAGTTGCTGACAAAGGTTCCATTCTCTTGAAAGACATCTGGTATAACGAAAATCACCAAGATTTCTGAAAAATAGGAAATATTTTCCGGTAGGTAGTCAACCGAAAACAGAATTGGAAACATTCCTTCCTCATTGTGTACATCGGGGGGGGGGGGGGGGGGGGGGGGGGGGATTAGCTGGAAGGCCAGGCAGGGGATTAGTGTTCCTGTAATTGGATCCTTTGTGAAGCATTCCCAGCCAGAAGATCGCCAGCAAACCACACACTCCTCATGAATAATGCTGTGACGAAACTGCGACGAATCTTGGTCAGATCTGACCCTTTTCGGGTCAAATCTGAGTGTACCCGTCGTAACTCCGCTATTCCTACAGGCCTAAGGCGCACGGAATCACCTTTCTTGTCATGTAAACCTGAGTTGATTGGTCTAACCCCCCCCCCCCCCCCCCCCCGTCAGTTTTCCGAAATGTAAGAAACACTCGTTCTGATTCCTTCATATGGCATGCGTGCAAACAATTCAAAAATTAATCGGCCTTCCTCGCTTGAATGATCTCTGCATCTATACCTGCGTTGGGCTGTCCGCGATTTTGTTTTCCCAAACGACATCGAATGGGGTGAACGCTGTAAGATTTCGGACTTTACTTACTTCCCTTTAAAAAAAATCCACCGGAGCCACAAATTAGAAGAAAAAAAATGAATTCGAACGTAATGAAATTTCGGACTGTATTTCCCTTAAAAAAATCCTCCAAAGCTGGAAATATTAGGGGGGGGGGAGTTTCGAACCCACAATCTTCAACCTCAAAACCCTACACCGTATCGACTGAGCCATCGGAATGCTTTGTGGACAACAAGAATTAATTACATTATATACCCAGCCCTATAACATATGCGTAGGCCTACGTATATTAAAAGTATTATAGAAGGCGCTCAACAATCCATGCATTCGGATGTCGTTTGGGAGAACAAATAATTCGCGGTCCGGCATAGCCTGTTTTATACTAGCCTTAAATGGAAGGCTGTGCGTGCCCCCCGCCTAGTCTTGGTTCCAAGACGTTACTTGTCTGATACTTGTCATCAACAGATGGCGCAATTTACAGGCTGTCACCATAGGGCGAGCGCGCGATCAATCACGGAGTTACAGTAACGTCTTGGATATTCTTACTTTTGAGCCGGGCGGGACCCGACTATGGAAATCGTGGCTAAACATGCAGGTGTTATAGGCTGTGTTGATGGGACACATAATTTGATAATTTCACCCCATGTTAATGAGGCTGACTATGTCAACAGGAAAGGTTATCACTCCATAAACGTTCAAGTGATATGTGACCATAAGGGGAAATGGATTAACATTGTGGTAAGATGGCCTGGATCTGCACATGATAGTCGTGTTCTGAGATCAAGCCGAGTGTGGGACATCATGGAAGCTGGATGAGGTATCCGTGGACGTATCCTTGGTGACAGTGGTTACCCATGCAGAAACTGGTTGATGACCCCTCTTCTTAACCCACAAACCAGAGCCGAACGTATGTACAACTCTGCACATAGAGGCACCCGAGTATTGGTTGAACAGGCCATCGGTAGGTGGAAGCGTCGATTTCACATTCTGCATCTAGAAAATCGGATGAAAAGTCCCGAAAGTGCTTGCAGGGTCATTGCAGCCACAGCATGTCCTGCATAACATTGCCCTGGATAGAAATGAACCGGAAGTTGCAGCTATCGAACCTGGACACGAGCAGCCCGATAATGAGATGTATGAAGGCCAAAGGAATGGACCAATGACAAGAAATTACTTAATCCAGAATAGATTTAATTAACTAACTTGATGGACATTCACAAGTACATGTGTCTACAGGTTGAAATAGACTCGATCAGCAGTTTCAACAGTTTCTTTACTAACTTGGCGCTTCAGTATAATTCAATTTGCAGTTTCAGTTTTTCTTGTTTTAGGAGGAGATTCTGACGCTTAATCAATAGATTTTCTTTTTCTGTTTCAACTAGATCATCAAATTTTGTAGGGATCTTTGAAGCTGGAATGGTCGAATTGCTAGCTGCACTTGTTGATGTTTTACATGTAGATGTCGATGGTGGATATTCCTTGTCACTGGTCAATGTAGCGTCATCGGCATCGTTGGAATCTGTAAAATAAGAACCGATTGACAATATAGGTTTAAACAGTTAGCCCCGCACATTTTGAGGCATTCAAACACATTTCAATGTATAACATTGATGCGTTAACTCAATAAAACCAATCACATAATATTTTATTCCATAGTACTCACCATCTTTGATGACTTCATTCTCGGTTACAACATCCCCAGATTCAACTCCAACCAGTCCTTGAAAGGCAGGCCTGCTGGCATCATGGCGCGGCCAGCTAGAACACGGCGAACGCCGATACGTTACAAAGCACGATCTGCCCGCAATGCATGTACACGCACCGGTCATACATAGAGTCATGGGCGGAGATCCCGGGGGGATATATCCCCCTACTTTTTGACCTGGGGGGATGACCAATGTAATCACCCCCCCCCCCCCCCCCCCCCCACTTTTTAAGGGTAGGCGTACTAATAACTTGCGCAGAGTCCGTAACTTGCCAATACCCCTTGACAGGCCAGCACCACGCAGCCCAGCAAGTGCGAGTGTCGTTCGTTTACTTTCCCTGCATTGAGTTTAAACGCACTGTGGGCAAGAGCTCGGTATGTCCAGGCGCGGATCAAGGAATTTTGTAGACGGGGGCACACCAAAAACGGACAAATGCGAACGCGAAGCGCGAATACCTTACGGCGTGGGGTCCGGGGCCCGCTTAAGAGTTCGGAAAATGTTGGATTCTTGATGCTCCGTGGTGCAGTCTGAGGCGATTCCTGACCACTTTTACCTGACTTTTTTAAAACAAAAGTTGTTAAGATTACATGTATATGGAGAATACATGTATATATTTAATTATTTTAGCCATTATGTTTAGGCTATTTTTTAGCCATGTCATGCATGACTACAAAAATCTAAGTTTCTCCCTCCCCGTCTAATTTGCGGTTTTTCCCCTTCATTTTTAATTTATCCGGAATTTTTCTTGGTTTTACTTCAGTTCAGTTGAAGTTTTCAAGAAAAGGGCTTGATTTCAGACTGTTCCTTGCCCTGTGTTAAAAACCATCGGCAGATCGGCTGCAAGACATAATAGAGGATTTAGGCACATTTAGTACTGGTATGTCATTCAGTCAAGTAACCTATTGTTTCCTGCTGGTTGGGGGCATTTAACCTGTAATAAACTCCCCAAGGGGATTAGATGTTGAGATGCACCGCGTTTACACTAGATCCGGCAAAGGGATTAAAAGGGGATCGAACCCGGCAAGGAGGATTGAGGGGGGATCGATTGACAGAGTTGAAATCCCAGGGCTCCGGGAAATACTCCGGTTTTCTCTTAAAAGAGGGTTTCAGCTCCATGGCATGATTGATAACCTTTTTTTTCTTATTGCATTTTTCAGTAGTCAAAGTTTATGCCAAAAAGTAGACACAGCAGATGTTTAATATCGGCGCCGGTATTTTTTTTAAGGAGGTTGCCCTCCTCCTCCCCTCCTTTTCTTTCACCTACCCCTCTTTTTTTTCCCTTTTCTTTTTTTCTCTTCTTTTTGTTGTGGACTCAATTTACCGGGGGGGGGGGGGGGGGGGGGCACGTGCCCTCGCCCCCCCTCCCCGGATCCGCACCTGCAATGTCGGAAAGTAGATTGGTTAGTGGGGAGACAGTTTATGCCTCACGACAATCACAGTAAGGTGGGGAATAGTCGGTCTTTGCCACATTAGAACGCGGAAGTTCAGATCCCAACAAAGATGATGGCCTTTTATTTTATTGTTTTCACTCAACTAACACACCCAACAAAGGCAATAGATTTTGTTATGCGCCAACAGACGGTATGAACGCACGTGCGGCGCATGTAATACAATGTAATTAAAATACCGATAAGAGGCTACGTTTAGACACCGTTTTAAATTCCCTTAAAACACTAGTTGAACTCGATTTAGTTAAAAGTTTAGCTAAAACGGTGTCTGAACGCTTTTACAGTTGCACCGAATCGGTTTTATCTCGCCGCTAAAACTGTGATTTAAAACACCTCTGAGGGAGGGTTTAGCTAAAACCAGAACAATTTTATCTTTTAAAACGATGTCTGAACGGTTTTAGCTAAAACGCTTCTTGTTTTAGCCAGCACAGTTGACCCGGTGTTACGTAACCCCTTCTGTGGCGCGCCTTTTGTTGTGTAAACAATCCCGCCGGGTTGTCAGTGCATGTCCTCTACACACAGCACGCATAGCATGCATGCTAACGTAGCGCTAACGTGGTCCATCAATCGCAATCTTTTTCGCTAATACAGTAAAGCCTTCACGTACGTGCGTCTTTCTGCTCTTGCCCCTACATTTACTTCATTGTTCCGACATTTTTTGAAGCAGTTTTTTTTAACTGTTCACCATTGCATCATGGCCACCGCTTCGACTTCACTGCTATCCACAACCAGACCCATTTCTATTTTACATGTAGCTGGAAAAACCCGATCGCGATCGGTGTACATGCATTATTCATGTTCGTTGTCAGCCAAAACAAAATGCAGTAGGGCAATAGACCAGTTTCCTAATAAATTCAAATTTGTGCACGCATGCGCATAAATGGGCCCTGCAGGCAAAAAGCGAAATCGGCCCATTGAAAATGTACAGGGGTCCAAACAGTTTTGTCATTTTCTCTCAATTTCTCCAAGATTTGTCCCATTTGGCTTTGGAAAAGTACTTGAAATCGTCATAGGTATTACTTTCTGGTCTAAGTGTTTTTTTTGGGTACAAAATAAAAAACTTTAAAAATGTGTTCGTCCCGTGCGCACGAGGCCAAAGGAATTAAGCAGGGCTCCTTTCCACACGAGTGCCAACAACTAACCGTGTGCTTCAGGGTACCATCCACGTAGCACTTTTTGCCGCTGACTGTCGCAGCGTGATTTTCCTGTGGGTCTGCCCGGGATTAACGCACAATCTCCGGTCAACCTGACCGTCTGTGCACGGTGAAATAATTTTGTCCGGCGTGGATGGCTGAAGCACATCGTATACGTATACTGTTTTTGTGCAACTGTAATCCTCTCGTGAATGTCATTCTAGTATTACGGTATTTTCACTATTTTGGTGCTGAAAAGAAAAATATACATTCTCTAATTAATGCTGAGTATCACTTCAGAAAGTTCAGTTTGTTTTAACGGAAGGAGTGTAAATACAGAATTGCAATTCTTAAACCACCATTACATTTGGCATGTTTTCTTCAGAGTGTTCAAGGAAATAAGCCCTTCATCAAACAATAATTTGGACCTCAAAATATCCTATAGCTTTTGTACGATGACTTTGACACACCATTAATTTCTGTTGACTTTTCATAATTATTTGGTCAAAATATAGGCCTATATCATTGGCCTGAATTAAATATTCTTTTAATCAAAAACAAATTTGCAAATGATCTTCAACTAGTTCTGCAACATCAGGTGCGGTTTTACATGTACACTAAACAATTTTGAGGGCATTATTCTTGGGAAGATAACATTCTTTAAGTTTTGGAAACCTTCAGCTTTTTGTTGTAAATTTCTATTGTTTCTTTTTTCTTTTTTTCCCTTTTTTTGGGGGGGGGGAGCGGGGGGGGGGGTAAGCCCCTTCGTAGAATCATGTCTGTTTACAATTTAGGAATGGCCACATGAATGGAATTTCTTGTGTGTTTTTTTAAGAAATCTGAATGTGTTATTTTATTTTATTTTATTATATATATTTTTTTTTTTCAGTTTTGTTTTTCATTGTTTATTTTGTATTTGTTAACTCTTTATTTTGTCTCGCATCCATACACGCTACAGCTTAAAACCATGGTTGTTCTGGATGTTTTTCGCCACCAAAATAGTGAAAATACCGTAATACTAGAATGACATTTCACGAGGGGATTACAGTAGTCTTGGTTCCAAGACGTTACTGTCTGATACTTGTCATCAACAGAGGGCGCAATTTACAGGCTGTCACCAGCGGGCGAGCGCGCGATCAAATCACGGAGTTACAGTAACGTCTTGGATATTTCTACTTTTGAGGGCGGGACCCGACTATGGAAATCGTGGCTAAACATGCATCATTCATATCACGTGACTGGTCTGACCTCCATGGTTACGTTTGACCGATTGCCCCAATTATGCAAAATGCGCCTGCGGTCGACGGGACGTGTAATATAATACCGTTTAAAAAAAGACGTGGATGTACTGTACTGCTGTGTACAAAAGCCACTTGTACATACAATGTACATGTACATTATGTACATTCCTACATGTGTATAGTAATCCATATATACTAATATTTGAAAAAAGTGAACATGAAGAAGAGAAGTCTGAAATAGCAAGCCCAGCAAACCACTTAACTACACTCGTAGGAGAGATCTTGAAACTGATCATGCCGAAATTATGTGGCTCCAAATTGAGCCTCTCAGAGTCAAGAAGGTTCTTATTGGCTACATATATAGACCACCAAGTGCCACAGCCGAAACGGATTGTGTGATTAAACAAAACTTCGAGAATGCCACCAGCCAGAACATGGATGTGTGTATATTCTTGGTGATGTTAACTCGAACTTTTTCAAGCAATCCCATCAGTCTCTGATCACTGAGTTACTAAACATGGGCTACACTCAGTTGGTCTCCGAAGTAACCCGATTCACATCAAAAACTTGTTTAGACCATATCTATGTTAACAATCGAACGACTGTTCATTCTGTTATAGTCCCACGTGTTGGTTTGTCTGATCATTATCCTGTGGTGATTATTAAAAACATAATGGTTCCTTTTCCAAAATGTCATCTCATCGTAACATTAGGTATAGGAAGGTAAAAAATATAAATGTTAACGTATTTAGATCATAAGTTTTGAGGCTTTGCATGGTGGAATATCGATGTCGTTTCGGTTTGCGGTAACACCATGTGTTTATCTCAACTAACGAGAGGTATGAGTTCTAAAAAGAACCTTATCGCACAACTCGTATCTCAACCTTCGTTAAGTGGGAAGGGTTCAAGGGAAAACCAATTTTCGTGCAACTCGTTTTCTCTACTGTCGATAAGTGAGAAATATGATTCAGGGGAGAACCATGGGGACTTCACGGGTTAATATGGTTCAGGGAGAACCATGGGGACTTCTCGGGTTGTTCTCAACGTTTCAATTAGACTGCTCGGAATAAGGAGGTTTGCTGATGCAGCTCCTTCAGTAGTATTTGCTGGGATTGTGTGTAGAAAGGGAAGCGTTCCGATTGGTGCCACTGTTGTGTGATGTGTTGTGGTTGGTTGCCACTATGGTATTGTTCTTGTTGTGTGTGTTGTGATTGGTTGACACCGTGGTATTGTGTGCGTTTTCTGCTGTGTGCGAGTTGCCTGCTCGCTGAGGCGTGTCAGTGGACTGTGGGGTGTGAGTGTTGGTGGATGGTAGGATTGAATGCCAAATGTTGCTGATGAAATAGCCGATGTCCTGGGGACAGTGTCATGTTTATGAATCTCAATAGCCTCTCTGATACGTCGGGTGTACCAATGCTTCTCCGGGGCTATGATCTCTGCATTCTGCCAGTCAAAATGTGGTCTAAATCGGTGGAGTGTTTGATGATCGCAGATTTGTCAAATTCACTTCTGCGGCCGTGGGCCTTGTGTTCCTTGAGCCTGGTCGAAAGGTCTCTGCCGGTCTCGCCAATGTACACTTTTCCACAAGTGCAAGGAATTCGGTAAACCCCCGCTTGACGGCTTGGATCATGTCTATCCTTGTGGGTGTGTAACTTCGTTTCCAACTTGTTTCGGGTCCGTTAAGATGATTTAACTCGGATAGCAAGTGCTCTTTATCACTGATAGTGTGTGCCCTTCGAAGTAGAGTGCGGTTCACAGAGGATTTCACGGACGGTGGGTGGAACGACTGGGAATTTAGGTAGCGGTCTGTGTGACGTGTAGGTTTTCTGTAAACCGAATGCCCAAGTGAGCCATCAACCCGTTTGGAAATGAGTACATCAAGGAAAGGCAACAAGTCGGATGTCTCAGTTTCCATGGTAAATTGAATGCTCGGATGTTGCTGGTTGAAGTGACCGAGGAAGTCACTCAGTTTATCTGAACCGTGCTGCCAAATAATAAAAGTATCATCTACGTATCGAAGCCATAGTTCGGGTTTGTGTCGTGCTGTCTCGAGGGCTTTCTGTTCGAAATCTTCCATGAAGATGTTTGCCGCTAGGACCGGGGATATCGGGGATCCCATTGGAGTGCCCAAAGACTGTTGATAGTACGTCTCTCTCCATTGGAAGTATGTGGATTTCACACATATTGAAAGTAGATCCACGATTTGATCTGGCGTTAAGCTGGTCCGTTCCGGGAGCGTGCTATCATGTTCGAGTATCGACCTGGTTACGAGGATAGCCTCGTCTGTCGGTACATTGGTGAATAATGACTTGACATCAAAACTCACTAGCATGTCGGAAGGCTGTAATATAGTTCCCTTTATGATGTTGATAAACCCCGCTGAATTGGGTACATGGTGGGGCGTCTTACCCACGAGTGGGTGTAAAAGCTTCGTCAAGTGTTGGGCGAGGTTATACGTGGGGGAACCTCGGGATGAGACAATCGGTCGGAGCGGTCTGTCTGGTTTATGAATTAAGGGAAAATTGGTTCTCCCTTGAACCCTTCTCACTTAACGAAGGTTGAGATACGAGTTGTGCGATAAGGTTCTTTTCAGAACCCATACCTCTCGTTAGTTGAGATAAACACATGGTGTTACCGCAAACCGAAACGGTATTTAGATCAGATATGATTAATGCACCTTGGCATCTTCTAGATGGAATTGACAACCCTGACCAACGTCTCCTTCTTAGGAACCAAATATATACCAGTGTCGTTGATAAACATGCCCCACTTGTGACAAAACGTGTTAAGTTGCTCCAGCAACAACCATGGTGGAATGATATCATTAATTCAGCTATACGTGCAAGAGATAAATTGTTACAACGCTATAACCGGACTGGATCTGAAGCATTGCTAATTGCCTACCGAAAAGCCAGAAATCGAGTGAGGTACTTAATTAGGGCAGTGAAGCGGGACTTTTATCTTAAAAACTTTCAAGATAATTTGCATAACTCAAAATCAATGTGGAATACAGTTAAATCAGCTATGAACACAACTAAATATGTTTGTCCAAGATTAAACAAAAGATCTGTAAACTCTTCTACTAAACTTAGTGCTGCCCAAATTGCCGATGATTTTAATCAACATTTCACTAGTGTTGGGGAAAAATATCGTCCAGACTGTGACAACAGCAATCCAGATTTTGCTAAATTGCACGACTTTGTTAACCAAAAGAAACAGATAAGTGATTATTGGAATTTTACTATTCCACTGATGAGTGGTAAGTTTGTCTTTGACAATCTACGTAAAATGCCAAGCTCAAAATCTACATGCTTAGATAATATTGGTATTACACTCCTTAAACGCTGTGCTGACATAGTTGCTCCACAAATTGCCAGCATTTGTAATTCCAGTTTCAGAACCTTTAAGGCTTTGCATGGTTTTGCACCACTCCCAGTACCTCCGGGACATGGTTGATATATACAAGCCAGTGAGATCACTACGTTCCAGCAACAGCATTACTCTGGTTGTACCGCGCACCAAAAACAGTTGGATATGGTGATCGACATTTCAGAAAATCTGCTGCCATACTCTGGAATTCCCTCCCTTTAGAACTCAGGGAAATTAATATACTTGATGAATTCCAAAGATCTCTTAAGACTTATTTATTTGAAGCTGAGTATTTTTAAAGTGGGGTTTCATTGTTTTTCTTTTGGTTTTTAACTTTCTCTAGGGAGACTGGGTAGGATGTGTTTTGTTGTTTTTTAACGGATTTTAACGTAGGTTTAAATGCATTTTTTATTGTAATTCCTTTCTAAATTTGTTTATGTAAAGCGCCTTAGAGCTTGTTTTTTCACGAATTTAGCGCTATATAAAACTTGTATTATATTAGTATTATTATAGTTCCAGATATTTGGAAAGGAGCAAGGGTGACACCCATTTTCAAGAGTGGGGACACCAATGATTTGGGAAATTATCGACCCATCTCTGTCTTGCCAGTATTATCTAAGATTTTAGAGCGCCATGTTTACAATTTTTATTATTCTTAAACCTGGTCAGTCATAAATTCCTCCTATAGATCAGCAATCAGGTTTCCGTAAGAGTCACTCCTGTCAGACTTTATTGACGAAACTTACCAATAATATTTTTGAAAATATGGACCAGGGTAAACTTTGTGGTTTAGTGCTCATTGATCTACGCAAGGCTTTTGTTCTTGTATACCATGATCTTCTCTTTATACAAAAAATAGCAATTTATGGGTGTGAGAAGAATACTCAAGCCTGGTTTAAATCTTATCTAGATAAACGGACACAGTGTGTATCGTATGAAGGCCATCAATCAATATCACTTCCAGTTACACTTGGAGTGCCACAAGGCTCGATTCTTGGCCCTTTGATGTTTATATGATATATGAATGATATCATACTAGAGTTAGAGGGTACTGAAATGAAAATGTATGCTGATGATTCAACTTTGTATACAAGTGATAGGGATATTCACATTATTAATGCAAACTTGTCAAACCAGATGCGTCCAATCTGTGAATGGATTACACATAATCGGATGGTCCTCAATGTAAACAAAACTGAGTGCATGCTAATTGGTACCCGTAAAAAGGTTTTGACTGCCATTGATCACTCATGCGTTGGTGAAACTAATTCTCAAATTCCCATTGTAACCACACATAAATTGCTTGGTGTTCATTTCGACAATTATTTGTCATGGGATATTCATGTTGAAAACGTGTGCTCTAAGCTTAGAGTCAGGCTGCATATGTTCAATAAAATAGAATATCTGCTTCCCCCACAAGCTAGGAGAGACTTCTACACAGGCTTAGTACAACCACTTATTGATTATGGTTGTACTGTTTGGGGTAATTGTAAAAAGGAACTGCTCACAAAAATCCATGTCACCATGAAACGTTTTGCAAGGAGTATACTGGATATAAAAGATGTCAGTAACAGCCGTACTGTGCATTTATTTAGGGAACTTGGTTGGCTACCGATTAATATCAGGATCAACTATTTCGAGATCATTCAGATGTTTAATGTTGTTCATGGTAATGCTCCACCTTATTTAAAGGATATGTTTACACCGGTTAATACAGTCCATAGTTATAACACTAGAAGTACTAATCAAAAAATTAGCTGGCCTGACGTTTCGAACTTAAGCAAGTTCTTTCTCAAAGGCAAATGACAGAGTACAAGAAACAAACATGTAGGGAACACACATGCATGAGGGGGTGGGTGGAGAAACACAAAAGAGGGATGCAAGGGAGCATGGCAGTGGGTAAACATCAAAGAGAGAGGTTTGGGTAAGGATGAATGCGGGGAGGGATTAGGATGAAGGTTGAAGCTGGGGAATTGGACAAAGGAATGTGGTTAGTGGCAAAGATAAACAGGAAATGGTAAGACAACCCCATTTGGCCAAGAGACCCCAAGAGGGTTTGCCAGGAGGATAATCTGTAAACAAATGACAATGGGGGAAAAAATTAAAAGTTAATCATTCCCTTCCTGGATGTTTAGACCATGTGGTTGAATAGTCCGAAGACGTTTCATCCAAACTTTCTCTCGGCTGAGGCGAACTGAGTCCTTGCGGTGGAAAAGTGATTCTATGCCCTGTAGAATCATATCAGAAATGGAATGGTTAGGCAAGTTGAAGTGATGACCAACAGGGGTGTCAATTTTCTTGGTGTTTACAGTCGATCGATGGCCATAGAAACGCTTCTTGAGCGTGTTCTTGGTCTCCCCGACATACTGGATACCACAAACCCTGCAAGAAATGAGATATATGACATTAGAGGTGTTGCAAGTAATGTTGCCATTGGTTCTGTGAGTAGTTCCAGATGAATGGCCAGAAAAGGAGTCAGACTTCTGCATGTGAGTCTGGCAAACAACACACCTGGAATCGCACTTAAAAGTACCATGCTGTAATTTTTTCCCCCATTGTCATTTGTTTACAGATTATCCTCCTGGCAAACCCTCTTGGGGTCTCTTGGCCAAATGGGGTTGTCTTACCATTTCCTGTTTATCTTTGCCACTAACCACATTCCTTTGTCCAATTCCCCAGCTTCAACCTTCATCCTAATCCCTCCCCGCATTCATCCTTACCCAAACCTCTCTCTTTGATGTTTACCCACTGCCATGCTCCCTTGCATCCCTCTTTTGTGTTTCTCCACCCACCCCCTCATGCATGTGTGTTCCCTACATGTTTGTTTCTTGTACTCTGTCATTTGCCTTTGAGAAAGAACTTGCTTAAGTTCGAAACGTCAGGCCAGCTAATTTTTTGATTTGTATATTTCAGGTCCATTCAGTCAGTCAGCAGTTTGCAGCAGTTTTCACTAGAAGTACTAGAACAAATGATTTATACATTCCTAGGTATGCACTTGCTACTGGACAAAGATCATTCAAATATAGGGGTGCAATACTTTAGGGCAAGTTAAACGATCAATTGAAAACCATAGAAAATATCAAAACATTTAAACAGAAGTTACTTCATCACCTTAAAAATAACCTGTACGACTGCCTACAATTCACACCTAGCGGTGTGTAGTTGCCATGTTGTGTAATTTGTGGTTTTAATTGGTTGGTTCTTGGTTGGTTAGTTTACATAATTGCATAGTTTGACAATTGTACATTGCTGCCCAGTGTCATGTCATGTAGTATGTATACTTGTCCTGTTTGCTTTTGTAAGTATAGGCCCTAACTATGATTTGTTCAAGTTCTTGTTATTTAGGGGACGAAGTTGGGCTTCCTCGAGTGTTGGTCATCTGTATCTATTTTAATAAGCCTTTTGCGCGTTGATTTGCATAGATCCTTGTACCCCGTCTTCGCTCAATCTAAGATGCACAGCGTGCGCCGGTCGTTGCCAGACTGATCATTATTATGCACGTCAGTACCGTTGTTGCTAGACCACGTGATTCGGGGCAAGCCGCAACGTGGCGACGCACGGCCAGTGGTGGTTTCCCTGTCTGGTATCTGGAACTACCGCTGGGTGAAACAGCGCACGATAGAGATTGTCACCACTCTAAAACACAACAACTGCTCGAATTGTTACAGTACATGTTGTATGTTCTTCTCGAAACGCGGCCTATTTTTAGCAATTATAGTTTATTTAATGGATAACAACTTCGAAGGTTGGAACGTGAAGAAACTGCAGACATTTCTTCAAGAGAGAGGGGTTTCAATAACGGGTTACCTGAAGAAAGAACTGGTTGAACTGTGCAAGTGCGTGGCCAATCTGAAATTGACAACCGACCCGAATCTTTCAAGCCCCAACTTGACAAAAGATTGAAAGACGCTGGCTGCACATTTTCCGATCCATTTAATCTTCCTGGATTCACGAAGGATTTCTCGAATATACCAGATTTCGGACACGATGTCTTCAATTATTTGATTTGTTTTCGAGCGGATTACGACCGGCGAAAACTTATTCGTAAATATACAAAAACAATTTCTGCAAGACCAGTCACTTACGTAAAAACCGATAATGAGACCTTGCTCAACAGAATTTTTCTTCATCCAACCTTTCCCACAAATACAAAAGGAATGGAAAGAGAGATTTTGTTGATGCCTTTACAAATCCTCCCCCCCCCCCCCCCCCTCCCCCAGATAAGTTCGGACTCGCTGCGGCTACTTGTTGGAATGATCCATCAAAGAATCCACTGATTATTCTTCTAACGTAGCCAGCACATACCAGGACTGTCATCTTGCAGAAATAGTGGCTAAAACTGACTCCCTCGAAGCGTATTCCACTTTTTTAAAAAGAAGAAATTACGCTTTGGGTGGGTCAGTCACACACCCACACGGCTGGCATACCCACCAACCTATTCGTAAATATATACAAAAACAATTTCTGCAAGACCAGTCACTTACGTAAAAACCGATAATGAGACCTTGCTCAACAGAGTCTTTCTTCCTCCAAACTTTCCCACAAATAAGAAAAGAATGGAAAGAGAGATTTTGTTGATGTCTTTAACAACCCCCACCCTCCCTACCCCCTAAACGAACTTTGACTCACCGCGGCTATTTCCTGAGATGATCAACAAAATATGATAATCGGATCATTCCTTGAATTTTGCCTGCACACACCGGTTCTTTCTTGCTATTTTCAAAATTTAAAAAGCACTTTATCTTGTAAAGAACAAGAAGTTTAACCAAAATTAACAATCGGTTAACCAAGGCGGCCCTGAAACAAAAAGTTCCATCACATTGACTCAACATCGTAACACATAGTCTGCATGTATGATTACGCCCCCTCCCAATAAAAAACAAAAACAAAATTGTTCATCTCCACCGCGCTAGATGTCGAAGCTGGTATTGGGTCGGTGTAGTCATCTGTTGGCCCATTGCCACCGACGAAATGTTTGGAGCAAATGTAAGTATTGTAAGTTACATTCTCCGCCGAAAAGTCTTTTCTGGAGCAGTTTTTTATCCAACGGAGACACTTCTCACGGTTCGACTTCGGCTTCGGAAAGGGTAGCCACAAACGCCATTCATGTGGAGACGGTCCGAAAAGCGCGAGTCACTGTTGCATGTTCCGTAAGAACAGTGCTTCTTCGCAGGCATTCTCAAGCACTAAATCCCACAAACTTCGTATTTTATGTTAATGTCTAGATTCTAACAATAACCAGTACTAGAGTCTGACAAAATCTGCGTGGAAATTTATCGTTTTAAAGTGACAAGAAACGTATGAATCGCGTACATGTACTTCGATCACGGCAAGTGGACATATGCGATATGCATTGACATTGTGTCTGCACGCGCGTATGCGAGAAAGCTTGCCCCGAATCACGTGTCGTGGCAACAATCACTACGCAGCGGGGTCAAAGTACGGGTCACTCGCAAAAGGCTTATTGGTTTAATTTTTGTATTATCTACTTGTTTTATTAATTTGTATTCGTCTTTTTACTTTGTATATCTTATAAATTTTAATTTTTAATAGATGGCCCATTGAAAATCATCCTAGAGGTGACATGGCTACCATCAGTAAATAAAGTTGTTATTATATTATTATTATTACTAAAGCCGACCAATTACCGACTTAATTTCAAGTCTAATGACATCATACTAGTCAAACTACGCAGCGCTCGATCGGATTTACCATGGTTATAAGTCTCGTCAACTCTAGTCGCCCAAGCGAACTTGCATATTATTGCTGCCTATAGAGGAATTTAACATTAGCCCCGTCTGCGCACATCCGGGTTGAAAGCGAGAATGTCTGTGCTAAACAAAACAGCGCTATTTAACACATTCATTCATGCATGAATGAATCACGCCATAAAAGACAGCGCAGCTACTATCAGCGTACTAAGTTGTTTACTGTGGCGTAGAGATCCTCGCTTTCAAACCAGAAAGTGCGCAGATCGGTGTTATTTTCGTCAATTGGGGATTCCTCTATTAAATCTAGCGCCTGATTACGTCACGCTTGTACTGGTTTTACGTCCGCGCATCTTGTGGAGTGGAAAGATGGCGGATGGTGTCATGAGCTTGAACAACAGGCAGTGATCAATCCAGAGTTTTATATGCAGAGATCATGACAAAATGTCCGACATGCGTGTGCCTACGTACGTGATGGCGCTCGCGGCAATACATCAAAGGGGCGGGACTTTATATATAACAAGGTCCTTGGGACTTTACAATTTACCTTGTTATAACAGGTACCTTGTATTATCAGGTAATGGAAAACAAAGAAAAACAAAGACTCAGGACCTATTTTGTTTCCCTTGTTATAAGCAGGATGTTGTATTAACAGTGCTCTTATTATCAGGGTTCGACTGTATATGCACATGCTGATTGTACATGTAGTACTACCGATTTAGAAACTCCTACACCATGACTATCCGTTTTCGTTAGCTTATTTTGAATAAACCTCAAGTTCTTGAAATATCTAATTTTAGTTACCTGTTGCCAGAAAGGCGGGCACAAAAAAAAACTGTAGTGTTTTAAGTTAATACTGTAACAAATTAGGCCAATGCGTATTGTCTGTGGATACAACTTCTTTAAATGTGTTTATGATGTAACAAATTATTGTCTGCGCCCCACTCTGGGAGAGACCTAATCTTGATCCCTTAAGCCTCCAGGCACTTACTATGGCCTATAGTTTATTTAATCCTTCACGGGCTAGACCTGGCAATTCTTTATTTAACAGTTGTGTACTGGCATTCTTTTGTTGTCACATTTTTATATAGTTCCTATTGGGAACCAGTCAGGCAGAGTAGATATTAAGTATAAAAGTCTGGGGTGCTAGTCTTAGGTGTGGTCATTTTGCCATATCCAACTGGCAGCGGGTCGGAGGAGCTCAACATTGGGGGTCCTTGGTTTCCTCTGTTTGTGCAGATAAGTCTGTTAAATTTGTTTTCCTTCCCCCGTCTTAATTTGGCTTTATTGTATGGGTTCATGCACATTGGTGCCTCTTAACTCCAGCCCCTAGCCCCATTTCGCTGTACTGGTATCTGCTCTGCTTGTTTTCTAGACTTGTTCGGTTTTGACCATAACCACAGATTTCACTCATTTTTGTAATTAGTAATTATTGTTCATAAAATTTACATTGTCTGGAGGGCCCTCTGGATTTCCTGTGTTGCCGTGTGCATTTGTTTGGTGTCCTTTCCCCTTTTTGGGGTCAAGTTTATAAGTCGTTGCCTATCTGGGCAGCGCCCCACACTGCCAGCCAATTACAATACCGCTCGGTCCGTTACAAATTTGGTGGCAGCGGTGGTGGCCATTATTTGGGTTCACATGGCGCACGGGAAAACATCAAGTATTTGCCTTTCAGACAATGAATCCAACACAGTTATTAGAACGGTTAAAGATGAAATAGAGGAACTGGAAGCAGAAATCAGTTCATTGTATAGCGAAATGGTGTTGGGACCAGCTGCAGGGCAGGTTCCACTGGCTGTCGGAAATAGAAAATACCAAAATCCTCCGACCAATGACCACCCGACAGCTGGTGGGCCTATCGCTAGTTTTTTAAGGCCCTCTAATGATGATAATGTTACAGTTAGACGAAAACAGAAATCCAAAACGGTTTCACAAAACCCAAACGTAATTTACGTAGAAGGTTCACATCACCGCATTCCAGGAGTATATGATGGGACCACTGATTTTAATGATTGGATTTTACACTTTAATTTGTGTAGTACGGTTAACAAATGGAACGCAGATGAAAAAATCAATCATTTGGCAGTTAGTTTAAGAGGAGAGGCCCTCAAATTTTTCAGACACATGCCAGATACTTGTAAATCAAATTACTTAGAAATACTTGATGAGTTTCGTGTACGTTTCAGCCCTAGCCATTCTGCAGACACTTACCGTTCACGTTTAAAACAACGTGAAAGGCAAAGTGGCGAAAAGCTCGCTGCGTTAGCTCAAGACATTCGCAGTCAAGTGGCCAATGCATACCCCCGCATGGATACTGGAAACAGAGAGAATTTAGCTGTGGGATATTTTGTTGATGCTTTGCGCCCAAAAGCCATTCGTGCGGAAGTATGTCGTGCGAACCCAGACACGCTGCAGGTTGCATTAAAGATTGCCCAAAGGGAGGAAGATATTCTCCTCGCCGAGAGTAACCCAAGCACAGATAATCAGCCACGCTTGGCCTCCTTACAGGAACCAGTTGTACAGAACAAAACCCAATCGAATTTGGAACAACGAATAAATGACCTAGAAAGTAAGATGAATGAACAAATCAAAATTGTGCAGGAACTAGTTCAGCAAATAAAGAGACAAAACATTGTGTGTCACAAATGTGGGAAAAGGGGTCATATTCAAAGGTATTGTAGATCTGAACATTACAACAACCAGGAAAACTAGGGTCGGTTGTATCTGGGGCCGACGTACAACCACATTTAACAATACAGGCTCGTCAGTCTTTTGGACATACTTCCATGTTTGTTTTCATAACTATATCTGGTATCAACATTAAAATGTTGATTGACACAGGATCATCTGAAACTGTCATAAATTCACAGGTATTTCAGTTATTTCCAGAAAATATCCGACAGCAACTTAAACCATGTGATCTAACCATGATTTCTGCTACTGGTGCTCCACTCAAGGTTAATGGGGGACTTCAGGTTTCATTACAGCTGGGCAAGCTGGAGACTTTTCATAATGTTGTTGTTGCAGACATTCAACCAGCTGGTATCCTAGGCATGGACTTCTTCCAGAGTCATGACGTGATTATAAATCCAGGTAGAGGTGAGCTGTTAATTAATGGTACAGTTCTTCGTGTCATCAAAGAAACAGATTCTTCATTCTGTTGTCGTATTGTGGTTGACCGGACTGTGACTATTCAGCCCGGGCAAGAATCTATAATCTCTGGAAGAATTACAGTTAGGGGGGCCCCGTCTGTGGGAATGACTGAGCCAACGGCCAAAGTGATTCAGGAAAAGGGAGTCCTTGTAGCACGGGCTCTTGTTAGTGTTTCCAACCAGTTTGTTCCTGTCAGGATTTTAAACGTTCAGAGTGATCCTATAACCTTATATAGAAACACTAACGTTGCTTTGTTACAATCCGTTCATGGGATTCCAGGATCTTTAAATTCCAGGTCCACATCTGTAGAACATGTTAGCACAGAACTCGAGGACTCCCCAGAACTAGTTGACCTTTTACAACGTAGCACTAGTGACTTGAATGAGCAACAGCGAGTGCAGCTGCGAGCTTTGATTAAAGACCATCAAGCTGTCTTTCCTAAGGTTGGTGAACTGGGCCGTACAGGAGAAGTTCAACATTGTATCAATACCAATGATCACCCTCCTATCCGGCAAAGAGTTCGACGAGTTCCCTACTATCAACGTCCTGATGTAAAAGAGCAAATCAATGACATGATTCAACAGGGTGTGGTAAGTCCATCTGATAGCTCGTGGTTGTCACCTGTAGTTTTGGTAAAGAAGAAAGATGGAAGTACAAGATTCTGTATCGACTATCGTAAATTGAATGATGTCACTCATAAAGATGCTTATCCTCTCCCGAGGATAGACGACAGTCTTGATGCTTTACATGGGGCCCAATGGTTTAGTACAATAGATCTAGCAAGTGGTTATTGGCAGGTCGAAGTAGACCCAGCTGATCGCCACAAAACTGCCTTTTCAGTTGGTACCGGCCTATATCAGTTTAATGTTATGCCCTTTGGGCTATGTAACGCTCCGGCCACCTTTGAGCGTCTTATGGAGCGTATACTTGCAGGGCTTCATTGGGAAATTTGTCTCGTCTATTTGGACGACATCATTGTATTTGCCAAAACTTTTGATGAGCACCTTACTCGCTTAGGGACTGTCCTTACAAGACTTAAAGATGCTGGTTTGATGTTGAAGGCTAAAAAGTGTACATTTCTTCAATCTCGAGTTCTTTATCTTGGTCATGTTGTTTCTAAGCAGGGAATTGCTACGGATCCAGCCAAAATATGCCAGGTAAAGGAGTGGCCAACACCGAAGAACCTGAAAGAAGTACGGAGCTTTCTTGGTATGTGTTCTTATTACAGGCGATTTGTCAACAACTTCGCTCGTATTGCGGCTCCATTACACCGTTTGACGCAGAAAGAGGTTGGTTTTCATTGGTCAGACGATTGTGAGAATGCTTTTCAACATTTAAAAGTAGTTCTTACAACATCACCGGTCCTTTCATACCCAGATTTTGGGAAACCATTTATCTTGGATACAGATGCGAGTGGGGAAGGTATCGGCGCTGTCCTTTCCCAGGATATCAACGGTAAAGAACACGTCATTTGTTATGCCAGTCGTAAGCTAAGTAAGTGTGAACGTCGTTATAGTGTCACCAGAAAAGAACTGTTGGCAGTTGTCACTTACGTTAAACATTTCCGCCATTATTTGTATGGAAGGAAGTTTGTTGTTCGCACAGACCATGCTTCATTGCGGTGGCTGATGAACTTCAAGGAAACAGAGGGTCAAATGGCACGCTGGTTGGAAGTACTAAGTATGTTTGATTTTGAGATTCAACATCGCCAGGGAGTAAAGCATCAAAATGCCGATGCCCTCTCTAGGTGCCCACATGATGATTTATCTAATGTACATGTAACAAATAAATCTGTTCCAATTGAAGGTATTATGCAGGGCAAATGCTGTGGAATCTTTCTAGTAACAGGTTGGGACCATGACAGCGTTCGCAGAGCACAACGGAGCGATTCTCGTCTTTCTCCAATCATCAGCTGGCTTGAGACAGGTAGCCGAGATGGTCCTCCTGGCAAAAATGTGGCTGGGTATTCTCGCGAGACTAAATCACTGTGGTTCCAGTGGAGGCAGCTTAAACCAGAGGATGGCATTTTATACCGTCAGATGATCAATGGGAAGACACCAGCAGTTTGGCAACTCGTTGTACCTTCCATTCTTCAAAAGGAGGTAATCCAATTTGCTCATGATAGACGCACAGCTGGCCATCTTGGTCAGGTGAGGACATTTAGGAAAATCCAAAAGTCCTTTTATTGGGTAGGCTACCGTCACACAGTAGACCTCTGGGTTAATAGTTGTAAGCAGTGCCAAGCGAAGAAGTCTCCTAAACAAAAGCCAAGAGCAGCATTGCGTTTAGCTCCTGTCGGCGCGCCACTTGAACGTATCGCACTGGACGTAATTGGTCCATTGCCCCTCACCCATAACGGCAATAGATACATTCTAGTCATAATGGACTATTTTACAAAATGGGCTGAAGCGTACGCGCTTCCAAACCAACAAGCTGAAACTGTAGCAAATGTATTAGTTAATGAGTTCATTTGTAGATATGGAGTACCCCTCCAAATCCATAGTGATCAGGGGTCGAATTTTGAATCTAAATTATTTTATCAGTTGTGCAAATTATTCGATATAGATAAGACCAGAACAACAGCATCACCCTCAATCCGATGGTTTAGTGGAACGCTTTAATAGAACCCTAGAGTCCATGCTAAGTATGTATTGTAAGGACGATCAGACTGACTGGGACATACATTTACCATTTGTACTTATGGCTTATCGAGCTTCCCAACAGGAAACAACAGGGGCAACACCCAATGGCCTCATGTTTGGTCGCGAGGTAAATTTGCCTTTAGACATTCTTGCAGGTCGCTTACCTAACGCGCCAGCTGAAGATCCAAGGTCGTACGCTATGCAGGTACATGACAAGCTTGAGAATGCCTTTGAGGTAGCCCGACAGCATTCAACTGGGGAACAGAGACGACACAAGAGACTGTATGATGCACGGCTCCATGGCAGTCCATACCGAGTTGGTGATAAAGTTTGGCTATACTGCCCAGTAAGGTATGTGGGATTAAGTCGGAAGCTTCGTTGTGATTGGAAAGGGCCGTGTACAATACTGAAGAAATACTCGGATGCCAACTACCTCATTAAAATTCCCAATATCTCAAAGCAACGACAGGTTGTGCATTACGACCGACTCAAGCCGTGTGTTCAGCGAGAAGATGAACTTGAGGATCCCGGAGGACAACCCGTCGGATTGCATGCCTCCGACGGAGATAGGCCACGTCAGAATGAGCGACGAGCTGCTGATGACCCTGATCAAGTCATCAGAGAGTACGACGACGCTGCAACTAGTCATGAAGGTGGCTTTCATACTGATACGGATCCTAAACTGGATACTGTGGTTTATGTGCCTGATAGTACCCATGGAAGCAGTGCTTTTGCAATTCCTGTGGAAGCAGGTATTATGCCTGAAGCTGGCCCAAGATTGACACACAGAGGCAGGATACAACACTACCCAGTCTGGATGAGGGACTTTGTGACCTGAATACACTGAATTTTTACATATAAATCTTTGATGGAGGATACAAAGAAAACAAAAAATAAGAAAAAACATTTTGTCGTAACATGAAGCATGGATAATTGTGACA
The DNA here is from genome assembly GCA_037893225.1 of Hippasteria phrygiana. Taxonomy (NCBI): domain Eukaryota; kingdom Metazoa; phylum Echinodermata; class Asteroidea; order Valvatida; family Goniasteridae; genus Hippasteria; species Hippasteria phrygiana. Next base: position 617,347 of record JAZGUH010000502.1, read on the forward strand.
TGAAGCGTGAAATAGAGGTTTGCCTAGAACTAGATGGTTTTATTGTTTGCTTGGTTGAATTTTTGTATATATATATGTTATCATTTGGAGTAACTGATATTTTTGGATAAACTTAAATTTTCATTTTGGATTTGGATGTAGTTAAGAAAAAAAAATAATAATAATAATTGTGTGAACAAACTGAATTTGAGGGGTGATATTTTGGATACTGGTCAAATATTGAATGTTGTAACTAAGTGTTGCCTAGAAGATAAAAAAAAACAAAAAAAAAATGATGATGAATTGATCTAAGGAGCTCAAGTAATGAAGGTTTGGATATTATCTTTATGTAGGAGATATCGGAGGTTTTTGATGAATTTGAGCTGTTGGATACTTTTGGTAAATTTGAAATCCTGGGTATTTTGGATGTATAAATATCAGATGTCTTTGATAAAACCGATATTCTGGATATTTTAATACATTTGGAATTCGATGTTTTTGGTGATAATTTAATATATAATCGTGATTTTAAAAGCTTAAGACACGAGACGTGTCTTCACTTGGTGGAGGGTAGTTGTAACAAATTAGGCCAATGCGTATTGTCTGTGGATACAACTTCTTTAAATGTGTTTATGATGTAAAAATTATTGTCTGTGCCCCACTCTGGGAGAGACCTAATCTTGATCCCTTAAGCCTCCAGGCACTTACTATGGCCTATAGTTTATTTAATCCTTCACGGGCTAGACCTGGCAATTCTTTATTTAACAGTTGTGTACTGGCATTCTTTTGTTGTCACATTTTTATATAGTTCCTATTGGGAACCAGTCAGGCAGAGTAGATATTAAGTATAAAAGTCTGGGGTGCTAGTCTTAGGTGTGGTCATTTTGCCATATCCAACTGGCAGCGGGTCGGAGGAGCTCAACATTGGGGGTCCTTGGTTTCCTCTGTTTGTGCAGATAAGTCTGTTAAATTTGTTTTCCTTCCCCCTTCTTAATTTGGCTTTATTGTATGGGTTCATGCACATTGGTGCCTCTTAACTCCAGCCCCTAGCCCCATTTCGCTGTACTGGTATCTGCTCTGCTTGTTTTCTAGACTTGTTCGGTTTTGACCATAACCACAGATTTCACTCATTTTTGTAATTAGTAATTATTGTTCATAAAATTTACATTGTCTGGAGGGCCCTCTGGATTTCCTGTGTTGCCGTGTGCATTTGTTTGGTGTCCTTTCCCCTTTTTGGGGTCAAGTTTATAAGTCGTTGCCTATCTGGGCAGCGCCCCACACTGCCAGCCAATTACAATACCGCTCGGTCCGTTACAATACCCTGTGGTTTCCGTATCGGACAAATGGTTCATCACATGGATACCTCAATCTTTGCAGTGTTGGTCCTCAAAGAATCAAGGAACAACCAACTATTATTTCCACCTTTAAGGTTTGTTTCCAGTGCTGTTATTCGTGTATACAAAATCAATTGGTAGAACTAGAGAGAAAAATCAAGAGGTTTATGCAGTTCCTCATTAATTTTTGTATATACAAAAACAAATCAAACGCCAATTAAATGCCTGGTCACTAAAAAAGCTAAAGCCATGTATTTTGGTCTATTTTATTGATAACAAACGTCCTGTTCTCGCAGTCGGATCTTGCAGTTAGACGACCCGGTGGGTTGTGGTGGCAAGTACCGCCGTCCTGGGCCGGCTGATCTCGCTTATGTCTGTGATTGCTCTGGTCTCCGGACAGCCCCGACCTAGTGTTACGGTAGCACGGTATGACCGTGCGGCAGCACGAGCTAGACGGAAGGTGCCGCTTGAAGCCCGTCCCGGCGAACGGATACACGAACGGGTTCAGCATGCTGTTAAGGTAGAGGATAATCTTGGCCGTGGCCGCCCCTATCCTGTAACTGTCTGACAAGTAGTTGGTATTAGGGTCCCAGACGATGAGCATGACGAAGAGGTGCTCGCAAAACCAGCCGGCGGCGAACATGGCCAACACGAGGATGATAATTCGGAGGGTTCGCTGTACGCGGCGCGACCTTAACCTACTGTTAGATTGGTGGGAAACGGCACAGAGGGCCGGGCCTTTCCGGAGGTGTAGCCAGATCAGGATGTAGCAGACGATTGCGGCGGCTAGGGGCAAAATATAGAGGACGACCACGGTGTAGGTAAAGAACACCTTCGCGCCGTACTGCCAGGGGAAAATGATGGAGCACAAGTTCCCGAAGGTGATTGAGAAGATGATCACTGGTAGATGAAGGGCCAAGGAGACTGAAACGGAACAAGAGCGGGATCGAGTGGCGTTATTCATCCAAGTTTGTTTTGTCGACATTTCAGAGAAACTTGATGCAGCGACCATTGTATGCCAGGCATATGGTGTACTATTTACGACACATCGCTTTGCCTCTTCCATACGCGACGCGACTATACGACGCGACGGCACGACGGCTGCGTTGCATCGTGCCGTCGCGTCGTGCCGTCGCTTCTTTCCCATTACTTCTGGCGTCGCGTCGTGCGTCGCGTCGTGCCGTCGCGTCGTTTTTTTCTAGCTTGCAGGTTTTCTTTCCTCAACTTCGCCCCTTCCGTCGCCCATCGCGTCGTACCGTCGTGCGTCGCGTCGTGCGTCGCGTCGTGTGTCGTGTCGTGCGTCGCGTCGTGCTCGCGTCGTGCGTCGCGTCGTGCTCGCGTCGTGCGTCGCGTCGTGTTTCGCGTCGTGTTTCGCGTCGTGTTTCGCTTCGTGTTTTGCTTCGTGTTTCGCGTGGAGTAGTCCGGTCATGCTATTGTGAACATGCGCAGTTGAAATACCGAACTGGCTCACAGAATAACCCGCTAATAAATTTAAATTTTTGCGCGCATGCGCTTAACCGCGTGGTGAACAAAAGGCCTGAGCTGTGTATTTGAAATGTGTAAAAAGACGATTTTGCTAGAATTCTGTTTGTATTTTCCCAATTTTCGTAGCAAACAATCTACAGAATCAACAACGGTACCGCGATAACAGCGGTGTCTGGCGGGACAAAATAAATATTGAAAAGAGAGAAAATATTTCGTTCCTGAGTATCATTAGCCTTTTAGAGGTATGGCGGACACAATAGGAGGGCGCTATTTTATTTGGGTATAAATACACAGGTTTTACCCAAATCAAATAACGCCCTCCTATTGTGTCCGTCATACCTCTAAAAGGCTAATGCAATGGGCACTTCAAACATGCGCTCATTGGTACGGTTCGGATGCTGGCAAGGGTTTTGTGCTATAAGGCGCGGGTCCGGGGGGGGGGGGGGGGGTTTCAACCCGCCCCCCCCCCTTCCCTGCTCGTGGCCATGTTTTTTTTTTTTAGGAGCCTACGCCTAAAGTTGCAAACCAGAAAAGCAGAAACCACATGTCTTATTTTGCCTATGCGTAAGAACAAAACAAAGTGGTTAAATGGCGCCACCAACGGTGAAAAAGTGTAACTCACTGTAAACAGTAGCGTATCCAGTTTTTTTGTGCCAGGAAGGGCAAACAACGTCTGAACCGTCTTAAAATCGTTTTAAAACAATATTTTTTTATTTTTTTTATGACGCTTCAAATGCCGCCAGGGGGGCAAGTCCCCCCCCCCCCCCCTTCCGCTGGATACGCCACTGACTGTAAAGGTTTATAAATGTTGAAACAAAGTTGCCGTGTGCACGGGTTTACATAAACGGCGTAAAACAAAGTTACAATAAAACTACACGTTATGAGCGGTTTCCATTTCTCGTCAAGGTTGGTGGGTGGGGGGGGGGGGGGGTGGAAGGGCGGATCCAGGGGGGCCAAAGGGGGCCCATGCCCCCCCCCCCCCAAAAAAAAAAAACTGACGTCGCAAAAAGGCAGCCACTGCGTACACCCACCCACAAAACTCAGCAAAAAAATGTGTTGGCCCCTCCCAAATATGTGTTCTGGATCCGCCCTTGGGGGGGGGGGGGGGGGGGACGGTTACAGCCCGATTGTCCGAAGGTTCTTTAGTCCGAAGGGTTATTAATCCGAAGGTTCGTAATGGTCCAAAGGTTCGATAGTCCGAAGGGCCCAATAGTCCGAAAAGAGAATAAGGTTAAATAATCCGAAGGTTCGATATTCGGAATAGACGATAAGTTTCTGACTTTTGAACCTTCGGACTAATTAACCTTATTCTAAGTTCGGATTACTGAACCTTCGGATAAATGAACCTTCGGATTGTAGGCCGTTCGGACTAATGCACCTTCGGACTATTGCATCAAATGTTCCGTTAACGAACCTTATTTCATTTTCGGACTATCGAACCCCCTCATATGGGGAATTTGTACGTTCGGAATATCGAACCTTTGGATCAATAAACCTTCGGACAATCGAACCTTCGGACTATCGGGCGGACCCCGTAAAGGCGTGTATATTGTTAGGCATGTGGTTTGAACAAGGCCCATCACCATAATTCGTATATTTCTTTTATTATCAACAACCAGATATTGCAATGGTGATGCTAAAAATGGATCAACTTATACCGGAACCTATAGTTCTTGGATTTTGATAAATAAATTGCCAAATGCATTACGTTTAACTAATCCTTTTTAAGGGGTGGGATTCGCCCATTATTAGTTGTCCGCCAAAACTATAATTATATATGGTGGGGACATAATCTCCCGTTTCCAGGATCGCTTTGCAGGCCAGTCATTCAGCACTATATAAAAGAAAACCAAACGGCAAATGTTATTCTGTGAGCCAGTTCGGTATTTCAACTGCGCATGTTCACAATAGCATGACCGGACTACTCCACGCGAAACACGAAGCGAAACACGAAGCAAAACACGACGCGAAACACGACGCGAAACACGACGCGAAACACGACGCGACGCACGACGCGAGCACGACGCGACGCACGACGCGAGCACGACGCGAGCACGACGCGACGCACGACGCGAGCACGACGCGACGCACGACGCGACACACGACGCGACGCACGACGCGACGCACGACGGTACGACGCGATGGGCGACGGAAGGGGCGACGTTGAGGAAAGAAAACCTGCAAGCTAGAAAAAAACGACGCGACGGCACGACGGCACGACGCGACGCACGACGCGACGCCAGAAGTAATGGGAAAGAAGCGACGGCACGACGCGACGGCACGATGCAACGCAGCCGTCGTGCCGTCGCGTCGTATAGTCGCGTCGCGTATGGAAGAGGCAAAGCGATGTGTCGTAAATAGTACACCATACAGGCAAGGGTCCGTGTAACCTATACAGGCGCGGATCCAGGGGGGTCGGGGGGGGGGGTCAAGACCCCGGGCGCCCCCCCCCCCCCCCCCCCTGCTCGTTGCAAATTTGTTTTTGTTGTTGATTTTTTTTGCTTTTGCTTGTAGGGGCGCGCCTACGCCTTGCAAATACAGGTCTTATTTTGCCTATGGGTGAGAACAAAACAGGGGTTAATTGGCGCCACCAACGGTGAGAAAGTGGACAACCTATTTTCTCAAAAAACTCCTAGAACAAAAACAGATTTAAGGTTTCAATGAAGTCCTCTTTCTGAATTTTAATTTTTCTGTTATCAAAAAATTGGGATTTTGTATTTTCTTGTAACACAGGAGGTCGAAAAGTGTACAAACCAAATTTCTGAATTTCTACAAGCAGGAAATCGGAATGAGCGTTTACCAGAGTTGTATTCGAGTCCCTGCAAGTCCTTTCACAAGTCCTTTCACAAGCCCAGTCAGAAGTGCTTTCATTAAGCCGGTCACAAGTAACTGGATGAACAATGACAAAGGAATGCCGTTGTCACAGCTCATTTGAATAGCTTGTGATTGGGATTAGGACTGGAGGGCTTGTGATGGACTTGCAGGGACTTGCAGGGACTTGTGAAAGGACTTGGAGGGACTCGAATACAACTCTGGCGTTTACGACCAAACCAAATTTCCGAATATCTACCAGCAGAAAATCAGAATGAGCCTTTACGACCAAACCAAATTTCCGAATTTCTACTGGCAGAAAAATGGAATGAACGTTTGATACCAAACAAAATTGGAATCATTGGAATGTGTTTCCGTGTTCCGGAACTCCTGATCGGAAGTAGGCTGTAGAATGGATCATAACTTCACGTATAGCTGCTGCTGTCTGAGCTGTTAAAGCAAAGTAATTAAGCCTTACGATGCGGTTGTGCGTCTGTGGGCTGGTCGATTGATTGAGATAATATGTAGGCATGTACCAACAGCATGGTTCAGTTTCTTACTATGGCGTCCATTGATGAACTTCTTCAACACAATAGAGATGCGTTTGATGATCTAAAAGATAAAGTTTACCGTGGCACATCTCATTCTGACATTGCTCTATTTTTGCAACAGCGGTTCCTTAATGTGAGGGGCATCTCTACACTGATTTTCTACTAGTAAAAAAAATGAAATTTTGGTTTGGTATCCAACGTTTATTCCATTTTTCTGCCAGTATAAATTCGGAAATTTGGTTTGGTCGTAATGGCTCATTCTGATTTTCTGCTAGTAGAAATTCGGAAATTTGGTTTATGGTTTGGTCGTAAACGCTCACTTCTGATTTTCTGCTGGTAGAAATTCAGACATTTTGTTTGTACACTTTTCGACCGCCTGTGTACAAGAAAATATACAATCCAAATTTGTTGATAACAGAAAAATAAAAATTCAGAAAGAGGACTTTATTTAAACCTTAATTCTGTTTTTGTTCAAGCAGATTTGTGAGAAAATGGGTTGTCCACTTTTGGTCCTCCATATAGTAGACGTCATTTTGCCAACCACGGTGGGCAAATCATGACGTAACAATGCCAACAAAGTGACGTAACGTACACGCTTGGAAATAAGCATGCGTGATTTGAACGTTCTGCCATTTCCTGCTAACCAGTTGCTGCAGCTTATCTACCAACTAAAGCTAATGTTTCCAAACAAGAGAAATGTCGATACTCACTGATCCAAATGAGAAGGATGGCAGCCAGCATCAACCTCAGTCTCTTCTTGTCGTCTAGTGAGCTCAGGGGATGCGCCACCACCCGATATCGATCGTAAGACATCAGCGCCAAGGTGAGACACGTCACTTGAGCCACAACCTATATAGGGCCGAGAAATTCAGGATCAAAAGGCAACCTCGTGATGCCCGAGTCTTCCTGGCTAAGTCAGCGGGGAAAAGGGTATGTGAAAAACCACAAGCTAACGAAATTAAAGGTAGTATACAACATTTGCTTTTGCTATACCTTTCGGAAATGAATGGATTTGGGGGTTAGTATTTTATAGCAAATACTGTATAACACTGACCTGTTTAAAGTTTTGTGTGCACAGAAGCTGGAAATGATGTTGTTGTTTTTTAGTCTGGTTCCCTTACCCGACTTCAGACCAAACGGAGCAATTTATAGACAGACGGTAGGAGTTGTCAGGTCCGGGAACTAGACTATTTCCAACGATGGTCGGCCGACCATTGCTTGAAAATGCCACTTTCTTGAAAATGACAGCACACCAGGTGCATTATTTCACGTGATGCTCGAGACTATTATTTACTTACAGTCAAATATAGGTATTTCATAATAATTTAGTAGTTTTGTTTTTCGATGTTTGGGTACCTTTAAGACATGGCACACACAATGTTTGTAACATTGGGCAAGGCATGGGGGAAAAAATGACCAGGCGCAGAGAGATCTTACTGGTGGAAACGTGATTGTACGTAACTCGTTTGTGGGGTTTATTTTTATTAGGTAGAAATTAATATATGTGCGGAAAACTTGACACATTTTTAAGATCCCAATTTATAGGCAGGCCTACTACGTGACCTTGCCGGACTTTGCCAGATCGTGTGTATTTTAATTTGTAACCATGCCTGAAAAAATTACTTTGGACAAAGTTTAATCACTGTAAAAATTGTATTTAGGCACCATGGATTAATGCCAATTTGCGTGCGCACGCGTGTCTTTGCGTGCCTTTGCGTGCAAGGTAAATCGAGGGAGATTTTGGCACGCATTTGCACGCATCGGCACTCATCGGCACGGACTTGCACGCAGTGTCACGCAGTGGCCTTTAGTGGCATGGAAACGGACTCATTTGCAACCGGCCTGAGTGTACAACAGAGATCGTCTCTGGCGGCAACTTTTATGTCCCAGATAATCCGCTAATCCGGATTAGTGTGCAACTGGTAGAATTAATCTTTCTTTCTGCAAGTTGGGGCTTAAGCGATTTCTCATAACTATTAATTTAAGGGTTTTCTGTAGAATTTGCGATACAGTTTCTCGGACTTGTTTCCCTAAAAAACTCCAAACCACAAATCTGAGACAAAAGATACGAGAATTTGAAAAGGTCCTCGATGAAAATTATTTACTCTTCAAACCCAATTCTTGACTCTTCAAACGCAATGAATGGAAAGGTGAACATGTACATGTAAGTCCTTATATCTTCGTCATGTAAAAGTTGTTTCAGTTGGCTCCGCCATCTTGAATTTCTCCACAGTTTCATAATTCGTAAGCGCCATGTTAGATCTTTTTAAATTATCTCACAATCAAGAAATCGTTTTTGTGTATTTTCTCAATAAAGCAAAACAATTATGAAATACTGCAAGATTATTTAAATTGAAGGTTGAAATTTTGACTTTTCAAATCGAATGGATGGAAAGGTAAACATAAGCCTACATGTACATGTTGGTCCCTATACCTTTATCATGTAAAAGTTGTTTCAGTTGGCGCCGTCATCTTGAATTTCGTCCCCATTTCGCAATTCCTAAGCGCCATGTTAGAACTTTATTTTTAACGAACTTGCAATCAAAAAATCGTTGTTTGTGTATTTTCTCAATAAAGCAAAGAAATTAAGAAATAATGCAAGAAAGAACTGAAGGTTGAAATCCTCACTCGACAAAATGGATGGAAAGGTGAACATGTACAAAATGTACGTGTATAGAGTACCGAAGTCTGACGTTAGTTGGCACGACAACTAGCTCAAAACAAATGGATATTTGGACTGTTCCTTTGTTAACAGCCAGTCATGAAAAAACACATTGACACAAAATGACAAAAGTATTCTGGTTCAAAAAATTGCATTGACGTCATCACTTCGGTACTTTATAGGTCCACATGTCATTATCATGTAAAAATTGTATCAATAGGCGCCGCCATCTTGAATTTCGCTTTCATGTCGTAATTTGTAAGCGCGCCGTGCTAGAGTATTTGTAATGATCTCACAATAAAGAAATACTGGAACAAGACTAAGTCACGTAATCGCTAAATTTGAACTGACGTCGATGCTATTTATTCCTCAAAAAATATTATCTAAAAAAGCGTTGTATACATCGCGGACGATGGGTTATGTGCAAATTTATCGGAAAAGAATAACATCAACTTCCAATCAAGTCTAGACTCTTAAATGTGCTGCCCTATATTGCCTTGCCCGTAAAAAGTATAGTTCGGGTGCGACGTTTACATCAACCACGCAGCGAAAACAGTCCAATAAATGATAACATGAATGATAACATGTAGGCCTATCCCCCGATCGACGAAACAATCTTCTGAATGTATTCCTATAGCTGCGCCTTGAAAAATCTGAAACTGTTTTTCGTTCGATTTTTCGTACAATAAGCCTAATGGGCTGTGTTTTGAATTTCTAAAGATTTATATCCAGTGATGACGAAGCACTGCTGTTTTTATGCGTGGTAAACTTGAATAATGGTGTACATCTAAGCGTAATTTCTTCAAAACGTATTTTTCTCTCAGAAAAGATCGAATTTGAGGAAATAAATGATGCCGTCTTTCACCAGATTTCCACATTTGTAGTGTCATGTCCAATGTTTTAATGAAAATCACGGGAACTTGAAATAAATAAGAAATCCACATAGACTACAATACTTTACAAATCTAAGTCCCGCTAGAATCATCATTACGTTAGAAAAGCCTTTGAATCGCCAGTTTAGTTAAGTGTATTCTGACCAAAGCCACCAAAAGATGAGTCATCAGTCCACTATATTGTGGCACACTAGCCCTTTTTGAAACCCTGGTCCTCTTATGACACCCTCTCCGTCTGGTAATCCGTCCGTCTTGGCCGGCCGGCCGGCCTGTGTTCCTTTGTTATCGTTAATCCCAGATTGATAAACAGCGCAAGTAAAGATACGGTTAAGCATTGCCTGTGCTCATTGGAACGCATCGGCACGCATCAGCACTCATCGGCACGCACTGGCACGCAATGGAAACAGGAGGCCCGTGCCTTTGCGTGCAATTGCGGGCAGACCCGTGCGCAGGCATGGCACGCGTGCGCACGCAAATTGACATCAAACTATGGTCCCTTAGTTAAAAGTGCTTTAAAGTACTCAAAATATTCCCAACCATTGATATGTCACGCCGTCTGAAGACCCACAGACATGGAGGCATATGCCGCAAAATTTGGTAAATTTCCAGAAGGCGCCACTTCTATAATACTGAATATAGTCGCTTTAATTCTTTAGAGACTGTGCCTCACGCACACGTCAACGCGCCCATATACTTGCCTTATACGCGTACCGTGGACATTCCTTTGTTTCACGTAGGAAACGGAGAAAAGAACACTTATTTTGCTCGCACTGTAAACGCTCTTTCAACCCGAATTTTTGATCGTGATCCCCTCAAGTGTTCACCTCTATTTTGCGACAGATAATCCTAACCTCAGAATGCCTCTAAAGTTGTTTTTCAGAGAGGGGGAAACGTTCTGTGAACGTGGGCAAGTCCACAAACCGTTCACCTTTCCTGCATGGACATCTTTTGTTCACAGGTCCACAACGAGTATGCAAGGTTAGAGCACATTGTTAAAAGCCACGCCAATGGGAAACTTTTTAGACGCTGGTGGCAGTATAGACATACCGGTCCTTTTTGCCAGTCCTTGGAAACCGACCGGTGTTTGCTGCCACCACGCGTCACAAAAGTCTCCCACTGCAGGGATTCTTTTATGATTAAGAACGCGCATTGTACATTTCTAGATGAAGGCACGTATACTACAAGCTCGTTAATTAATTTGTCTAATTATCCGTATACCCAAACTAGGTAAAAGTTGTAAAAGGAAATGTGGTCCGTAAGTGGTAGACAGTAAAAAATATGATGAAAAATTGTTGTACGTGTTTTTTTTCAAAAATGACCCTAATTGTTGGAAACTAAAGTTTAGCAGGTCCTGCCCGTACCTTCCTCCCCACTACAAATGAGGACACTCATTTTCTACTCAACGACCCTGCTGTCTCTATCCACCAAGTGAATAAAACCTGATTAATATTCAACACTGAGACATATGGAATATTACCTTAGTGCTCAATCTTTTTTCTCTTCAAATTCACATAAAATAATATTATGTGCGGCAGTTTTTAGAGGTGACACTATGAGCGAAAAAGCTGGGTAGTGTGCGCATAATTTTGAACCATACAGCCCTTATACCACACAAAAACCCTAAAGCCAATACCAGTCGATCTCGTCCATATCTCTACATTTTTTTCTGTTCCGAGTGTTTTTTATGACCAAAGGTACAATGATACAGTCGGGAAATATTTTAAAGAAATAACTGAATTTGGGCAGCTTGGCATGCTGTGGAAATTAATGAGCTGTGATGAATGCTTGCATGTTCTGACGGGTCAATGTCGTTATTAAAATGATCTATGTAAGGATCTGTGTATGCATGTGGAATTGTCTTTTCTATATACCCGTACTTATTGTTTGAATTTGAAAAATATCTCTTCAGACATTTCTCTGGATTTGACACTAGTAATTGTTTTTGCCTAATAATTACGATATACATTTGTAAAACGCATATATCCACCAAGATCACATAATGGTTATAATGTGCATTTGTAAAGCGCACATATCAACCAAGATCACGATGCTTAATTAGCTATATTATTACCCCTGCTCATCGGGCATATTATTCATTTCTAAAACCTTCTCAGCTCCCTGGGGAGTATACAGCCCCGTCTGCAAGTTAAGCGCACATGGGCTAATCAAACACAGAACCATCACTGCCCTCACAGGTACCCTTTGTTCAAGGACACAAGCACCATGACCCCTGACTGGACTCGAACCCAAGATCTTGAGTCCGGAGCACTAGGCCACGAGGCCACAGCACTCCACATGGACTATTTCAAATACTCCTTTAAAACCAACGCATTTCGTAACTGCCCTGTTGCTGCAAATATCACAGAACCTGTGCAATATAGAAACTAGGCTAGTATATGTTAGTCCAAAGAGAAACGCATCGTCTTATACTCGTCATCTTCTGTAAATAATTGGTTTAAGTCGTACCTAGGCGGTCGTAGTCAGTCTGTAAATATTAAGGGCACAATATCGAAGGTCCTGCCCATAGACATAGGCGTTCCACAAGGGTCGATCTTATGGCGACTTTTGTTTATAGTAGTGATTTTCCATCTTGTATACCCAAAAATTGCAACTTATTAATGTATGCAGATGACTCCACGTTAGAAAGGAACTTGAATATAGCTCTTGCTAGTATTCACAACTGGTGCCTAAGAAATAAACTAGCATTAAATGCCAACAAAACCAAATGTATGCTTATTGGTTCAAGGCAGAAAATATCCAACGTCGACCTGATAACGTGTGCATTGCTGATAAGGTTATCGAAAAAGTGAAATCTTGTAAATGCTTGGGTGTAGTTGTTGATGAAACATTAAGTTGTGGTACACATGTTGAATACGTAAGGAAGACTGTTTCGTCTAAATTGGGTGTGTTAAACAGAATTCGTGATTACGTTCCCCAAAGCAGCCTGCACACACTCTGTGTAAGTTTAGTTATGCCATCTTTAGAGTATTGCTGTACGGTGTGGGGAGGAAGGTACATATCTCACGACAATACCCTCAACAAATGTCTAAAAGGAGCCGCACGGATAATCCTTAAATGTACCTCCCTCACCCCCTCAGCTGATATGTTTGCCAGACTAAATTGGATTCCTTTTAATGAAAGAGTTCAGTCCAAAAATGCTATGCTTGTTTTCAAAAGCCTTAAAGCAAACATGATTTAGGATTTATATTGCATTATTCCTGCTTAAAACAATAAAGTATTATCTTGACAATGATATTTTGTGTCCAGAGACAATTATTTCCCAAATTAAATATGAGAAAAAATTATTTGAAAATGTTTGTCCAAGCTACTCCGCCCCCTGAGTGGGACCCCCATTAACGTAAGTGTGTGACGTAGATCGAGGCACATTACAGATTCTGCTGCGCGCGCGAGCTGTTTGGCCCATATTCATCATGCGTATCTATTGAGTGTACATGTACGTGTGTGTGCAGAACGGCGAAAATTCTTCGTCCAAAATCTAAGCAAAATATAGTGTTTTTCGGCCATGCCGACAAGGTGTGTGGCTGCTGTGGCAGCAAAACAACGAAGGATGGAGTAAGCCTTCATTTATTTTCAACTGATGCGAAATATCGGAGAATTTTGACGGCGAAAGTGAAGGTGACAAGAGCGAAGTGGTCCGGCCCCAGCAGCTTTTCACTTCAGCGTTATGTAGCGATCACTTTGAGCCGTCGTGTTTCGATACTGGTATTTTTAAATCATGGGATGACCATTAAAAATATGCTCAAGTCCACTGCCATCTTATCAAAGTTCCCAGATGTGAGTAAGGTACAGGCGAAAGCAGTTAAACGGCCCATTCCCCGAGGAGCCTTCGCTAAAAGGGAAAAAATCAGGGTAAGTTCAATGTTAGTTGTTGCAGTTCGATGTTAGTTGTTGCAACTTACGAAATTACACGTGTAGACCTAGGGTACGTGTGTATACGATGTACATGCGTCATTTACGGGTCCAGACTACTATCGAGTCGATCCATGAATTTCGGCGCCTCGGTCTACGTCACGAACAGCGCCCTCAATTTGAGTCTCAACAAATTCCAAAAAGGGGGGGGGGGGTCAATTTTTGGGCGGCAAATAGTCACACTAAAACTTCACGTGAACCAGTTTGGCTTTTAATTCACATTTAATACATATAGGCCTAAATGAATATATTTATGAAATAAAATGTGATCCGGCCAGTTTGAGAAGCATGTTTCCTTTAATCGAGTAAACAAAGTTATTGTTACTTGTCCATACCAAAATAATTAACAAGAGTGAATTCCATGAATATGGCTGAAAACTGCGATTTCCGCATATTCTATTCAATGTGTTACAGCAAACTATACGGTACCACTTCATCGGAGACCGCGACGTCCAGAAAAAAAGACAGAGATAAAAATTGATCACCAAACAATTCTGAAAACCTGTGCCCCAAAACAGTCAGCGGCCACATCCGTAAAGACGTTGTACTTCGCCTTGATGATAGTACATTGTCTAAATAACCGTCTGACTTAAAGGGACACATTGCCTTCAAATGTCATGAAATTTTGCTGTTTGGAAATGTTCCTTATGTTTTATAAGAGTTGTTCAAAGAAAACAAAAAACGTATAATGTGTTGTAATTAGTGAGTATTGATTACAAAACAAAAATTTTGCCTCTGACCCCTGACATCTGACCCGCGAAACATAGACTTATTTCCAGTAGTAAAACAGCATTGGGAATCAGACCTTCTTGTACCACACAATGCGTTGGCGCCAGGCTGGCCCCGCAGCCATCCATTTACGAGTAGGCCTAGGCCTACTGTCCGGGTCCCGCGACGAGACAATCCCGATATCCCTACCATATATCACCCAAGACGCGGGGCAGGCTTCGCTTCACCCGGTCAGGCTACACAAGCTCCTTACAAAAGGCTTGCGGCTTGACCATAATGGAATAACAAAGGTATTCCAACATGCATTTTTATTTATTAACTATAAAAAAAGGTAATTGAATATCACAAACAGACGGTTATTGTAATAATAATTGCCCAGACGTACTTCAACCAGCTGCGACTGGAAATACGACTGGTGAACACGGTCCGCCATTTTGTGGAGTAAAAAATTTGGTTCTACAAAATGGCGGACCGTTATTTGTCACGAAATTAAACAAAAACCACGCAATTTGAAGGGATAGTTTATGTGAATCTTTATATTCTACTTTTAAAAAAGCTTCCCAACCATATCCATTTCCTTTTTATAGCCCAAATCGCCAAATCCAAAGCAATGTGTCCCTTTAACATTTTCTGCTAGCCTCTATACAATACGGAGTCACTATGAAGATCTAACAAAAGAAAAACGGTGCACTAACAATGGAAATCCATTGTTACTTGGCACTGAATCAATTGTTACTTTTTCACAGTGAGTGCTCGGTGCTCGCTGCAACTGGTTCATTTATTATATGTTGTTGTAGAGAGGGGTGGCGCGTACGGACTATAGTTCATTATTACCCATACCCATCTATTTAAACCTTTCTACCATCGCCCCGTTACATAACACCTGGCATAACTACATGTATACATTGTTCGAATCTGTAAGACAAGTATTTCCCGCTGCACTGCGAACCGCAGGAAATGGTTAATATTTCCAACCCTTGACTCTTTGATGTGACGACCCTGAAAAAGGCCGAGATTTGGGCCAGCCATTTTTTACCTGTGTGACACATTTCAAGTCCTTGAATAATATTTAGTTTTGCTGGCATTGCATCTGACACTCTTGCGAATACAATATCCCTTAACTCAACAGACTGTTAATGTGAAGTTCGTGGATTTTTTTATGGGAACTTCTTTAATGTGTCGGATAGGATGGAAATACACCAAGCATAACTTCACAGTAAAGACGTGTAGGCCTAAATGATTAAACCAAAGATCGTAGAAGGGAAAGATCGGCCACTCCGCTGAAAAAGTGAAACAGGAAGTAGTTGCTCATGGGGAAGGGCGCCCGCATACCTTTGATAGGTAAAACTTGCGACCGACCGAAGTGTTCGCTGTTGTTCGCGATGGTGAAAAAAACGAAGACTTGGTGCTCCGCACTGAATAAATTGCACTAAATGACACCTCCAACACAATTTGGTAATGATTGGTCTTAACATTACATACTTAATGTTTCTCCCTCCTTTTGTCTTTCTTTCTTTTGTTATTTATTCATTTATTTATTCATTCTGAATTTCTGATATTCAATTGTGGAGAGCCACCTTTTGCAAATATCATTAAAAACAAATATAACTGTACATATGGCGCAAAACTTAATTATTTCTCAGAGAAATTGATCATTGAAAAGTATTTCAAAATAACAAATAGGCTAAACAAAATTGTTATTTACTATAATATTTATTTATTTAAAGATCTTATTTTGCGTGTACGGGTAAGAACAAAACAAAGAGGTTAAATGGCGCATCCAACGTTGAGAAAGTATGTCCCGTCCCCCCCCCCCCCGTAAAATGTTGTTCGCAGGCTCCGCCCCTAAAACAACAGCTTGCAGAAATTACTTAACAATTCCGGAGATCAACCGTAATTACATATACAAAGGTGTTCTTTTCAAAACCATTGTAAAGTTCGAATCATTGAAAATAATGAATTATTTAAACCTTCCGGATTAACTGTGTATATATACTTTGTCAGTCAGAAAATAAAACTCTAATCTCGTATTTGAATTACAAAATATTGACCTACGTCCAGTGAATTTCATTGCGCGTATGTGTGGGTGTGAGTAAGTATATAACGGCATTCGTGTACAAGGGACAAAATGATTAGGGCATAGACAAGGGGTTAACGTTTGACCGAACGTCCACGATTGAAAATCGTGTACAAAACATCATGGGAGGCCTTCCGAAAAAGTATAAACAAAAGAGGAACAATGGAAGGAACAACTTTAATTGAGTCATTTTTAGCACATGTATAACACATGTCATATTTTCATGTGAAAGAAGAATGTTTTTCCCTTCTGTTTTTGTACAAAAGTCCATTTTGACTTTTCTATTAGAACATACTTTTGCCCATATCAAAAAAACGGGATTGCCGAGTTCCGACTGATTTTTCTTGATACCATCACATAATATACAGTGCTTTATACAGTACATTACGTCGGGACAGGGCAAAAGAGAAAACATCACTGTTCTAATTTACATCATCCCCGACGCAAACATTCCATCTTCTGACTAATTTATAGCATTAAATATGTTTAATTTTCCAATGTGACATTCCGAAAAAATCGATTGTAAGATAAGTAACACAGATAATAAATTTGTGTCCATTTTTGCACAAGTAGCGATGGCTTCTATTCTTACAGTGTTATTTAGCATATGTTATCATCGCGCGCAAAGCTAAGACCTACAAAAATTGCAGAGTTTTGTAAGAATATTTTTTGTTAACACAGTTTTTCCTTAATTTTTGTTTTACGCTTGATGGGGTTTGGTTTGGGTACTGTGAGACGAAATATTTTACAAGCAGGGGATGTGTCAAGTTGTCATCATTATTAATGTCCGTCGGTGGCATTGAAGTCGATAACGTTGCGCTTGGCATACTGGTTTGGCTCGGCAGTGGCTGTTATACATGTTATATTGAGATGCATTGTGTCACTGTAGACGGGTAGAGGAAACGTTGTAATAATAACAGTAGCGCAAATTCGTACCCAAACTTATCAAAATTTAATTTCTATACCACCTTCAAAAGTTATTAACATTGAGAATCATGCATTGACATTTTACAGAATTGTCTGTAAAAAATATTTGTTTTAGAATACTGTTTTGTTTGCGATGTCATTCATGTTGTGTTATTAATGCCATTGAATTGGAAAAAGAAGTACAATGAAGCAATGCTGCGTGCACTGTAAAACCATGTGTTTAACTTGTGAACACAAATCCGTAACCCTTTATCAGCATTTCGACACGTTTATGAATAAACACTGTTTGATTGAAAGTTTTGAAACCCAGTTAAACATGTGCATGTGTTTAAACCTACGCTTATAAACACATTGTTTTTATGATATTAACACCCAAGTGTTTCAATGTTCAATAGTGTGTAGATTAACGTGTCATGCGTTCACTGGTTTTACAATGTGCCCGGTCGCCTCGTATTTGTAACAACAAACATGAAACGTCTAGCTAATATTTTTTTACCAGTTAAAAGAAAAAAAAACAGAGTCTTAATTCTTGCTTATAATCATACAAGAACCGTAAGAATTATTAATTATTATTATTATTACGGGTCTAATCTGAGACTTTTACGGGTAAAAGTAACACTAAAAACACCTCAGTATTATCAACAGATTTCATGTACACGCTAAAAACTGAAGTGTTGAATCTAACACTTACAAGTGCGGTCAGTGACTATACTTTGACAGTGTTGAATCCAGCATTTTAAATGTTAAATCCAGCATTTTTTTTATATTAAATCCAAAGCCGAAGATGTTTTTAAATTTAACGTTTAAAATGCTAATTCAACCATTTCAGGGGGAAATTTTGAATTAACACTTAAATTGTTGAATCTAAACTCTTCGGCGATGGATTTTATATGTAAAATGCTGGATTTAATATTTAAAATGCTGGATTCAACGCTTTCAAAGTGTAGTCACTGACAGCACACATGTAAGTGTTGGATTCAACACTTTAGTTTTTAGCGTGTATAATCATTTGGATTCGGGATGAATTGGGGATTCGATTGCAGGACTGTACTGCGGTGTATGTAAACCTTCAACCTCACTGTATTCGTTTTGTTAAGCGGCTTTCCTTAATAATTCTTACGGTTCTTGTATGATATAAGCAAGAAGACCAACCTTGTATAGGTAGGCTTTAAGGTGCTGCAAATAAAAAAATTCTGATATTTGACTTACATATCGTGTGTACTGGACCGTAGCGCAACCAAACTGGACCGCCAGATTGAATCCGAGCAGCTCCACAGAGGTCGTGGTGGCGTGCAAGAACAACAGCAAGAAATCCGTCAGGGCCAGGTTGGCAAAGAAGAAATTGGTGACTTTGTGCATGTCCCGGTACCTGATGACAATGTACAGCACCATGCCGTTGAGGAACAGTCCGCAGGCGATAACGACGAATATCACATGGGCCAGGACCGTTTGGTACAGGAGAGGGTGCTTGGGGAACCCATAAGACTGGCCGCCACCACCCCCGCCATCCTGCTCCTCCCCCGTCACATTGATCGTGCTGCCCGGCTCGGTCGTCCAGAATGAATAGGTGGTGTTGCCAAAATCAGCCATTCTCATTTATCCCATCCTCCTCTCACAACTTAACCATGATGATGTATTTCATATCGACTGATGGCAGCACACCAGACCTAGTGTCCTGATGTGATGACTTGTAATTATTATTATTGCTGGCTGTGTTGTGGACGCGTGTTCTGCTCTCCTCCTAGCTCCGCGTGCTGTAATATTGCGCTTGTCAAATCAACAATGAAAGGTACACACGATTTTGGGGCGATTTTAGGCGCTAAATTAGATTTCACCATGTCTGGAAGGGTTTTCTTAATTAGAATATAAAGGTCCAAGCGCGACAACTTGAAATTTTCCCGTTTTCGTGTAATTAAAAAAAAAAGTTAGTCACGTGACTTTCTTGCACCAAATTTTGGTTCACGAAACTCACGTGATCATTAGGGCTAGTTTTACTTCCAGCCGTAAAATCTTTCAATAACTGAAACAAATTCCAGTTTAATTTAACCATAATAATCATGACTATTTTTCCAAACTGTTCCTATTGTTTAATTGTTAATTATACTTCAATTTGGCGAAATTTTGGCGAAAGTCGTAACACTTTTCCCAAAGACCGGGCGACGGACCCATGTTTCACGAGACACGGCGTGGGGCCAGCGAGGCATAGCCCCCGCGGCTGGCGGGGCGAAGACTCAGCACAGCTGCCGCATAAATCTATCAACACTGCACTCTGCTGCACTGTACATCAGTACAGCGAGTACTAGCGCCGGCTGTGTGTAGCCTACTACTCGACGCGTCGCGAAGCTGGTCAGCACTGCAGGCATGGGACCCCGTTGAAGGCATGATCCCCGTCGTTGACACATGCAAATTGCAGTTTTACACCTAAATCTGTAAAACAGCGAAATGTCTACTACTCCAAAGGCAAAGAAGAAAACGTCGTTTAGTGGTGGGGGCCGTCCTGCCAAATCATCCGCAGAGAAACGGAGAATATTGAGCGTACAGGCAGCCCGGAAAAGGGCCGACCGCTTTCGTCAAGCTGGTGAGGACCGCCTAGCGAAAGTGGTTGGACCAGCTAACCTAGCCAGATGAAAAACGCTGAGGGAACAAGCCCTCGGACCTGAGACTGATCATGAAGACAGCATGAAAGATGCAGTATTTGCCAGAATTTTGTTGGATAGGTATGTAAAAATGACGTTTGACAGTGATGCTGTATAGGACCATGTCTACAGAAGTCACAAAAAGTGGACGGTTGTTGCGGCTGGAAAAGCGTATACGTTAACCTTTGATCTATTTCGGTTTTTTACCATTTCTCGTTAATGAAAAGTGCAGCCTTCTGAATGGGTAAAGCAATTACAAAATAATTGAACATTCCCAAATTGGAATTAGTCTTACTGGCGATGCCACAACCCATGAGCTGAGAAATTCAATGCAGCCGTTCGTTGATTAATTACTTCACAATTCTGAACGAGAAAACGAAGTGATGGGATGGTACAGAATGAATGTAGGCTGATAAAGTGCAATAATCTGGCATCAGGGTCAGCTCATCCAATAATACCGAACGCTGTACCAGCAACACGTCTACCACAAGTCTAAAAATAAGTTGCTCCGTGTATTGTCGTTGCCATGGTACCTAATGTGCATACACTTAACTTTCTAAGCAATCATTTATGGCCATTATTTTGTATATTAAAAATCGATAGAAAAAAAACTGGTGACTGGCAGTCTCGAGTAAACTTGACCGGTTTGCCGAGGTAGCTTTATGGAGCTGAGGCAATTAAAGTCAGTCACGTTCATGGTTCTTTATAGTACACGTACATGTTGCTGAAGGGAGTATCGTTTTGGCTGAGGCTTGAATATTTTATTTGTACTGAGGATGATGTACGCCGCGAGTTTAGTAAGCTTGTGCCATGTAAATCTTCTGGACCTGACAATCTTTCACCACGATTATTAAAATCGTGCGCCAATCAGCTGTGCGGTATTTTTAGTATACTTTTTAACTACTCATTTATTAATCAGTCTGTCCCCGATATTTGGAAGAAATCCTGTATCATCCCAATCCCTAAGAAACCGAAAATATCAAGCATGAATGATCTCCGGCCGGTAGCTCTGACATCAGTTGCTTTCAAATCATGGGAACATTTAGTTTTACCACAACTGAAGGGTATAGCGAAGAATTTTGTTGATCCCCTTCAGTTTGCATACAGGAGTGACAGAAATTGTGAAGATGCTATTCTAACAGTTATTGACAGTGTAACCTCCCAGCTAACACATTGATGTTTATATAACGTGGTATAAATGTTATGTGTAATGTTTTGATGATATTACGAAATAATGTTATGGCGACATGGTCTTACAAACGTTTTTGTGATACCGACATGACATTCATGAAAAAGCGTTGGTGCGATGTTTTCATAACGTTACATTGACCTGATGCTGAAACATCAAAATAACATCTTTAAGGTAATGTTGTCGTGATATTTCGCAAAAATGTTATGGCGACATGGTCTTACAAACGTTTTTGTGATACCGACATGACATTCATGAAAAAACGTTGGTGCGATGTTTTCATAACGTTACATTGACCTGATGCTGAAACATCAAAATAACATCTTTAAGGTAATGTTGTCGTGATATTTCGCAAAAATGTTATGGCGACATGGTCTTACAAACTTTTTTGTGATACCGACATGACATTCATGAAAAAACGTTGGTGCGATGTTTTCATAACGTTACATTGACCTGATGCTGAAACATAAAAATAACATCTTTAAGGTAATGTTGTCGTGATATTTCGCAAAAATGTTTTGGCGACATGGTCTTACAAACGTTTTTGTGATACCGACATGACATTCATGAAAAAAACGTTGGTGCGATGTTTTCATAACGTTTCAAAAATTTTACAAACATTGCCCATGAAATGTTAATTTGATATCGTAAAAATATTTCATGGGCAATGTTATTTTATGTTATTTTTACGTAAAAATAAATCATATTATAATTTGTATTAATTAACGTTTGAACTACGTGTTGGAGCAGTAAATTTGCAAGCTCTATGGATCTGTATGCACTTTATGCTATTCCAACACTTAATCGGTCCTGCAATTAATGAAACGGTTTATGTTAGCAAGATTCAGCAACTCTGCTCCTGAAAATCAATTATTTTAATTAATATTAATTAACATACTATACAATATATTAATACTATGTATGCATACTATACATAATTAAATATCTGAGGAAGCATCTCCTCCACTTTAAGTACGTCCCTAAATGGTATATAATATGCCCAATATCACCGTCGTCCTTAGTCACAGTTTGCAAGTCAAAATTCTTCTATTTGTTTTGTTTTGCTTTTTTGGCAAATTTGTTTCTTTGAGACTTTGAATAGTTAAATATTACACAATTATCTCTATGAAAACACCCTAAAACATATCGCTGTTACGCAAAACATAACGTTCATGTTGAAAGAAAGTGACAAAATTGTTTCACCAAGGTTTACCACGCCCACTTGGGGTCAACATGCAAATTGAGGTCACTATAACGTTGTCAAAACATCATCACAAATGTTCAGATGGTAACATTATCACGACGTCGTTATGATATCAAATGCCCCAAGATATATTTATTTTCTAAGACAAGTTTTAAACACCAGGAAGAAATGTTTTTACAACATTATTAAAACGTTTATAGTATTGTTCTGTGGACTCGAACATTTAGAACATGTTTTAAGAATGTTGTCAAGATTTTGGCATAACATTTTAGGGATATCTGTAAAACATAGTTTCATATTTTTCAAAGATAAAGATGTTTTCAGAACATCATAAAAACATAAAAATGTTCAGATGGTAACATTATCACGACGTCGTTTTGATATCAAATGCCCCGAGATATATTTATTATCTAAGCCAAGTTTTAAACACCAGGCAGAAATGTTTTTAAAACATTATTATAACGTTTATAGTATAGTTCTGTGGACTCGAACATTTAGAACATGTTTTAAGAATGTTGTCAAGAATTTGGCAAAACATTTTAGGGATATCGTTTTGATATCAAATGCCCCGAGATATATTTATTATCTAAGACAAGTTTTAAACACCAGGCAGAAATGTTTTTAAAACATTATTATAACGTTTATAGTATAGTTCTGTGGACTCGAACATTTAGAACATGTTTTAAGAATGTTTTCAAAAATTTTGCATAACATTTTAGGGATATCTGTAAAACATAGTTTTAAATTTTTCAAAGATGTTTTCAGAACATCATAAAAACATAAAAATGTTCAGATGGTAACATTATCACGACGTCGTTATGATATCAAATGCCCCGAGAAATAATTATTATCTAAGACAAGTTTTAAACACCAGGCAGAAATGTTTTTACAACATTATTAAAACGTTTATAGTATAGTTCTGTGGACTCGAACATTTAGAACATGTTTTAAGAATGTTGTCAAGAATTTGGCATAACATTTTAGGGATATCTGTAAAACATAGTTTCATATTTTTCAAAGATGTTTTCAGAACATCATAAAAACATAAAAATGTTCAGATGGTAACATTATCACGACGTCGTTATGATATCAAATGCCCCAGGATATATTTATTTTCTAAGACAAGTTTTAAACACCAAGAAGAAATGTTTTACAACATTATTAAAACGTTTATAGTGTTGTTCTGTGGACTCGAACATTTAGAACATGTTTTAAGAATGTTGTCAAGATTTTGGCATAACATTTTAGGGATATCTGTAAAACATAGTTTCATATTTTTCAAAGATGCTTTCAGAACATCATAAAAACATACAAATGTTCAGATGGTAACATTATCACGACGTCGTTTTGATATCAAATGCCCCGAGATATATTTATTATCTAAGACAAGTTTTAAACACAGGCAGAAATGTTTTTAAAACATTATTATAACGTTTATAGTATAGTTCTGTGGACTCGAACATTTTAGAACATGTTTTAAGAATGTTGTCAAGAATTTGGCATAACATTTTAGGGATATCGTTTTGATATCAAATGCCCCGAGATATATTTATTATCTAAGACAAGTTTTAAACACCAGGCAGAAATGTTTTTACAACATTATTATAACGTGTATAGTATAGTTCTGTGGACTCGAACATTTAGAACATGTTTTAAGAATGTTGTCAACTCTTGTTGTCATAACATTTTATGGATATCTGTGAAACAGTTCATATTTTTCAAAAATGTTTTCAAAACATCATAAAAACATAAAATGTTCAGATGGTAACATTATCACGACGTCGTTATGATATCAAATGCCCCAAGATATATTTATTTTCTAAAACAAGTTTTAAACACCAGGAAGAAATGTTTTTACAACATTATTATAACGTTTATAGTATAGTTCTGTGGACTCGAACATTTAGAACATGTTTTAAGCATGTTGTCAAAAATTTGGCATAACATTTTAGGGATATCTGTAAAACATAGTTTCATATTTTTCAAAGATGCTTTCAGAACATCATAAAACCATAAAAATGTTCAGATGGTAACATTATCACGACGTCGTTTTGATATCAAATGCCCCGAGATATATTTATTATCTCAGACAAGTTTTAAACACCAGGCAGAAATTTTTTTAAAACATTATTATAACGTTTATAGTATAGTTCTGTGGACTCGAACATTTAGAACATGTTTTAAGAATGTTGTCAAGAATTTGGCATAACATTTTAGGGATATCTGTAAAACATGGTTTCATATTTTTCAAAGATGTTTTCAGAACATCATAAAATCATAAATTCAGATTGTAATATTATCACGACGTCGTTTTGATATTAAATGCCCCGAGAAATATTTATTATCTAAGACAAGTTTTAAACACCAGGCAGAAATGTTTTTACAACATTATTATAACGTGTATAGTATAGTTCTATGGACTCGAACATTTAGAACATGTTTTAAGAATGTTGTCAACTCTTGTTGTCATTACATTTTATGGATATCTAGTGTAAAACATAGTTCATATTATTCAAAAATGTTTTCAAAACATCATAAAAACATAAAAATGTTCAGATGGTAACATTATCACGACGTCGTTATGATATCAAATGCCCCAAGATATATTTATTTTCTAAGACAAGTTTTAAACACCAGGAAGAAATATTTTTACAACATTATTAAAACGTTTATAGTATTGTTCTGTGGACTCGAACATTTAGAACATGTTTTAAGAATGTTGTCAAGATTTTGGCATAACATTTTAGGGATATCTGTAAAACATAGTTTCATATTTTTCAAAGATGTTTTCAGAACATCATAAAAACATAAAAATGTTCAGATGGTAACATTATCACGACGTCGTTTTGATATCAAATGCCCCGAGATATATTTATTATCTAAGCCAAGTTTTAAACACCAGGCAGAAATGTTTTTACAACAATAATAAAACGTTTATAGTATAGTTCTGTGGACTCGTACATTTATAACATGTTTTAAGAATGTTGTCAAGAATTTGGCATAACCTGTGTAAGATATTTCTGAAACATGTTTTAATGCTATACACACATGTTTTAAGAACTTCATAATAGTACACCACTATATTTAGGTGGTAACATTATAATGATGTCTTTTAAAAATCAAAAGCTCTATGATATACTGGTATTTAACAATTCAGACAAGTACTTTTGCAGCAACATATTATTTAAACGTTTAACCGATTCTTCCATGCACTATAAACATTATTAACATGTTTTAAGAATGTTGTCAACTCTTAGGGATATCTATGAAACATGGTTTTATATTTTTTAAAGATGTTTTAAACACATTTTTAAAATGCAAATGTTCAGATGGTAACATTATCATAACGTCGTTTTGATATCAAATGCCCGAAAGATATATTTATTACCTAATACATGTACATATATTTCTTAACTTGAACATTTATAACATGTTTTAAGAATGTTATCTATAATTTGGCATAACATGTTAAAGATATTTCTGAAGAAAAAAATTGTATGCTATACGCATATGTTTTAAGAACATCATCATAATAATATACGACTATTTAGGTGGTAACACTATAATGATGTCTTTCAAATATAAAATGCTATTTAACAATTTAAAAATTTAGACGTTTAACTAATTCTTTCATGGGCTCAAACATTTACATCATGTTTTAAGAATGTTGTCAACTCTTTGTCATAATATTTTAGGGATATCTGTGAAACATGGTTTCATATTTTTTAAAGATGTTTTAAGAAAATCATGAAAACATACACATGTTGAGATGGTAACATTATCATCGCGTCGTTTTGATATCAAATGCCCGAGATTTATTTTTTACCTAAGACAAGTTTTAAACATCAGGCAGAAATGCTTTTTTGACATTATTAAAACGTTAATAATAGTTATGTGGACTCAAATATTCATAACATGTTTTAAGAATGTTATCAATAATTTGGCATAATATTTTACACATAGTTCTGCAACATGTTTTTAAGGATACAAATATATGTTTTAAGAACATTATAAAAACATACGACTGGTAACATTATAATGATGTCTTTTAAATATAAAATGTTCTGAGATATATTTAATCATTCGGACAAGTTTTAAACATCAGTATGAAGTGTTTTTTTAACATTATTTTAATGTTACTGATTCTTCCATGGACTCAAACATCTATCAAATGTTTTATGAATGTTGTCAACTCTGCGGTATGACATTTTAGGGATATTTGTAAAACATAGTATTATATTTAAAAAAATATGTTTTAAGAACATTATAAAAACTTACAGATAATAAGGTGGCAACATTATAATGACGTCTTCAAAATATCACATGCACTGACATTTATTAATTAAGTTAAACCACTTTTAAACATTAGATAGAAGTGCATTTATAACATTTTCAAACGTTTTTGATTGTACCGTGGACTCAAGCATTCAGGAGATGTTTTAGTAACGTTTTATGATATTTATAAAACATCTGGATTATATTTTTTAAATATCACATTTATGGCAAACTTTCCCTCATGAAAACTAAATTAAAACATTTGGTTATAACATTTGGATGACATCACTTTAACATACTCGATAAAACGTCAAATTTGAGACATTTAAATTATGTTATTAAAATGTTGTTCTGTTTATCCTAACATTTCTATAAGGTTTTTAAAATGTTATTTAAAAATGTTTTATATATGACATCCGTAAGACCTTTTCATAATGTTATAAAAGCATAATGTGTTAGCTGGGCTCTCACCTAGACCCCACAGCAATCTCCGAGAAAAGCAAGTTGAAGGGAGTGAATGGGAAAAGTAGCGGGAAAAGTAGCAATTCAGCGAGAATAATGTTTTTTGACTTTTCATCGGCATTCAACATGATCCAGCTGCATCTGTTGGCAAGCTTCTGAACATGAATGTTCCCAAGCCTATGATTTTATGGATCCTGGAGTATCTATTAAACCTCTCGCTTCCAGTTTGTAAGAGTGAAATCTGTCTCTTCAGATACCGTAACCTTCAGCACTGGTGTGCCCCAGGGTACGGTTTTGGCGCCTTTCTTGTTCAGCCTATACACATCAGACTATAGATCCGGAGCTGAGTCTTGCACAATTGTTAAGTTTGCCGACGATACCGCATTGGTTTGACTGATTACTGACGATGAATCTATTGTGTATTCAAATGAAATTAATAAGTTTGTGGATTATTGTAAGGACAATGTTCTTCAATTAAACGTCAGCAAAACCAAATAAATATAGTTATTGATTTCAGAACGAACAGAAATGTCCCTGACTCTATTGTAATTTCAGACTCGCCCGTTGAACGAGTCCACTCTTATAAGTACTTAGGGGTTGCTATAAACGATCAACTCAATTGGTCAGATAATATATATATCTAATCATGTCTAAATTAAATTCTCGTCTCGATTGTTTGAGGAAACTGAAATCATTTAATGTGGATCATACCATTTTATCACTATTTTATTGTTTAGTAATTACTAGCATTTTCACTTACTGTATTGTGTGTTGGGGTGGCAGTGTTACTGAACAGGATAAGAAGAGAATTAACGGAATAATTAAGAAGTCTGGATACTTGATTGGAGATGTCCAGCAGCCGCTGGATTCATTCTATCACTCCTGCCTCGAACGAAAGCTCTGCTAATTAGTAATTACACACGATAGGTGGGTTTTTTATCTGTTCTATTTTCCATGTGCAATAGGCTTTTTAGGTTTTTGGCCTGTATTCTTTGATTGTATTTTGTATGTAGTTTTTCTAATTGGTTTGAGGCATTTTTGCATATTTACACAGTAGGATTGGTCTTCTAAACTTGTTATCTCCACGTGCAATCAAGGGCAGATCCAGAACACACTTTTTTGGGGGGCCAAACTTTGTTTTGGGCAATTTTTTTGGGAGGGGCCAAAAGAATATTTGGCTGAGTTTTGTGGGTGGGTGTACGCAGTGGCTGCCTTTTTGCGACTTGTTGCGTGCAATATGTATTTTTGTTTTCCTTGTATAGTCTATAGTAGTTTTCCAAACGTTCATTTAGTAGGCTAGGGTCTAAAATTTTAAGATATAAAGGTTTACTTTTCATGTGCAATATGTATGGTTTCCTAGACTATTTCGTTGTTTTATTATTCTTATTCCATTTTATTTTTGTGTCTTATATTTATATGTCTATGGCGAGCTTAAATTGCCCAGTTTTGGTGCTTAATAAAGTTTACTTGAACTTGAACTTGAACTTGAACTTGAATATTAAACGTATTTGTGAACTTCAAAGAAGGCTCTAGAATTAAAAAAATTAAGGTGTGTGGCGTTATCCCTTACTTTTTTGCGATTTCCTTTTCAAACACTGCTATATTTGTTTTATATAACGCTGCACTTTTTTGGGGGTAAATTTTTCAAACACAGAAAATAGTAGTATTATTAAGAAAAAAATACTGTCAGCACACCCCCCCCCCCCCCCCCCCATTGTAACATCCAGCCCCCCCCCCCCCCCCTCCCCACGGAGAGAGCCCTGGCTACGCCGCTAGTCTGGTTCCCTGACCTGAAGTTCCCTGACGTCTATATATTAGGTCAGGTAGCTATACCACGGTTTTAAATAGATCATGGCGTGCAGGGTTAGTCCGAGTGACGTCAGTGGCATCCTTCAAATTTTATATTCTTGCAAAATTCCAGTCGGCAAAATACTGCAAGAGTGTGGCATTGATTTTTCAGTTTTTATAATTTATGTAATTGAGAATTCAAATTCCAGGATCTGTAACGGGCCTGACAGACATTTTGTTATTGCGAACATCAACGTTAACAGCCGAATGTTACCTAAACAAGTTCGGAAACCCTCGGACGTTTTCGGAAACTGGCAGAATTCTGCCAGTTTTCGTAACGTGACATTGGCGGCTACCGGACCTAACATATGAAGCACGATATTGGGGGGTTGGTCATTGTGTTCCCGGAATCTCAGGTATTCTTTTCAGAAATCTAGGGGGGGGGGGGGGGATGTGTTAGGTAACAATAGTCTGGAGTGTGCTTAGGGTCATCATCATCATCATCATCATCATCATCATCATCATCAGCCTGTTTCGTCCCACTGCTGGGCAAAGGCCTCTCCCAAATCACGCCATCTGTCTCTATCTTTGGCAAGTCTTTTCCATGCTGTGACATCCCTGTTTTCTTCACCAGTTCATCTCTCCATCTTGTCCATGGTCTCCCTCGCTTTCTTTTGCCATATAATGGTTGCCATTATGTTGTTAATCGGCTCCATCTTTCATCAACTCTTCTTGCAAGGTGTCCAGCCCATCTCCATTTAGATCTTTTTACCGTCATCATCACATCATTCACTTTTGTCTGTTCCCTGATCCACACATTGGTTTTGCGGTCTCTCCTGGTGTAGCCTGTCATCATCCTTTCCATACTTCTTTGAGTGGTTTGAAGTTTCCTTTCCATTTCTTTGCTCAAAGTTTCACTTCCATAAGTCATTGCTGGCAGTATACACTGGTTAAAGAGTTTCATTTTCAGGCAGTTTGGAATTGTTCGTTCTGTCAAGATGTCTTTGTGCCTGCTAAAAGATGCCCACCCTGCTTGTGTCCTTCTTTTTATTTCTTGAGCTTGGTTCCCATCTGGCCATATCTCCTGACCTAGGTATAGGCCCCCTATGTATTTGGTTATACATTTCTATTACTTCATTGTTGACCTTGATTTGTTTCTGTTCTGCGAAGTTATTGTACATCACCTTTGTTTTTAACATGTTCATTTTCAGCCCTACCTTTCTACTTTCACCATTCAATTCTGCCAACATTTCCTCCATTTCTGTTGCTTCTTTGGATATGATGACAATAATCATCGGCGAATCTCAAGTGGTTTAGCCTTTTCCCGTTGACATTTATCCCTTTTTCTTCCCAGTTCATCTTTTTAAAGATTTATTAAAGGGCTGCGACAAATAATTTTGGAGATATATATGGGCCTGTTTGTTTCACACAGATCGGGAGGTGATCCAGAGCCGGACGAAAACAATCAGAATCGCGAAACCCTTTCGCTATTTGTTGCATGCTGGGAGAATTTGTACTACACGACATGTCGTCTGCTTCAGATTTTGTAAGGTTATTTTTATGATAAACTATCAAGTATTTCTAGAAAAGTAAATAAATCGTGCATAGCTTTAATAACAAAATTACACTGCAAAAGAATTATGACTAAATACTGTCACAAAAGCTCGTTAAATGCTTCAAATCTACCAAAAAATACAGTCACTTTTTCTCTGTCCGTCTCGCACGTCGCCATCTTGGATCTTGCGAACCCACCTCGCGAGCAGGATCCCTAAAAACGTGATCCGGAGCAGCTTTCGATGCTCCGGATCACTGATCGCGCTCCGGATCTGCGTGAAACAAACACGCCCAATCAATGTGTCCCCCTGTCGAACTCCTCTTTTATATTGATAGGTTTACTGTCTTGGGTGAGCTGAATTTTGGCTGTAGCATATGTGTAGATTTCTTTGATAATCTTGATGTTGGGTGCTTCCTCCATGGTGAGAGCAAGCTAATCGGCCGGTAATTCTTTAGATCTTTAGTGTCGCCTTTCTTGTGTATTATAATAAACTATTATAGGGGGAAAGGGGGGGGGGGGGGTACCCTTTTCCCCCCATATCGTGCTGGATATCCAGGGGCGGATCTATAGCCTTTCATTTAGGGAGGGGTTGTATACCGGTACAGTGTACATTGTATGGACCAGCGGTATACCTACTGGTAACAAGAATGTAATTTAGCATTGCTTATCACAACTTTGCTCAGCAGCCCAAGGGGGGGGGGGGGGGGGGGGGGGGGGGGGGGGGATTCAACCCCCACAACCCCCCCTCTAGATCCGCCACTGATATCGGACCTAATATTCTATACCCAGCACGATATGGGGCAGAGGGGTACCCGAACCAGACTACTACGCCACCGGGCGGTGTAAATAATGCTAGACGTATGTACGTACTCATGATGCACGATATGGGGCAGAGGGACCCCCCCCCCCCCCCCCCCCCCCCCACCTTTGTGTTGGTCAATGTGTTCCCGGAATCTCTGGAATTCATTTTTAGATGTCTAGGGGGATGTGTTGGGTAACAATAGTCTGGAGAGTGTTTTGGGTATAGGGACATAAAGGGGGGGGGGGGGGGTACCCCTCTGCCCCATATCGTGCTGGGTATATAGGCCCTACGTACTATGGACAACCTTTGTATGCCACAAACTGGTTTTGAATAAGCACGTCGTTGCTATTACTACACTAGGTGGTTCAATTTGGACTGCTGACGTCACACGAAAAGGGCCTATACACTAACTCAATTAAAATTCTAATTAATACGAATTGCTAATTTATGAAACGGGGAGAAAAACAATGACATTTTTTGAAAGCGATATAACAAAAGCAAAGCAAATCCAAAAGAAAAGAACCTTTCTCCTTTTGTTTCCACTGGAAATAGAACAAATAAATAGAATTTGAAACAAACAAAAACAAAAGCAAAAACGACAAAACATTGCTGCAGTACTCGCTGAATACACCATGGGGGCCGAGAAAGACTCTCCCACTTCTCCACGCCTGGTAAATCAATTAGGGCAAAATTAAACATCGTTGGAATTGTTGAAAAGGGTTTATTCACGCTCGTAGACTATAGTGTACTTGAACTCAAGATCGTGGATTCGAGTCCGGCAAGGCCAAGAATACGGTCATAGTGCCTGTGTCCTTGAGCAAGACACTTTGTCACGAGTTGCTTCACTCCACCCCAGTAGCGTAAATGGGTAAAATTTCTCGGGGAACCCGGGGGTACTGACATCGGGGGAACTTAAAGTACATGAACTGCAGCTTTTTTGGGTACATTTCAAGATTTCAAATGGGGTCCGCCCTCCCCCTTCCCCTCCCCCTCCCCCTCCCCCTCCCCCTCCCCCTCCCCCTCCCCTCCCCGACCCCGACCCCGACCCCGACCCCGACCCCGACCCCGACCCCGACCCCGACCCCGACCCCGACCCCGACCCCGACCCCGACCCCGACCCCGACCCCGACCCCGACCCCGACCCCGACCCCGACCCCGACCCCGACCCCGACCCCGACTCCTCCCCGTAGTTAGTGTGTACAAACTGAGCACTGCTTCTCTACAAAATTAAGCCCACCCTTTCGGCAGTATTTCCTCACCCCTACTCGCTGCAACCCCCTCCCCCCCCCCCCCCCCCCCCCCCCCCCCCCCCCCCCCCCCTCCCCGTCCCCGGCCCCAAAGCAAAAAATCCGGGGCCTTTCTTCTCTGGCCATGCCATCGCGGCAGCAGCCTGTGGCCGACAGAGCCGTTGATGGCGTCCTCTTTTGACGGCCCTTTCGCGGTTGCCTTTTCCGTAATGGAAAAAATATTAATTTAGTCTGGTACCATTCTTGTTTTTGCTTTGTGTGCATAGAATTTTATACGTAAACTGTGCATAATGTGCAGGTCACCGCGCGCAT
The DNA here is from genome assembly GCA_037893225.1 of Hippasteria phrygiana. Lineage (NCBI taxonomy): Eukaryota > Metazoa > Echinodermata > Asteroidea > Valvatida > Goniasteridae > Hippasteria > Hippasteria phrygiana. Next base: position 650,195 of record JAZGUH010000502.1, read on the forward strand.
ATCATCGATTCGTAAGAAAAAAATATATCACACACACCTGGAAATGGAGCCGATTTTTACGTGATTGTTTTTGTTTTCCTTTCCACGCACATTTTTGCTTAAGATGGCAGGCTGGGGTAGAGAGATTGTCACTTTGCAGTGTGGTCACTACTCCAACTTTGTTGGTACCCACATCTGGAACATTCAGGTAGGCAAACGAAATCAAAATACAAGTCAGTGGCAGTGGTCAGTGTGTCAAGTCATTTTTGGAGGTCTGATGGTCTGACCATCTGACAATGCCTGCGGAAGGAATGGCAAGTTAACGGTAATCGTTAATAGGGCGATTGTGTAGTGTAGATTGTGTAGTGTAGATTGATTGTGTAGTGTAGATTCAAGGGTATTTTTTCTCATTCCAAAATGACTTTTTCAACCTAAAGCAGACTTCTCTTAATTCTATTGACATCGTTTTTTGTAATTTTGAACAGTTTATTTCGGTAGAAAATGCAATTTTCTTATGCGCTTTTCGGCAGTTGCTATGTGAATGAACGGTTTTGCGTGTTTACTGTGCATCGCGGTGATCGCCATCTCTATTTTTGCGTTGCGTTTTGTCGTCCTCATCGCCGCTTTACCCCAAAATTTCCCTCAAAACTAAAACCCTGCCCTTTATCTAGTCCGAGTAACTTGGACCCTTTATCGCCTTTTTTAACATTTGGACATGATCTGGCGATAGTAGGGTCCAAGTACGTGTACGTCGATTTTCTATTCATTAATAAATACGTCTAAAATTCCAACAAAAACATCAGAATTCACCCTTACAACGGCCACCAAAATACTAGATACGCCAACTTCGGAACAAGTGGAGTTCCATGATCAGATGCAGGTACCAAGGTTTACTTACCATTCAAATAAAAATTTACCATTTAATTCCCAAAGAAACCCGCAGAACATGTCTTTTCGCTGTATTGGAGTTCAAATCGGGACCCCTCGACCTTGCATGATGTCACCCTGATACGCAGCGCCCGCAGGCACTGCGCGACAACCTGTTTATGCCGGCGACTGTTTCGCGAGTGGTACAACAGTCGTGTCGGTCCGATTGGAGGCTGCACGCGCGTGGGACTCGTTCTGTTTTGTATTGTTCTATTGCGTTTTATTATTGGGGGCGGGTGTAATTTCAATTTAATTACAAGTATCTAGTGTATTTGCCCATCTGCCTGAGATTTAACATGAAGCTAAAGCACATCTAATTTTCCTTCTTCTTTTTTGGGGGGGGGGGGGGGGGGTGTTTACAATAATGATTGATTGATTGATTGATTAATTGATTTTTTTGGGAGGGGTGGTGAAATAATGAAACCATGAAGGAATTACAACCTGAGGGAACGCAAATAAAAGTCAACGACCAATTGATGGACTCAAAGGAAAATATGCATTATACATGGATTACATTTAAATCAAGCTCTTTGAACGTCATCAAGAAAGGATCCCACAAAACAATAACCAAAAAACAACATCAACAACAAAACAAAACAAATCAAAACACAAAACCGAGTTCATGGAGGAAGTTCCCAGCCCCTCCCCCCCCCCCCCCCCCCATGACACGCGTGCATGATTGCATGACAAGGCGGTGGATTTTGGAGTTCGTTTTGGCGACCGTAACCATGAAAGAAGGAACAGAATTAGTTTAATTTGGTTATCTTCGGTTAATTGGTTTGGGGATTTGAGTACTACATCATCAGGCATTTACAGTTCTTGTCAAGTTGTGTTTTATTTCCCATGGTTAAATGCATGAGTCACGTAAACGCTGCTGTGATCGCTGGTAAACGAAATTACCACTGCATTCCCAATCACCCGTGAAGTACCAGGTAGCACATGTCATTCATAAAAAGAGGGTGGGCTACTACGCATGCGCATACAAGTCCTGGAAACTTTTTGAAGAACAGGGGGTAGCTGAAAAGTTGGAACATTGCAAAATTCATAGCGACAAAATTTACAGGAATATTTTGAATATTTTCCTGTAATTTTCCCGATCCACACGTCTGAACATTTTACAAGATAATGTCAGTCAAACCACGCCTCTTGCCAACATGTGAGCAGGCATGCATATGCAGTAGCCCTGTTCACCACTTCGCTGTATATACCATACGTATTAAATAGCACGTGAAGGGGTCGTGGGAAGTGGAAAATGAGACCAATCAAATGACAGTGCGGTCTTTCAGTCAGCACGTGCTCAACCACAAGGGAATTCCCCAAGATGAGGAATAGCTTCCTCAAGTTTACCACAAGTGATCACAATATCCCCATGCTGCTAACGCTCATCTGCAGTTAATATTTCCGATATTTAATCCTGTATTTGTTTTCGAAAATCGCTGGCGGTTCATCGCTACTTGTTGGCGAATTTTTCATTCATTCTTACTGTATTACGTGATCGAAATTTATGGAAACAAAAATAACTCACAAAAATTCCTTATGAAACACAAAAAACAATTTCCATTCAGACTTTTCCCAGTAGTACAGCTCAACCAAGTAGACAATTTTGCAATGTAATAATTATAAAGTGACGAGTTTGAGCCTTGAAGACATTTGGTGGCTTTTCCAGTTTTGCCCAACCTAGCAAATTCGGCGAGCCAAAATTTGTGCCCACCTTCCTAAGTCCATGTTTTGCACAGTAAATAGCCGCTGGTAACTCTGAGGGCCTCCAAAAGGTCTAGCCAGTTTGGCTCATCTCCAAGAATGAGTGTGGGAACCGTCCGAGCGCAAAACAGACAGGTAGGTTGTTATGACGACGAGATTACACTACCAATGAGCTGATTCTTTAGAGGAGTTCTCCCAAACTTGTGGATTGGATCAATTCGACAGGGCATGTCCATAGTAACAGTATCGCCTGGACAACCCGAAAGGTACGTGTAGGCTCTCATACATATTCATGGTTAACTTAACCCCCTGTCTACCAAGAGTGTAAAATTCATGTATATTTCGGTATAGACCTTGCACATATAATGTACCATGCAAACACAAAAAGCATCAACCGAAACTATTATAAATCAACATTTACTAGTATTTCTAACACGGGATAAATCCACTTTTACAACCAAATATAACATAATGTTGCTTCTAATAGTCATAAACACAACAACATTTCAGTATAGTGCAGCGACCCTCAAATCAATCATTTTCTTTCGTAATTCGCGGCGACTGAAACAGACTTGCCATTTGCCACAAGTTGTCAAAGCTTACCGCTGGTCATATAATATACACAGAGTGGTTTCTATGGCTAACAAGGGTATGTTGTTTCGTTCCGTGGCATTACAAATTACATCTGTGGGCTCCAAAAGTCCGTATTCTTTCGCTAAAATTGGTGCTTACAATCCAGATTTCATGCACGCGCTGCCAACGACCACTGCCGTTATCGTGCCCAGTTGCTGTGCACTCTGCTGTTTTCCCACTGGCGTGTGGCGTCCGATGGTCTTGAATAATTTAAATTGATTCATTTATTCCTTGCCAACTGATTGGCTGGTGGGAGAGCGATAAATGGTTGAATCCAAGAAGGTTTCCATGAAATTCTCCATTATTAATGCGAATATTAAACCCAATCTGTCGCGTGTTGTCAAAGCTTACCGCTGGTAATATTCTACACACAGATTGATTTCCATTGCTAACTAGGGTATGTTCTTTCTCTCTATTGCATTAAAAATGACATCTGTGAACTCTAAAAGCCCGTATTTTAACGTTAACCCCTTGCGTACGGATGACGCAAATATGCGCAAAAAAGCAGTTACACCAGGCCGGATGACGCAATTGGCCGCCGTTTGTGCAGTTTCAATCCATTGTTGGATTAAACAGTGCCACCGGGCCGGATGATGCCATTGGCTGCTGTTTGTGCAGTTTCAATCCATTGTTGGATTATTGTGTATAGGTTACGCTTGACTGCACAAACACATTGTAGCGGTTCGCTTGGCTGCCAGAGCCGCCGCGGCACCCCGACGTCTCCCGTAAAATACCGTACTCAAGGGGTTAAAGAAATGCACGTGGCGAACTCCGATGGGTGTTATCATCCCGATTTTCGGTCATGTGTCGGCCGCAACTTCCACGTTCAATTAGATCATCCAGAGTGCGCCGCCAACGACCGCTGCGGTGATCGTGCCTACCATTACAGCCCTACTCCAACGGCAGCCCTACACGCCGAGTTTTACAACCGGTCGACTTTGATTTCAAATATCTCCCCAAATTCTTATCGCTGAACACTTTTATATATATACATCATTGTATTCCTGAGATGTTATCAATTTCTACAGTTTATTTAACAAGGCTTACTAAATGCTGAATTTGTCCGGCTGTGAGGTCTTAAAAAATGACAAATGCTCCGAAACCTTCCAAAAAGGCTTTACATGGAGGATGCCATCTTGTATTCATCGCTTGGATCAAGAGAAGTCGGGGCACCCGGCGGTTGTAGAAAATGTCTGTCATGAATTATGCATGATAGCATGTCATGTACGACGCGCGGTTGTTTCATGAGATTGCACCACAGAGCATCTAAAATCCAAAATTTCCGGACCCCACGCCGTAAGGGCTTCGCGCTCGCATTGTGTCTGCCGCCCTGCTAAAATTGAAGGTCGTGGAGAACACTGTGTACGTGTTCCTTCCTCCATGGTTTGTAATGTCGTTTCCTAGTTTGGCAATTTCAATAACCTAAAAGTAGATTTTTGTTCCCTTATAATAGGGAACAGGGCCCTACATACACTACACAATCGCCATCGTTAGGACCCCGTTCCATATAACTTTATAAGAGAACGAAGGAGACAGGGAAAGATTTTACTTTAATAACCCCCCACCAAAATCGGTAATGAACAGCAAATCTTGGAAAATAACCATCCATTTGTGTTCATCATTGTATAAACACTTGGCACAACCTTTAATTTTGAGAATTTTTTGGGGACATTTTTTTGTGTAATATAGGGGAAGAAAGTTTGTGTTTTCTGCGTTAGAGGTTCTTGGCACCATGTACATGTAATAGTCACTCCAAAGTGTTCACATTCATGTTGATTTTTAACTCATTTTTTACAGATTTTACAGAGTTTTGGTTTTGTTTGGGCTTGAGGTGTTTCTAAAATAATTGTTTTTTACATTGTGGCACATAGGCAAATGTGCTAACTGGCATTTGGGTGTTATACATGTACCTACAACCTGGGGCCAATTTCACGGAGCTGCTAAGCACAAAAATTTGCTTAGCATGAAAACTCATCCTTGATAAAAATGGGATTACCAACCAGATTCCCATGTTGTTGTATATTGCTTGTGACTGGTATTCAGCTGTTGTTTGCTTATTATGAAAATCACATGGACTTTTGGCTGGTAACCTGTTTTAACTTAGCAAGACATTTTTGTGCTAAGCAAATTTTTGTGCTAAGCAGCGCCGTGAAATTGGCCGATATGTGACCCGCTGTGCAGAAAGGCCACATAAGTCGCTGTATGCTTTTTACGCGTAATAGAAGAGGGTGGAAAATTCTTCAAACAAGTGATTTTGAAGGGAGGGATTTTTTGCATCTTTGATACCTATATTATTCTATTTCATAACCAAAATCTTTGATTTCAGTGAATAAAGTTGGAAAACAAATGTCTGTGTCAAGTGCTTCAATCTATTGCTTTGCTTTTTTTAATTTTTTTATTTATTGTTTCTCCTTAAGTCATTTCAAGAAATTCCTGAAAACAAACATGCAAATTTCCCAATATCTCGTGAATGCAAAATGCTACAGGCCTCAGACACGAAAGCTTATAAAATGGCCTTTCCAGCTATATATATAAAACACTATTTTCAGATTTTGCAACATATATAATTGCTCTTTTTGCAGAGTGGGTCACATATGGTCTGTAGGGCCTAACGTTAGTACTACTATCTGACTATCCACCATCGCAGACCAGGAGGCGAGTTTGTATTGTTTGCTCTGGTTTTACGGGTGGGAAAGAGTTACTTTTCTATTCCTATGGAGAGAGGAGGTGCCGGGAAGTAGGACTTCAGTCCTACTTACGATGCATGTGGAAATAGGCCTAGGCCTAGGCCTATGGCTATGGCTTATGATTTTGTGAATATTTAGAAATGAATATCATAATTTGATGACACACAATTTGGAAAGTTATCCATGGGGTGTAACATGCATAACACCTTCTTCCTTTGCCTTTGGTTTTGACTCTTTAACCCTAACTACCCCAAGCCTTGTAAACTCCAACAGCAGATTTTGTCAAGTTTTGAAATGTAAAAATGCCTAGGGGGTTAGGGTTAAAGACTGCTAAAATGCACCCCAGCGGTGAATGCTGTGTGTTGCTTCCTCTATTAATAATAGTAGAGGCCCAACGTGTTGTTTAATCATAGCATATATGTGACCCGCTCCAGAAAAAGGTGATATAAGTCGCGCTATGCATTTACATGTAATGGCCCTTTCATTGTTGAGAGGGTAACATTTTTCGTCAAAATTCATTTTTTGTTTTTTGTCTTTAATGACATCTTAATTATCTGAAGTTTTAGGTTTGGTGCACAGCAATGTTGATTTCAGTGAATAAAGTGAACAAATAACCTTCTTAGAGTGCATTGTTCCATTGCATTGTATAAGAACTAGCTATTTCAAAGCCTGATTTCTCTGTTGTGCAATTTGAACTCCATAGAACTAATTAATATGCAAAAACTTGATATCTCCAGAACGGAAAAGGCTTTGGAGCTCTATCATGTACCAAATAAAAGCTTACATTGCGGGCTTTCCAAACATACATAAAACTAATTTTTCATATTTTGCGACATAATATACCTTTTTCCAGAGCGGGTCACATATTACACTCTGCTTATTGGTTAATGCGTTGTCATGTGCACATCATGCTCTTTCTGATGCTTCAATATGGCCGCCTACACGTTCGGATGTGTGAAAGGTACATGTACAATGTATGTGCACCCAAAATATGGCCTAAAAAAACTAACTTTTTTCCCGAGAGGATTTCAGTTTTCCCTGCCTGAATGGGCTTGTACATGTACGTCTTCAATGAAGACACAAGGTGAGGTGAAATTTGTTATGTTTGGTGGCCGGATACCGGAACTCTTGCCTGCGGGGCTTAATGTGGATGGCAATCCCCCGGTGGCAGAAAAAAAACCCTGCCTGACGCAGCACAGTGCATCTGTGCTGACAGCTCCACTTTGCTGGACTCTGCACACAAGTCAATGTGACAAAGTATGCAATCTGATGCGTCTGGCAGGGTTTCTAGCAAACATGCCCTGGAGTGTTAGGGTTAATAATATCCATAACAGGTTCTCTTACTTTTTTCTCTTTAAAAACAATACAATTCCGATTGGTTAATATCCATCATGTCCATGACAGGTTCTCCAACTTTTTTTCCCTTAAAAAAATACTCCAAACGCTATATATTGGGAAAAGAAAAAAATGTTTAAAGTTTATTACTGACATTTTCAAAGAGAAAAATTGTCACATTGAGAATGTTGAAAATTGAACACGTTGAAAATGGACAATTATTTTATGTACATGTACGTTATTTTAATTTCTTTTTACCAGGAATCGACATTTCTGTACGATGAGAATCCAGCAGCAGTAGTGTCCAAGGAGATTAATCACGATGTCTTGTACAGAGAAGGACGCACCATGACGGTAAATGATCATTTTTACAAACACGGGTTCAAATAGTGGTAATGATCGGCTACTTCAAGAACTGTAAGGTTTTCACAAACCTTTACAGAGAGACGCATATAAACTGCTGTGGGAGAAATTATTCACTTTTTTTGCAGGAGCCCTAACTCTCTTGTCACAAAATGTTCTGCCCTAACATTTCATATATGTGACCCGCTCTGGAAAAAGGTATATTATGTCGCAAAATATGAAAAATGAGTTTTATGTATGTTTGGAAAGCCCGCAATGTAAGCTTTCATTTGGTACATGATCCAAAGCCCTTTCTGTTCTGGAGATATCGCATTTTTGCATATTAATTAGTTCTATGGAGTTCAAATTGCACAACAGAAGAAAACAGGCTTTGAAATAGCTAGTTCTAATACAATTCAATGAAATAATGCACTCTAAAAAGGTTATTTTGTTCACTTTATTAACTGAAATCAACATTATTGTGCACCAAACCTGAAACTTTAGATATTTAAGATGTCATTAAAGACAAAAAACAAAAAATGAATTTTGCGAACAATTTCACCCTCTTGGGTTGAAAGGGCCATTACACGTAAATGCATAGCGCGACTTATACAGGGTTCATACGGTCCTTGAAAGTCCTTGAAAGTCCTTGAATTTCACTTTTCATTTTTCAAGGCCTTGAAAGTCCTTGAATTCCGAAAAAGGTCCTTGAAAGTCCTTGAATTTCAAAATGTGCTCCCCAAAAACATTGTAGGTATGTAACTAGTGGATAATAAATGTATCAACATGTTCTACAAGTAAGTGGTTGAGCTAACAATATGTTTTAAATGCCCCAATATGGTTTTGAAGTAGGCAAATAGTATGATTGTTTAAAAATTGGTTGGTACATTATACTAGAGAAGGTCCTTGAATTCTTCTATTATGGTCCTTGAAAGTCCTTGAAAAGTCCTTGAATTTGTTTGCTCAGAAGTGTATGAACCCTGTTATATCACCTTTTTCTGGAGCGGGTCACATATTATCTTGACATGGCCATGTACTCGTAGGTTAGGCTGAATTTCTTGAAATGTCACTCAAAATGGTGAAATTTGACGAAAATATCGCTATACCAAGACCAGAGGTGTCACCACTCCAGAGTTTGACATCGTTTGTTGTCAACAGAGAGTGCTTAAACACCATTGACCAGTGGCCACTCCTTAAGATTTTTTTCGAAGATCTTGGTAATTTTGGTGAAAAAATATGGATTGCACATGTGCAAAGTGCTTATTCCAGCGCTCTGTTAAATTATGCATTTGTACAGTGTTCGTCATTGCCTTGGGAATTCTTGGGAATTTTACTGGATGAATCTTGGGAATTTCAAATTTGATGAGTGGAGTTAAGTGTACACGGCCATGTCAAGATAAATGTATATAAAATGTTGGGGCAGAAAGTTTTGTGACCAGAAAGTTAGGGCTCCTGCAAAAAATTGAAAAATTTCTCCCACAGCAGTTTATGTGTCCCTCTGTGAGGTTTATGAAAACCTTACAGTTCTAGAAGTAATGACCGGCAAGCTGTTGCCATTCCAGGAAAGATTTTACTTTAATACCCCCACTAAAAACAGTCAGGAACATCAATATCTTGCAAAATAAGCATCCATTTTTGTTCAGAATGGTATAAACACTTGGCACAACCTTTAATATTGAGACTTTAGTCGGGAAGTAAGTTTTTGTGCAATACTGGGGAAGAAGGCTCGTGTTTTCTGTGTTAGATGTTCTTGGCACAGTATGGTCACTCAAAGTGGCACATACATGTTGATTTCTGCCTAATTTTTTTACTGATTTTGCTGACATAAATCTTAAAAAAAAAAAAGGTGTACCACATGTTTAGACACTTGTTATCAAGGAGGGTTGGTTATTTTCCAAGATTTTTCTGTTCCAGACTGATTTTGGTGGGCGATATTAAAGTAAAATCTTTCCCCATTCCCTTAACCCTAACCCTGCCAGACGCAGCACAGTGCATCTGTAGTGACAGCTTGACCTTGCTGCACTCTGCACACAAGTCAGTGTGACAAAGTATGCAATCTGATGCGTCTGGCAGGGTTTCTAGCCAAAATACCCTGGAGGGTTAGGGTTAAACCCTAACCCAAAAGGCGTTTGTGCTTTATGTTGGAACCTCCATAGGATAATCCTCCCCACTTTTTATAATTTAGTGGTAGCTTTGCATACTATTCAGTGTTCATAACAGCAGATTTCATAGGCTTGGGACTCTATTCCACCCTAACATCAGAATGGAGCCGATATTCCAATTTTTTGGAAGTAGCCTTGAAGTAGCCAATTCCTCTGATCGCGCAAACACATTACCGCACAATCTACCAATTCTGAAACTTTGTCTAGCGCAATGTGCCGATCGTGTGGCAAAACTGCCTTGCATAATTTGATAGATCGCGTGGAAGTACAGCACAATCTCTTGATCGCGCAGATCCACTGCACATGCCCAACATCCCCAGCTAGGTATTTTGCAAACCATGCATTGAGCATGAAATCATTAGCTCCGTCTCAAGTTTATTCATACTCGTACCCTTCCTACAGAATGTCTACTAATTTAGGGGTGTTTTGATGAGTTTAACTGTGTTTCTTAACCCTGTGATTCATTAACCCTTAACAGTACTCAACCCAACAAAACCCAACAGCATGTTTGGTTGGAATCTGTTAGGATGGGTACTGGACCCCAAACTGATAGTCCTTTACACTGAGTTTGGCATACCACCAGAATCAGAGTCTAATAATTTGTGTGTACAGTTTAACATACAATGTATGGTGTTCGAATTTGCAAGTATGGGTATGGTTCCTAGTAAATTATACAAGGGGGTTAGGGTTAATTTTCTTATAGAATAGCTCTGTTTATTGTAGGGCTATCCCGAATATACAGAATATTTAAATATTTGATCGTCAACCGAATATTCGAATACCTTTTTGCCGGAAAAAAAACCTTTTTTCGGAATAAATGTACATACAAATACGACTCTGGTGCTATTTTAATATAAAGGTCACAGCGCTTACCAGTGTTTAATGCCGCATTTTTGTCACTGGTAACTTTTTGTGGACAGAGGTTTATTTTTCCCGTCTGTAAAACCCTTGACACTTATAAAATAATTACTGCAAAAACGCATGCTTGAGTTTGGTTACTTATCAGAATGTTATATGTACATGTAATGATGTTGATAAAACAGGCGCCTGCAAAAAAATAAATGTCAGTTGGGCAGTCCATAATATAATCGTTCCACGTAAAACACGGTGTGCTTTGCATGCAACTTTTTACCGCCGCGGCATGCGGTTGCAGCTGACGCGTGAAAAACTTGATGGGCAAGTATCAAATATTCAAATATTCGGTCAAATCCAGTTTCGAATAATTGAGTACTAAATTATCCGAAAATGACCAGCCCAAGTTTATTGCTTGTCATCATAAAATAATCGTCATCCAAATCTTTCAGGGCAATGTGACCTATACCCCTCGACTGGTGACCATTGACCTCAAAGGTAGCCTGAACACACTGAAAGCCGAGGGGGTGCTGTACGATTACCATGCTAAGGAAGACATCAAGTGGTGAGTTTGCCTTCTTGTTAGGCTGTTATTTTTTACCTTTGTCACGCTGTGGTTACACCACAGAACTTAGTCCTAGTTGGAAATCTCGTAGATTTTTTTTACACAGAATGAGGGCAGAGCACGTCCACGTTTCTGTTGAACACCACCAAATTTTAAATTTTGACAAACACTCCTCTGAACAAACAAACTCTGAAGCTACATGTAGTACTAATTTTAGAATCCCACTGCTGAAATAACAACCCACCAAAAAAATTGTTTTTTAAATTGGACACATTGTGATGAAGGCCCGAAATCTCACTAACTCTTTGAATACGGACGACGGCCAAAGCCGCGTTTTGAAAAAGACCACCTGGACGGTTGTCGTCTGTAGGTGCATTCTTGTGCGTACTCAATCCATTGTTTGCGTTATTGGCTGCACAAGCCCGTATGGCATACCACAGGCTTTCAAGTATTCCTACTTTTCCTATTTTGTTTTACCTTGCTCCTAATTTTCCTACTTTTTTCTTGAAATTCCTATTTGTTTCCTACTAATTCCTACTTTTTTGTCCCACAACTCCAAAAACGAAATCTTATGGAATTTTTGTCATAACAGTATTACACACTGTCTATGAAAATCACACAATAAGGGGCTTGAGTGCATGAGTACTCCAACTTTACATGTAGTTTCAAGAGCTTAGTTGAGGATGGAGCACAAGGGTTGTGTGTACAGAACATGCCAAATGAAGCTTGTCATGCTGTGGTCATGGGTGACTATCAATGTAAACTACTCCTGAAAGCTCGCAAAAGTCCTTTTATACTAATTTGGTCCTCCAAAGTCCTACTTTTGTCCTGTTTTTTCCCCAAAATTTTGATCCTACTTTTCTCCTACTTTTTCACCTGGGTCTGCTTGAAAGCCTGATACTAGTCTTGGTTCAAGACGATATTGATCGATAATGGATCGTGCAGCGTCGTGTTTAATTCGTTTCACGCAGTGCACCCTCTAACAGTACAATTAGACCAACTCAAGGGCTCGCACTATCATCTTGGGAATCCTACATCATTGTGGGCGTGGCCTTAATAAGCAAATGAGTTCGTTCGTGTAAATATTGATGACCTTCGAACAACATGGCGGCTTCATGCAGTCGGCGACCCACACGGATAATATCTGGTTTGTGGGAAGGACTCGTGACACGCAGAACATATATTTCTCGACCTATTAAATAAACGTGACATTGCTGCTTTTTCTTCAGGGATAGGCTGTCATTGTGGATTATACTTCTGCATCATATCACGTCTGCGAATCCTGTATCAGGAAAATATTAAAAGTCAAAGCACTGTCGGGAATTGGGGAGGAAATTCGTATTCAGTTTTGTGCAACTCCAGATAAGCATGGTGACACGACTGGGCCTGTAGACGTTCAGTCATCGCCCTTATCCACGGCCACACAAGAGTCAACAAGAACAGCAGCTATATAGCTTCTGACTGTTTCGGTTTCAATTTCTTCAAATTTAGCTTGTCACAGGAAAATGTCTTTCCTTTTGAGAATCGCTCGGTGACAGTCACGCTGGCAGCCATGCGGTTTGGTGACCTCAGAACATGAAACATAAAGTGCAAATATGAAAGAAGGAATGTTTTGGGGTATTTGTTTTCATCACTCTTAAATAGAAACATTTGACATCATGTCCGTAAACTGAAAGAGTTGTCTGGTGTAATTTTATTTTGTATACAAGCTACATGTAGGGGTTATGATTAATATAGTGCAAGGAACTTCATTAGCTATAGCTGGTTTTTTGCTATATGCATTTATATTTGGTCTTAAATTTTGTTTAGGGTAGCACTAAAAAGGTCTTAAAAGTCTTAAATTTGACTTTCTGAAATGTGCAGATACCCTGAATAAAACAGGTACTTATATAACGCTTTTAGCAAGATCAAAGCGCTTTACAAATATTATTTTAAGCGCACACGGGCTAATCAAACACATAACCATCACTGCCCTCTCGGGTACCCATTTACTCCAGGGTGGAGAGAAGCAACTTATGATAAAGTGCCTTGCTCAAGGACACAAGCACCATGACCCCCAGCCGGTCTCCAACCCAAAATGTACAGTATCATCGAGATCTTGAGTTCAATACACTAAGCCACGAGGCCACAGCGCCCCCACATTCATAGATTAAGAAAATAAATCGGGGCCTTTTCAACCAAAACATTACACTAATGTGATGATGAGTGCGTTGTACCACTCGGAATTAAATTTATGTGGTACATGTATTTGTCCACTGCAGTGCATGAAGAGGCAGAATACATGCATGAGGTGTTATATTTTATACATTGTGTTTTTTGGGTAATCAGCTCAATTGAAGAGTGCAGACAGTATATCTTTAACCTTCCCTCTCCCGGTGCAAAATGGATCCAACAACCCAATCTATCAAAACCTATCGAGTGATAAGTTGTAACACACAAGTTGTAATAATGAACATTTATAAGGCGCTGGTATCCGCCAAGCAAGACGCTCATGGCGCACAATACAATAACAAATTAAATTAAATTAAATTTAAATTTAATTAAATTTAATTAAATTTAAATTTAATTAAATTTGAATAACAGAAATAAGTAACAGAAATAAGTAACAGAAATAATGAATACCAACTCATTAAACACAAAAAACGTGAGGTAAACATGTGGGTTTTCAGAGAAGATTGAAATATAAGAGAGGAAGGGGGTTGGTTTTTTTCTGATAGGTTGTGATAGTTATAACAGTGTGCAGGTTAATGCTGGCCTGCATGTACCTTTTTAAAGATTTCTTTCTTAGGTTTTTTGGCAACATTCAATTTGCACTATTCCTTTTCAGGGAAGGGGATGTTACCCTTCATGAGGAGAAACCCACACCAAAGAACGAATTCCTGTCTGATCTCGATGTACAGGATGTGAGTATGCTAGCCTCACGTGTCCTGCATTTGATAAAAAAACAACAAAGAATTGGTGCAGTCTGGCAAAAAAATGCTAAATATTTTCCTAACTAGCCCTAGGCATAGTACGAAACTTGTACGTATTGTTTTGCAAATCACAGATTACAGGGGCTAATATGCCAAGGTTATTTAGTTTGACAATCTACAATGTGGTTTACCGCTTAAAGAGAAGCTCTTCTCAGCTTTCCATTGATACCTGTCTTGCATCATTGCTGTCACACATGACCAAGTATATTTTTAATGAAAATGACAAGTTGAAATCGCATTTTTCCAAGTTTGGGTAATCTGTGCAAGTCAGTCTAAAATGGACGCATTACTTGTTGACTGCCACGTAAGATTATGTAAGATTTTTAAGCTGGTCTGATAATCATTGGTTACGTCATCCTTTCCTTTAACCCTAACTACCCCAAGCCTTGCAAACTCCAACAGCAGGTTTTGTCAAGTTTTGATGGGTTCAGTACTGCAGAGCCTTGGCACATTACTATACACAGAGCTATGATGCCCCAATTTGTCTAAGTCCAAAGAATGTGCCATAGGTATACTGCACAGTGTTGGATTTTGACAGGTTGAGGAAGCTTCCTAGTAAAAATTCCTATGGGGTTAGGGTTAAGATGGGTATAAAATGTGCCGACAGTGTATACAGCTCTGATTTCGAGTAAGTACCCCTTCGTGTGCTTGCGTGTGCGAGGACTTTGCGTGCGGTTTGCCGGCCACACGCAAGCCGCATGCTCGAACTCGAGACCACTCGGAAATGCACGCTCGAACTCGTTTCCCCACGCAGCTGTGCAGAACGAACAAAGACCACACGAAAGCCCCTTCGAGTGCTCGACGCTCGCAGATATGCTCACTGACCCGTGAACGAACTTCTACTAACCCAAATTGCAATGCATGTATAACGGCCCGATCGCGATACGGCCGTATGACACGCGACAGCGTTCGGGATTACAAACGGGATGTTTTTTTTCTCCGTGGAATGTGGAAATATGCTGGTCTGTCCGCGTGGCGGATGTGTACGTGTCGACCCGCGATCTCTTGTACGTGCACATTTCGTCCATTTTTCTAAATAAGAAACAAAAATTCGATTGTGCAAATCGTGAGCATATTTTTCGGTTAGAAAATATCTCAAGGTTAATTGATTAAGATCGATATTTATAAATAAAGCGAATAAATTCTAGATCGGGCCGCGGAGGAAAAAAAAAGGAACACAGCGATTTTTTGACCGAACCATGAATAATCGAACATGTATGTTTGAAAAACGCAGCCTGTGAATTGTCGAGAATAGTGTTCCAAAGTCGGGTGCAGTATACTCGTCCGGTAGGTTTGCGTAAGCATTTTTCAACTCTATCAGTCCAGAATCCTGCAATTTTAATATAATTTTCAACACGCCTCGGGAGTTTATCCACAGCCCAGCTTAATGCTATATTTTTTTTATTCATCTCGACGTCTTTTTTCAGCTGGCCCCGGACGTCAGTACTCATTTTTAATATGCACGCGTCGGGTGCCAGTTTCCAGTGTGGATTATACCACGTCCGCATTACAGTCATAATACTAGTCAGAGCAAATCGCTGTGTGGATAGTCTGCACGACGCGGCGGTGGTGAACGGAGGGAAAGTTGCAAAGCTGTGTTGTCTTCAACTGCCCAATCTACACTCGTGACATCACACACTGGTTGCGAAATACCTCAAAACATCCCAGGGGATCTCGGTCAATTGTATTTTGTTAAGCAGGCTAGAATTTACGATATTATTTGGAAATTAAACATTTTCTCCTTCGGATTTTCCATTACATATTTTAAAAGACAACTTCCTTAAAGATGTTGTTAGGGCTTGGCTACAACTACAAAAATTTAAAAATTTCAATCATTTTTTTGGTCAAATTATTTGGTTTAATTCCAATGTTAAAATCAATAATAAATGTATGTTTTTATCGTTCCTGGATGGTGGAGAGAAAAGAGGGTCAGTCGGTCGGGAATTTCGTATTTCGAATTTCGTATTCACGCTCACCCGGGCGTGTTTAGGCCTACACATTAAACGAACACCCTGGTTTAACACTTTTTGAGACTTAAAGGCTGAGTTATGTTTTTATTGATATGTTTTTAAAAAAACGCCGACCCTGAATCTGTCGATTTTTACGGTCGGTCGGTTTGAGGGCGACACAACAATTTCGTTTTTTGCCTAATGACCAGAATACCATGGTGTGCACGACTACTTGCAATGGACGAATTACTTTTCCCAGCGATTTTGTACTTTTTGTAAATGTTTTGAAATTTTAAAAATATCCCCTACAGTATAAAAACAAATCTTGACCTCGAACCCAAACGCGGCTCTACTCGGTGAATCGGTGCAAAAACACAGCCAACCTAATTAATCCGACAAAAAATTCCGATTCTGAAACAAAAAAGTTGAAAATCAGTCTTAGAGTGCCTGATGCCGTTTTCCAACCATTTTGTACCATTCTAAATGTCCGGGAAAGTCACTTTATTAAACAAATGGAAATTATCAAACCCTGAATTCCAACCTAAATGCGCTCCGAATAAAACAGTGCATTCCCTCAATTTTGTTAATATTAAGACAATGTTAGAAGTGCCCCACCGTGCACTCCAAAAGTGTTTACCCGTACGTGCAGACTGGTTTCGGCCTCTATTATGCATTTGTATTTTTCATTGCATGCGGCGGAAACTAGTTCAGCACATCGCGATCAATCATAGACTAGTTCCCGGTCCCTCCATCATTTTCTAAGTTACGCAAAGTAAGCGTGAGTAGTGCGTACAAGCCAAAATAAATTACTAACCCGTGAAATACACCCCTGATACTTGCGCGAAATGTTCTGCTATAGTTAATATTTTTCGTTATTTTTTAAGCCAAAAGATAATGGGAAGGATCGGGAACAAGTCTATGAAAAGTGACTGACATCGATCATGCACGCGCAATCTGTTGAGGCTGCTGGTTCCGTTAAACTGTTGCACGGCCAGGACATGGACAGCGCGCGGTACCAGTGGCATAAAGATGGCAGCTAGCTCTGTGCGAACGAGTATTCCACTTATTTTTCTCGGAATACGAAGTCACTGAATGGCGATGATATTGAACTTTATTTGTGGGTGAATGTTTAATGTTATTTTTGCTTGTACCTGCTGATCTGTGCAACTTTGTGTTCTGGTCCATGATTATTGAGTTTGATTCTCTGAAAAACATGTACAATACAGTTGGTGGTCCGGCAGGCTCTATCACGGGAAACTCCTGTTGCCCGGAGGCCTGTCGTCCGGGCCCGGGATTTGTCGAGCTCTGCACTGGCAATTCTAGCCCCTTGACCCCGGAGGGGGGGGGGGGGGGGATCACCATGCCGGCTTGTGCAGCCAAGCAAAACGGAAACAAGAGGCTTGAGAAGCCAAGCATAACGTACACAAAACCCCAATAATCAATTGAAAATGCAGAAACTGGCGTGTATAGACGTCAACCGGCCAGGTGGCAATTTTCAATATGTACGTATTTGTGTCAACCGTACGCAAGGGGCCAAGGGTGATTGGCACGAGGGAAAAGCATGCTTCTTCTAATTTCTTACATCATTCCATGGTCCGAAAATTGTCTCTGTATGCAAAAAATGGTTCTTGTATTGCATTCTTCCGGGGCTTGGCAGAAAGATACTTTAGCCGACCTCCTGAAGGATGGCATTGTTGTCACATGGCGTTCCGTGTGCGTTTATTTTTGGTTTCCGCCACCAGCCAGAGCCGAGGTGGTAATAGGCTAATTCTTTCTTATTAGAATGAAGTGCTGTCTGCAGGGTCTGCGGGGTCTGCAGTACGCTGATTGTATACTTTATTTAGAACGTTTTAATATATTTTTCATCTTATCCCAGATTTACTGACAGCTTGTCCATTATTCTAAACTTATACTTAAAACAAAAAAAATTGTTTTCTCCCCTATTTATTAGTCTGCGAGTTGCTGAATCACATATTAATCACATATTTTGTAATTGAATTGCCATTTTAAAAGAATGATCCCGAACCGAAAAAAAAATGTTGGCTAAAACTTCTAGAGTTTTTAACCACAAGATTTCGTCAGATAAGAAAATAAAAATACAAGGCCACTAGTACGTTATATAATAATCGGTATGTTCGATGTGACCAGAGAATTTCCCTTGTTCCCCTTTTAAAGATGGAAATTTTTTAATATTTTTAATGAAACCTTTAGGATGACTTTTAAATACTGGTAGTCGAGCTCCACCTGGCTGGATTTGTGCAATACGTCGATCTCTCCATCACCTCGCTCATTTTGTCGCTGGTGATAATGCCCGCTGGATAAATGTACCGGTACTTCCCAGGCCAGATGCCGCGTGTGGTGGTTGGCATGGAATATTTTTTGTTTTATTTTCGCAGGCTTTGCAGTTGTCCAGGGGCGGCCTACACAAAGAACCTCTGGAGCTAAACCCATTGTATACATTCTGTTACATAGTATTACAATGTATAAATAATCGTATACCTCGCAAAAGTTGAGCTGTCAATCACTTTAAAAGTTTCAGGGCTCTTGGGGTGGAGGATATTTTATTTCAGCCCGCCCATTAGACTAGAGAATCGGCTGATTTATTTAGAGCTAATTATATTATCAGGCAGGAGGCACGAACCACGTGCGAGCAGCCCCAAGTGCAGAGAAGCATTTCTCAATGAATGTTGAAATGGATACGCCCACTAATTTGCATAGATTTAAATATAGCTGAGTGTACAAAAAACCACATTTTGAGAAGTTTTCAGGGTCAAAATATGACAATTACACCGGGGGTAACCAAAAGGGTAACAACAGTAGTTTAAGTTTTGAAAACAACTTCTTTGCAATACAATCGGAATAATTTGGTCACATTTTGGTGAAAATTATCATTTTTAAGCTCCTACCATGGATAGGAAATACACCATTTTTGTAGACTATAAATAGATCGCCTGTCTCATGTTATGTGGTGATTTCACTGCAAAGTTAAGGGCAGAGTGCCGGCGCTGCCCGCCATGTTTGGGGTTCATGGCTTAATACGTCCCCCGCAGTGCCTACCAAAAATACGGAGTTTATTAATAATGTCAAAACCAGTCAGAATTGGGCAGAAACGGAGGACCTTCTGCAGCTTTTTTTTCTTTTACAGTATTCACTCATACGTAATAAGCAATTAAATTGTTATTAATAAATACTAAAAAAAAAGTATGCCTCAACGCTTCACGTTAGCGTTTCGTTGTTCATTTTTTCCCCTCGAAAAACCCCCCAGATTGTGTTACTCGCCATCCCGACAAGCATGCAAGGTTTGCAAGTTCTGAAGGCAGCATTAACCTTCCGTGTTCATGTTTATTCATAATAAGACGTATTTTCTTGGCAAATAGCGCTCGGTCGGTTGGGCAAGCTCAAACCTGGAGTCAATAAACTCTCCATTGTAAACATTTTAAACACTCTGGAGGGCCAGGCAGCAGACTTGCCAATCTCAGTTTTCACGGATTCCACAACACCGGAAAGGCCGGGCTCGCATAGGGGTACGAGAAGAGCAGGGTTTGCCCAGTCAGGCCCCGCGACCACACCCTGGATTGCTAGAGACAGGAGGCAGGTTATAATTTTTGTTTATTGAGGGCAAATTATTATATTAAGATCAGAAATTGGGGTAGGTGGATCAAAAAAAATGAAAAAAAAAAAATATATAAATTTTATTTTAAACATTGAACATTTTGAATGGCCCCTAAGAAAGGTTCAACTAAAATATTTCAACTAAAAAAGTTTTCAACAAGTAAGATTGCAAAATTTCAAATGTCTATTTTGTGTCAAAAAAATGTGCACCTTTGTGATTTCAAACAAAAGTGGCACTGATAAACAAGTAAAGTTATTTACACTATATACGTAGAACATAAAATTGTATTTTTAAAAAGTTTCAAATCCAAAACATGTTTTATCATAAATCCGCAGAATATAAACTGGCTCCTTAATGAAAAATTAGCACGTACAGCGCCAGTTAGTGCAGTGATGCGATATGAACAGGTACTATCAATGCGGACGTGTTATTAATCATTCAGAAAATTCAGCCAATGGGAGAATGAGTTGTCCAGCGCAGCCTTCAACGATTATTAGGAAGGGTTTCTTCGAAGCTTCGACGGGCATTACATATTCAGACATGTAATTCAGCCAATGGGAGAATGATTTGTCCAGCGGAGCCTGCTGCGATTCAGGGGAGTTTTTTTTTTCGACAAGTAGGCCTATTGCAATTCAGATAATTCAGCCCATATAGAATGAGTTGTCCAGCGAGGTAAGCACTTATCCAGAACCACCAAAATGACATCGTCGCGCGCATCGCGCTTTTCAGTACATGACGATGTCATTTTAGTGGTTCTGGATAAGTGCTTACCGTCCAGCGTAGCCTGCTACGATTCAAGGGGGGGGGGGGGGGGGGTTCGACACGCATTTTTTGGGGGGGAGGGGGGTGAATATAGATTTCCTCGGGTATAATTGTTATTTACATTTCATATTTTTTGGGGGAAAAAGAGCAACCACCGAAACATTCAAGCCCACCAGATACAAATTACGGCATTCACTTGTCCAGACGGCATAGTTTTAAGAATCTTCTTAGTGCAAAACATACGTTCGACCATCGAACATTGCCTTGCCTTTCTGATATTTTTTATCCCGCTTTCCTACATGCAAAGTTGCAACACAAACATCAACACAAACACGGACAGGGCAGTCCGGGTGTACCGTGCCGAGCTCGTCCCTAGCTGGCCCTACGTGCCCGAGAGGAAAGACCGGGCTAGCGTAAGGGGTACGAGAAGAGCAGGGTTTGCCCAGTATTCAGGCCCCGCGACCACAACCCCGGATTGCTGGAGACAGGATGCATTTTATAATTTGTGTATATATTGAATGGCAAGTTAATATATTAAGATCAGAAATTGAGGTGGGTGGGTCAAAACATTTAAGAAAAAAAATATCAAAATTTAATTTAAATCATTGAAAAATTTGAATGGCCCCTAAGAAAGGTTCAACTAAAATATTCTCAACAAGTAAGATTGCAAAATTTTAAATGTCTATTTTGTGTCGAGAAAATTGCACCTTTGTAATTTTAAACAAAGGTGGCACTGATACACAAGTAAAGTTATTTACACGGGATACGTAGAACATAAAAATTATATTTTTAAAAAGTTTCAAATCCAAAACATGTTTTATCATAAATCCGCAGAATATAAACTGGCTCCTTCATGAAAAACAATAGCACGTACAGCGCCAGCTAGTGCAGTGCGATATGAACAGGTAGTGTCAATGCGGACGCGCTATTAATCATTCAGACAATTCAGCCAATGGGAGAATGAGTTATCCAGCGCAGCCTTCTGCGATTCGGTAAAGGGTTTTTTTAACACGATTTTTGGGGGTAGGGGCGGCGGGCGGGCCGATGAATGTAGATTTCCTCGGGTATAATTTTTTTTTTTTTACATTTTATATATTTAAAACAAAAAAGAACCGTCGAAACCTTCAAGACCACCAGGTACAAATTACGGCCGAGTTTAAAAGTGCAAAAGTTAGTTCATGTAGTGTATACGGTAATTATGTTTTAATGATTGACCACCATAAATATATCGAACATTGCCTCGCCTCTCTGATAATATTTTCACCCCTCTTTCCTAAAAAGCAAAATTGCAACACAAACATCAATTTTTTAATGCTAATTTGAAAAAAATTATATGACCAACAACAGTACTCTTTTAAACCCATGAAACAGCGAAGTGCTTTGGCAATTTCCTTGCTGAGTCTCTCACTCATTTCACGGAAACCACAGAAAAGTTCCGTGCGTAAACATCGATACCTGACACCTGTGGTTTCTGTCTGACTGCAGAGTTTTTGTAAACAGACCAATTCGACTCGGCCGGCTGAAATCAATCGGGCGGCACACAGTATTGCGTGGCGGTCATCGGTTACGCCTGACTGATCCTCGATAGCACACGATGCCGCGAATATGCAGCCCGTGATGAAGTCATACTCGATAGCGTTTGCGAGTGCCCGAGAGCGCTCGCGAGCGCCCGAGAGCGCTCGCGAGCGCTCGCGGGCAGGAAGAAATTTTCTCGAGTAACTCTCGAGTGATTTGCGAGCGCTCGAGCCCTCGACGGGTACTTACTTGAAAGCAGTACTGTAGGTTTAGAGACAGTCTGAGTAATTGAAAAGATGGTTCAACTTACGACTGAACAGCGGACTTAGTTACAACATTTCACCAAACAAGTTTGCAGCAAACTCGTGATGCTTTCATGGAACGTTTCCCAGACCGGGAGCCTCCAGCAACCAAAACCATCTGGGCGAATATATAAGAAAATACCAAGAGCATGGCACTAGCCTCAACCACAACAAGGGGAATTCTGGCAGGAGCCACACTGAGCGATTGGAAGTGAACATTGCAGCAGTAAGGCAGCAGCTTTTGGAGCATCCTAGGGATACCAGTGCAAGACGAGATGGGACGGCATTGCCTTCGACGGCATTCAACAGAATCACAGGACTGGACCTCCACCAGCATGTCACATTCACATCCGACATCAACTTTTGCCAGGGGATTTTGCCAGTCAACAAGTAATGCGTCCATTTCAGACCGACTTGCGCCGATTAACCACACTTGTCATTTTTTCAATAAAAATGTGCTCGGTCATGTGTGACAGCAATGATGCAATAAAGGTATCGATGGAAAGCTGAGGATCTCCTCTTAATCTGTAAACCACATGTACAGTAGATTGTCAAACTAAATAACCTTGGCATACATGTATTAACCCCTTGAATTCGGATTACCCTTTTCTTTTAATACGCACTGTATATGTAACTCAAAAACAGGCCAAAGTAGGTAACTTGGGAATTTGTGTATTAGCTAAAACAAACTTGATTTTAGTACAAACTCATGTAATTGTTTCTATATTTTGTAAGTGAGTTCATAGCCATCCTGTTCTTGTTTTCTTTTCTATTGCCGTTTCAGCAATATTTAATGCGGGTGGCTGGTGTGTTTCAACAAAATTAGGCCGAATGTGCCAAAATAAATGTTGTAGTACATGTATTTCAGTTTACTTGCTGTCATGCAATTGGAGCGACGGAGTCTGGAATTTGTGTTGCCTGTGTGCTTCACCTTCATGAATAATATTAATAGTGTATAACCTCTTGATTACGGACGACGGCCATAGCCGCGGTTTAAAAAAGACCACCTGGCCGGTTGTTGTCTATATACGCGCTTTCGTGTGCATACTCAGTCCATTCATGTTTCAACTGCATGTGTTGTTCTTGAATGAATAGATGGAGCTTTTTCAAACAAATTTCATTTACACAAAAGGGGGGTTCCAATGGGACCACTCTATTCAGTGTGGTGCCTATTGTTTGCATTTACGCTTGGCAGCACAGCCCGTTCTTGGCATACCAGCCCCCCATCAATAAGAGCCGGACACAAGGGGATAAATAAGAATTGTTCCTGATGTCTTCAGTCTAGTCCATGGATAGTGGGTCAAACATGCTGGGCTATTATAACAAAAGAGCTACATGTACAAACGGTACACGAATTACTCCATTGCCCTCACAGACTTTTTACATTTTTCGGAAATCACCTAGATGGTCTGTCATGAAGCCCCACAAGACACACGCAACAAGGAGGACCAGTCCGCTCGCGAGTCAGACACCATGGAGGTCCAGACTCAGCGTCCGGAGGGTCAGAGTTCACCGGGTCAGTCGACGGCCCAGCCAGCCAAGGTGTACCGTCTGGACGAGAGCATCGATGTTTGGTCCGACTTCCTGCACGGCCACCTTCACCCTAAGACGGTGGCCGTCATTAAGCAGCATGCCCACGGCAGGTAGGGTCTTTCTGACACCCCTCTCCCCCACAAACATCCCAACCTCCCCTCATTTTTGATGGGCAAACATTAACCCTAACCTCACATAAAGCTACAAAATACTACTAGTAGTAAACTGTAGTATGCAGTACTCTCGCCTATTTGTTGTTGTTGTTTTTTAAATTTTGTTTTTATGCAAGTTTTTATGCAAGACCAGGGGCCACTCGAGGTGTGGGCTACAGAGGAAAGTGTGGAAGAACCAGCCCGTCACACTGAAACAAGACAAGATAATCTAATCTCTTCACAGTATGAATAGGGTCGGGATGGGTAACTAGTCCACTGCAAGGCATTAATAATGCCTCTACCCATATTTGTGTATTCGAACCGGCAAAAAGGTGTCCAAATATTTGGTGGACGATCGAATATTCGGATATTCGGTATGTTCGGGACAGCCCTAATAATCGGACTCGTACAATTACAATCCGAGCCTCTTCTTTCCCCCTGTTGATACAGTGAGGTGGACCCCTTCGGTCTCTTCACCAAGGGGCGGAGTTTGCTGAGCAAGAGAGACGTAGCGGAAGACATCGAGAACAGACTCCATTTCTTTGTGGAAGAGTGCGATCACCTGCAGGTAGGTGACCCATGAGAGGCCATTGTGAGAGGCCCACTTCCCTCTTGTCTGCACAGTATGTTGATCTCCAAGCTTACAAAATGTGTAAGCCCTTTTCTCAAAAATTAGCAAAAATCAGCTAAAATCTCGGCCAGATATTTCATCCCTGTACGTGCTGTGGTATTATTACTTTGTATACTCCATTTGTGTCACATTTATCAGATACTATATGTAACCTGTTCCCATGAAATGGGCGTAAAGTAGGAACAATTGAAAATCAAGATTATGGTATTTCCTGAAAGTACAGGTTAAAAGCTGTAATTTGATATATTGTGTGTTGTGGTATCTTATTGCTAGCAGCCCCCCCCCCCCCCACCCCCCTGATACAACCTTGACCCCAGGGATCACGCCTACTAAAAGTCGTATCCTCATTGAGTGATCCCCACAATGTCGCTTCCCAGGTTGTATTGTAAAATTGGGTGTGATCCTTGGCTATACGGCATTCTGGGTTTATGACTTCTGACTAGCGCCCACCCGAACAAAGCTACTGACAATTTGGGAGACCGCCAACATAGGGCAAGATAGCTCAGTTGGTAGAGCGCCGGTACGGTAACCCGGGGGTCGCAGGTTCGAATCCCGCTTCTATTCAGTTTCCCTGAGAAATATTTCTCAGGAGTCTTGGTACCAGCACCATCTTTATAAACAGTAAGCATTTAGATTTTTGATATTTTATTTTTTTATCAGCTTTTTTTATCATTACCAACACTATACCATACTTGAGAACATTTAGAATGAAAGAAATTGAAATAAATGGCAATTTGCTAGTAAAATGAAAAAAACAAAAACAAGGGGAACTGGCTGGATGATTGAATTCATTGGTGACATGACAAATCTACCAGTTTGTAAATCAATGCTATTATTATCGTTATGTGTTACCAGGGTTTCCAGGTGTTAGTGGACTTCTACGATGGCTTCGGCGGTCTGGGATCCAGCCTCATCGAGAACCTTGCAGATGAGTACAGAGGC
This sequence comes from Hippasteria phrygiana, assembly GCA_037893225.1. Lineage (NCBI taxonomy): Eukaryota > Metazoa > Echinodermata > Asteroidea > Valvatida > Goniasteridae > Hippasteria > Hippasteria phrygiana. The sequence goes on from JAZGUH010000502.1 coordinate 675,749, forward strand.
AAGGGCATCATGGCGGTCGGAGTGGCACCAGCAGCGTTTAAGACCAATGTGAGAATGTGAATCATAAAACTCCTTCCCAATCTCCTGTTGTTGATTTGTCATGAGCGGTGTTAATTCCAATTGCATTTTAAATGTAGTGTACACGATTGGTAATCCTCCCAATTTTTTTTTAATACATTATTACGAAGTACCTCACCAGACTGTAAGTTAATAGCAATCTCAATAATCCTGTGAAATGATGGCACCTGGTGTGTTGTCGTTTTCAAGAAAAGTTGAAATTTATATCGTTTTCCAACGATTGTTCGGTTAAACAATCTTTGACAAAAATAACGGATACTGCCCTCTATTGACCGAATGCAGTTAGTCCGCATTGTGTCTAAAATGGGTTAACAATCCGAAAACGGGCGCATGGTTGCAATTATAGTACGTGTGTGTGTATGTGTCGTACGCGTAGTGTACCGAAGCGACGCGTTGTAACCAGTGCATGCAGTCGATCTTGGACGTTCGCCGCACGACGTACGTACCGCTCGGCCTATGTACATGTTATGTGACCAATGGAAAACGGATATGGGATATTTTACAAGAGGGCACTATAACAAATCCATTGAGCTTACCGCCCGACGGTTGAAAATGAATGCCGTTTTTCTCTTGGTTTTTTCGCTATCCAAGAACGCAAAACTTTGTACAGAACGATATTTTCTATAAAATACTAACCCCCAAATCCGCCCATTTCTGAAAATTGCAACAATGACCAATCATGTACACTACATTTAATGTAGACTTTTCAGTGTGTTTGTTTGTAGAAGTCGTGTGCAGCTCGGAAGAGCCCTTGTAAAGAGCCCATGGAGCCAATAATTTGTTTTAAAAAAACAATAAAAAGTGACCTAGACTGTACCCACCGTATATCATTGGAAATGTTCAGATTTTTTTGTTCAATCTTTTTAACAGAGCCATACCGCCGATAACCACCGGTTGATCAACTCCGTCTTGGCCTTCCAGAAACTGAGTGAGCAGAGCTCACTTCTCCTTCCCCTGTCTCTCTCCTCGTCACTCTGGAGGAAAGTGGGTGCCCACGCCAAGTTCCCATATGTTCACTACAAGGTACGGGGTCTATGTCCTTGTTATACGTGCGATTCTTGCAAATGTTGTAGAACCTGTGAACTTCAGTCTTTCAGGTATTGGAACATATGTGACCTTTTACCAGTGTTGGAGTACTAATACTCGTACTCGTACTCGAGTACACACAAGTACTCGGCCCGTACTTGACTATCAGTACTCGAAAATTATTTGGACTTGGCCCGTACTCGATTCTTTGTACTCAAATTTTGCACGGACTCGATGGTTTGGTACTCGGTACTCGACTCCAGTACTCGAGAGTATAAATCAAGTACATTTCTTTTTAATCGATTCTGTAACAGCCTTATACTGTGCGCTGGGTACAAGGAATGTTTTTGCTAGTCTAGTTCCCGCCTCCCCAATACTACTAACATTCAAAGTCGTAGCACTGAGTATTCGTGATTCGGGAGCCAGCCAAGCCCATGCTTCTTATGTTCGCTCACCGCTTCACGGTTACCAGTGAGGCCACTCAGGATTTTTCCCAAGCAAAATCCTTGTCCCAAGCGCTTCGTGAGCACATTTTAAGCACATGTATCGTCTGTTGTCTAGGAAACTCTTTGGAATTTTACAGAAATTAACTTTTGCGTGATCGCAAAGCCTTTTCACGTACATGTAGGATACAGGTGCGTATATCACATGTGCTACATCATTGCATTTTGTCTTAGCTTTAAGGTTGCGTGAATGATTGAATATGTCGTCAGTTTTAGATATAATTAAATGGGGATATCAAGATCACCGGGAGTTCGTCACTAGTGGGAAAAAGCAGCACAGTGCTGTGTGCAAGTGTCAAACGAGAATGATCTCTCTCTTTTTTTTGAAAAGAAATCGTGAAAACAAAAAGTGCCAGTTCATTCATTGATTTGATGAATTGTAAATATTTTTTAGACTAATAAAAGTTGTTTAGTTTTAAACACTTGGTAAAGAAGATTGGATTGCATGTTGTGTATAATTAATTTCATTTAATTTAATCTTATTTAATTAAATTTTATTTTATTTTAGTTATTCACTTGCTTATTTATTTATTTATTTTTGTACTTTTTTTGTATTGTACTCGGACTCAGACTCGGACTTAAGTACTCGGACTCGACCCAGTACTCGGTCTTGAATGTACTTGTACTCGGTACTTTGGACTCGGACTCGTCACCAGTGTACTTAGACTCGGCCCGGGACTCAGCCCCTAAAGTACTCAGAGTACTCTGTACTTGGATTTGAGGACTCGACTCCAACACTGCGTGTTATAGGATGTGACAAATTCAACTATGTATATAACTCATTAAAAAAGAATTTCGACATAATACTAATGTTTGTTGAGCCGGTCACAAATAGCTTTTAACGTTGTAATGGACGATTTCTATTGAAAAAGAATTACGAAGCTTTTTGAACTGCATTCATTTCATTTTTTCCAGCCTTCTCTTGCCTACCACACGAGTGCAATCTTAGCCAGCAGCCTTGACACAGCGACCCTACCCTACAGGGTTGCTGATGAACCCATCTCGCTCTCCGTCCTGACTGAGGCTCTGGGAAACCTTGGGAGAAAGGTAAGATGCGCAGAAGATTCAATGTGACATTGAGAATATTCATGTGATGCTTGACACTAAATTGAGCATTATCACCCAATGCTTTGTGCGATAGACATACTTATGCAGTACGCATAGACAAGAAACATGTGCACCAAACTGCTTGGAATAATTCTTGCCAACTGGATTGATTTAAAATGTGTTCATAAATACCTAAGACCCGTTCTTACTGGTCGAGAGCCCGTCACGTGGGTGGTTTTAACCGGCCGATAATTCACCGGTTTTAAACACTTTTTCCGGTGTCACGCGAAATTTAGACTCCTGTGAAATCTGGTTCCTTTTATTGGTTGAACACTTGCGCGACCAGTCACTCTCCCAATTATGCAAGCGCAATACTGCCGTTGCATCCGTATTTAGAGTCCATGATTTCACACTACACCGGCACTGCGATCTGAGCCACATCACGCCACATATCACGCACGCGTCACACCCGCTTCAATTTCCATATAAGGACATTTTTAGCACTACTCTCGTGAGGCACGAACCATTAAAAAGCTAAAGGGGTGTTTTACAAACCAAGGTAAAAAAAAATTGAACAAAATCATTGGAAATTTATAATTTTTTGGAGGTTTTGCTGAATTATACAAAAAGGTATTTTATGAATGGGAATTATTAATATGTGCTGGGCCGGTTTTAAACAAGTACGTTTAAAACTGCCTTGGGGCTTGGACGCTGATAATGACACGAGCCGAAGACCTGGTATTGCTATATAAATCCTAAGGCAGCAGCTCGGGGTCTCGGGTTTGTCTTGGAAATTCTGGGTCAACAGTTCAACCATGGTTAAATGGGCTTTTCCATGTTATTTGGCTAGGTTTGAACTACATGATAGGAATAGGTGGAGTATGAACATTTTTAACCAAAAGATGACAGAGTAATTAAACATTCATGAAAACCGTCTAACGCTTTTAGTAACATGGCACGTTGCAGGGCTAAAAATATCTTGTGGCCCAGAGGGCAAATTGCATGTGATTTTAATACAAAATGTTTAACCTCTTGATTACGGACGATGGCCATGGCCGTGGTAAAAAAAAAAGACCACCTCGCCGGTTGATGCCTGTAGACTCATTCCTGCACATACTCAATCCATTCATGTTATATATTTCTTGAATGGGAGTCTAATAAATAGATGGAGATTTTTCAATCAAAGCTTGCTTTCACAGGAAAGTGCAATGCATACTATGAAAAGGACCACTCTATTCAGTGTGGTGCCTGTTGGTTTCATTTACGCTTGGCTGCACAGCCCGTTCTTGGAATACCAGCCCCCATCGATAACATGAATAACAGCCAGGCGCATGGGGTTAACAACATGTTGAGGGGCTGTACCACAGTAACATTGCATTGTGAAACTCAACTACGCAGTCTTGGCTTTACGTGGCTTTGCAGGTTTCAACGCTTTCGGCGTCGTTTCCTCTACCGTTCCCTGATCACGGCTACCTGGCCGGCGTGTTGGGCAGTTACACCCAGAAACCGCCGTGGGTACCCCTGACACCCCACACCCGCGAGGGCGCTGTTGTCCAGCCGTTCGCCCAGTCGGTCGTCCTGCGGGGTGTGCCAATGGATAGAATGTACACGTGAGTGCCCTGATCGTCCAACTCATGTAGACTGAGTTGCCAAAGTTTAGGTTTTAGAGGTTTATTTTAATAGAACAAGTTGTTGTGCCGACTGATGTCACGCATTGGTACTCTATCAGTGTTGTAGTCAAGACCATCACAAGACCATCACAAGACCACACAAGACCCTGCAAGACCAGCACAAGACCCTGCAAGACCAGCACAAGACCAGCACATGACCAGCAGTCTTAATCCAAGTCTTAAGCTATTCAAATGAATTGTAACAAAAGCATTCCTTTGTCATGGTTTACGCCTGTTACTTGTGCCTGTTACAAGCTGGTCTGGAAATGGTCTCGACTACAACACTGTACTCTATTCCTGTAGATTCACATGAATGACACTTAATCGTAGACAAATTACTGCATAAAACTCCATACAGTTTTTAACCTCTCGAATACGGACGACGGTCATTGCAGCAGTTTGAAAAAGACCCCCTGGCTGGTTGTCATCTTTATGCGCATTCCTGCGCATACTCAATCCATTTGTACCTATATTGTTTGCATTACGCTTGGCTGCACAAAGCCCGTATTGGCATACCAGCACCCCATTAATAAACAGCCGGACGAAAGGGGTTAAGGGGTTCGGCTAGGTACTAACAAGCAATAGGTCTCTCTCAAATGACGTCACTTCCTACAGATTGCCACGCGCACACAGTCGTACTTTCCCAATACGTGCAAGGACAATGCTTTGTGTTTCCTATTGTTCCTTTAATATAACCCAACCCCCATAGACTAAGCACGTAATTCTACTTGCGAGGACCGATTTCAACAAAAGACTTGACGTGCGAGGTCTGAAAAGTTTCTTTTCTCCTCTTGTCCTCGGAGATATATACAGAACCTGTGTACACGCACCTGATGGCGTTGAACACGCAGTTGTAATTTTCCTACGAAGATGGTGTATGAGAGAGATCTATAGGTCAATTGCAAGTGTCTGTCTCATGTGATCGGTTTTCAATAGGCAGATTATCACATTGACAATTTTACAACGATTGAGTAACATTGAAGCTGTTTTGTCCTTCGCTTCGTAGGCCTGGTAGACAGCCCCAGAATGCACTTGAATCGTGCCGTTCCGTCAATGAGATGCTCAAGTGCTACCTGACTGGGATGTATCCCAGAACGCTCAGGTAATAAAAGGCTAGATTTTCATCTCTGCTTGCAGGCTCTTTCGATTTGTTTGTTTCTGCTAATTTGATGAAATGTAAACGTTTTATCTAACATGGTGCTACGTGTTTGTTTTGGCCTTTGAGAAAGATGTGCCAGGATCGAAGGGTCGGTCCCTCGTAACTTTGATCATTTGTGTGTTTGTTTGTTGATGTAGCTCTGGACTCTGCATCAACCAACCCTTGAAGACCGCTGCCCCGTTCCCACACATCTTTGACCCCCGGATGAGCCAAGAGGGTTTCATCCAGGACTGGCAACGAAGAGAGGAAGAAGGTAAGACATAAATGTGACTCCTCAGTCCCTAAGCTGGATCCCAAGTGCTGTGTGTTTAGTACCGAGTCCCAAGTTCCGGTATATGATTCCTTAAACCTCAAGTCAAAGTCCAAAGTGTCAAGTTTGAGTCTCAAGTCCTGTAGGTCAGAAAAATTCAACATGGTAGTTTAATCCGGCACCGATCTTTGTCGAGCTTTCATTTGAATTGAAACTTGAGAATAAACGAAGAGAACTGTCAAGATCCAGATGTGAAAATGTGACCCACTCTGCAAAAAGGGCAATTATGTTGGAAAATTAGAAAATAGTGTTTTATATATAGCTGGAAACGCCATTTTATAAGCTTTCATATGGTATATGTCTGAGGCCTGTAGCATTTTGTTTTCACGAGATATTTGGAAATTTGCATGTTTGTTTTCAGGAATTTCTTGAAATGACTTAAGGAGAAACAAGCCATTTAATAAAAGAAAAAAGCAAAGCAATGGATTGAAGCACTCGACACAAACACATTCTTTTTCCAACTTTATTCACTTAAATCAAAGAGTTTGGTTATGAACTAGAATAATATAGGTATCAAAGATGCAACAAATTCCCATTTTTCACCCTCTTCACATAGAACGACCCATTACGCGTAAAAGCTTACAGCGACTTGCCCTTTTTGCAGAGCGACTTGCCCTTTTCACAAATATGACACATTAAGCACTGTATAGTGCTTGACAAGTGAAGCTTTTTTGCCCTCTGTTGATTGTCTCCCAGTTTCGTAAATATTGTTTTTCAGAGCTTTTATATGTACAGTGTTTAACCCCAAAATTTGCAGACAATTTAAGAAGGCAATGTTTTTTTGCAGCGGTTTAAGGCTGTACTGTGTGTTATTTCAGCTGCATTACTTTAGGAATAGGATGTTTTGGTTTGGTTAAATTACTTCATATTATGCTAATAAGCCAGTTCAGTATTTCAACTGCGCATGTGCACAATGACATTTTATCCCGAATGACCTGCGTGACCTAACGCGCACGTGTGAAGGCAAAAGGTGGTCGCACAACGCGCACGTGTTAAATTCAATCAGAATGGGCGTTCGCGTAACATCGCGTAACATCGCGTGACATTGCGTCAGCAATTTTATCCTGATTGACCTTTGAGATACCGAACTGGCTTATTGTCATGAGTTAGGTCCGAGTCTGCCAGGTTATAGTCCAAGTCAAAATCTGAGTCGTCATTCATTGAGATTTGAGTCTGAGTCACCAAAAATGCGACTCGAGTCCAAGCGACAAGCCATACAACTCTGTCCAGTTGACACAGGGAGATTGCAGTTCTGTGTATTGAGTCACAGATCGGTGTTTGACATAATGTCTTCTTCCCCTTACTGAAAGGGGAAGGGCGAGATTATGTTGCCTCAAAATCTACCCCTACCCCCTTTAACCCTAACCCCCTTGGGTAGCTTTACTAGAAAGTATCCTGAATCCGCCAAAATCCACCTATTTTGTCATGCACAAAAAGTTGGTTTTGGTGACTGCTCAATATGGAGATATGATCCTGAATCCATCAAAATCATGCAGTACCGCTAGGCTTACAATCCTCAATCCATCAAAATTCCCCAGTTTTCAATATGGAGGTATCCTGAATCCACCGAAATCCTCCAAAACAGGGTTTAGATTTTGATGGATTCAGGTAGGTTAGGGTAATAATGTTTTTCATATGGCCCTGCTGAATCCAACAATTTCCAACAAAACTGAAATGAGAAGCCTGCTAAAATACAACAGCAAGTTTTGTTGGATTCTGCAGTGTACCACCTATACACCAGCCGTGGCATTTTTGCAACTACCCTGCTGAATCCAGCAAAATACAACAGGTATTTGTTTGTATGAGCCCTACAAAATCCAACAAAATCCAACTGAAATTATACTAGAAGTCTGCTTCCACCCTACTAGAGACGATAAAATCCACTGTTGCCCTGCTGAATACAACAATATCCAACCAGGGCTCTAAATTACCATTGTAGTGCTTGCGCAACGCAAGTGAAAAATAACCGACTGCAAGTTATCCTCGACTCAAGCTTGCGTTTTGCGCAAGTTGGAAAAGTACCGGTTTTTGTCTACTGATATTTCACAATGATAACCTGTATGATTTGATTAAAACAATAAGTTTAACAAACATGTTTTGCTGTAGCTTTTCTGTCTGTCTGTCCCGGCCCAGCAGCTACTCATGATCATAGCGCTCGCACAATCCCTGCATGCAGATCGGAACGAAATCCGTGCAATGTTAATGTACATAGAACGGTGCAGACTGCACGTACAGTACATCATTGCCTTTTTATGCATGTCTTGCGTTGGGGACCAGACATGCTGCTGGGCGATGTGTAACCTCGCTCCCATTCATACAAGTCAGTCGTTGAATGTAACTGAAACCGCCGGGTGCGAGCGTGCGTTGCGTGGAGTGGGGATTTTACACGTAAACGTTGTTGACATCGTTTTGCGCACTGATCGGCTTTTAAATGACGGAGAAGTTAGATATTTTGTGACATTTTTTCTTGCATTTTGGGGTTTTCGATCATGAAATGTTCATCACCGAAGCAGAAAAGTCTGCTCTCTTTCTTCAAAAGTAAGCGGCCGGCATCCGAAGCTTTGCCTGTATTTCATATGTCATACATACATTGAATTACAAAAATTAGTGCAAGTTAAATGTTGTTAGCGCAAGTTGTTTCAAATGCCAACTTGCGCAAAGCGCAAGTAATTTTTTTTTGGAATTTCGAGCCCTGCCAACACACCATGTAGTTTGTGTAAAATCCAACAAATTACAACTTTTAACCATTGTTGGATTTTGTTGGATTTTGTTGGATTTAGTAGGGATAGGGTAAATGCATTTCAAACTTCTTACCTGCAGTGGTGGAGGGCCTACCGATGATGACCTCGCTTCAGACGTCCCCCGCTGCACAAGAGATGCTCTCCCATCTCATCAAGGAGGCTGGTAAAGTGGACATCCGCAAGTGTCACGGCTACTTCGAGGGTGGCTTGGAGCAGGACGAGTACAGCGAGGCTTTGAGTAGCCTGGAGAGCTTGGCACACTGTTATGAGCAGTGCCCTTAAAGAGTAAGTCCTCGGAAGTCAGACTGAGGACCTTGTACGTCCTCTGAAGCCGATTTCACAATGCGCTGCGCAAGCCACAACTCGTGTTGCAGTGCGTAACACTTGTGATGCGTCCTACGAACCATTTCACAATAGGCATTGCGAGTACAATGGTGTAAAACGTGTCGTAAATTATCGAATATTGACATATCCGTAGGTCAATGAAACTTGAGGTATCTTTTCGAAGCCAGTTTTTAAAGCATACCAAGTGAACAAAGAAAAAAAAAAAAAAGCAGATGATCAGGCCAAAAAAAAAACGGATTTTTTTTTTTAAACTATCCGTGAAAACAATACATGTCGTGTAACTCGGAAGTCGGGAGGTAAAAAGTTTAAAGCTAATTTAATTTAAGTGAGGTTTTCAAAGTGAACAAAGAAACTGGCAGGAGCGAGATTTGAACCTGCGCTCTACCAACTGAGCTATCTTGCCCTATGTTGGCGGTCTCCCAAATTGTCAGTATCTTTGTTCGGGTGGGCGCTTGTTTGACGAATTGAAAGTGAGATGGCGAAATGCACGATTGTGCCGTTGTAGCTGTACTTCAAGACAGTTATTTTAATAAAACTTGTTCATTTTGTGCGGGAAAAGGTGAGATTTTGAAGAAACAAATTTAAAATAGAAAAAAGAACCAAAAAAGAACGTGACACAAATGTTGTGACTTTTAGGGTCGGTTGCAGAGGGCAACACAAATTTTTTTTGGCCTAATGTGAGTTTAATAAAATTATCCAATCAGGATATACAGCTGCAGGTGAGTTACCTTGACAATTTGTTTTCTTCAAATTCAGTTACTGTTTGTTGTGAACCTATATTTTCTAGTTATTTCACGTATCATTGACCGGCATTTTGTTCTATGATTCCAAACTTTTTAAGAGAAAATCCGATAACCACTTGCTGTAGCCGTACAACTGTTTATTGTTCAGAGAGTATATACATGAAACAGTCACTGTAATGTGCTAAAAATTCACTCGCGATGCATTACGCTCTGAATCTTGTGGAATGGTTCCTAGAAGGCATCGCAGTTGCATTTTGTAGAATCGGGTGCTTGGGGTCGGTCTGAGGGCCCTGTGCGTCCTCAGGAGTCTGACTGAGGACCTTGGGGCCTAGCTGGAGTCCTCTGACACCAAATCTCTGCCATTCAAGTCCCAGTTACAAATCAAGAAGGTTGGATTTAAGCTCCATTTCTTTAACAAAATTCACAGCAGTTTGTATTGCGTTGTATTAATGTACCATATAGCAGTTCTGCCTTTTACAGCATTTAGAATTTCAGTCATTTTGCTTGATAATTATCATAATTATGGAAACCGTTAGCCACTTGCAATGCCGTCACTAGGGTCCAGTTTGCAAGGGGCAACCTGGGGGTGTATTATTTGTTTTCTCCAGAGAGGTATAAACATTTTATTATTTTTGGCACAACTGCATTTTCCATTTGGGGGGGGGGGGGGGGATTGAAAACAGCAGATTAATTCCATATCACGACTTGCACAGTTTTCCATTGAGCATAAATTCAAGTCATTAGGCTTGCTAATCTGTCTGGTAACGGAGCATCTCAAAAGTCTTAAAGAGGAATTTAGTAACATTCCGAAATGTTGGTCAGTTTACATCTCTAACAATGTCAGGATTGTTATCAGTGGAAATTATAACAAATTTTGGGGTATTTCAACAAATTACGATGTGATGTAAATTATGTTCAAACATTGACGGACATTATGTGACAAATGTCCGTCCAGAAATTGTACCCGTTTGATATGTTACAAACATAATATCTTGAAGATGATTCCAGGTCTAACTTAGTCAGTTTTCCTTGTGGATTGTTTGACGAATTTTAAGTTAAAAAGTCGTATCCTCATCTCCACAATGTCGCTTCCCAGGTTGTATCGTAAAATTAGGTGTGATCCCTGGCTAAACAGCATTCTGGGTTTATGACTTCTGACTAACGCCCACCCGAACAAAGATATTGACAATTTGGGAGACCGCCAACATAGGGCAACATAGCTCAGTTGGTAGAGCGCCGGTACGGTATTCCGGAGGTCGCAGGTTCGAATCCCGCTCCTGCCAGTTTTCTTTGTTCACTTTGAAAATGTATTCTTAAATACTCTGTTAGATGTTAATTTTTTTGCTAAACATACTTGTTGATGGGTACTGAATGTATTGACAAAAATCAATGGAAAATTATTTGATATAATAACTACCATCTCAAATTCCACTCCTGTGTCACACCAAATTAAACAGGGTCATTATTTTGGATAGACCCTAGGGCTCTGCTAATCACCTTTACATGTGCCGATGTCTTTGTTACATACAGGAACGGAATGAGCAAAAGAAACATGTTTTTTTCTCTAGAATATACTCACACAGGGTTTGCGTTTGGCTTAAATTTTCCCTTGTTTATGCTAAGCCTTTTTTGTGTGCAATATTTGAAGCCTTTGAAGATGAAGCAGAAAAAATGACATAGTTATTCATTTCAGTTTTCAAGATTACTACCAAATCCTGAAAACAAAACTTCAGAGCAGTTAAGATAATAAACAAGCATCTGGCAAACAAATAATGACTGCCTTGCAATTTGAAAGGTTAACAAAGATTTTTTTAAATTCATTTTCAAAAAGCTTGTGGCAGTTAAAATACTATCGTTTTTTAATTCTGTAGAAATGAGATCGTTAATGTTTACAGTTCCCATCCTAAAAACAAATCCGTCACAATCTCCAAAAATGTGAGACACTTTCCATTTTGTTACAAGAATCACTGTAGCTGCTGGAGTTAAATTTTGTTCCATAAGCTCCCAGCTTTTTAAGTTTCTTACTTTTGTTCTATATCCTGTACTTCAGATTTTAACCATTGCACTCACCTGTTTATTAGAATGATTTTAAAGGCCTATTTCTTGCTGTAATGTCAAATTAGGGCTACAGAGTAGTTTGTCTTCTGTGCACCAGTTTTGGCAGGGTTTTGAGCTAAAGTGCCCCGTGTTCTTTGGATGATTAATTAATTAATTGGTTAACTGAATTAATTAAATTTATTGGTATCACTTGACGTCAAACCGGAAGCTAGACTTCCAAATTACAGAGGATATATTTTGAGTCTTGTTACTCCTGGCCTGCAGGCCTTTAAAGATCAAAGTGAAAAACACTCAATTTTGTAGTGCTCATGAAAAGAAATTAGGTAAAACCTCTGATCCGCTACAGGATAAAAATCAAATATTTCCTGTTTCGAATACATGACATGTAAATCTTCTGATGTTTACAATGCATGATGAGTGAAACAATTTCTTTTTTTAAGTTTTAATTTTTTTATTTTTTGTTTTTATATGAAAGTCGCCCGTCACAAGCCCAAGGGCCACTCAAGGTGTGGGCTACAGAGGAAAGTGTGGAAGAACCAGCCTCTCACACTGAAACAAGACAAGATAATCTGATCTCTTCACAGTATGAATAGGGTCAGGATGGGTAACTAGTCCACTGCAAGGAATTAATCAGGCCTCTACCCATATTAAATTAGCCTCCAAAATGATCGGACCAAGTTCTGCTGCATGTGTACCGCTCTTTCCGAATGAATATTTTTTGCAGCGGACCTCTGTGGATGTGTGGTAGTCTCTTAGAAGTGTATATTGTCGTCTTATACTGTGTTGGTTTCCCATCTCAGTTGATCTGGGGGAAGCAGACTGTTGGCTTTTGTTGTATTGCTTCATGGTGTACAGTACATTGCACAGTCTGTCGATATGTGTTTCCGCTGTGGGCCAAATGCTTTGACTTGTGGTGAAATTTGGTAACTTTCGCTGTCCTTGTCTGCTTGGAGAATTGTCTTGTTTGAGAGAAAAAATATATATTATTTCTGAAAATGTTTACTTATGAGGTGTAATGCTTAATTTTCATCTAAAATAGTGCCAAAATCTATGTATATATCTCAAAAGTTTAGGTCATTCACAGAATACGAACATTTTACCGTAAACGGGTTTTTCTCCAAGTATGATATCAGATTAATGTGTCGGCATTGAACACAATCAGATATCTTTGAATGTACGTACAGTTATGCCCCAAATTATGCATACCCTATGAACAATCTGGTAGTTTGCTTTTCTCTCATACCTAAAAGCTGGATTGGCGGAACTTAGGCTTTACTTAATGACTTTTAGTTGGCACGTACAAATCTACATATATTTTGGTTTCACATCATGAGCATAAAAGTAGACATAATAAATAAAATGATTCACAATACCCCGAATTTGGCATGGGTATGAATAATTTGGGGCATAACTGTATGGTCACAAAAACAGGTTTTCATAACCGTTGCATAAAAGCTTCCATTATCAAAACAAAGGTTTTAAAGTGTATGCTTTGTAAGTTTCAAATCGTAAAGTGACATGTTTGTGTGTTGTAGTTGTTAAAGGTAGTGTACATGATTGGTCATTGCTGCAATTTTCAGAAATGGGCGGATTTGGGGGTTAGTATTTTATAGGAAATATCACTGATGACCTGTTCAAAGTTTTGCGTTCTTGGATGGCGAAAAAAAAAGAAGAGAAAAACGGCATTCGTTTTCAACCGTCGGACAGCAGTTACCTGGATTTGTAAAATAAGCCCAATTTTTGTAAACGGGATTGTTTTCAATTGGTCACATGGCTACGCGAGCCGACTGGTTACAACCCTTCGCTTCGGTACACTACGCGACACACACTTGTACTATAATTGCAACCTTGCACCTGTTTTCGGATCGTTAACCTTTTTTTTAGATGCAACGCGGACTAACTACATTCGGTCAATAAAGGCAGTATTTTTAAAAATCCGTTATTTTTTTCCACGATTCTTATGCGGAACAACTTTTCTTGAAAACGACATCACACCAGGCGCCATCATTTCACAGAATGATTGACATTACTATTAACTTACAGTCTAGTGAGGTATTTCGTAATTCATTAAAAAGAAATTTGGAGGATTACTAATCGTGTACACTACATTTAAAGTAGTCTCTCCCTGAGCAAGAGACTTTATTCAGATTTCTTCTCTTTAGCTAGGAGTAAAATAATTACCTGTGGGGCTTTATCAGCCCAGTACGATTAACGCAGGGGGATGCAAATAAAGGTAATATATAACATTTGCAAACATTAAGAAACAAAACTACTCAATTATTATGAATTACCTTACTTGACTCGAGCATACTTAAAATCATGGCACCTGGTGAGCTGTCATTTTCATGAAAAGTGGAATTTTTTTACGAATTTCCATAGATGGTCGGCCGACCATCGCGGGCAAAAAAAACTGTTCCCCGACCTGATAATTCCCTGACGTCTATAAATTGTGCCGTTTTGTCTGTAGGGTCAAGAACCAGACTACAAGAACATTTTGTTCGCTTTGTTTTTCCCAGCATCTGTGCACACAAAACTTTAAACAGGTCAGCGTTGCAGTATTTGCTATAAATTACTAGCCCCCAAATCCACTCATTTCTGAAAATTACAGCAAAATCAAATGTTGTATACTACCTTTAAGTGAGTTAAAGGGTGCGTTCCATTCAAGCAAATTTTGCCAACTACGCGAACAATTTTCCATTGGATGTGCAAAACATTGAATGTGCAAAAATTAGCGAACGTTGCCGAACGTTTGCATTGTTCGTGTGAGTGGAACACACCCAAGGTCTCAGGAATGATTTATGGGCTGGATGAATAGGGGTAATAACAACAATCTGAGCACATTTGATAAAATGTACACAATATGTCCACACAACATAATGCGCACAGCCTCCAACCCCCCCCCCCCCCCCCCCATGTATGCTCTCAATAGGTCAACACCATCTATTCCTTCTTTTGAATGGAGACAATTCGTAATATTTTCAAGAAATATAAATGTATAGCATATTTATTTTTTCAATCATGAAAAGCACTTGCTGTGTACATGTACATGTATGTATATTCTATTTATTCCCCAAAATGCCAAAGTTTTTGTATATATTGTGCTGCGGAACATCGTTTGTACGCAATCTATCAGCTGATGATTTTTGTGCACTTGTGTGCAGTTAGTACATTTGTAAAGTTATAAATCTATTTCTTACTGATCTTTTTTGTTTAGTGTGAATGTGTATGTAGGTAAACTTAAACAAAAAAACGATTCTGTTATTTGTATTTTTAAATGCTGTCAGTGGTATGTGGCATTTGCAAACTAAGATGTCAGTCTTTTAACGTGTTGAGTAAATTACGGTGTCATGCAAATATCTGACTCCCAGGAATATCCGACTTTTTACCCACGATGCACAATTGTGCTTTTATAATAAACACTATGTCATAGCCTTTATCCCAACCAGGTGCGGCGGAACCATTTTGAAAGTGGTGGGCCATAGCAGTGCCACCTGCTGCCGTTTTGTTTTTCTTGTGCAGAACTGCAAAAGTGGGTGGGGGGGGGGGATTTCCCGACCCAGCCCCCTGTCTATGATCCCAATTCTAACCCTACATTAAATGTACAGGGTGTCTCACAAAAAAGGAAACCCACCTTTTCAGGTAAATTACTAAGCATGCACAGATTTTCAGGGAGTCGGATATTTGCACGACACCGGTACTATTGATGGGCTAGCTGCATTTCCGTATTTTAGAGTTCCAAGGTTATATGGTGCTATACCAATGTACTATTATTAATGGACAAATGTTAAGACAAAAATGTAATGATCTTTATTGTTTTATATATTTTGAAATGACTAATTCGGTTTGAATCTTGCTGTGCTAGTATGAGGTCTTTGCAGTATATGTGTATTCTTAATGAAATGTATTTGCATCCTACTGAAAAAAGCATACATGTATGTGTAAAGTCAAATAAAACTGGTACTAATACCGACGAACAAATCACAGACTCTTTGTCATTTATGATTGTTGGATTAAGTTTATTTACATATCGTTTTCATCGATAGAGTTGGGGTTTGGTTTTGTATGCATTTTTAAACACAAACTACAAGAACACAAGCCATTTTTGATGAGCAAATATTCATGACATGACAAGACAGTACGGGACAAAACAGTCCCTTCGGAACATTTTTGCTTTTACGGATGTAGTGATCAGCACTTGTACTCGGTGGTTTCTGAAAGAAAATGTTCACTTAAACATTCCTGAGAAGTTCCAACATGTCTTGTTTTGTGTTCAGTTTGGAAAAAATAATTGAGACCTGGGAAGTATACTGTACTCAATAAGCCATATTGGAATTGAAAATACGACTACAGAGGGTTAGGCACTTCAGTTGCCGTGAAGATGGTGCAGTTAACGCAGCAGTAAAGGGTGTTAACTGCACTCTCTTCACATCTGACACAGGAATTTGTGGAAGAAATTGAAAAAGCGAGAACCTTCCATGGTAACAAATGTCCATTTCCCTTTCTATACAGTGTGTGATTGATGAACAATTTTAACCATTTGAAATGCCATCACATCTGCAAGCGTCTGTAAACAAATAGAATTACTATACCTCATACATATTCATGAGCGAGAGCTGAATTCCAACCGGTCAATTCTCCATTTAATAGCTAACTTCCCGTGCCAGGGGTGAGATTTGTCAAGATTTTTTCCCTGCTTTTAGGATTTTTTTTGTCGGGATTTCAGAATTCTTAAAGAATCTCTTTTGAAATCTGGAATTCCTGAGGTGTCCTAAAGGTGTTTTTACCCTGTAAAAGTGGATATAGACCAATAAAAATGGATATAGGCAAATACAAACTACATGTATACATGTATGTTGATATGGGGTCCTCGTGGATTTTTCATGGATTTTAAATTTTTGGGCAATCTCACACCTGCCGTGCGTACACAAGGATGTCGTGCATGGGGCAACAGTGCGTGCACAGTAGACTGAAGGCCGGTTCATACCCGGCGCGAAAGCGAACGTAAATTTGTGATGTCAGGGCAAGTTTTCGCGGTGCGAATTCGCAAAAGTAGAACACATTTCAACTTGTGCGAATCTTCGCCGCGAATGTTTAATGACGTCAAATTTGCCTCACATTCGTATGAACTGCCCACATGGATAACATGTGTGTTAGTCTACTGTACAAGTGTATAAGGGCCAAGCTGACAAACTAGCAAGTTCTCTAGGTTTCACATCAGGAAATAGTTTGTAAACCAATACCCCGGGGAGCTACTCTCGACTATCTACCCTCAAACCATGTTATATTTGTATGGTGTCGCCCGAAAAATCATTGCTCTAAATAATCGCATATTTAGCCATTGTTGAGATCAAGAATGTTATGTTCTTTAACCCTACTGTCCTAGGTATTCATTTGGGGTAAAGTACACTATACTACAAAATACTACACAATTTCTCATATCCATGCAGTAAGAGTACTGCATATACTACAGTTTAGCACAAGTATTATTTTGTAGTATTAGATGAGGTTAGGGTTAAAACCCTAACCCTGCTGCCAGGGCTGTAGTCGAGTCCATCACAAGTCCCTGCAAGCCCACCACAAACCCTCCAGTCCTAATTCCAATCACAAGCTATTCAAATGAGCTTTGACAAAGGCATTCCTTTGTCATTGTTCATCCAGTTACTTGTGACCGGCTTTATGAAAGGACTTGTGACTGGACTTGTGGAAGGACTTGCAGGGACTCGACTACAGCCCTGCGCTGCGCATCCAACAAGATATGGCAAAATACCCACAGCAGGGTTTTAGGGTTAATGCATGAAAATTATTACAAATGCAGGTTGGGTAGTCAGGTTGGTGTAGTGGTGCTATTCTCGCCTGCCACATCTGGTGACCCCGGTTCGATTCCCGTCCAGGTGCACTATGTGGATTGGGTTTTCAGTCCCTACCAAATTGTGTGGGTTTTTCCCAAAAATAATTGTTCCATTCCCAAAACTGAAATTTCCTTTTGCAATTTTCTTTCAATTCAGACTGGGCCCCGAGGGAGAACAGTTCTCTGCAGTGGTGAGATTCGAGGGAAAAAATGAATCATTTAAAGGCATTTGAGTTGTATGGCATTGCTGAAAACGTATACAGAAAACTGCATTTTCTACCAAAAGATACTGTTCACAATTGCAAAATAAATAGGGTCATTTGAATTACATGTAGAAGACTGTTTCAGGTTCCAGAGGTCATTTTGGATTAACCCCTTGAACCCGTTAATACCGGGTATTTCATGGGGGCGCCAGGCCGGGTTATGCAGCCAAGTGAAACGGAAACAAGAGGTTTGTGCAGCCAAGCATAACGTATACAATACCCCAATAATGGATTGAAAATGCGGAAATTGGCATGTATAGACGTCAACCGGCCAGGTGGCAATTTTCAATCTGCACATATTCGTGTCAACCGTATGCAAGGGGGTAAAAAAAAAACAATTTAAGGATACAAATCTTCCTGAAATCTGGAAGACATCTTTTCACCAAAAAATCCTGAAATCAGGATTCAGGAAAAATCTGGAGGAATCTTACCCCTGGTTCTGATAAGGCTACCCGGGATAAAGAAATATGCAAACAGCAGCTGTAATAGAAATGCACGTAATTTCAAGTTTGCGAAATGTTTATGCATAAACATGGATGCGCCCAGCAGGCTTCGTTCCATACAGCGAGTTGGCCTTCTAGTATAACATAGATCTATACATGTATGTGGCACCAGCAAGCGAAATCAGATATAAGTTGGAAATTAAAAAATTGATTACTGTTATAACAATTACTGTTATACGATATTTTGGTTTTCGAATAGAGCCGTAAATTCAGCATTGAGAATGGGAAATAATATGTAGTTTTTTAACGATTTGTTTTTAGAAGTACGCCAGATTGTACACATTTAAAGGTAGTATCGGTATACATCATTTGCAAACATAACAAAAACAAACTACGGAATTATTATGAAATACCACGCTAGACTGAAAGTAAATAGCAATCTCAAGCATCATGTGAAATCATGGCACCTGGTGAGCTGTCGTTCACAAGAAAAGTGGAAATTTGTATCGTTGGCCGACAATCGTTGGAAATAGTCTAGTTCCCCCGACCTGATCATTCCCTGACCCTATCAATTGTTACATTTTGTCTAAAGTATGGTCAGGGAACCAGACTACTGGAACATGTTTTTTTTGTTTCTCTCTGCACACAAAACTTTAAACAGGTCAGTGTTACGGTATTTGCTAGCACGCTATAAAATACTAACCGCCAAATTCATTTATTTCTGAAAATTACAGCAAAAGCAAATCATGTATACCGGTACTACCTTTAACCCTAACCTCACATAAAGCTACAAAATACTACTTGCAGTAAACTGTAGTATGCAGTACTCTCACCTATTTGTGTACAATGCTTGTAGTAAGTTTTTAGTATTTGATACTTCACCCTAAATAAAGTGCGTAGTAATATGTAGTACTACTGTTTGTTGCTGGGGTTGGAGGCAAAATGTCTGTTTTCATCTAAGGCGGAAACAAAGCATGAACTACTGGTTTTCAGAGATGATACAATTTTTTATCTTAGCCGTCCAATTCATTGACACAAATATAATTTACCCAGTAACTTAACTGTATTACAAAGAAGTAGTACTCTGTAGTTGCAAGTATCTTGACTGCTGTCATGATACACTCAATCATCAAAGACAGAGAGACTCAGTGCTACAGAATACTAAGTAGTATTTCATAGTACACAGGTCTTCACCCCAAATGAATGCCTAGGACGTTAGGGTTAATGGTCTCAACACAAAAGCAAACCGGGTATTTTGAATTACACACAGTATTTTGACAAAAACAGGAATCATGATTTGTTGACGATTTTCATAAGAATTGCAATTACTCAATATATGTCTGATTTCCCTTGCGGACGCCAAATATTCACAACAGTACAGTGTCGTTTGAAACAAAAATCCATAACATTTGAGACATTACAGACCACATGCTTTCACAGACACATACTATACAGGTCATATTTACAAACTGCAAACGTAAAAAAAAATAACTGAAGTATGTACGAAAACAATGCAGCAATTTATCCAAATTTTAGCAAACTACAAATCAATATAAAAAAAACGGTCTATCTGCATAGCAAATCATTCAGTTTAACCCTCCTGTTCTCAGGGCCAAAATCGACCCAGCTGCTGTACAGATCAAAACCTATCAAATTTCAGATTGAAACACACACAAACTGTCAGAGTTGGTGTTTAGAGATTTTGATAGGCTGTGATAGTTATAAGTATAGGAGGGCTAATAAAGCAAAACTCTTTCTTAGATTTGTTTAAGACCAATACAAATATGTATGTACATGTACATATGTAAATATAAGTCACTTTTGGCTCTGCACCGACAAAGAGAATTTTCACAAACACTTGGCATGATTGCGTCCAACACGAATCATACCTTATGACACAGATAAGACTCAACCCCCTGATAATTTGCAACCCCCCCTGCCACCCCCCCCCCCCCCCCCCCCGGAAAAAAAACTGCTCGTTAGTCGTAGGCTTGTCATCTTGTGATTGGCTAGAGAGATTCTGTGTACTTGGCTATGGGAGCTGCAAAACTGGTTCTCAGACTTTTTTCCTTAAAAAAAAAATCCCCCAAACTACCAATTAGAAAAAGAGCAATCTTTTAAGTTTACTCTAAACCCTTTTTAACAGAAAATTTGTCCAAAAAAGAAAGAAAAACAAAAAGAATAATCTGTTTGAAAATTGAACTCGGTGCACGTGATCCAAAATCACATGCCTTAACCACTATTAAAAGCCATCCGAGCAGCTCAAACAAATCGGCACTTACACTACACACTATTATATACACGAGCAAATATTAGCCAATCACAAGATGGCAACAAGTCTAGGACTACTGGCCAGTCCCCCCCC
Source organism: Hippasteria phrygiana (assembly GCA_037893225.1). Classification (NCBI taxonomy): domain Eukaryota; kingdom Metazoa; phylum Echinodermata; class Asteroidea; order Valvatida; family Goniasteridae; genus Hippasteria; species Hippasteria phrygiana. Next base: position 696,348 of record JAZGUH010000502.1, read on the forward strand.
CCAAAAAAAAAAAATCTTGTCCGAGTTTTTCTACAGCAATAGGGATTTACTCTTTCTGACGTAGCATTAACATCGCTGCCAACTCATCAAAGGTAATTGTGAAGTTAAAAATAAGATTAAAAAATACCAGAAACAAAGACTGGCTTGAAGGCCCTCAAAGTGGATGAGTCGCCTCCCATACTGAGGTAAACTACACACATTTTGCATCATGTTGATGATGTCCGTTTTGCTGATGTAATGCCAATGTCAACAAAGAAATCGCTTCCCCAACTCCCACCCCTACTAAAAAACCTCCCTTCATTTTGGACTATGCTCCCCCTGTATAAAGTGTATTGTAAACTCATACTTGTCCCTGAAAACTGCACCACACTGATTGCACTCGAAAGCACTCCGCCGGCCGTGGCAGCCCATATGCAAAATGTACATGACGCTGTCACTGAAGATGACATCACAGTGTTCGCAAGTGTAGCTGGTGGTCTGCGTCTGGCCGGTGTCCAGGTCCAGGCGAGTGAACGAATCCCTCTTGACAGGGACACTGGACTTTGTCTCTTCCTCAGCCCCTGAGCTACTGCCAGGTTGAGGTGCTGCATCGGCAGCCTGCATTTCGTGCGACGTGCGAGTTATCTGGTGTTCATCACTGCATGTGGATGCTGAAGCCTGCATTCTCTGCTCCCACGGAATGCTGCTTGCTGACGAGGTCCCTTGCACCAGTAGATGTCGGATTAACGAGTGCGTGTTAAAGTTTGCTTTACTGGTGCTGGTTTCAGACTGTCTGGCACTAGTGCTGCTGACGCTTGGGTGCTTGTACCCAGCAAGAGTTTTGATATCTGGCTTGATGTCTGGCTGCTCTGCCAGAGGCACTGTTTGCTGATCTCGGCTCAACGAGGGGCCGGCCCTATGTGAGCTGCTGGATTCCGTGGAGTGGTTGGAGCTGACGTCATCGTTGAGGGTGGTTGGTGGGCTGTGGCGGCTCTCGTCAGAGACAAGTCTGACGCGCTTCCTGCTGGGGTTCGGGTGGTCTGGCTGATGCGGGTGGCTGGACTGAGCCCAGCGGAAGGATCTGACCTGACGGGCAGGGGGTCGGTCCTCTACGTGCACGTGGGTTGTCATGACAGGCTGGCTGTCCATCACAGAGGTTGGGATGGTGGAGCTTGTGATACTCTGGCAAGTTGATGTTGGCAGCTCAACATGAGTTGTCAGATACTGACGCAGGATATCCTGTTGGCCGTGACTAAATGAGAAATTGGAGGAGCCAACAACACCTGCTACAGTTGCAGTGGGGACAACCCCAACGCCGCTGCTGACTCTACTTCCGCTCGGTCGTAAGGCTTCTGACAGCCTGTTCATTCCTGTGGCTGAAGGCCCTGGCTCATTAACCCGTTGCAGTAGATCCCTCACTGAGTTCCCGCTGACCTGCCCCAGACCTGCTCCAATTGGGTGTATCCCGTGGCTGCCGCTGATTCTATCGTCGGTGTTTGTGGGCCAGTTTGTCCACGGAGGGTGTCTCTGTTGATCAGGAAGGGCATCGTCCGTTCTCTTGGCCCGCTTCCACGCAGAGAAGCCAGACTCATCTGGCTGCTTGTTTGGGCCTTGCCTGGAGAGATAGTTTGGACTTGTGAACCAATTGCTGTAGTCACTGAACCTTAGCTGTGGCCTGCGGCGGAAGCCGGGTTGCACTGGGGCAGTAATTTGAGGTCGGTGGCTATTAGGAGGCACTTGCTGGAGGGGCTGCTGGTGCTGCAGATCCCTATCATCTTGATCAGTGTTTTGCTGGGCAGTTGTCTGGTCCCCGGTATTTGGTTCTTGAATCTGCTCGGCAATGTTTCTCAGCATGGAACTGATCAGACCACTTGAGCCTTCAGGGGGTGTCTCCTCTCGCATGGGAGCTCTGGGTCTCGGAGGAATGACCTGGTGAAAAACTAGGACAGGTTGGCCGCTCTTTTTGCCCTTCCTGGATTTTGAGTTGTCATTGTCATTGCCTGCCTGTGGGCTCTCACTTCCATTTGATTCCTCTAGCGGAGCTGTTGGACTAGGCTCCTCCTGTCGTGGAGTTGGAGTTGGCAATTTGGATCCCAGACTCGAAATTCTCTTTCGCTTGGCCTTCGGGCGAAGCAGTGTCTCCAGACGCTTCCCCTCCATGTTCACAAAGTTGACAGGTTTCCCTGTGAACTGCTTGGGGGAGTTGCGAGGCCGCAACCGTCTTGAAGCTGGGCTTGTGCTCATCCTACCAGGACTGATCCTACTTGTCCCCGGGCTGACAATGGGTCTTGTGTCCATCGGCTCCTGTTTGACAGTCACCGGAACAAAATCAGAGGCTGAATCGCACAGCGAGCTAATTTCCTCTCCAGGAGAGTTTCTCACTTTGATTTTAACCACAGGTCTGGGTTGCTTGGCAGCTGCTGGCTCGCACAGTCCTTGATTACAGAGTGATGAAGTAGGATTTTGTGAGTTACCACCTTCATACTCTGCTTTTATTTCTCCATCTCTAAAATCGTGCTCCATGTGCACGTCAGAATCATTTTCAGATTCCCCAGCTTCTCCTGTTTGGTAAGCATGGCTCTTGCGTTGAGTTACATTTTCAACTTCTGGTGATGCATGTCCAGAGCTGCATATTGTGTTCTCCTGTGTAGAAGCATTAACACTCGTAGGAACAGTCCCAGAGTCTGTAAGCATGTGCGTGGTTACATCAATCTGACATTGATCTGACAAGGTATTGACAGTGGAACACAGTGTTTCTGGAGATCGAGTCTTTGCAAATCTTGTTTCAGGTTCCACTTCTGCGTTAAACCGGACGCTCCTCTTTTTTCCTTCACCATCTCCTGGCTGTGACTTCATCAATAAGGCAATAGGGAATTCTTGGGTCTGACAGACATCGTGTTTCTCCACAGCACAAGGATTGCTGATTTCCAAAGGAGGGTTGGTCACAGACCCCAAGCAATGATCTCTGTCGGAAAAGCCGAGTCCTTCACTCTGTCCACCGCTATTGTGAGTTGGATGTAGTATACTCTCTACACTGTATTCCTGGACCCTGTGATGGTTTCTGTCAGTCTCAGACTTAACCTCTTGTCCATCCTCCGAGTCACAATCACCCCTTGGGTTTACATCAGTATGCTCAAAAGGCTTTGCTTCACCATGATCGTGTACTCTGGCATATGAGCTGTCACTTGTTGAACACGGATGTTGTTTTTCCTGGTCAGTTTCATTGACTGTCCACCTCTCCACGACTACACTGTTTTTTGTACCTTCAGCATCATTTCTCGCCTCACTGACAGTCATAACATTGTCTTGCAAATGGTTTCCTTGTTCCTCTTGGCACTGAAGCAGAGCTGACTGCTTTGTTTCATCCAGCACAAGCTCTCCATCATCAATGAATGACCTCACAGTGTGGCTGTCAGTGTGGCTGTCAGTGTGGCTGTCAGTGTGGCTGTCAATGTGGCTGTCAATGTGGCTGTCAATGTGGCTGTCAATGTGGCTGTCAGTGTGGCTGTCAATGTGGCTGTCAGTGTGGCTGTCAATGTGGCTGTCAATGTGGCTGTCAATGTGGCCGCCATCATCAGCTGCTAATGAAGAACGTTCTTCTGGCTGATGGTTAAGTGTGGATTCTCCAACTGAATCATCATCACATGCGTCATCCTTTGCGTTGTGGCCTTCCATTACAGATGAAAGGCTATACATGAATTTGTGGTTAGGAATTCTGTGGTGTCAAACCTCCACCCAAAATGGCTTTTTTGATGTTGGGCGCTGTTCCCTGTGGCATGATGACAGTATGATCTAAATGTTGGGCTTTCGAAGCCGGAGCATTTAATCTTGCTTCATTTTGCAAATATCTGGCAGGAATCTGAGAAAAACAAATACAACAAGAAAAGAATGAACTGAGGTTTTGGCAAATATGCAGTTTCAGACAGGTCAAAGGTCATAAGGGAATTCTCGGGGTCGGCATGACATCACATCATCCCCTTCGTCCTATTAATTACATGGAGCCTGATGTGTTTGTTTTCCCCTCCGCGCTGCAAAGCAACCCATTGATCTCTGTACACAGTTCGGAAAGATTATACTTTTACCCGTTGCGTACGGTTGACACAAATACGTGCAGATTGAAAATTGTCACCAGGCCGGTTGACTTCTATTTGTGTCAATCTCTGCACTTTCAATCCATTATTGGGGTATTGTGTACGTTATGCTTGGCTGCACAAGCCTCTTGTTTCCGTTTTGCTTGGCTGCATAACCCGACCTGGTGCCCCGGCGCCACCCATCTAAAACCCGGGGTCAAGGGGTTAATAACCCCCACCAAAATTTGTCAAGAACAGCAAAATATTGAAAAATAATCAACCCTCCTTGATAAAAACTGTCTAAACATGTGGCACAAGCTGTTATTTCAAGATTTACGTCAGCAAAATCTGGAAAAAATGAGGCAGAAATCAACATGTATGTGAACACTGAGTGACTATACATGTACATGGTGCCAAGAACATCTATCACAGAAAACACAAACTTTCTTCCCCTATATTGCACTAAAAATTCCCAACTAAATTCTCAAAATTAAAGGTTGTGCCAAGTGTTTAATTCTGAACACAAATGGATATTTATTTTCCAAGATTTGCTGTTCCTTACCCATTTTGGCGGGGGGGTATTGAAGTAAAATCTTTCCTGCAAGATAAATTAGCAAATTTGGGTAACTGGCATCCAATGTTTATTCTTAAAAACCTTTAAAAAGTGCCAGCAGAAATTACAGAACAATGCGGGGGGTGGGGGAGGGGCAATGCAGGGGGAGGGGTGGGGAAACAATTAAGGTGGGGGAAAACAATAAACCTTTTCTACATTCTAAATGCATTGTGGGTATGGAGGCCAAACAAACCATGTCATTTATACACAAGTCTATCTATGGCACTGTGAACCAGTCCAAATATTAATTTATTTTATGCTAAATATCTGTCATGAGTTGAGAGATCTATACTCTTTTCACATATCTTTGCATTGAACATAATGAAAATAATAACCAGAAAAATCTATTTTAAATGGCAATAAAAACAAAGGAAATAATTTGGGAATCCCTCTCAGGGTACCAGTTACTGATGAATGCAACACTCTGGTATTAGAATAGTTAATAATGTCACAAATTAGCCAATCATGAAGAGGGTTTTTGCAATCATGACAACCAACATGTGACCATTGCGACCATGGAGGAAGGAATGATGCGACCAATCACTGCGTTCTAATGTGCTTGCTCTTCTAAGACTAAGTAATGCCAGTATTAAGGGCTTATGCTGTTCCCATGCTTTGAGAATGTCAAAAAGGTTTATTAATTATTGACTGTCATCAAAATCACTGCATAAACACAGACTTTAAAGGGGGAAGGGGGGGGGGGGGGGGGGTCCAAGGGGCGTAGCTATGCACCACTGCACTGCTCATCAACATGTGCAATACACTTGATGCATCAATACGCGTGGGTGCAACTGCATACATCCTGCATGTTCAGGATATAGGGCCTAAATGTACACGTACATGATGTAACTTGTATCATGGAGGAAGCTTGTATTAGCTGTTGGGTTTTTGTATTAACAAAATTTCTCTCAAAACCCAATACATTACAAACAATCCCATTTCATTGATCTTATCATACTATATACAAATCTATTACTTTTGTAGAATCAAAACCTAGAATAACATTGGAGAAATCACACCAGAAGAGAAAGAAAATTACCAGTTTCCGCCTGTTTTAGCGATGGTAAATGCTTCAGTTTTTCGAGTTTGACGCCATGTTTGCCAATCAATCTCTCGTTAGGCCGGGTACCAGTTATTTCATTATCCCCCTTCCTTTCTGCATGATTGAAGATCGGATACCAGTGAACGAAATTTTGCCCAGATTTTAGTCTGGTTCTTTAGATTTCGTTGTGCACTCAATAGGCTGAACTGGGATTCATACTCTATGGAAAGTAACAAAGGTCACTTGCGGTCACTCATTCATGACATCGATTGCGCGATCGTGTGTGAAGCTAGAGTTTGAACAGCTGATGATCTGTCTGTGCTTAGGAAAAATAAAAGCAAGATGCCAAAGAAAAGTACCGTAGTTGTTACTGGTAAGATAGAATGTTTTAGGATTTGTCTGTCATACTTTGCTAATGCTATATTATTGGTGGGGTGGTTGAGGTTGAGGTTGTCTGCGAAAGTTTTAAACTCGTCAAACAATCCACAAGGGAAACTGACTAAAGTCATTGAAAGTTAACGTATACCGGTACCGTACCCCTATCTTTTAATAGTTTTATAGGGTGTCCGGCACTTTTTGCATTTTTAAAGATTTTACAGACGAGTTTAGCATCATTTGAAAGCTTATCACCCGAGGATTCCAACGGTGTAAAACTTATTTTCATAGCTTCTTCCGTTAATGAGTTACGGCAAATTTAATGACTTTTTTTAGGGGGTCATTTTCTGTCAGTGTCACCGTTTTTCACTTTCAATAACAATTGTTTTAAAAGCAATTATGACTATATCTTAAAAGAATTAATGGAACACATTTAGAATCAGCAGAAAGAGCATGAACTACCAAATACAGCAGTTTTTGAATCAGCCTCAGTCATACCTATTTCATTAGTGTAGTTATGGGCTTTACAAATTCCAACAATTGTTTTGAAGTGTTACAACAAAATTTGAACTTATGTTGTAATTTTCTGCATTATAATTAAAGGTTGAATTACTCATAACTCTAGCTGAAACAATGTTACTTGATGTACATTGTATCACCAGGTGCCATGTCCCAGCAAAAAAGTTAAAACCCTTTTTAATCTAAACACATTTTTCCATCAAATTTGCAGTCAATTGTTTATGAACTACAGTAGCAGTCACGCATTGGGATAACACATAAAGCGCACGGCCCGCAAACATGGCAAAACACATTTTCCCCCCCACCATCAATTTTGAACAAGTTCAAAAACATCCTTTGCGGTGCAAATGCGACATGGAAATTCCACAAAATTCTGGTTGCATTGGATTTGGAAAGGTTCAAACTTCCCCAAAATCACTCTTACCAGCTTGCTCAATCCCTTTTTTGTCTAGTTTTCTCAAAAAAAGTTCGAGATTTTGAAAAAAATTTCACTTTTTTCTTTGCAACATTGCAGTAAAAGTCAAATTTCGTTCCTTAAATATCCACCAAAGTCATCAAGTTTGACACCATCAGAAAGCTTGTTTCATGCTACATCTAAATCTCACAAGAAAAAATTACCTAACCCCAAATCTCGCGTTGAAAAAAGAAATACGAGAACACCGATCACGTGCAAAAAAACAAAAATGGCCACGCCCGTGAGAAAGTGCAACCTCTGAAGAAAATAAAATTCATCAGAAATGTTCTTCAAATTGCACATAAGTCTCCAATTAAATTGCATCAATTAAACAACCACGGTTTCCCCTTTATTTTGGTATATCATTCTTCTACTTTCGAGCAGTTTTTGTATGAGAAATCATCAATCGCAAAAGACAAATTTAGTGTGGTGACAGATAGGAAGGCGAAAAAATGGCCGAACGCTGGACTCGCTACTATCATGGGGCTCCTACCAGGGCGATTGTGTAGTGTAGGGCCCCTCTTTAGTTTCGATCAAATTAGAGTTATGGGTATTTTTTCTCATTCCAAAATGACCTTTTCAACTTAAAGCAGACTTCTCTTAATTCTATTGACATCGTTTTTTATAATTTTGAACAGTTTATTGCAGTAGAAAATGCAATATTTTTAGGCGCTTTACGGCAGTTGCCATGCGAATCAACGCGGTTTTGCGTGTTTACTGTGCGTCGCAGTGATCGCCATCTTTATTTTCGCGTTGCGTTTTGTCGTCCTCATCGCCGCTTTACCCCAAAATTTCCCTCAACAACTAAAACCCTAGCCTTTGGTTTGTAATGTCGCTAACTGGTTTGGCAATTCCAATAACCTAAAAGTGGATTTTTGTTTCCTTATAGGGAACAGGGCCCTACACTACACAATCGCCCCTACCGGAACCCCATAGAAAGAAGCCTATTTTTCCTATAGGCTGTACAGCAAGAATAAGAAAGTCATTTCCATGCATGCACTCGCGTATCTACCGTGCGCACGAAAACCGCTGCACAGTTTTCCCCAAAAATCCGTAATATCATCATTTACATCCTCACCTTGTGTAGTCCGAGTAACATGAGTAAACTTGGACCCTATCTAGAGCCAATGATTTTCCGTTTCAGAAAAGTAAATTTTCCGTTTTGACAAATCTTCATTTCCGTTTCGCCCATTAGAATAGTGTACAAAAATCTGTTTCATTTCCATTTGACATTATTTCATACATGTAAATGAATGCACAATGAAAGAGGCCAATTCCGTTAATTCCGTTTGGTTTCCACTAAAACGGAAAATCATTGGCCCTACCTATCGCCTTTTTTAACATTTGGACATGATCTGGCGATAGTAGGGTCCAAGTACGTGTACGGCGATTTTCTATTAATTAATTTAATACGTCTAAAATCCCAACAAAAACATCAGAATTCACTCTTACAACGGCCACCAAAATACTAGATATGCCACCATCTGAACAAGTGGAGTTCCATGATCAGATGGAGGTACCAAGATTTACTTACCATCCAAATAGAAAGTGAAATTTACCGTTTAATTCCCAGAGACACCCGCAAAACATGTCTTTTCGCTGTCTTGGGAGTTCAAATCGTGACCCCTCGACCTTGCATGAAGAATTACAACCTGAGGAAACGCAAATAAGTCAACGACCAATTGATGGACTCGAAGGAAAATATGCATTATACCTGAATTACATACGTTCCAAACTTCGAACTGAGTTGGAATCTCCACAAAATCTTGACCGTTGACTCACGAAACAGTCGCCGGCATAAACAGATTGTCGCGCGGTGCCTGCAGGCGCTGCGCATCAGGGTGACGTCATGCAAGGTCTGAAGGTCGAGGGGTCACGATTTTAACTCCAAGACAGCGAAAAGACATGTTCTGCGGGTGTCTTCGGAAATAGAACGGTAAATTTCATTTGGATGGTAAGTAAACCTTAGTACCTCCATCTGATCATGGAACTCCACTTGTTCCGAAGGTGGCGTATCTAGTATTTTGGTGGCCGTTGTAAGGGTGAATTCTGATGTTTTTGTTGGGATTTTAGACATATTTAATTAATGAATAGAAAATCGCCGTACACGTACTTCACTGTACTTGGACCCTACTATCGCCAGATCATGTCAAAATGTTTAAAAAGGCGTTAAAGGGTCCAAGTTACTCGGACTAACCTTGTGTGCACCAAGCAAAAGATCGCCGGAAGCGGTTCCAATTTGCGAAAAAAAATGACACAAATCTCCGATCCGACAGACACACACACGATGCGACTGTTGCCGGGTGGGTCATGTGCGGGGGTTACCAGACAAGCTCATGATTATTCATGTTAAAATTTGAAGTACGGCGCGCATGGCATGCACTCTGTCGTGTCCGTTACCGTCCGCATTGCGCGCATCGATCACTACGTACACGTACATACATATGTACCCAGTACATGGAGTTCCATGATTGAGATGGAGGTACTGAGGTTCATTTACCATCCGGATAAAAAGTGAAATTTACCGTTAAATTAACAGAGACACCCGTAAGACATGTCTTTTCGCTGTCGTGGAGTTCAAATCGTTACCCCTCAACCTAATGACGTCACCCCTGCGCAGGCGCATGCGCAACAAGCCGTATGCCGACGACTGTTTTATGAATGGTACAATGAACGTAAAACGGTCGCCGGCATACGGCTTGTCATGCATGCGTGTGTGCGCCCGTGCAGCGGTGACGTCATAAGGTCGAGGGGGCACGATTTGAACTCCATGACAGCGAAAAGACATGTCTTACATTGTCTTACGGGTGTCTCTGTGAATTTAACGCTAAATTGAACCTCAGTACCTCCATCTAATCATGGAACTCCACTTGTACTGTGGGTGGCGTATCTGGTATTTTGGAGGCTGTTTTAAGGGTGAAATTTGTTTGGACCCTACTATCGCCAGATCATGTCCAAATGTTTAAAAAGGCGATAGAGGGTCCAAGTTACTCGGACTAGAGGTTGGAATGAGATCATTGAACATGATTTAATAATATTATTAGGCCTATTAACAAAGTGTTTATTTTGCCGTGAACCGGTCTTGCCTTTTTACCGCTATTCAGCCATGAAATCTGCTGAGCATGTGCAGTCAGTCATTTCTTTGCGAGCTCAACTTCCTAAGGCCAAGTGAAAAAAACATGTTAAGCGTCTGGGTTTTTTTTTTAGAAGGAAGGAGGCGGGGCTTTTTATTTTAAATTTTCAAGATGGCTGCCATTCTTTTATAAATGTCCGACAACCGTAGGTTTTTCAACTGTTCTAAGTTTGTGTATGGTACATTTTAACATAATTAATCCTGTTAAATTTTGACAAGTTGGTCACTTTATCAATATCATGTTTATCGTGTTGATTCTGATATAAATCTGTCCTGTTATTTATAACTTTTTGCCATTTGACTTGGATGGCATTGAGGCACAAATGTGCCTGGAGGTAAACACATTACAATTGCATGGAAACGTAGGCCTACATGTAAATGTATATTTCAAAATGTAGACAAAAGAAAACATTTCTGAATTCATCCCGAAATAACACTGACTTATCATGTTATTGGAGCAAGGGTGAACTGAGGAAGAAACGTGAATTGGCTATTTCTGGCCTCATTGTTGGCGGTACTCATTCTGGTGTTTAAATTGTGGCTTTTTAAAAGTTGTATTTAGAGAAAACCAGTATTCGGAAAAAAATATTTATATATAACTTAAATGTACAAAGGTACATGTATCCTAGTACATGTATGCAAACATAAAAAACAAAACTACTGAATTATTACGAAATACCGTACTACACTGTATGTAAATAGCAGTTTCAAGCATCCTGTTTTCCAATGATTGTCGACAGTCATTGGAAATAGTCTAGTTCCCCGACTTGATAATTCCCTCACTCTATAAATTGCTCCGATTTGTCTGCAGTAGGGTCAGGGAACCAGACTGGAACATAATTTTTTTTCTCTCCCTTTTCCCAGCATCTATGCACAACAAAACTTTAAACAGGTCAGTTTTTACAGTCTTTGCTAGCACGCTATAAAATAGTAACCCCACATCCATTTATTTATAGCAAGAGCAAATATTGTATACTATCTATACTTAATTTCGTGTTTATGTTGATGTTTAAGGTTTTGGTCCCTTCTGGGAGCACAAGGTGAATGCAAGCTGGTCGGCAGTGCAGGAGTTACAACGGCTCGGGCTTGAAGATGAGGATGTAGAACTTGTCACCTTGGAGATTGCCGTGGAGTATGAGGCGGCCAAGAAAACGGTGCCCCAGCTATGGAAGGACTACGATCCTTGTGTTGGTTTGCTTGACATGTCACTCTTCCTGGAAAGATTTTACTTTAATACCCCCCCCCCCCCCCCCCCCATCAAAAAGGTTCACAAATCAAATGATCTCAGAAAATAACCAACTCTTTTTGAAAACAAGTGTTTAAACACATGGCACAACCTGTTAGTTCAAGATTTATGTTCGTAAAATCTGAGAAAAAAATGAGTCAGAAATGACATGCAATTTGTACACTATTAACCCCTTGAGTACGGTCATTTACAGGAGGCGCCGGGGTGTCGGGCCGGCCTTTGCAGCCAAGCGAAACGGCCACAATGTGCTTGTGCAGTCAAGCGTAACATACACAATAATCCAACAATGGATTGAAACTGCACAAATAGCGGCTATAGGCGTCATCCGGCCTGGTGCCACTGTTTTTTTGCGCCATTTGGCGTCATCCGTACCCAAGGGGTTAATGAGTGACCATGCACTGTGCACACTGTGGTGACCAAGAACATCAAACAGTTGCACAGAATCTACCCAACTTTGCACAAATTCTCATGACAAAATTCTTGAACTGAGCAGTTGTGCCATGTGTTTACACAATTCTGAACAAGAACTGATGGTTACTTTCTAAAATTGTTTGGTTTATGACCATTTTTGGTAAGGGGTATTAAAGTAAGATCTTAACCTCTTTCTTTTTTTACGTTTGGTTGTTATATTGTATGTTCCATGCACCAGTAGGGAGATCCACAAACCCCGCCCCCTAACAATCAAAGCCACACCTACATTGTTCCCAGTGCACAATATATCCACTTGACCGCTGGACCGAGTCCAGTGATTAGAGCGTCAAACTAGTGAACTACGTCATTAAAAGCTCAGCAGTGAATACTTTGATACGTAGGGTTACAGAGAAATTGTATTTCAAACTTTGGTGAGAAAACCCCTTCATTTGTACATGCTCCAAGGTTTAAAGACAATTATCAGCCTATTTATGGTTGGCACTCAAAACAGCACAAAATTAGGGACAGACATTATAAGCCCGCAGTACGGGGCCCTTGTTTCAAATAACTAGTGCAGTGCCCGTTCAAAATGTGCCTGTTCGAAACGGACAAATTGCTTGGCTTTCGTAAAAAAAAGCCACGGGTGTATGTTTCCACGTGTATCACAGGTTTGGAAGTGAGTTTCTTGGGAAGAGCTGGTTTTGTAACACTGATGCGCATGCGTCTAATTTGCATATTAGATCACGCCCCATATTGCATGCATGGCGGTCTATACCCGTGGCGGTACAGTGCAGTGCCCGTTCAAAATGTGCAGCAGTGCATGGCGGTCTATATACTGCTACGTTTGCGGGTCTAGGCCTCCGGTATTGCTGCTTTTTTGCAGCTATTTTGAGAACCGCTCATCCAAACAACTTCAATCTTGACACTGCACATTCTTGGGTCCTGAGCAATACACCTGCCGATTTTCAACTTCATACAGTGCCCAGTTCTGGAGATAATCAAATTGCGGACAGACACTCATACACGTACACATTCTCATTTTTGCATCCCTGTGGAGACATGGCATTGTTCTCCCCTTTGTTCCTGTACTTAAGCATACCCCCGTAGATTTTGTACACAAAATTCCTTGTGGAGACACCCTAACCCATAGAATTGCCTAGTGGAGACCTATTCAGTCCCTTTGTCTCTATTGTGTTCATGTCTCCATAGGGTAGCGAATATAGGGGTAAGTGTGTAAATACCGGCAATCGCGGACATCCTATTGTCCCTCTTTTGTTTGTACTCTAACTTTTTCGGAAGGCCTCTTATATGTTTTGTACACGATTTTCAATTGTGGACATTCGGTCAATCGTGGACCCTTTGTCTACGCCCGAACTCTTTTGTCCCTGGTCCACGATTGCCGGTATTTACACACTCATACAAGTGTGTAAACGCCTGCAATCGGGGACCTCCTATTGTCCTCCTATTGTTCTTACTGTAACTTTTTGGCAAGGGTCCTCATTGGTTTTGTACATGATTTTCAAACGGGGGACCTTTCTCAATCGGGCACCCTATTGTCCTCTATTGTTAAAGGATCCCTATTGAATGCAAAAACAAACTCACACAAGTGTGTAAACACCGGCAATCGCGGACCTCCCATTGTTCCTCTTTTGTTTATACTCTAACTTTTTCGGAAGGCCTCCCATATGTTTTGTACACAATTTTCAATCGTGAACCTTGACACAATCGTGGACCCTATTGTCCTCTTTGTTAAAGGTCCACGGTTTGAATAGCTATACAAACTCACACAAGTGTGTAAACACCGGCAATCGCGGACCTCCCATTGTTCCTCTTTTGTTTATACTCTAACTTTTTCGGAAGGCCTCCCATTGGTTTTGTACACGATTTTCAATCGTGGGCCTTGACACAATCGCGGACCCTATTGTCCTCTTTGTTAAAGCTCCACGGTCTGAATAGCTATACAAACGCATACACACATACACACGGACAGAGATTCCTGGAATTATAGTAAGATGTTTAGATAAGCGGACAACCATTGATAATTAACACAAGGTTCTACCCCGTTTGTTCCTTGTGTGTTTGTGTATAGCTAGTGGTACACGTAGGTGTTTCGGGCATAGCCAAGGAACTGACATTAGAACAGCAGGCACACAACACAGGTTACGACAAGCCCGATGTCGGGTTCCTCATTCCTCAGTCTAAGGTAAACATATTGACTCTCACCAGGGCCCAATTTCATAAAGCTGTTAAGCACAAACATTTGCTTAGCATGCAAATGCTTCCTTGATAAAAACTAGATTACCAACCAGATGTCCATGTGTGGAATATTGCTTTTGACTGGTATTCAGCTGTTGTTTGCTTAGCATGAAAATGACATGGACTTTTGGCTGGTAACCTGTTTTTACTAAGCAAGACATTTTCATGCTAAGCAAATGTTTGTGCTTAACAGCTCTATAAAATTGGCCCCAGGTCTTAACCCCTTGAACCCGGGCATACCGGGCATTTCATGGGGAGCGCCGGGGCACCAGGCCGGGTTATGCAGCCAAGCGAAACGGAAACAAGAGGCTTGTGCAGCCAAGCATAACGTACACAATACCCCAATAATGGATTGAAAATGCAGAAATTGGCACATAGAGACGTCAACCGGCCAGGTGGCAATTTTCAATCTGCACATATTTGTGTCGACTGTACGCAAGGGGTTAACCCCTTGTGTCCGCCTCTTATTGATGGGCTGCTGGTATGCCAAGAACGGGCTGTGCAGCCAAGCGTTAAATGCAAACAATAGACACCACACTGAATAGAGTGGTCCTCTTCATCGCACTGGAACCCCTCTTTTGTGTGAATGAAAGCTTTGTTTGAAAAATTTGAAAAATTTGAAAAATTTGTTATATACATAGTTGAATTGGTTACATCCTAAACTTGAATTTGGTGTAGGTTTGACCCCTTTGGCATTTTGTGTTCTCGAGATATCTTGACATTTGTATACTCCTATTTTCCCAATTTAACGGAAGTGCGTTTAGAGATACAGGCCTTTAAACACAAAAAAGTGCAAAGAAATCAGATAGAAGTATTTTTTATCAACATTTATTTTTTCATCTTTATTCATCAATATGAATGTTTCTGAAAATATATTCTGAAAATATAGATATAACAGAAGCCAACAGACCAAAAACAAAAAAAATCACTTACATGTACGTAAAGATTTTTTCGCCCGCTTCACATAGAACTGCCCTGTGTGTGTGTTTTCACATAGAGCGACATAATACCCCTTTTTGCAGAGCCGGTCACATACATGTATGCTATAAATACTACCTTTAAACCTTGACGACACGTAGACACCTACGTATGATCAGAAAAAAAAAGTGCAAAAAATCCTAAAAACATTCCCAGCTACATTTGTACGCTATTATCAAATGACATTTAATCGGAAGCAAACGAAATTAATCACATTTATTTAATTTGGCTCCCCTTTTGTCGTTTTTTTCAGTGCTGTATTCGCGACGGTCCTGACTGTATACTCAGCCAAATTAACATGTCGGTAGTCTGCGATGACGTTAACTCGACCAGTTGTCCCACCAAGGCAGTCATGTCTTACAATGCTGGAAAGTATGTGTGTGTCTCGGTGTTTTATTGCGTATGTCGGAGTTTAAATTTCAGGTGAAAATGTACTAGACAGCCCGGGTAGTAGCTCGGAAATTTTACCAGACCGGAAGGTATTTCACAAGACAATAAGAATACACCAATGTGATTTTAACTTTTTGTTCCATTGCTGACTTTTTTGGGGGGAGGCGATTTGGTCCGAGAAATCCTGTCTAAAACGCCCCTGCCTTATAGCTAATTAGAACAATGGGACTTCAATGATAACATTTTTGCTTGTATGAAGAAGAAAACATTCCCTATACCACTGGACGCTTAAAAGGTAGTATACAATATTTGCAAACATCCAAAAACAAAACTACTGAATTATGACGAAATATAATTACCATACTAGACTGTAAGTAAATAGCAGTCTCAAGCATCCTGTGAAATCATGGCACCTGGTGTGCTGTCGTTTTCAAGAGAAGTGGAAATATATATCGTTTTCCCAACAGTTGTCGGCCGACAATCGTTGGAAATAGTCTGGTTCCCCAACCTGATAATTCCCTGATGTCTACAATTTGCTCCTTTTTGTCTAAAGAATGGTCATGGAACCAGAACACTAGAACTTATTTGTTTTCTCTCTACACACTACGGTTTTCCCAGCATCTATGCACACAAAAACCTTAAACAGGTCAGTCTTGCAGTATTTGCTAGCACGCTATAAAATACTAACCCCTAAATCCATTTATGTCTATAAATTACAGCAAAAGCGAATGATGTATATACTACCTTTAAAATCACTGGACTCAGTCCAGCGATCCAGTGGATATTTGAAGCCCTGTGTGTCTGTGGTGTATACCTAGGACAGGCAACGAGGAAGGGTTGTTGACAAAAGAAGGCAAAACGAGGACAGTGGAACGTCCTTGATAAATATCTTAAGCAAACCTGGGTGATTGTATGAGATTTTACCAACTACAAGTGTAATTGGCAACCAACTTCCACACCCTACCAGGGCCAAATTGACAGATTTGGATGTAGACCAATAGAAGCGGCTATTTTAAGGGGTGCCTTTAGGCAAATACAAACCATAGACCCTACATTGTTCTGGGGTCCTCGGTGACCCCCAAAGTCACTGCAGATTTCGTGGATTTTTCATTTGTGGCCAATCTCACCCCTAGTATGACTGTATGTAAACGTCTAAGTCCAACTGTGCATGTCATTTTTGTAAAACAAGATCGCACAACTTGTATGGTAACAGTGATGGGTACATCACACTTCATTAAATTGCATTTGTGTTAATTTTGACTTGCCAATCCATTTGAAATAATTTCTCTTCCTCTGATTTTTTTCTTTTTTCTTTTGCATAAAAAGGTACCTGTGTGATTTCGTCTACTACATCTCGCTCTACCAAAACTGTGCCCAGACTGCCTTCATCCACGTCCCGCCGTTGGGCAAGCCTTACTCCGCCCGTCAGCTGGGCGAGGGACTACAGGCCGCGATACACAGCATGCTCAAGCAAGTACAGCAAACCAAAGCTAACGTTTTGTGATGCCGGCCATCCGGTTGGTACCCGGAGTTTATTCTGTCTGTCTGTTTGGTTTTTTTTTAATAGTAGATTTTAAGTCATTGTCACAAGTCAAGCTGTCTGGGAGTTTTGCCTTTGTTCGTTGCAGCTTTGGATGTCCGGATTTGGTAAATTGGGCTGGAAGTTTTTGGTGAAGAGTTCTTTTCTAATTGACAGAGTACAAGCATTTTGTTTTTTGCCTGGGAGGTAGTGTAACGCTAAAACTTGTGAGACTCTTCATAAAGGTGTACTACATCAACCCAACTGTATCTTTGGCACTCTTGCTAGACCTTCGAAATTTCTCCACAATTTCCCTCCAGGAGACTGTGTATCCTCTTCATTTTATTTAGGGAGCACTGCCTAACCCATGGTCGGGCCAGGCCGTTGAAAAGCCTGGCCACGCCCAGGCCTTCTGGCTTTTTGTCTTGCTGTTGTGAGCCACAAATCACCTAACAATAGAGCATCTACTAATTGATAAAGCCTAGTCTCTGCCAGGCCAGGTTAGGCCAGGCTGTGGCCCCTCCCACACTAATCTGTAGCGATTGCTTTTGTTGTCATTCCATTCATGGGCCGTAGATCAAGTCTAGGTGAACAATGGGAGCTGGCTGGACTCCAGCATTAGTTGGCAGTTTATTGTCTACAACTAGGGATTATAAAAGCCCTAAGGCTCAGGCGTTTCTAGGGCTTGGCCAGGCTTTTCAATGGCCTGGCCCGATCATGGGTTGGGCAGTGCTCCCTTATTTTATTTTATTTTATTTTAATTCTTTCTGGTAATAAAACCAAAGATTTTTCTATTAAAGGTGCATATCGCACTGTAGCTTGAAAGCCTGAAGAAACCTGTGATTGAAGAATATTGCAATTGTCAATAAATGTCTAACTTTTGGAAACAGACATCAAGTTTCAAAAATAGCCTAGCATATTGCAGATACTATAAAAGTTTTACAAAAGATGGCCTGAAATATTACTTGACCTTTGAGGTAATGGAGTGTTGTATTTTTTAAATCAAATGAATTTTTTACATCTTGTGCAAATTGGGTCCAAGCCAGTTTTAATACTTTTTAATGTCAGAAATGTTAATTTTTTTAATTATTAGTCTCTTGCAAGTCTTGTGTTACGAGAAATTATTACCCCCACCTAATATTCCTCAATAAATTAAAATTTTCAAAGGGAACAAAGAAAACTGGCAGGAGCGGGATTCGAACCTGCGACCTCCGTACCGGTGCTCTACCAACTGAGCTATCTTGCCCTATGTTGGCGGTCTCCCAAATTGTCAGTGTCTTTGTTCGGGGGGTCATCAATAAATGTAGTGAAATATTCCCTTTCTAAATGGAAACTATATCTGGTTTTATGGTTTTGAAATTTGAGTTAAACTTGATATGGAATTTCAAATATTAATTAATTTTTCAAGACCTTTAATTCCCCTCTTCCCTTTTTTACTTGATGAATGATTTGCATAACGGATTGGTCCCATAAAGTTATACAGCGTGTCCCCCCCCCCCCCCCCCCCATAAAAGGAAATTGAGAAAGAGATCAATATTTCTCCATAATGGGGGAATATCATAAAACCAAAGGATGTGTACCAGAAAGATTAACATCTTGGCTTTCATGTGACAACCCTATGTGTTGTAATTTGCTCAGGGCTTCAGACTGAAAAAGCACTTAAAAAAAGAATGAGGTGGAACTTTCTTTTTTTGTACATATCATTTGGTTATATAATTACTCTGTCATTCATAATAGAGAAATATTGATCTTTTTCTGTTTCAATATTTTTTTTTTCGCTGGGACACCCTGTATACAGGTATAAAAAATCCTCCAGTGGGGTTTTGGATAAACACCCCAGTAACCTCAATCCTCCGAAATCATCCAGCACCAGATTGGGCCTGGTGACCTGGATCCTCCATTTTCCTCTAGAGGCAAAAATCCTCTCATGCCCTCAATCCTGCAAATTTCTCCGATGCTTCAACTTCTAGAGACCCTCAATCCTCCAAATTCCTCCATTTGGTAAAGGTGATTTTGGAGGATTTGGGAAGGTTTGGGTTTATACATACATGTACGTTGAAAGAGGGCAGGTAGAATGTAAAATAACGTGGATGTACCCATTCAACAAGGTGTAGTCCTGCCCACAAAGAAAAAGAGTTCTTGTCAAGACGCATGATGTCTTACTCGCACCCTTTTTTTTGTACACAACTCTGTGATTGGTCCTAAAGTTTTACATTTGTCTTCGCCGTTTGTTTTATCTATGCACCCTATCCATGAAATACTGTAGCATAATTTTTGTATGGTAGAAAACAAAATTACTTTTATATATGTACTTCTTCGATCAGCCACTTTCAACCATAACGAACATGTAGTTTAGAGAGTGGTCATACTCCATCGATTGGAAGTTTAACGTGGTTTTGGACCCACAGATTCATTTTATTGTTAACGTTGATGTTATTTTTGGAAAGGGGGGTGGGGAAAATGGGGCAGGCTCACAATCCTCCAAACTACACCGGATTTCTATTCCCAACTAAGAGGCCGTACAAGGTCATTTTCATAACACCTTCATCCGAAAATTAGATGTTGGTACTGCGTGTTAAAAAAAATTTCCAATTTCTTTTTTTTTTAATAACTTTCAAATTACTGCATGGAAATTATGACGCTTTGAGTATTATGTAAAAGAGACCGGTAACATTTGTTGGTGCAAATATGGTTGCGTAACCTTCATTCGTTATGATGTATTTAGGGCGTTTAATTTGATTTTAGTTTTTACCAAGGTGAATGGCATTACTCAGGGTTTTCTCCTGACACTCTTTGATTTGAATATCCACTGGTTGAAGTCTGTGGCCACAAATTTTAAACTGGATACTGAAATTTACCCTCAGGAACTTCCGGAATGGGAGAGTTCTGTATTCTCTGCGAATAATCTCTCTGGGTTTGAACTTGAACAACACTTTCTTGATGCGCCAAAAAAAGAGATCACAATAAAGATTGTTTGCTCTGTGGTATAAACATGACTGCAATCACTGACCACAAACAAGGCAAGGTCTGAATACTGGTTGAATCGCTTCCCCCATAGTCCCTAAATCAACCCAACCCGAAAGAAAAATTATGTAAATCAAAAACAATCCTCAAAGGAACCCAGCCCACGGAATGTCCATTTTGCTAGACTTGGTCATCTATAGAGCGCCGAAGTGATGGCGTCAATGCAATGTTTGGAACCAGAATACTTTTGTTATGTGTTTGCAAATTGCCACCTGGCCGGTTGATGTCTGTACACGCCAATTTCTGCATTTTCAATCCATTATTGGGGTATTGTGTCCGTTTTGCTTGGCTGCACAAGCAGCCCTGGCACCCCCCATATGAAATCCGGGGTTAACAAAGTAACAGTCCAAATTTACATTTGTTTGGAACCAGTTGTCATGCCAACTGACGTCAGACTTCGGTACTCTATGGCAAAAGAGTCCTCTTTGGAAAAAATAGCCAATTGCGTAATAACTAATGCTGATTACGTAATCAAATTTGCACCAGAAAATCTTACGCGTCTCTTTTACATTATACTCAAAGCATTAGACTTTTCATGCAGTCATTTTAAAGTTATTTAAAAACAAAAGTAGGATTTTCTTTTGTTAACACGCAGTATGTAGTCTAGAGATGTCAGGTTTATATGTTGTCTGACTTGCATGATCAGGGCCCAATTTCATGGCTCTGCTTACCGTTAGCGAAAAATCCCCGCTTACTGTAGCAGAAAATTCCGTGCTTACGCAAGCGTATTTCACGCGTTAGCGGCACTGCTGATCTCTGGTTAGCGGGGAATTTTGGCTCCTGAGCATGCGTACATCTCGTAACTAAGGATTCTGTGCTTACGTTTTACAGGGTTAGCGCAGAATTTAGCGCAAAATGGTGATCGTAAGCGCGGAATGCTGTGGTTAGCAGAGCCATGAAATTGGGCCCTGTTGTGGGGCACAAACTTCTGCAGTTAAAACATGATTGAGTGAACGCATGTGTTATATTCTATGTTAAGTGTTCGAGTGCTCGATAAGTTGCCTGTCTGAATTTTATTTAAAAACGTGGTTGACATCGTACTCTTGAGATCAAAACTACAGCAAAACCAGCTGCCGCCTTTCTACTTTGTAAATATAGAAATACTAATGATATTTATTACCACAGCTAGTATTACTAAGCATGTACTAATGTAGTGAGTGTAGCAGTTTAAATGATGTTGCAATATTTGATTTTGATTGCTTGCTTTTGACAAGTATATTATTAACTGGTGATTAACAATTCCATTGTCAATTGACTTTGGTTGGCTCAGTTCTACACAAAATTTGTAGGGACTTGCATGTTTTTTTTTGGAGGGTTAGGCCATCAGCCTGGGGGATAGGTCGGTATCAAATGAGGGGAATAATGCTCATGGTGATTTTTGGCAAGGTATGCACCCCTGTAGTTGGAAAATATGTGATAGCATTGCAGCGGTGGCAGCTTTTTTGGTGTTAAAACCCTTTTTTTTTAAATGGCCGCCAAAATGCTTGTTACCACATAATCCAGTATTAAACATATTGGCGGCCATTTTGAAGAAAAAAGTTTAAAAAGTGATAACACCCAAAAAGCTGCCACCGCTCACGCTGCAATGCTATCACACATTTTCCAACTCTAGGTGTGCATACCTTGCCAAAAATCGCTATGAGTATTACTCCTCTCGATCATTTGATACCGGTGGCCCAATTTTTGGACCGAGGCTGATGGCCTAGGTGGGAGGGGGCATGCCCTAGCCATTTTGGAGGCCTGAAGAGGTACTTCACTTTTTTTCTCTGGACAAACTGTTTG
Source organism: Hippasteria phrygiana (assembly GCA_037893225.1). Lineage (NCBI taxonomy): Eukaryota > Metazoa > Echinodermata > Asteroidea > Valvatida > Goniasteridae > Hippasteria > Hippasteria phrygiana. The sequence goes on from JAZGUH010000502.1 coordinate 718,139, forward strand.
TGGTTTTCAATCCCCCACCCATTAGGAAAAATCACCTAGGCACTTGTTGAACACGTGACGCAACCACAATGAAACAATTATTATTTTTAAACTGAAATATTAATCTTCCATTAACTGTGAATAAGTTAGTTTCTTTTTTTAAGATTTGGAAAACAGGAATTTTCTTATATTGTGGGACTCTCTGTATTGCAGGACTTTTCCAGAGTATCGTATTGTAAATAGGCAATTACTGGCAATCTTATACATTGTACTTGTCCTGTGTGAAAGGTATTTGTCTCTGCCTCAGAAGAAGATTTCTCTGAAGGGATTACAGTGCAGACCTAGAATTTTTACGGAGATTTTGTATTTCAAAATGTATTGGAACAAAGTCTTCACTGCCAATTTTGCAGCTTATGAAATGCAATGTATTACAGTCGGTGTAGCCTAAGATCTGAAACTGTAGGGAAATATGTAAGGAATTGCGCACATCACGGAACAGTAGTTTGAATAGTAATATATACATGCATACATTGTATGTGATTTATTGTAAAGTGTGGTTTTAAAAAACCTGCACACTTTTTTTAAGAGGAAAATTTCTCGGAATTGGGGAAATATGGCCAAATTGTTTTAACTTATTTATTAACTTTACTATCTTAGTGGTATTAAGGTGAAAATTGCATTAAAAAGAAAACTCAAAAAGAGAAGAATGGCATCGGCTTGAAGAAAAAATAGCAAAAAGACCGATTGTCCGCACGAAAGCCTATGAGTCATGCATGCTACAAAGATCGATACTCACAGGTCCACCCAGGATGGAAGTAATAAGTATTCACTAACCCGGGAAGAAACAAAAGCACAACATAACAAACACTTCAACGGTTCTATTGTGTCAAATGTTATTCACTGTAAACACTTATTTTTTTCATTGACAGAGGGGATGACTGATCAATGTAGGCCTACTTACACTTATTGGAGTTTGAGTTTGTGCATGCAGTGCTAAAATGTACATTGTATACATGTACTGAGAAACTTACCAAATCTTTAGAAGTACACTCATTAAAATCCTCCACGGAAAAATGAAAAATATTTGAACACAAGTAAACTTTAGTCATCTTCACTGAGCACATGTCAATAAACAAGAGGCCGACTCTTGAAAGAAAAAAAGAAAAGCATGAACACCACAAGCACAAGGGGTGCTGCAAAAATGTCACAGCAGGGCAACAAAAAGCCATGCACCTGATAATACAGTCAAACAAAATGACACAGGAATGAACAGAATATTCAACGACAGCAGTCCTTCCTGAGCTGTGATGCAGTCTGTACACCTCTGACGCATGCTCTGTACCAGGCGTCTGATGCACTCCTGGGGAAGTCTGTCCCACTCCTGCAAGGCTTCAATGAGCATTTGCAAATTGACAGCCTGCAGTCTACTCGATGCAACACGTTGACCAAGCTCATCCCATAAATGTTCAGTGGGATTGAGGTCAGGGAAACAGGATATCCAAGGCGTCAGTTCAACACCCTGTTCCTGGAGGAAGTTGGTATGGAGGCCGTTTGGAAAGTTCATTCCCGTGTCATTTTGTTTGACTGTATTCAGGTGCATGGCTTTGTGTTGCCCTGCTGTGACATTTGTTGCAGCCCCCCTTGTGATGTTCATGTTTTTCTTTTTCTTTTTTTTGATTCAGGCGACCTCTTGTTTATTGACATGTGCTTAGTGAAGATTACTAACGTTTACTTGTGTTCAAATATTTTTCATTTTTCCCGTGGAGGATTTTAATGAGTGTACTTTGTTTACCAAATTCTATTGACTTGCATGTGGACAGACTGGTTTTGACCATTTTTTAAAATATCCACGACATTTTCTGTATTTGAGCTTTGTTAACACAATTTGCACCATATACAACAAAGACGTTGTAGTTGATGAATATTTTTCATTTTTCCCGTGGAGGATTTTAATGAGTGTACTTTGTTTACCAAATTCTATTGACTTGCATGTGGACAGACTGGTTTTGACCATTTTTAAAAATATCCACGACATTTTCTGTATTTGAGCTTTATTTTTTAACACAATTTGCACCATATACAACAAAGACGTTGTAGTTGATGAATATCTTAAAACAATTTGACCACGATACCCCAAAATATTTTCCATTAAAAAAGTGTAGGTTTTTTGTTTTTATTATACGGTATAATTATCTTTTGTACTATTAAGTTGAGGCTTTTTGGACATGCTAAATTGTATTAACTGATGAGATCGTCATTAAAAATTGTCAGTCCTACAGCATTTGCTGGCGCTTGTCAGAAAGTTTGTCATTCTATATGAAACGTTAGAAGGGTTTTAGAAGGGTGCAGATGTCAGAAGTATCAACGATTATTGGAAATGGACAGGAGATTGATATAAGTCGTGAGGGGTATTTGGCATGTTTGGGAGCAAACCAAGAAAACTGATGCTGCAGGTTAAAGTATGTTTTGTGCGTTTTAATCTAAACTCTGTAACACCACCATCATTAACATACCAAATGGAAAATTTTATGACAGTTTTTTGAAACAAAGCCCGTTCAGAAACAATATCAGTACAGTATATCCATTCACCGTCGAGTATTGACACAAATCACAACCAATAGACCGAGTAATAGAAAAATAGTAATTAGTCATCTTAAGTACTTTGGTCGGCTCTTTAATACCTTACAAGAATATCTCATATGAAAATAGAATTGATAACGGAAACTTGCAACAATTGACATCGAGTGTGAACTGCATTCAATGACACACTGTCCTGGGTCAAATTGTTCTTTACGCTGACATTAATTATGCATAGAGGGAATGGCATCATTTTTTGTCCATCATCTTTACTATCGACATCACTAAATACTACATTGCAGCAGGTCTGAAAAATTGGTGGGATCTTGTTCCGACATTAGTCTGCTTACGGGCTACTGGGAAGAATAGGGACAATGGTACCCCACGAGGGAGTCTTCAGCAATCCAGGTACCCCACAAAATTAACGCTATGGAGTTTGAGATTTCAATAGGGACAAAGGAGGGAACAAAAAGAAGGAAAGTAAAGTCCACAATAGAGGTACCCCGTATACATGCATATGTGAGGATGGTGAAGCTGCTGTATCTGTGCCAGAGTTGTAATTATTCGGATTACAAGTCAATCACAAGTCAGCTCACAAACTACATGGGATAAGGAATGCTTTTGTTATAGTGCGTTTGAATAGCTTGTCCCATGGTTTGTGAAGTGACTTGTGGTGACTTGTCTGTGCATCGTGGGTGTATCACCCTGGAAAAAAAAATTTCAAATTGAAATTAATTTGTTAGCATTATAAGCTTTTCAATGAGACATTCCACACTACAAGTGACCGACGATAAATAAGAGATTTTAAATGTAGTATACATTTGCAAACATCAAAAAACAAAACTACCGAATTATGACAAAATACCCTATTAGACTAAGTAAATAGCAGTCTCAAGCATCCTGTGAAATTATGGCACCTGGTGTGCTGTCGTTTCAAAAAAAGTGGACATTTATATCGTTTTCCAACGATTGTCAGCCGACAATCATTGATAGTCTTGTTCCCCGACCTGATAAGTCCCCGGCTCTATAAATTGCTCTGTTTTGTCTAAAGTACGGGTCAGGGAACCAGACTACTAGAACAGAATTTGTCTCTGTTTTCCCAGCATGCACACAAAACTTTAAACAGGTCAGTGTTACAGTATTTGCTAGCATGCTACAAAATACTAAACCCCCAAATCCATTTATTTCTAAAAAATTACAGCAAAAGCAAATGGTGTATACTACCTGTAATACAATTCACATGAATTCCGAGCAGGACACTATAAATGATTTCTGTATTAATGCGTTGCATGTTGCACATAATCAACCATTATATTTCAGGAAGACCAAATAAAGTGACAGTAAAAGTAAGTTTTTTGTTTTTTTTCCATTCAAAATACAGTTTTCTTTCATTATTCGTTGGGAGGGAAAAAATCCATTGATTTGAAATTTTCAGTACTAACAGCATGGACTCTAGCCTTAACCCCTTGAATACATGCACGGCAGCCATAGCCATCATCTATATGCGCATTCCTGCGCATACTCAATCCATGTTTCAGCTTTATTGTTCTTGAATGGAGTGCAATGGATAGATGAAGCTTTTTTCAAACAAAGCTTTCATTCACATAAAAGGGGGCTCCAAGTACGATGATTAGAACCACTCTATTCAGTGTGGTGCCTATTGTTTGCGTTTAAGCTTGGCTGCACAGCCCGTTCTTGGCATACCAGCCCCCCTTCAATAACAGCCAGACACAAGGGGTTAATAAAAGCATGATATTGAACTATGTTTCCTAATTGTAGAAAATCTGGGAACAAGCATTAATGCTCGGTATATAAATCCAATTACACGAATAAATGCACCCTATGCCAACATTTTTACAGCTGAAACTACGTGACGGTTACTTTAATAACATCTACATTATGACAAAGCTTCGGCACCAAGACTGGTCTACGATGCACGAACTAAGGATGGGACGTTTACACGCTTATGTTTAAACGAACAAAAATAGAAATCTGTTCAGAAATGTTCCCAAACGTTTAAACGGAACTCAAAATTGGACCTTGTATTTACGCATTTCAGTTTTATTTACAAAGAATCTTAGGATCTTTGTAAATTTATTTAATTTACAAAGAAATTAAAAATGCCTATAGTCCTACACAGTGTATACAATTGTTTCTGTTTGATGTTTTCAATACGCCGCTGGGGCACGATCAATGCTCGACGCGGACGGCACCTCTCTTACGTCCTACACAAATACTGGGACGGGCGGCAGCCTGTTTGGAATTGTTGACTATTAAACGTTTATCAAATTAAACGTAAATTCCCATCCTTAGCACGAACCACGTACCCGATTCATGTGTGTCACTAGAATGCTAATTTAGTTTACATAATACAGTGGGCACAGAGTGATGCACATTGCACCGAAGGCATTTCAGTTGGTAAATCCTAATTCTAGTAAAACCTATTTCACATGCGGAACATTTGTTAAATAACCCCAAAAATTTACAAAATTTACCAGCAAAACATACTGAAAGGCAAATGTTGAACAAACAGTGGACAAGTCACGATACTAGTTTCACTTGACACAGTTTCACATGATCCCTTTCTCCAACCGGCATATAGACTAATCCGGCGACCAAAATTAGAAGCATTTACTGCGGTGGCGAGGCGCTCGCGTGCGTGTTAGACGCACGCGCTCGACGCACTTCGACCAACAGGGTGTTTACAACTTGCCAAAATGCGCACGCGACTCAAATTAAAGAACGCGGGAAGCCTGTACGTACGCGAGCGCGGCACCACTGTAAAAATGGCGTCGGCGAATTCCTGTATATACACACTAAACATCCATTGCAGTAGTGGGTGATATTTATTGTAATACACATACTGTACAACACCAATGCATGCATGTAATCCAGTTTGTATCGAGTGTATTTCCGATTTATACTTGCTCCTCCATACTTCATATCAATATTCACATAAATGTTTTGGCTTTGTTTATAAACTTTGCTTCTCTGAGGAAATTTTTCTTCAAAGATAATGGTCAGCATTAATATGTTTCTTTTCTTAATTCCTGGAAGCACACACAATGCATGTACTGACAATTAATTTTTTTTTTTTTTTTTTTTAATATTAAAACCTTTAAAGCAATCCTTTGAAAACCATTTAAAAGGCGCACATTAATTTACATATAAATCCGCTATAAAACATCCAATGTAATCAAATTTATCATACTATTTCCAACAATTGCAAATATTTACAGATTTGGGATAAATCACTAGTCACAATTAAAATACCTTTGTTCTTTTTTTTGCAAAGTACACACAGTGCGCTTAATGGTGCAAACGTACAGGGAGACCCAATCTGGAAGCATCACTTGCCCACTAATCTCTATGTAAATTGCATAGTGCATCGGCTATTCAAGCTGAAGCCACTGTCGGCCATATTAGTACTCCCAATACAATAGGTTTGACAATCATGTCCCCAGTGTCTACTTTCACCCTTATTCTCAACAGTACACATTAATCACTGTATTAACCCCATGAGTACGGTATTTTACGGGAGACGTCGGGGTGCCGCGGCAGCTCTGGCAGCCAAGCGAACCGCTATAATGTGTTTGTGCAGTCAAGCGTAACATATACAACATAATCCAACAATGATTGAAACTGCACAAACAGCGGCCAAAGGCGTCATCCGGCCTGGTGGCACTGTTTAATCCAACAATGGATTGAAACTGCACAAACAGCGGCCAATGGCGTCATCCGGCCTGGTGGCACTTTTTTTTTCGCCATATGGCGTCATCCGTACGCAAGGGGTTAATACGGATATGATCTAAAAAAACTAATATGGTCGCTGCTGGCTCCAGTTTGTCGTCCAGCACGCGATGCCCAATGTGCTTTCCAGTTTAAATGGAGATCAGTGCACTCTCCTTCGTGAAGAGACCGAGTCCCTTCCAAAAAAGGCATTGAGAGCTGTAATGCGAACCTGGCCGAGTTAGTCTGGTTACCAGACGTGATGATTTTGACGGAAAATAAGTCCGGTAGCCACCAATGTCACGTAACCAACTGATTACGCCACCGGGGGAGAAATTCCTCCTCATTCCAAAATATTTCAATTTTGTTTTTGTTAAAATTTGAATATTATCGTTGATGCATGCGATGGTATTTACTGCCTGTCATGATGCATCTTGTTAATAATCCAGACATTTTTGAATTTTCAATTCCATCACAGCTTGCCTTGATAAAAAATCTCTGCCATGCTCTTGTCGTCTTCGGCCAACCAGATCCGGCAAGAAGGTAAATAAAGCTGCTGATGACATCACTTTGACTGACATTGTGCGCCATGATATATTTTTAACAGTGGTGGCTTATCTGACCAATGACTTATTAAGAATCGTCGGGGAAGCATTAAGTCAGGGAACCAGACTAAGGCAGATTATGGGCGTTTCTCAAACCCTGGCTTGGGTTTTTGGCTTCGTCTCCAGCTATTCCCTAGCCCCATTGCCAATCTGAAGCCTTGAATATGTAAATAAATAAACAGGCTGAGGCTCTGCATTAAAATATAAGATTTAGATATACATACATGTATAGCTAAAACAGTGTCCAAGATCTTGCCAAATCTGGGGACATAAAATTTCGCGAAGCCGAAGCTTGAGCCTAAGCCAGGGGTTTGAGAAATGCCCTTAGAGAGAAGACCGAGACATTTTTCCCTTCAAGACACAGGTTACCGGTCAACATTTCATATCATGTACACAGCATGTATCACTGGTTCCCGGCAGTTTTCCGCTCAGCCTAACTAATATGGAAATAAATGTAATCGCTGCTTTCTTAAACAATTTGTAAATTCCACGCCAAATTTTGGTCTAACTACATTTTAACATCGTAAAAATCATGATTGGTGCAATGGCTGTTGTACATGGGTCGACGTACAGACCCAAAAAATGCCAAAAAGCACAAAAGTACATTTCACTTCAGTACTATTTCTGGATCAGAAAACACGGTACTCCTTTAGAAAAAGTAAACATGTATAAACCTTAAGATTATGTACAGATTAATTAGCCAAACATTTCAAACTTTTCAAACGGACATTTCAAACTTTTTACTTAAAAAGTGATCACTAGTTAATATAAAATACAACATAAAGCCCGTTATTACACCTTTAACGATAAAACTATTTTTACTTTGTACTACTCTTAAGTGTACTGTTCACTATTATCAGAATGGATACGGAGTATAGCTTTGTCTTTGAGTACATTTTCATGGAATTTTTTTTTACAAATGCTAAGCATACAGACGGATGTCTACGTATTCCTCCAATTCTTTTACAAAGAGCCTTCCACTCCATATCCCTGATAACAAATTGATAACCATCAGCTGTCTATTAATGGCATTCTGCTGTTAACTTTGAAACCTGTGCAGAAAGTTGCCAAAACAATTAATATTAAAGCCACCACTTACATGAACATCTAAAATCATCAAACAGTAAATGGTACATTTTTAACAGATAATCCTACATAAAAGCAATAACAGGAATTCTAAAAACAAAGCTTTAAACAGTTTTTTTAAAAATTGCTGATAAAGCCTTTTTTTGTAAAATTTCAAGGAAAATTATGAAAGTTCTTCGGAAAAGACAGACAATTTCATTTACATAACAGGAAGAGAAATTCATGCGCAACAGTGATAGTATACTTGTACTCATATTTAAAAAAAAAAAAAGAAAAAAAAAAAGTGCTTTCGATGAGAACATCTCATGCACATTTTGTGCCAATTTGCTGAAATGTGTGATCATTTTCTGTTGCAACTGTGAGCCATTTTTGTGCACTGTGCGCAATCGACTGTAGAAAATGAGAAGCCAACACACAATCACTGTCCTGAGTTTCAAACGAGATTAAAAAACCTCTCCACCAGATTCCACTGTAGTTAGTTTACGAACCTCCCCCAATTCTGCAAGGAATACCATAAACTCATCAAGATAATCTACAACTTCAATGTCCACAACTACAGATCTTAAAATGCCTTTTTCTATATTAGAAACGGGTGCCGATTTCAAAGTTGGGAGAAAAATTAAAATAGTTTAACCAAAAAGACAAAGTGGTTTATATTACACTACCAGGAAGCTCAACGGTACCCTGCTGACTGACCTTTGACCCCTGCCCTAGTCAGACCTTTGGGTTTTCCTCGACGGCAGCCTTGGACTCCTTCGCCGAGTTCTTACCCTCGGCCTGGTCCCCGTTTCGCATGTTGACTCCTTTCTGAATGATCTCCCCGAAGCCTTCCTGGTGGCTGAAGGCGTAGCCCGACCGGGTGGACGGCCGCTTGCTGCCGGTGCGCTGCAGGCCCGTCGTGGAACGCACGCTGCTCTCCCGCAACGAACCACGAGACCGGAAGCCCTTCAGTGGCAGGGACTTTTTCCGGGCTTTCTTCTTGGCTTGCCGCTCCCGGCACTGCTCCATCCGGACCTTGTCGGCCAGCGTGGGCTGGATGTCGGTCTGGAGCGCCCGCTTGCCCATCAGCGGTAGGAACAGGATGGTGCAGACCAGGATCAGGGAGAACCAGAAGGCCGGCAGGCGGAAAACCATGACTGGCACGCCCACGTAGGTGAAGATGGCTTGGAATGGAGAGTAAACCGCTTCGCTATACAACAGGAAGACAAAGATCAAGTAGAACAGGATGCTGGCCCAGATGACAATATGGCTGAAGATGTTCCAGTAGACTGTTTCCAAGGCAATCTGAGGAAGACAAAAGCGACAACATGAAAAAGTGATTACGAATGACACTGTCACACACAAGACAAATGTGGCGTCCGTAAGGGAAATCGGACATAAGTCGCATGATTTATTTTTTGAGTAATTGCAATTTATATGAGAATCGTCAACAAATCATCATTCCTGTTTGTCAAAATACTGTAGTTTAAAGCATATTTAATTCAAAATACATGTACCTGGTTTGCTTTTGTGGCGAGACCACTAAATGTGTACAATTTGACATTTTAGTCTGGCGTACTTCCGGAAAAAATCGTGTAAACTACGTATTATTTTCCATTCCCAATGCTGAATTTACGGCTCTATTTGAAAACCAAAATATCGTATAACAGTAATTTTTTCACCATTACAAAGCTTACATTATATATTTTATTATGAAATGGAAATCTCAATTTTCTAAAAAATTCCAACTCATGTCTGATTTCGCTTGCTGGTGGCACAAATCATGAATTGCAGGCTAATTGTATGGCCTGCCAAGCACACAAAATTCCAAATTAATTGTGTTAATAGCAAAACAAAAACGCTATTTCTGTGCTGGAGGAAAGCTAGTCTTGGTTCCAAGACGTCCTTATCGCGCGGTGCCATACAGCGCGCAGAGGTTAATAGCAGTACACCGCCCTCTACACACGCACACCAAGGCCACATCTCTAAGAACGTCTTGGCCATTTCACAGGGAACTGCGCGCGGCCTGTAGATGCATAATTTAACAGGCAGGTCAAAAGAATAATGGCGCTTGCGCACTGGAGAACATTATGTTTTAGTAATTAGTTGGCTAGTCAGGTAACGTACGTCCGTACATACGTATAAGGTTTATGGCGCGGGGAAATTAGACCAGTTAGTCAGCGATTATACAATGCCCGCAATGTAGGTCACTCGATTATACGCACTCTACGTCACACGTGCATGCAAATACACACAGTTCTGCTCGCGATTTCACGAGCAGAACTTGCTAAATAGCCAAGACGTCCTTGGCGATTTGGCCTTGGAAAAGTACCCATCGTCTCGGGAAGTTTTACCCAAAAAAGTCCAGTGCGGACAGGGCTTTTGATTCAGCAGGGTGCCTCGAGAAAAACCCAAAGGGGTTAAGCTTAAAAAATCAACATAATTGATATCAAGCAATGGTCAAGTCTGGACAGAATATTCTCACCAAACTAAATACAAATACGTAATCATAGCACATGAATAAACAATGCTATAAGTTTTGAGGCTTTGCATGGTGGAATATCGATATCGTTTCGGTGTGCGGTAACACCATGTGTTTATCTCAACTAACGAGAGGTATGGGTTCTGAAAAGAACCTTATCGCACAACTCGTATCTCAACCTTCGTTAAGTGAGAGGGGTTCAAGGGAGAACCAACTTCGGGCAACTCGTTTTCTCTACTGTCGATAAGTGAGAAATATGGTTCAGGGGAGAACCATGGGGACTTCACAGGTTAATATGGTTCAGGGAGAACCATGGGGACTTCTCGGGTTGTTCTCAATGTTTCGATTAGCCTGCTCTAATCTTCGTCAGGAGAATTATTTTTGCTGACTGCTTTATATTTTCTGTCCCGATTTTAGGTAAAATGTCATAAATGCTAGTCAATAAATACCTTCAGGACAGGTAGAAACCATATACAAGGTGTACAGTATCAGTGTTGTAGTCAAGGCCACAACCTCCGAGGCCAAAGCGCGGGGCCGAGGCCGAGGCTACAACCGAACTTCGGGGCACTCCGAGGCCAAGGCCGAGGCCATAAAAATCGGCCTCGAGGCCGAGGCCGGTTTCGAGGCCGAGGCCGGTCTCGAGACCTCCAACACTGGTATATCTGAGAAATTTAATTTCAATTTTAAAAATATTCTGTTGATGATTTTAAAATATTTTAATATTTGACTATTTCCTGACGTTTTGTTTTTCTGGACTTTAAAGTTCAATAAAAACAGTTCCCGAAGGGCTGAAAAGTTGATCTAAAAAGTAAAATGACCCCTAGAGTCTTCCCTATCTAATAACAGCAGTTTTAAAGCATTTTGAGATGGTCAGATTTTGGCCCAAAGTGCCCCTTTTACCCCACTTGTGCACACCCCTCCAATCATGGCCGCGCCTAGGGCGGCTTCAACATGTCTGCATGAGGGATTGCAGAGTTGACACTCTTGTCATTTAGAGGATAGCTCTATGCATGATACCGACCTTCAGATTGACCACAATGACCACCATAGTAGCCACTATGCCGCCCATGAGAGCCTGGGAGTGAGCAGGTATACCATCTGGGTACAGGTCGCCGCTTATAACACCTGGGGGAACAATTAAGAGAATATAAAGCATATCCTTCTCTGATAGTCTTGATTCTGTCATCGAGGAGCAAGTGTGGGCAAAGGACTACAGTAAATGATTGTTGATAAGGCCAAAAAAAAATTGTTGTTTTGTCCTCGACCGCCCGCCCCTATTTTTCGGCCCGCCGCAAAAACTTTTTTTTTCTTCAATTTTATCCCAAAACTCAAATTGATTTCGCTGGTTGATGCGTTCCAATCTCGTTTCCATCTTTATTTTGTTATTTGAACTGCACAAACACGACCCTACCTTTTACTCCAGAGTTTGAAAGTTCATATTCTAGTATCAGTGTGTGACTTCGCACCATAAATATCTCGATGGAAATACACGCGGTACAGCGCACGAGGCTAAAATGTTATGAAAATCGCATTTTGAGAAATATACTTATTAAAAAAATAAAATCTTAATATTTTTCTAATTATGTTCTTGAATAACTCTATATATTAATTTTTAGTTTGGAAGTTTTTTTTGCTGTATATTTATACAAACGATTAAATAATAAATATTCAAACAAAAAATTCATAAACTGAGCGTGTATGATCAGTGGTATATATATGCATAGCGACAGGGGAAGCCAAGATGGCGTCTTACACACTCAGTATTCATTGCAAACTGGGTGTAAAAGTCTTGTTTGATTGTATGTGCAGTGTGGCTACCACATCAAAACTTTGTGAGGTTTTTGGGTCAAATGTTGAGCCAGCTCAAATACAGCTGAAACACACAAAGGTCGCGTCCACCAAAAAGTGGTATATAGAGAGACATGAGCCCCAGGAGACAGTGTCAGCACTGGCAGCCTTGGGGCTACGGTATGTGTTGTTCGGAGTGAAGGACCCGGCGGCCATCGCTGAAGAGGCAGCAGTATTTTAAACTGTTTATAGGCCTAACAACATTTGTGTGTATGGTTTGAAGTTGGAAGTCCGGGAAATGTAAAAATAAAATAAATATAAAAAAAAAAATAAAAAATCCGCCCGCCCACCCCCTACTTGCGGAGGGGTGTGGAGGACACCAAACATTCTTTTTTGGGCCTAATTGATGGACTAAATTTAACATTGAATACGGACGACAGCCACAGCCAAGGTTTAAAAAGGACCACCTGGCCGGTTGTCGTCTATATGCGCATTCCTGCGCATATTCAATCCATTGTTTGCCTATTGTGTGCATTATGCTCGGCTGCACAAGCTCGTATTGGCAAACCAGGACCCTAAACAACAACCAGACAGAATGGGTTAAACCAAATCGTGTCTAGTCAACCAAGTCTTGTCGACCATCTAAACAAATTGACATGATCCCAACTTGTTTGTACTGAAATGCATGTCATGATACCACAGCACAAGGTAAAATATAGCGTGACAGCATTACGTCTGCTCGTGATCCAGATCTTTTAGAAACGGTCAGGCGCAAAGACGTACTAAGACTTTGCCTACTTACCGAAGGTGATAAAGAACAGGATCAGTGAGGTGACGGTGCCCAGGCGCAAAGACGTACTAAGACTTTGCCTACTTACCGAAGGTGATAAAGAACAGGATCAGTGAGGTGACGGTGCCCGACACAAGGCTCTTGGTGAAGACCCAATAGTTGAAGAAAAAGTTCATCTGGCCGGGCTTGTAGAGTTCTGGATACTCAATACTCTTCTTGTCGCTTACATCCTGTGGGGAATCAACAACTGAGTTGATGCTGTCAAGTCAACTAGACTGCTAATTGTTGTCCACAACTTAAGCAGCGGATTGTTCTATTTTGTGCAATGCAAGTTGTGTTTAATAAGTTGTGGAATAAGGCTAGCTTGTTGCTTTAAATCCGCACAATTTTCAACTCATTTCTAGACTTGTCTGTTAATTGTTGTCCACAACTTAAGCAGCGGATTGTTCTATTTTGTGCAATGCAAGTTGTGTTAAGTTGTGGAATAAGGCTAGCTTGTTGCTTTAAATCCGCACAATTTTCAACTCACTTCTAGACTTGTCTGTTAATTGTTGTCCACAACTTTAAGTAGCGGATTGCTCTATTTTGTACAATGCAAAGGGTGTCAAGTTGTGGAATTTTCATTTCATTTCATTTATTATTTCTCAGGGCAAACATAAAAAGGTACAGTACACAGATGAAAAAATGACATAAAACAAAACATGACATGGTAACACCCCTGAAGGATTGCCAAATGTGAACTAAATCACAATCGAGTGGCTCTCCAAATGTAGCCATGCCAACATTAAACACATGTACATATATATATGCAAAATGAAAAATTAAAAAATGCAAGGCAATACTATAGGAATAAGGCGAGCTTGTTGCTTTCAATCTGAACATTTTTCAACTCATTTCTAGACTTAGCTGTTAATTATTGTCCACAACTTTAGTAGTGGATCGTTCTGTTTTGTGCAATGCTAGTGGTGTCTAGTTGTGGAATAAGGCTAGCTTGTTCCTATCAATCCGCACAATTTTCAACTCAACTCATCAATGGCGTTGATTTCTCGAGTAGTAGATTTACCGGCTCAGTTTTCTCTGTTTCTGCAATGCCCACGACATCAAATTGTAATAAAAATTACAAAGCGAGATGCAATCGATCCACACATTTCTCAACCTAACTTTTGATCGCAATCCACAACTCGAATAGTCCACAGACTCAGCTCAATTGGTTTTTATCTCTGGTCATCGGTTGCAGAATTAGCCAAATTTGTTGCTTCTAAGACCGCGTTCCCACTCGAATTGGGAAAAGGTGGATCAAGATCCTGCATTTTGGTGTGACCGTTGTCTAACCGCAACGAAACCGCAAGTCGCGTTCCCACTTATGCTTGATCCACCTTTTCGAACGGAAGTGTCGAGTCCGAAAGGTCACCGAGTTCGGTATTACGCATGCGCTTGCTTGCTGAGCGCGCGCTGTGTGGCTGCGTTGCATGCTGGGACGGGTCAAATACATGTGCGATGTTTTGATGTTCGAAGTTTCAACATGGAGGAAGAAATCCAAATGCTTCTCGGTCTGATTTTGCCCATGGATGCGGAGAGCAGTCCAAACTTAATCGTAATATTATAAGTACTGGCTCGAATCGGATCGTAAAACGTATTTTCTTCAAACTTTGCTACGGTTGTTGTTCTATGACACGCTGCAGGCTATACACTAACACGGAAATATTTGTGGATGGAAAAATAAGTAAAATTACACGAATGAAAAAGGTTTAGAAGCGGACGACTTTCCAGTACGGAACGAAAGGAATACACATGTACGCTGAATGGATGCATGCACGCTTGCATCGCGCACGCGTGGTGACACATTTTGTATACAGCCCGTAGTTCAGTAGTTGTTTATTGTGCATGTCGTGCACGTGGGAAATTTTCACATGAGCTACACGCCTAAACGTATTTCTTCGTTCATCAGACCGCAAACTTTTCGCGCCACTCGTGCACCAGCCGGATGTTGACAGGTCAAATTGCCGGATCAGATCCACCTTTTGCGTTCCCACTTGATCGTGATCCACCAATTGCAGGATCTGATCCACCAATTGGGGGATCTGTATCCTGGTCTTTAGGTGGATCAAGAAAGGTGGATCAGATCCTGATCCACCTTATAACGGTTAGCGTTCCCACTAACACAATTGCAGGATCTGATCCACCAATTGGGGGATCTGATCCGGCAATTTGGCAAAAGGTGGATCAGATCCCCCAATTGGTGGATCTAGTGGGAACGGGGTCCATCTCACACATTTCTCGACCCAACATTTTATCTGTGTCCGCTACTCAAGAAGTGGTTTTTGCTTTCCTGTGTACTATGCCGAGGCCAATAGGTTTCATGTTGGGGAACTGCCCGAGCTTATTCTCTAAAGTGCACACATGTACGAGAGACAAGCCATGAAGCTGCTTCGACCATACCACCACTGCAAAAAAAAAAAAAAAATCCCCCAAAACCCAAAACAAAAATCTAGGGGAAACATTGGGAGTAAAAGGGTTAACGGAAAGTCCAAGAATGAATACCTGGTCGAATATTCCCAAGGCAATCACAGGCAGCGAGGTGAAGAATATGTTGTACGCACTGATGTACCACTCATCGTACAGCGTCTGTAATGAGAATCGTATAGTCTTTGAGAATGACTACGCTAATGCTCCCTTAATCTGGTTTGTCGGTCAATTTATGGGCAAGTCTTCTCATCAGACCCAGTTAAATTCAAAGTGCTTAACACTAATTGGGGACACACAATACGACATGGAGAAACATAGAGAATGCTTCAATATGTGCCAACAATTCTGCATCAGACTGTGGTATTTAATTTCTCCTTAGCTTAACCTCTTCAATACAGACGACGGCCATAGCTGTGGTTTAAAAAAGACCACCTGGCCTGTTGTCTACAATGTATATGCGCATTCATGCGCATACTCAATTCATGTTTCAACTATATTGTACTTGAATGGGAGTGTAATGAATAGACTGTGCTTTTTTAAACAAAGCTTTCATTCACACGAGAGGGGGGGGGGGGGGGGGGCTCCAAGTGTGATGAATAGGACCACTCTATTCAGTGTGGTGCCTATTGTTTGTGTTCATGCTTGGCTGCACAGCCCGTTCTTGGCATACCAGCACCGCACCAATAACAGCCTGACACAAGGGGTTAAGTTTTGAATGGTGGGAGAATGCAAAAGGGTCATTCTATAAATTGGGGTCCAAAAGTGTGACTTTTTTGGTGTCCCTGTTACACCTGACCTGTGTAATTTCCCATCAAGTATCATTAAAATTCACACTATTTTTTACTTGTTTGGCAGGTACTTTGCTTTACATACATGTAGGCTATGTTCAGACATCGTTTTAGTTAATACGGTAAAAGTTAAAACGGTCACTCACCACGGGTGGCTGGTCGTAAAATTAAAACGTACCGAGCGTTTAGACATCGTTTTATTAAGTATAGCGAGTTCTACTCGAAGTGGTTTATATCCATTTTGGGGTCACGTAGAACTTCCGCTCATTTACATAAAGTGTACGTGCACAGTATATATCTCCGAGGACAAGAGAAGAAAGGAAACACAAAGAAACCTTTCAGTCCTCGAACGTAGTGTCTTTTGTTGAAATCGGTCCTCGAACGTAAGGATACGTGCTTAGTCTATGGGGGTTGGTTATATTAAAGGAACAATAGGAAACACAAAGCATTGTCCTCGGACGTATTGGGGAAGTACGACTATGTGCACGCTAGTTCGTGTGTGCATCATAAAACGGTGTGTATGGGATGCATCATGTATAATGTGCATGCACAGCTTTCAACTGGTTGCCGGCGTACGTGCTTCCTATTAAACACTTCATTATAAATGCATTCATCGCTAGGATTGTGCGCACCACCATTACATTTGTACATGCATCCGGATCCTTTCTCGGTGGCCGATGAAGTCGAAGCAGTGGCCATGATGTAATGGTGAACAGTTTTGAAAAATAATCAACAACTGCTTCAAAAATGCAAGGCCAAGAGCAGAAAGACCCACTTGAAGGCTTTACTGCATAATAGCAAAGATGGCAATGATGGACCACGCCAGCGCTACGTTGGCGTGCATGCTATGTGCGCTGTGTATAGGACATGCGCTGACAACTGCGATTGTTTATACAACAAAAGGCGTGCCACAAAAGGGGTTACATAACATCGGGTCAACTGCACTGGCTAAAAAACAGGAAGCGTTTTAGCTAAAACCGTTCAGACATCGTTTTAGAAGATAAAACCATTCTGGTTTAGGGCTAAACCCTCTCTAGGAGGTGTTTTAAATCACCGTTTTAGCGGCGAGATAAACCAGATTCTGTCAACTTAAAAAACATTTTCAAAGTGAACAAAGAAACTGGCAGGAGCGGGATTCGAACCTGCGACCTCCGGGTTACCGTACCGGCGCTCTACCAACTGAGCTATCTTGCCCTATGTTGGCGGTCTCCCAAATTGTCAGTATCTTTGTTCGGGTGGGCACTTAAAAAACGTTCAGACACTGTTTTAGCTAAAACTTTATACCAAATTGAGTTCAACTAGTGTTTTAAGGGAATTTAAAACGATGTCTGAACGTACCCATAATCACTCTTGGAGATAGAAGGCATTTAAAGAATGCGTCCTGAACTGCAAAATCTTAAACATGTCAGATGCAACAGGCCGGGACACCAAAATTGGACCCCAAATTTATGGAACGACCCCAAAACAAAGACACAAAACCCCGCCCGCAGGGAATTCCGGGACGAACTTACCATGGCGGAAAAGCCACAGTAAAAGGCAAACCAGAAGTGGCCCACCGTCTGCGCGAAGTTCTTGTAGAAGAAGTAGGAGAGGAACTTGCACATCCGATAGTAGGACCAGCGGCCATGGACGAGCAGTAATCGCTCCAGGAATGTACAGGGCCGTTAAGGAATCATTCTAAGAAAGTTGAGAGATTTCTTAACAGGTGGGCTATCTGAAAACACATTGCGAACATATAATACAAAATGACATGGAGGGAATTTGTGACCTGACAAGTCATTTTTGGGGATTTTAACAACTGTATATTTGAAGAAAAAAATCTATTCTGTCATATCCCAGTTTTTAAACTGAATCTGTTTTCGAGAAATTGTTTTTGGGATTTCTTTTTTGAATTTGGGTTAATACACAGATCACAAACTCTGAGCTTCATTTTCTCAAAACAAGGGGTCAAAGATTCTGACAACTCCAGCAGGTTGTATGGGGGGGGATAGGAATGAGATACCACAACACACAATATATCAAATTAAAGCTCTTAACCTGTACTTTCAGGAAATACCATAATCTTGATTTTCAAATTTTGCTACTTTACGGCCATTTCGTGGGAACAGGTCACATTTTTAATTGTTTTCATGAACAGCCAAGGCAGTCCATGGTGCCTTAGTTGCCTTTGGTCCTTGAACCTAGGGCCCTTTGAAATGGTCCCACCGACAACTCAATTTTCTAAAAGTGCCCTCTGAATAAAGTCCCGGGCCTGTGAGAATTTTCAAAAACACAGACAAACAGAGGCAGTACAACAACTGGCCATTCATCGGCTACGAGCAAAAAAAAAGGATATCTGAACTGAGCGAAGCTGAAGTCACTCGCGAGGACAGCCTGCATGCCTTCCTGACCGCTGATGCCGACTCCGATATGCGCAGCTGGAAAAGAGGTACCAAGAGACAACATTTGTTTAGAAGGCATTAAAAGATGATGTTGATTGCTGAGAGAAGTTTGCGTTATTTTGGTCTTTTATGTAGATTCTGCATTGCAAAATAAAACAGCCAATTTTTTTTCTGCCATAAAATAACAAACTTTTGAGAGCAGTTTTACCAAGTCCCCTCTAGCCCGCTGGTGCCATTTGTCTTACAGTCGTCGCTGCGGGCAGCAAACAATTCTGACATCATAGGACGAACTCTCTTTTGTGTCTAGCACTAGGAACAAAAGAGGAGTTCGTAACTGTGACGTCAGAATCGCTGCCCGCAGTGAACGAATAGACAAATTTTCCAGATTTTCCCGGATTTCCAGGATGCGGTGGGAACCCTGTAGTAGAACACGAGAACACAGGCACTTTGATTCCCAGGTGGGGTTCAAACCAACATACTATTTGCAACCGAGTTACACACAATAACCACTGGACTACGCGGCTTCACCGTTTACTATGATCTCAAAAGCTTTTGCCTTTGAGAAAGAACTTGCCTAAAACCCTCTTGAATACAGGAGACGGCCACAACAGTGGATTGAAAAAGACCACCTGGCCGGTTTGCCTATATATGCACATTCCTACATGAACTCGATCCATTCATGTTTCAACTATATTGTTCTTGAATGGGAGTGTAATGAATAGAGCTTTTTCAAACAAAGCTTTCATGCACACGAAAGGGGGCTCTAAAGTGCGACGAATAGGACAGGTATGCAACTTGGAATTAACAAAAAACGAGGAAATTCCAATCTTTACAAGACTCTGTACAGTGTTTTTTTATATTTTCAATGGCATAAGTGTAAAGTGAAAAACGTGGAAATCAGCTGATCCGAGGAAAAGTTGCATGCTTGATGCATTTGATGCCTGATCTGATTGGACTTTAGTAAAAAAAGACTGAAAAGGTCTGCTGCAAGTATAGACATCAGGAAGCGCGAAGCCATTAACGGCGGCACTGGGTCCGGGGCCCGCTTAAGGGCCCCGGGAAAAATTTGAAATGTAGATGCTCTGTGGTGCAATCTAAGCCTTTCTGGGACATTTTTTGAGCAACAATATTTGCCAGATTTGTTATATTAATTCTTATTTTTCAGAATATTATGTCTCATTTCAACATCATTATTGATTTGCTACCTATTTGTAATAAATAATCCGGTGTCATCCTTGCATGAACAGCAGAAACATTTTTTCATTTTCTAAATCTAAAGCACATCCCATCTATGGAAAGCATGATTGGTCTGGGTATTTTGCTCATAATTTGTTCCAACTTTTTTTCTCAAACCTTTGTCAATGTCTCTTACGGCTGACAAATCTCAATGCTGCAATACCGCCTTGCTACCAGCTCCAAAGGGATAATAAAAGGGAATTTGATAATTGGATCGTCGATCGTCTTACTTTTGATCATACTGACGTCATTGGCTCCGTCACCTATGGACAGGGTGACCGCCTTCTTGTAGCGCTTGACCAGGTCAACCACCTCGGCCTTCTGGAGAGGAGTGACCCGACAGCAGATGACCGTCTTGCAGTAGCAGGCCGCCTCCAGGAACACCTGCTCAATGTCTTCGTTGCCCAGGGCAAACGCCTGCAAGAGCAGAGGCCGGACAGAGCAAATTAAAGATGGTCAAAACAGCCATGAAAATGGAGGGGCAGTATACTCGGCCAACAAATATGTTTTTTATGAAAGTTGCCCAATACAAGGCTAAAAGCCACTCTAGGTAAAGGGCTACAACAGAGATGGTGGGGTTGGCCACTTTTAAGGTTGCCAGCCCTGCCACCCTTATGGTTTTCCTGGGTCCTTATCTAACTAGAGGGTCCTTATCTAACTAGAGGGTCCATATCTAACTAGAGGGTCAATCTTCACTAGATACCAAAGAAATGATCTCAATTTCCAGACCCGTGTTTACTGCAAAACACTGGGGTGAGATTGGCCAAAAATAAAAAAAAATCCAAGAAAAATAAACGAAAAATCCACGAAAACCCCAGATCAACATATAGTTTGTATCTGCCTAAAAGCACCCCCTTAAAATATCAATTTTTATTGGTCTACATGTATATACACTTTTACAGGTAAAAACAACTTTAGCAAAACATCTCAGGAATTCCAGATTGCAAAAGAGATTCTTTAAAGATTCTGAAATCCCGACAAAAAAATCCTGAAATCAGGCAAAAATCCTGACAAATCTTACCCCTGAAAACAACAGTTCTCCATGAAATAACCTCAGCTCACATTAGTGTTTGCCTTGCTCTACCAACTGATGAGCTATCTTGCCCTGTAGGGTTGGTGGTCTTCAAAATTGTCAGTGTCTTTGTTCGGGTGGGTGCTACTCAGAAGTCATAAACCCATAATGCCGTACAGCCAGGGATCACACCCCAACCTTCAAATACAGCCTGGGAAGTGGCAATGTGGGGATCACTCAACGATTCTTTAATATCCTCAAACAAACCAAATGGGAAAGTGACTAGGTGAATGGTTTGTTTTTTGTCTTTCACTGGGGTGGGGGAAGACGTTGGGAAGATTTGTCTTTGGCCATACCAGTGCAGCCCCAGTAATGACCAGAGCAAAGCTGTAGACATCATCCATCTCGCCCTCATCTTTGTTCTGGTAGGAGATGTCGTTGCCGGCCGCCGCCCTCAACTCTCCCTTGTCCTGATTGCCTATCACGTCCTTGATCTTCTCAAGACAGTCTTTGACCTGAAGGAAGAAAAGGAAGTCACATAAAAGGTTAACGACTGTTATATGTGATGCGATCAAGCAAAATCAGTCGGAACTCGGCAATCCTTGTTTTGAGATATGGGCCAAAATAATGTTCGTAGTGGAAACAATTGACTTTTTTACAAAAACAGAAGGGAAAAACATTCTTCTTTCACATGAAAATATTCTTTTAACAATATTCTTTTAACAATATTCAGAAGGGAAGTGGTAAAAAAAAAAGAATTTTTTTACCCCATCCAGCTTCGACTATTGTCAAAAATCCTGAAATTATTTCCAAAAGAATCCCATATTTGCGCTTTGTTATTCCTATTTCGTATACTCTACCCCATTCACAAATGGTATTGTCGGAAAGGAAAATGAATGAATTTTCCAAATATGGACAAGTCGTCATCATAAAATCTGAATATTCATGTAAAAACACAAAGAATCTTCCAAACAAACCCTCCCTTGTTGCAACGCAAGCTGATTTCGTAACCCGTAATTGGTCAATTGCGGTCACGTGGTGTCACAAGCCCGGATGTCATCGGCTGCAATATTATTGCCGAGTTCTGACTGATTTTTTTTTCCAGTTTTGGGAGAAACTGTAAACTGGCAATGAGTCTGACAACCAATAAAAAGTTTAACGTTTTCGGTTCTGTACCCAGGATATATTCCCGGTTATACTGTGCATCTTCAGATCTCATATCCCGGATATAGGTGTGTGGATGCAATGCATCAGGGATTTGAAGGTCAACTACATGGTGATGGTTGATAAGCACTGACAATCAGCACACAGGCTCAGAAATAGGGAGCATTTCATATTCTTTAGATGCGGTATTTATTGCGGTACCGCTGTTGTTCTTTGCGGCGTCGCATTTCCGTACCCTCAAACCTTGCTAGTGAATGACAAGCCAGGCGACTTAATATAAAATGTGCTCATTATATCAGCCAGTTGGGAGTTGATGCTGGTACCGAAAAAAACATCACACCCCCCAATAAAAAGCAAAAAACAAAAAACAACAACACAGTGGTAGTACTATTGATACCAATTTCAGACAACATGAAATGATCCCTAACAATAGAATAGAACTTCGCTATAATGAACAATGCTATACAGGCATACAACTTAGAATTAACAAAAAATGAGGAAATTCCAATCTTTACAAGACTTTGTACAGTGTTTTTCAATTTCCAATAGCATAAGTGGGAAGTGAAAAACGAGGAAATCGGCTGATCCGAGGAAAAGTTGCATGCCTGGCTATACCGAACATTTGGCTATAACAAACATCCTCTGTACTATAACGAACATCCTCTGCAGCTCCCAAATTGATGTATTCAATACATACCATTATTCACTATAACAAATACCACTATACTGAATATGTGACTATAACGAATATCCTCTGTAGCTCCCAAATTGATGTATTCAATACATACCATTATTCACTATAACGAACACCGCTATACCGAACATTTGGCTATAACAAACATCCTCTGTAGCTCTCAAATTGATGTATTCAATACATACCATTATTCACTATAACGAACACCGCTATACCGAACATTTGGCTATAACGAACATCCT
Source organism: Hippasteria phrygiana (assembly GCA_037893225.1). Taxonomy (NCBI): domain Eukaryota; kingdom Metazoa; phylum Echinodermata; class Asteroidea; order Valvatida; family Goniasteridae; genus Hippasteria; species Hippasteria phrygiana. The sequence goes on from JAZGUH010000502.1 coordinate 741,137, forward strand.
CTGCAGCTCCCAAATTGATGTATTCAATACATACCATTATTCACTATAACAAATACCGCTATACTGAACATTTGGCTATAACGAACATCCTCTGTAGCTCCCAAATTGATGTATTCAATACATACCATTATTCACTATAACAAATACCACTATACTGAACATTTGGCTATAACGAACATCCTCTGTAGATCCCAAATTGATGTATTCAATACATACCATTATTCACTATAACGAACACCGCTATACCGAACATTTGGCTATAACAAACATCCTCTGTAGCTCTCAAATTGATAGCTCTCAATAGAGAGGTTTCGTTAGCGCACGGTTAGTGCGTATGCCGACGATTAGCTCTAAACAGTACGCGATGAAATTTGGTACAAAATATTTGTTGGTTTTTATCTGATTCTTACTAATACGTGTAGTGCATCTGCTATCCATGATTACGTTTAGGATGTGAGGAAAATGTCAAACAAGCGCAAACAATTATGAGGTCACGGGAACTAAACGTAGTCTAACCATGCGCTTACGAAACCTTTCTATTATTCACTCTAACGAACGACTACTACAGTGAACATTCGTTATAACGGCGTTCCACTGAAGATCCAACAGTGCCCAAGGACAGATTTTACGGTTAGTCGCACATTCAGGGTTTGGACAGCACGCCTTTCTCTTTGCTTTATGACTAAAACCGAGACACAATTTCCAATCTGATGCCACTGGAGTCAATTTCTCGGAGACGGACAAACAACTTTTGCTTAATAGTTACAGCAGGTTCCCAGCCACAATGCTACATAATGCATATTGTTAACAACTGATCTACGGAGTTTTAAAAACTTAGTTGCCGTGGTAATTTGGAGCCAGATAGGTTTTTTTTTCAGGAACACTGGAAATTTGAAAACGTAAACCGTATATTGATTTATTTGTGTAAATATTGGGTTTTTTTGTACGTGTGTAAATCTTTATTTTTAGTTAAAAATGTATAAAACACCCCATTGAAAACCAGTTTTAAACTGTTTGGGCACACCATGGGTAAAGAAATGTCCACACACAAAAAAAAGTAAATAAACTGGTTATCAACTAAGATGCTACAAGAAATTGGGCCCCGATTGCATACGGTTTTGGCATTTTCCGTGGCCTGCTTGGGGACCTTACCTCTTTTTCAGCGGCGTCTTTCTCGGTGGCATTGATGATGAACGTCTCATTCAGTTCGTCCGTAAGCAGCTTGCAGGCGTAGCCAATGTTGATGGCCGTCTCCTGCTTGTCTCCTGTTAGAACCCACAGCTTGATGTTGGCCTGAAAAGAGCCAATAGGAAAATCTGTTACATGCTGTAAGGGGCAAATACTGACCAATCAAAATAACTGTTGTATGATTGTGCAGCCGCAATCATATCAGACACGTATGCAATAGGGCTGTGCATCCAAACCGGGTACCCGAATACCCGACCGTTAATTTCAGGAACCGGTTCAAGATTATGGATTCGAGTACCCGTAACCAAATTAACATAATACTTGAGTAATTTTTTTGGCAATGAAAAAGAAAGTTCTTGAATGTCATTTGCGGGGAAATTTTCAAAATGAAAACAAAAAAAACAACAGATAAACGTTTATCTGACGCCTGCGAAAATGCAATTTAAACCGCTAACCTATTGGCTGCACAAGTACCCCCTCAACGGAAAGAAAGGGAGAGTTGGGGGGAGTCACTATCGACGCCATCTTTCCTGACTTTAATCTGGGTTGTGGAGTGTCCGATTCCCACCTCTATTCAGAATCAAAATCACACAAAAAAAAGAGTCCGCGAACAGACTATCCAATCCCCCTGGTATATGTGTATGACATGAATGCGGAATGGCGTGTGTGAAACCAGCGAAACTGCATGTGACCCGCCCATGGGACATTGTTGCTAGGTGAAAAGGCGCCCTCATTTGTTGGTGCAGGGAGCTCACAGAGCTCACTGTACACACTTGTATCTTACTACATTGATGCACTGATATGGTAGTATTAACATGCAGACCTTTACGAACAATATGAACAGCAATTTCCAAGGTTTAATTTTGGGGATTAGCTTGGTTTAATGGGTATCTGTGCTATTTTTCAATCGGTCACCCGTTTCCCGTACAACCCGTAAATGCACACCCCTAGTATCCACAACCAATTGAACATTTTCGTTCGACAAAAATAGTTGGTTTCTTGTGCTTTAGTTGACGAGCCCCTCGTGCAAAATGACCATGATACAGACATGCACCCCACCGTGTACTTATTTATCAGGTTCAAAAGTACAGCATTTGCAGTAAGCTGGCGCTGAATTTTTGGCATTCGGATTATACCATATATTTGGCACTGAACCATTCAGGCGCCATTGAACGGTTTGCAAACTGTACATGTATGTAACAAGAATTTAACGACGACAACTGGCAGGAGTGGGATTTGAACCTGCGACCTCCGGAATACCGTACTGGCGCTCTACCAACTGAGCTATCTTGCCCTATGTTGGTGGTCTCCCAATTTTCCAGTGTCTTTGTCCGGGGGCGCTAGTCAGAAGTCATAAACCCATAATGCCGTATGAACTCCGTGCGCAAACAAAAGAGGGCGCTTTTTCACATAGCAACGATGTCCCATGGGCGGGTCACATACAATTTCACTGGTTTCACACACGCCGTTCCTCGTTCATGTGATACACGTATACCAGGGAGATTGGATAGTCTGTTCGCGGACTCTCTTAATAACGTTTTGATTCTGAATAACAGAGGTGGGAATCAGACATTCCACAACCCAAATTAAAGTCAGGCAAGATGGCGTCGATAGTGACTCCCCCAACTCTCTCTTTCTTTCCATTGAGGGGGTACTTGTGCACGGAGCCAATAGCCAGGGATCACGCCCAGTTTTACGATACAACCTGGGAAGCGACATTGTGGGGATCACTCAATGAAGATATGACTTTCTAACATAATAATACCGTCAAACAAACCACAAGAGACCGGCGATTTGGAAGACGGCCAACATAGTGCAAGATAGCTCAGTTGGTAGAGCACTGGTACAGTAATCCGGAGGTCACAGGTGCAAATCCCATTCCCACCAGTTTTTCTATGTTCACTTTCAAAATTCATTCAAAATTGCCTTGTCGGTTTCCCTTGTGGTTTGTTTGACGGTATTGTATGTGATAAGACTTTAGACTTTTACCTTGTGGAGGTTCTCTATGGTGGCTGGTACCCCGTCCTGCAGCTTGTCTTCAATTGCAGTGGCTCCCAGCAGGGTCATGTTGGTCTCTATTTCCTCATACAACTCATCCAACTTATCCTCGCGACCCTCCAATGAGGTGCTGCACAGACACGGCATGAATTTGGATTATTATTGTTGTTGGTTTGTTAAAATTGAACTGATAGCCAATGGCTAAATTAAGCCAATTTTGACAAAAAGTTGTACACATTTAAAGATAATACACTACAAAATTAAAATACCAACACCCAGTAAAATGTTTTACCACCACCAAGAATTACAAAAACCAGTCACACAAAAAACAAACAAACAAACAAACAAACCACTAGCAACAACTACTACAACACAACAATAACTTCAACTACAACAACGACAACATAACGACGAGGATAACAAAAAAGGACAACAATAACGAAAAAGACAAACAACATTGGACAGTATTAAAACTTTTAAGAACAGACATGTAAAACTCAGTAAAAATATAGATCTTTTCTAGATAAACCTTATAAATGAGTACACTCCAAAAACGGACCGGCTGAAAAATCTGAAATTGTTTACATTCTATGTTCAAACATACATGTAGTCTTAAAACATGGTATATCCCTTTCAACAATTTCAGATTTTTTAATAAAACAAAACGCACAATGGACTGTACAAAACAGTACCATGGCGATTCGCAGGGTTAAGGACATCCGCTATTCTGATGCATATTTGACATTCATGAATATTCATTAACACTAACTTTCCCAAACCCTCCAAAAATCCTCTTTGCCAAATGGAGGAATTTGGAGGATTGAGGGTCCTTGGAAATTGAAGCATCTGAGGATTTTGCAGGATTGAGGGCATTAGAGGATTTTGCAAAATTGAAGGCATAAGAGGATTTTGCCTCTGGAGGAAAATGGAGGATCCAGGTCACCAGGCCCAATCTGATGCTGGATGATTTTGGAGGATTGAGGTTACTGGGGTGTTTATCCAAAACCCACTGGAGGATTTTGCAGGATTCAGGCAGTGGGTCCCCAGTAACAAACATTGGAGGATTTTGGAATCGAAGGATATTGGAGGATTCAGGTTACGTGTAGGAAAAATGATGTAGGGAGTTGGGGTTAAAAGATTTTTAAAATTTGGTCAACAAAAGCTACTGCGAGAATAGTCACAATTACATGAACAATGGAGCTGGGTGTCTTGCCAGAACCATCTTGCATTCAGAGTGCTTAAAGGTAATATACAACATTTGCTAACATAAAAAAAACTACTAAATTATTATGAAATACCTTACTTCTTTTTGTTTTCCCAGCATCTATGCACACAAAACTTTAAACAAGTCATTGTAACAGTATTTACTATAAAATAATTCATTTCAAATTCATTTCTGAAAATTACAGCAAATGTTGTATACTACCATTTAACATCACAATTACTGGAATGTGAATTCAAAAACGTCTACCCCTGCCAGTCCAGCAATCTTAGGACTCAACTACTTGACTCACGAAGCAGTGTGATGTTTCCTCTTCCATTCTTGGTAGTACTCTTCATCGATCTCCTTCATGGCCAAGCAAAGGGTCCTGAGACCTTCCCCAGCAAACTCCTGAAAGACAGGGGATGCAAGCTTGGTGTGAGACCAACTAAAATAGAACATGTCCGGCGTACCCTGCTTCCTTTTTTGAGGGCCGTCTCCAGTATTTCCACAGACTACTCAATGCACGTCAGCGTCAATTATACAGGGTGACCCAAAACAAATGGAACGGCATACTTCCGCTTTCCTGAGACTCAAACAACCTATACCAATGCATGGGTAATTTTGTTGAAAGAAAAATGATACCAAGATCTCCCGACTCGGCCCAGTAGTTTTTGTTCTAGAACCTATTTTGTGGAACGAAGTCGGGGGTCATTTGGTCCCGATGTATACACACAAGTGTGCTATCATCATGCTCTTTTGTGCATGGAACAAATGGCCAAGGGACCCAACTTTGCTTCACAAAAAATAGGCTCTGGAGCAAAAAGCTCCTTCTTTGTGGAATTTGTTGCCAGTGACGATCCGTCAAATTTCGTCACTGGCATCGTTTAAGATTCAAGTAAAAACACATTTATTCAAGTAGTTGTATTGTGAGCTGAATTCAATGGTTTGTGTTATTGTATTGTATTTGTGTAATGTATAACTGTTTTAAATGTAATTAATTTAATTGTATTTTAATTGTATAACGTAAGTTTTATTTATTTAATTGGTAAGCGCATTCGAACATAATTATGGAATTTGCGCTCTATAAATTATTATTTTTTATTATTATTACCCCTAACCCTGCTAAATGCAACAGAATGCACCAACGGTAAAAAGTTGTTGCAAATTGTTGCATTGGGCAGGCAACACATTTCTCCTGGTCTTATGCGTTTGTTTGCACCCAGCAGGCTTGGTGATTGGTATACATGTACCAGCCTAACTCTACACAATGCAACAAAATCCACTGTTGCATGTTGTTGCATGTTGTTGCATTTAGCAGGGTTCTTATTCAGCTGTGTTGCATTCTGTTGCATTTATCAGGGTGCCTAGAGAATACCCCTTGGGGGTTAGGGTTACTGGACCGAATCGGGAGGTCTTACTATTTTTTTTTCAAAAAAGACAGGTGGTTCGACTCTATTAAAAGGTAGTGGAAGTATGCCGTTCCGTTTTTGGGGGGCCACCCTATATAGTAAATTGTCCAGTTGCAATGCATTTTGTTAACCTTATTGAATAATGCTCGACTGCACTGAAAGTGGATAAAACCACTTTTTAATAACCACTTGTGTCCGGCTGTTATTGATGGGGGGCTGGTATGCCAAGAACGGGCTGTGCTGCCAAGCGTAAATGTAAACAATAGGCACCACACTGAATAGAGTGGTCCTATTCATCGCACTTGGAGCCCCTCCCCCTTTCTTGTGAATGAAAGCTTTGTTTGAAAAAGCTCCATCTGTTCATTACACTCCCATTCAAGGAACAATGAATGGATTGAGTAAGCACAGGAATAGTCTATAGACAACAACCGGCCAGGTGGTCTTTTTTTCAAACTGCGACTATGGCCGTCATCCATATTCAAGAGGATAAATATGTATGTCATCCACTTGTGTTTAAAATCTTGGAACAGGGCAAGGCTGGCCCAAAGATTTGGAAGTCAAAACTGATGTGGTTGGTCCGATATGTGATGACAAAATCAGGGGTGAGATTTAAGGAAAATTAAAAAATCCACGAAACAATCGGAGGCATTTAATTTGTATGGCGTTGCTGAAAAGAAATGCACAGGAAAACTGCATTTTCTACCAAAAGCTATGGCTCAAAATTGCCAAAAATGGGGTCATTGGAATGAAAAGAAAACTGAGGTTGCAGAGGTTATTTTGGAAGAGTAAAAACAATTAAAGGACCACAAAATCTTGTAGTAAATGATCATTAACTTGGTTATCGTTAAGATCGGAGCAAACTCAAAGTTTACACAAAGTAAACATCAAACGATAAATATTTTGGTATGATCGTTAACTTGGGTATCGTTAAGATCGGAGTAAAAATTGAGTTCACACAAATTGTAGTAAAAGATCATTAACTTGGTTATCGTTAAGATCGGAGCAAAATCAAAGTTTACACATTGCGGATATATCAAAAGATAAATCCAAAGGTATATGATCGTTAACTTGGGTATCGTTAAGATCGGAGTAAACTTGGAGTTCACACAAAAAATAAAAATGATACAAAAAAAGAGACGTAGAAACTATCACCGAGGAATAAAGAGATTTAAACCTTTCTAGAGAGCCATGTAACGAGTATGACGACTAACTATAAAAGATTTAGACATATATCATACTCGGCTGGAGGATAGTTATAGTGTGAAAGAAGTGGTATTAAGATACAAAGGTGTATACTAAAATATGAAATAATATCCTTATTTTCTCTCTTTATTATTTAGGATAGGTGATGATAATCTGGATAGGGTTAGGGGTATCTTAAAAGGGATGTCTAAAAGGGATATTTATTCGAGTAAGATAGTATATTTATTAATTTTTATTTTGTATTTTTTATTTAATTTTTATTATTTAATTGTTATTATACGCTTTTAGAAAGAATAAGTATAGGAAGAGTCTGTATATGTATGTTTCAAAGAATTTTAATAAATTATATGGTTCATGTATCCATATGAAGGCAAAGGTAAAGAATGCAAATTATATAATGTTGACAAGGATGTACATGTATATTCTTAAATAGGTTAATAAGGAGACACTTTAGGGTTCATAATCATGACTTAGGGAGACACTTGTTTTTAGGGAGACTTTTAGGTGTCTCTCTAATAATCTAGCCCCTTGAAGGAGTGAGAAATTAACTGTCGGAAATGAGTTATATCGATAGAGAATGGTCCAAAATATTAATAAACCAACTTCTGTGGGGTTTAAACAGGTAATATTTGTGTTAGGTTACATTAAAGTTGAAATATTTTGTGCACAAGTCTATAATGATAATTAATAAGAAGGAGGAAAAATATAATTAAAATAATTATAATCAATAGCCTGTCTTAATAATCTTATTGTTTCGGTTTGCGGTAACACCATGTGTTATCTCAAATAACGAGGAGTATGGGTTCTGAAGAAAAAAACTTATCGTACAACTTGTATTTCAAATTCCGATAAGTGAGACGGGTTCAACAATAATATACCATGCAAGGCCTCAAAAATTTATACTTGATATTCTTAAACAAATAAAATATGATCATATGTTAAAACCATAAAGTACACGTTTAATTAATCTATAGAATAGTCTATAAAAACATGGTGAATATCTTTAAAATTTATTTATGTTAAAATCAATAATATCATTGTGAAGGAATATAATAATAAAATGGTTGGGGAAAATTTAAATTAATCCTAAGAAGACAAAAGTAAATAACTTGTGTTATAATAGTTCTACATTGGGTATTATTTTAATTAAAGAAAGAAATAATTAATTGAATGTCGAATTAATTGACTAAAAATCACAAAAATAACAAGGCCCTCTGCAGCATGCAGCACAGTCAAGAAGGCGGGCCATTTGTGCAGATTTTACGGTGTCGCATCTTAATAAATAACTAGTCAGTTTTTTTCTTTCTTTTTTTGGCAGTATATAATTAATTCTAATTCCGAAGACATCTTTAATTATCTTATCCATTAAGGTCATTCTATAACAGAAAATAAAAAAATAAAAATATGGTTTACAATTTTATGAAAATAAATCTAAAAAGAGGTGGAGTTGTTTATGCAGAGATATGGATTATATATTTTGGCCAAGGAAGAGGGGTGTTGTTTACGCAGAGATAAGAATTATAAATTTTGGCCAAGGAATTTTTAAGGTTTAGACTTATTGAATTCTTTATTAAATTGGATTAATCCTAATAGCCTAAGGCTTTTTACTAGAATCCTTACCTAACCACACAAACTCTAACACTGTGTAGTAAAACAATGGCACATTCTTTGTACATAGACAAAATCAGGGCATCAAGTCCCATGCAAGGTGATGGTGCCAAGGCTCTACAGTATCCAATCACACAAGAATCAACACAAATGGGGTGTTTGATTTTGGCAGGTTAGGGAAGGTTAGGGTTAAAGGAATGCAGAATGTGTTTATGTAACAAATTACTTGTACATAATAATTGTTTTAGTTTTGTGTCATTAGTGTAGTTGAAGGAGAATGTATATTTGTTATTTAATAAATGTTTGTATTTGTTGAGTATTCTTTGCGTATGGAAATTACAATTTGTTGTTTTATTATATCTTAATTTGCAATGTATGATTTTTTTATTAATTTTTATTGTTTTGTGTGTTGGTAGTTTTATGAATGGAGTTAGGTGTTTGGAGATGAATAATTTCTTAAAGCCGCAATTAATTAATCTGATCGTGAAGAGTTGGATGATGTGATTGTATTCTTGTGTGTCTGCGCTATGAGTTTTATATCTATTGCATTCTCCTTTAATAATGCTCGAAAAAATAGGGGGACTGTGGTTTGAATTAAAATTAACATATGTAAATTTTTGAAAGGGTTTTTGATATATGTAATAATGTAAATTGTTATATTGCAGAGTGTGATGATTGATGGCTATGTGTAAATCTAAAACATTTATTATTTTTTTATTGATGCTGAATTTGATTGGTATCGACTGTGGGTATGTTTTTGCGAGTATTTCTATAAGATGAGTGTGATTGAAATTTTTTGTGTTGCGCATAATTATAATCCCATCGTCAATGTATCTGTGAAAAAGTAAAATGTTGTTAATATTTTTGTAATGTTTGTAAAAGGTATATTCTCTGAATACTAAAATTAGATTTGCAAGTTGTGCGGAATGATATGACCCCATTTGTATTCCATGATTTTGTTTGAAGATGCATTGTCCTATCCTGAAGTTGCTGTATTCATTGGTGAAGTTATGTAAAAGTTTGAAGTATGTGTAAAAATCATAAGGATATTCTAACAATGATGTAATTTTGAAGAGGGACTCATAAATGTCTAATGTGGCAATGTTGGTGTATAAGCTTTCGAAATCAAATGTGATTAATGAGATGTCGTCATGATAATTAATGCTTAGCGTTTGGAGAGATTCTATTAACTGTTGTGAATTTGTAATAATAGGCCATGGGAAATTTTGTTCAAGGAATTTGTCTTCAAATCTACTAATTAAAATGTTTAAATGATATCCTAACAATTTGGAGATGGGGGAAGTTACCCAGCTGTGTGCGGTGATTATTGGACGTCCTTTGAGCGATGATTCATTAGATATGTTAGGTGTGTGTTTTAGTTTGTGAACTTTGGGGAGGAGGTCCATTGAAGGAAGTTTGATTGTTTTTGATTTAATGTGTTTTTGGATTTCAATGTAATTAGACTCTGCTATGCGTGGCAGTGATTCATTTTTGAAAATTGTAGATAAATCTGAATGTGCTTTTTGGATGAGTTGGTTAACAGTGTTAGTGTTGAATGTGTCAATATAAGAATATGTGCTGCAGTCAATTTGTCTTTTATATTCTTGTATGTACCAGTAAGTGTGGTTAACACAAATTCCCATGTTTTTGTCAGCTATTCTTATTATAATATCTTTGTCTGAAGCCAGTTGTTTGAGTTGTTCAATGTCATGCATCGTATTGTTGTGTAATGTGTTTGAGTTTGTTTTGATAGTGTTGTATGATTGTTTTATGGACTCTTCTAGAGTGTTTTGTACATATTCGAAAGTGTTCTTGTGTATGCTAGGATTAGCTAGTAGCTGGTTAAGTTCTAGTTGTTTGTAGTGTTTGTTCAAAGTAAATGTATCTCTATGGTTAGTGTTATATTTGCATGTATGTGATGCATTGATGTCTTTTTGAATTAGCGTTTTTAGCGTAGTGACTATTGTTTTGTGGAGTTTGTGTTTGTTGGTTGTGTCATGTTCTTGTGGGTTAGTAGGAATGAATGAAGGTCCTTTGTTGAGAAGTTGTTTGATGTTTGTTGAGATTTTTTTGTTTGTGAAGTTATGGAACTTCTTGTTGCTTTTTTTTAACTCTTGTGTGTAGGTGTTATACATTTGTTTCTGTCTGCTTTGTTTTAACTTTTTTTTGATAAGGTTGTTGTGTATGGTATCGCGTTTCTTAATGAATGAGATTGCTATTTTGTAGTTTATAGAAAGCTGTTTGGTACGTGATTTGTAGTTGAGAGGTTTTGCGTATCTTAGTTTATGTATATCTGTTTCATATGTAGTGTTGAGTTCTGTGGTGAGCATGTTAAGTTGTTTAATGTTGTCTTTGATTAATTCTTCCAAGTTATTTATGAGAGATTGTGCTTTGATGTCTGTGTATAGGCTATTAGATATTAGATTGTTTTTTACCTGTATTTCTAGGTTAACTGTTTGTTGTAAATTGTGTAGCTTGGGGATGTACTTGTCTAGAATGAGACATTGCTTATTGTACATTTTCACGAATGTTTTATAAGTGAAAGAGGAAGATTTCAGTATAGTGTCCCATAATGGGAGAGAATTAGCATTCTCTATTTTGTTGATTATTTTACTTTTAGAAAGGTTAGCTGGCATGGTATAAATGAAGTGTTGATAAATATAAGTAGAAATCTAGAATATTAAGTATAAGGGGTTTGTACAGTTGTATTTCAAAATTTACAACAAAACCGAAAAGAACAATAGAAAATAAAATTAAAATAAAAATAGAAATATGTATAATAATAATAATAAAAGAATCACTAAAAATAATTAGATTAAATTAGCATTGAAATATAATTAAGATTTGTTTTATCAGTGTTTAACTGTTATATCAAATGAAATAGAGGGTTGTATTTTGGCTTGATAAAAAACTTAATTAAAATAATTTAATAATTATATATTCACAAACAATAATATAATGGGCTAAAATAAACTTTGTAGAAGAATCTGATGAAAAACGTGGTGGATGGTGAAAAAACGTGGTGGATGGTGGACAACTGTAGAGAACGATGGTAAGAAGGTATGATGGTATTGATTGAAGTATAAAGGAGCTTGATGATATGCTGTAAAGGTGGTGTAGGTGGTAACCGTAGGGTCGAAGGAGTGGAGTAGAATGGAGCAATGAGCTTAAAGTTCAAGCTCTCTACGTAATTCTGAGAAATAGTAATGATTAACTTTATTAAGGTTATATGAGATTGTTATTTATATTTTATAGTATTTTTTATTTAAATTTTTAAATATATATATATTTTTAGTTTTTGTTTTTGATTTTTAAAGAATTATTGGAGAATACCAACCATAAAGGGAAGGGGTATACTTTTAGAAGGAATCATTGGAGAAAAATAATCATAAAGAGGGGGAAATTATTACCGAAGACAACCATACATGAGAGAATATTTTTTAGAAGGTATTATTGGAGAAAAAATAACCATAAATGAGAGGATATTTTTAGAAGGAATTATTGGATAGACTGTCAAGTAGAGGAGAAAATATTATAATTTTTAGAAGGAATTATTAGGGAATACTGACCATCAAGGCGAAAGAGGACATTAATTAGAAGGAAATGACGTAGAAAAATAACCATAAATGAGAGAATATTTATTAGAAGGTATTAATTGAGAAAAAATAACCATAAATGAGAGGATATTTTTAGAAGGAATTATTGGATAGACTGTCAAGTGGAGGAGAAAAATAATAGTTTTTAGAAGACGTCTCACCAAAAAACCTGAAATCAGGAGAAATCTGGAGAAATCTCACCCCTGACTTTTTAATCTTGTACCTACATGTACCTACATGTACATGTAGGTACATGTACATGTACCTACATGTACATGTAGGTACATGTACATGTAGGTACATGTACATGTAGGTACATGTACATGTAGGTACATGTACATGTACCTACATGTACATGTAGGTACTTGTACATGTAGGTACATGTACATGTAGGTACATGTACATGTACCTACATGTACATGTACCTACATGTACATGTACCTACATGTACATGTAGGTACATGTACATGTAGGTACATGTACATGTAGGTACATGTACATGTAGGTACATGTACATGTAGGTACATGTACATGTACCTACATGTACAAGTAGGTACATGTACATGTAGGTACATGTACATGTACCTACATGTACATGTACCTACATGTACATGTACCTACATGTACATGTACCTACATGTACATGTACCTACATGTACATGTACATGTACATGTACATGTACATGTACAGGTACAGGTACATGTAGGTACATGTACATGTAGGTACATGTACATGTAGGTACATGTACATGTACCTACATGTACATGTACCTACTTGTACATGTAGGTACATGTACATGTACATACATGTACATGTACATACATGTACATGTACATGTACATGTACATGTACATGTACATGTACATGTACATGTACATGTACATGTACATGTACATGTACATGTACATGTACATGTACATGTACATGTACATGTACATGTACATGTACAGGTACAGGTACATGTACATGTACATGTACATGCATGTACATGTACATGTACATGTACATGTACATGTACCTACATGTACATGTACCTACATGTACATGTACCTACATGTACATGTACCTACATGTACATGTACCTACATGTACATGTACCTACATGTACCTACATGTACATGTACCTACATGTACATGTACCTACATGTACATGTAGGTACATGTACATGTACCTACATGTACATGTACATGTACATGTACATGTACGTACATGTACATGTAGGTACATGTACATGTACCTACATGTACCTATACATGTACATGTACATGTACATGTACATGTACATACATGTACATGTACATGTACATGTAGGTACATGTACATGTACCTACATGTACCTATACATGTACATGTACATGTACCTACATGTACATGTAGGTACATGTACATGTACCTACATGTACCTATACATGTACATGTACATGTACATGTACATGTACATACATGTATGTACATGTAAGTCTAGGAATTAATTTGGGGAGTATTTTTTTTAGCATAATGGTAAATTTTGGGGACCCTGATTTTGGGGAAAATGATTTTTGAAACATTTTCAAAACTTTCATTCTTAAAAATTTAAACTACAATGTACATGTATGGTATTTTTTTTTGGGGGGGGGGGAGGAATTTGAATTTGGTGAAAATCAAACACTTCCAACAGAATTATAACGAAAATCATATTGAGAATGTACATGAACATGTCGTACAACATATATTTTAATTGTTAGGAAAAAGTGGTCAATTTTCTTTTGTAATCTTCACATTATGTACATGTACATGTGTAATGTATGTATTGTAAAATGCAAACTGTGCATGTACCACAAAACCTGTATAAAAAGTCAGACTTCTTTAAAGGTAGTGTACACGATTGGTAATCCTCCAATTTTTTTTTAATGAATTATTACAAAATACCTTACTAGATGCTAAGTTAATAGTAGTCTCAATCATTCTGTGAAATTATGGCACCAGGTGTGCTGTCGTTGTCAAGAAAAGTAGAAATTTATATCGTTTTCCAACGATTTCCAGCTGGAAATCGTTGGAAAACTGCCCTGTAGCCTTTAGTCAAGGCGCACGTCGCTACCCGGATGAGTGGCGCGCCCCAGACATGCTGGCATTCTGGCGCGTCACGCGTCCAGGTAGCCACGCGCGCCTTGACTAAAGGCTATCACCTGCTCGACGGTTAAAAACGAGCGCCGGTTTTCTCTCGTTTTTTTCGCCATCCAACAACGCAAAACTTAGAACAGGTCAGTGGAACGATATTTCCTATAAAATACTAACCCCCAAATCCGCCCATTTCTGAAAATTGCAACAACGACCAATCACGTACACTACCTTTAAGTGGTGAGATAACAAAAAAAACGGAAACAATCTTCGAAAGCTGTTTGAACTGTCAGAAGCTTACAATTCTCTTTCTATAGAGGGTCTCCATTTCATGGCAAAATCAAAACAAATTCCCACTCACATTCAAATGTTGATTGGTGATATCGATGAGTTCCTCATTCCCCTCACCCAGACGTGCCATGATGACGTTGTCAGCGCCCTTACAGTACAGCCTGATCTGATGGCCCTGCCGCACCACCACCGACATGCGCTTGCGTACGTTGTTGAAGTCTAGAATGTGCAGCAACTCGTATGTGTCTGCTTCACCTTGTACCTCAATGGTGATAGTGGTTGGGGTTCTCGACTGCCAGAATGTTCAAGAGGACCAGATATGAAAGTATAATAGGTGAACCGACTGGGCAATGTAATCAATTCCGTCAAACCAACCACACGGGAACCTGACTTGGGTAAATTTGAAGGAATTTTCAAAGTGAACAAAGAAAACTGGCAGGAGCGGAATTTGAACCTGCGACCTCGAGGTTGTATAGTAAAGTTGGGGGTGATAACTGGCTATACGGCATTATGGGTTTATGACTTCTGACTAGCGGCCCCCCCAACAAAGATACTGACAATTTGGGGAGACCGCCGACATAGGGCAAGATAGCTCAGTTGGTAGAGCGCCGGTATGGTATTCCGGAGGTCGCAGGTTCAAATCCCGCTACTGCCAGTTTTCTTTGTTCACTTTCAAAATTAAATTTAATCAATTGTACAGTAAGGAGAACTTTACTATAACGAACACCATGGGATGCTGTAAAATGTTCCATAATTTATTTACTAATAGAATGGAACGCCACTACATGTATAACGAACACCGCAATACCGAACATTGGGCTACACCGAACACCATCCTTGGCTCCCAAATTTTGTGTACAAAACTTAACGAACATTGTTGTTGAAATAAAAAGGCAACGGATTAGAAAAATGGACTTGGTTTTTGGGCTGTTTGTAATTCCCAAACAGCCGCAGCTTTATGTGAGTGACAGGCGGCTATTATTTCCCCAAGGAATAGAAGGGAAAAGCCAACTGTTGCTTTAGAATTCGGTAAGCTTAGAAAGTATGAACATGTAATTGCATGATTCAATGGCCGGCACATGTTCAATTACAATCAAAAGAGGGCGCATTTCAAATACGATGCAAGAGGGCACTATTTAAAAGAACGGACGCCATGTTGGCGGACCCAATATTAATTGAGATTTGGGACAACAAAAAATATCATGGTGCCCTGCCCACAAAAACCCCTTTCAGAAAAGGAAGTTACTGTGAAGTCCCTGAAAAGGCGAGTGAAGTACCACTGGGGTATTCAAACAAACAAAACCTGATTACCTTAAAGACAAATCCAAAGTTCCTGGCAGCAGACACGAGGGCAGCTTCGTCCGGTGACTGAGCCTGGTACTCCAACTTGCCTTAATGGGGAAAAACAAAACAAATTAAAACTAGCTATTTAAATAAACTGTGACAAAAGCATTTCTTTGTCATTGTTCATTATCTGTAGCTTGCAGGCTTTACAAGTTTGACTTGTGATATGACTGACTTGTGACTGATTTAATTAAAACTCTGTTAAATGTTATCTATCTCAAGTATTTTTGTTGTATTTTTGTTATGCAAGTTCGCCCCCGAAAAATAATCAAAGATACAAGAATTCGTCAAACAATCCACAAGGGAAACTGACCAGGTAAATTTTCAAAGTGAACCAAGAAACTGGCAGGAGCGGGATTTAAACCTGCGACCTCCGGGTTACCGTGCCGGTGCTCTACCAACTGAGCTATCTTGCCCTATGTTGGCGGTCTCCCAAATTGTCAGTATCTTTGTTCGGTTGGGCGCTAGTCAGAAGTCATAAACCCAGAATGCCGTATAGCCAGGGATCACGCCCAATTTTACGATACAACCCGGGAAGCAACATTGTGGGGATCACTCAATGAGGATACGACTTTTTAACTTATAATTCGTCAAACAATCCACAAGGGAAACTGACTAGGTAAATTTGAATACATTTTCAAAGTGAACAAAGAAACTGGCAGGAGCGGGATTCGAACCTGCGACCTCCACGTTACCGTACCGGCGCTCTACCAACTGAGCTATCTTGCCCTATGAATCCCGCTCCTGCCAGTTTCTTTGTTCACTTTGCAAAGATACAAGGAGAGTAATTAAGATTTCTCTTGATACAGGAAAGTTCATAAGATGTAGGGAAACATGCACCAGGCAAAGAATTCCACAGAGAATACAGAACAAGGTATAAAGCTATTGGCATAGCTTTTCGTTCTACATCTAGGTACAGCTAGAGTATATTGGTGGGAACAGGCGGAAAGCCGAGTTTCAAGCTCAAACACCCTAACTGGAGGAACCGAGCTGGACAAGCCGGTGGAACATTTACCAGGAAAATATCTGTAGAACAGACTAAGAGTAGCAACAGATCTCCGGTGAGAGAGTGATTGTAAGGATGAGCCCAACTCTTCTCCAACCAAATTAACAATGCACTTCTGTGCTCTAATAAAGATAAGTCACGTATGTTTCCTTCGCCAACTTTAGTTTTGCTCATTGTGCAGATCTACAGTTTACCCTTTGTGCTGTACAAGTGACGTCAGATCAGTTTCTTTTTTAAGTAATGAGGTGCTTATTTGCGTTTGAATGGGCATAATAGTATTGCGTAATTGAATTGCATAGTAGCCTTTTACAAGCAGTGATATTTGTTCAATTTTTTCTGTTGCCGTCATAGTTTTCATGAGATTCTTTGAAAGCGGGGATTTTACAAAAATGCGAATCCCATTGAAGTGAAGCTAACGACCAACTTGAAACCTTTCTGGTGATTACTAGTATGCAAAGTTTTTTTTGTTGGTCAGATTCACGAGTTCAAACCCGGTGTAGGCTGTGCTTCGATTCTGTTGCAGCAATTGATTAACTGAACCAGCGATCCCGGTGATTTTCGAAGAGTGCATAATTCAATAGCTTTTAATCATATCGATACCAATCACTATATAAATAAGCCAAGAATCGATACTATCTACTTCCGACTTTACCTGACAATGTTACAAAGAAATCAATAAATATTACTTTAAAAAACCTTTGCACGCCTGATTTTATAAAGTGTGTCTTGGGATACTTCTTGTGCACATATATTTCTGGGGTACATCTGACAGAAAACCTAGATAAGAGACAATTTGAATGGTTCGTATTGTCATAGCGTTTGTGCAGTATTTTGGCAACACACCTAGTAGCATCCTGATGTAAGACTATCTCACAGACATTATTATCAATGGCTACGGCTCTTCACCGTAGCCCGTCAATGGCCAAATTCGAAGCCGTAGCCACAAAAGACCCGATCCAGGCAACGGCTTAAACTGTGCGAGTGCAGCATACCAGCCTGTGAATAAACTAAACTGAAAACACCCGCAATAGACGTCAATATACGTGAAGTGACAAGTGCTAGCACCAGTAGTACTGCACAACATTTCAGTTTTTAAGACCAAGCTTATAGGACATTTCTTTTTAAAGGCATTTGGATACGGTTTTAAAACTTGTATTATTGGTGCATTTTACTTTTGTAATTTTAAGTTTTACTAGTTTTTTAGTAATTTCTAAAATAAGTAATTTTTTTTTTTTTTTTAAGATATAATTTAAGATTTATTTAATTATTTTTAATAATTGTTCTGAATTTGTAATGTGCATCAGAATTTTTTTTATAGTTTCTGTGCAAAATAAATAAATAAATAAATAAATAAATATTATTACTGTAAGAACCTACCATCGGTCACCTCTGGCATGACCGTGTGGCACAGCGACAGCAGCCTGAAGAACAGACAGCATTGTTGGTCACCGTTCTCCATTGCGGTCAGCAGACTCCGATCGCAGAAACAGAAGCTGGGTTCATACATGGGGTTCTTTGAGAAGTCAACCTTTGGCGTAGTCTACGCAAATACCAAAAAAACAAGAAATGCATTTGCTTTACAGGGTGCGGGAAAAGAAAACAAAAGTGATGAGGTTCCTGTTAAAAGGGCCCTGTGATACAATTGTTTTATCTTAGCCGTCCAATTCATTGACACAAATATAATTTACCCAGTAACTTAACTGTATTACATAGAAGTAGTACTCTGTAGTTGCAAGTATCTTGACTGCTGTCATGATACACTCAATCATCAAAGACAGAGAGACTCAGTGCTACAGAATACTAAGTAGTATTTCGTAGTACACAGGTCTTCACCCCAAATGAATGCCTAGGATGTTAGGGTTAATTTGAGTCGCGTGAGCATTTTGGCAAGTTGTAAACACCCTGTTGGTCGAAGCTGCATCGAGCAGTAAATGCGTTCAATTTTAGTCGTCGGATTAGTCTATACCATGTCCTCTAATGGTCCCTACTATGGACAGCCTCCACACAGCAGTGCATAAGAGTTTGAAATAAGAGAACTTACATCAGTAATCTCCAGCACTTCTCCGTTCTCATCTGTGATTTCTCCAAACTTCTTGCCGGTGATGGAGGCCTTGTTGAAAGTCATGATGTTCTGTATGGATATACAAACAAGCACTCGGGTCAAAGGTCGTTCAATGCAAATCTCCAGGCACAAACAGCACCACTTTTTAAGAAGTGATGGAACTAGTTTAACTCCACGTTACAACCGAGGCCCAATTTCGATGAGCTCTTTAGCAAAACAATCTGCTTGGGAACATTTTTTGCCAAGCAAGAGTGAAGAGGGAAACCAGCCACAGGCCATTTACATCACATGCAATTTGGCCTTGGTAACCCGTTTTGGCTAAGCAGACTTTTTCTGTGCTCAGCAAATTTTTTTGTTATCTTACCAGGTCCATAAAATTCACCTATGGCCATTTGCCATAGTTCTTGGACAACTTGCAGCACGCACATTCTACAAATATTGACTGCTTCGAGTGGTGTACTAAAACTAGCCTCCCGAGGTGATCCATGAAGCATTCTATTTTCCCGAGGCGAAGCTGAGGGGAAATAGAATGCTCCACAGATCACCGAGGGAGGCTAGTTTTACTATACCACGAGATAAAGCAGTCAATATTTGTTTTAAAGCACCTCACCCACAGATCCTGCTTGATTTAAGTGCTAACTGATTAATTTATTTAAATATAACTAAATGTGCCTCTATTTGAATTCGAAACTAGTTGAAAATTATTTGCCCTTTTCCAAACTACCTTGTTTGAACCCAGTTCTGTAGCGCTTGGGAAGAATACGCGCAACGCACAACACCCACACCCGTATGCATTTTTGCACCGGTGCTATGCGTATAGTACTTTGGTTGCTACGGGTATAGTACTTTTGCCCGTGCACAGGAAGATAGCAAAAATAGTGAATGTCATGTGACTCGCTCTTAGCCAATCGAGACACAGAATCTGTGGGTGAGCATTTAAAGCATTTAATGCCTATATCTCTGACCGGAGTCGTCTTGGATTGGTGACAACTTACATGTATCTCATTAGATTTACATGCATGAATTATGTAATTCCTCGATATACATGTACAAGACAAACACACGCACACAGCCGAACTACACCTGTAGGAAATCACTGTCAAATGCAAACCATACTTATAGCCAACTAACCATAATACCGAATTGAACTGAACTTACATAATTTCGGCTTACTGACCTGCGTTAGGGTACCCGTCTTGTCGGTGAAGACGTACTGTATTTGTCCCAGCTCTTCGTTCAAGTTGGTGGACCTGGCCTTAGCTGGCGTGTCCTTGGGTGCGTAGTACATGGCCTTATCCCAAGATATCCACAGACTCTGGAACATGCGGATCAACTCAATACTGTGGGGGGGGGGGGGAGGGGGGAGCAAGGGTTTGAATACCTCATGAATATTCACGGTTGTTACTCTGCCCAAGGGGTAACCATTTGTGAGATGAATGAATCTGGCTGCTGTTACAGATAATGTTGGATATTGGCACCACAAGATAATCTAGCTCAGACTGGCATCGTTCGGTACCTTCGATCACCCGTAACATTTAACTCCTTGTGTCCGGCTTCTATTAATGGGGGCTGGTGTGTCAGGGGCTGGTGTGTCAGGGGCTGGTGTGTCAAGAACTGGCTGTGCAGCCAAGCGTAAATGCAAACAATAGGCACCACACTGAATAGAGTGGTCCTATTCATCGCACTTGGTGGTATTAAACTAGTGCAGTCAACTTGGGCACTTACACCAATGTGCATTTTGTAAGGCCAAACAAATATGACCTATTTTTGGCCACTTCTGCGTTCATGACCATGACTAAATGCTGGAATGTTTTCATTATTTTGGGGGCAAAATGAACAAGATGATGTCTTCTTGTCCAGTGAAGGAAACACCATGACTAGCACTTACGTGACATATAGCGAGATCGGAACCAATGTATTCAGTACGATGACGTAGGAGAAGAACACAAGTGTTGCAATAATGTGAGAACTTCCGCGTTCCCAAGGAAGGTATGCCTGGAAAACAAAAACAAACACAAAAATATACTTTTAAAAATTGGCCTCAAGCCTACCACAAATGGATTACTCAAAAATATGTATCCATTTTCGAAGTGAACAAAGAAACCGGCAGGAGCGGGATTCGAATCCTGCTCCTGCCAGTTTCTTTGTTTACTTTGAAAATGTATTCAAATTTACCTAGTCAGTTTCCCTTGTGGATTGTTTGACGAATTATAAGTTAAAAAGTCGTATCCTCATTGAGTGATCCCCACAATGTCGCTTCCCAGGTTGTATGACTTCTGACTAGCGCCCACCCGAACAAAGATACCAACAATTTGGGAGACAGGCAAGATAGCTCAGTTTGTAGAGCGCCGGTATGGTAACCCGGAGGTCGCAGGTTCAAATCCCGCTCCTGCCAGTCTCTTTGTTCACTTTGAAAATGTATTCAAATTTACTCAGTTTCCCTTGTGGATTGTTTGACGAAAAATATGTATCGTCGGCTCCGAGTGAAAAACGGTTGAAATTTGATTCAGTATATTTTTTTAATGAATCACTAAAGAGAAATCACCAGGGAAAAACTATAACCTCAATTGAAATGACTAAATTTAATTCGGACATTTTGAAAGCAGTTTTAATTTTCAAATTCATTTTCACGTAAGAATAAAAAATAGTTGAATAGGGCTTACAAGCCCTTTCTCTTCTGAGCTGATGAAATTCAAAGTACAAAATTAATTGATCAATTGCAAATAAATTCATCAAAACCATGAATAAGTCAGGGGGCTATTTCGCGTTTTTATGTGTATTACCCTTTGAATATTCCATAGTGGCTGAGAATCCTGACCTGATTTTGAAATTGAGTTTGTCCCTAACCTATGTATAAGCATTCTTCGTTTGGCAAAATGCTCCATCAGTTTTGTTTGCATATCAAAATTTTCCAGACCAATTTTTATAATTTTCATAAAATATGTAACTTGAATTTTTCCGGCAATGCACAATATTTTTGGGGTCCAATTTTTCAACTTTCCCTAGACGGCGCTTTCAATATCCTTTACACATACTTTTGAACAGCACAAATATCAAAAGATTGCTGGCCTACACGCATTCTATTTTTAAAAATGTGTGAAAAGATTCAAGATTGAAGATTGGGGCTGTTCATTTTCAAATAATTTAGTATTCGGTTATTCGCAACTGGGTTTGACAAAATATTCAAATATTCGATACCGGAACAGCGGCGATCAAGTTTTTCACGGGTCAACTGCAAATGAATGCCGCGGCAGTAAAAAGTTGCACGCAAAGCACGCCGGCGTTTTATGTGCGCAATTACTGCGTTTTTGCAGTAAATTATTTATAGGTATTAGAGGTTTTACGGACAGGAACAATAAACCTCCGTCCACAAAAAAATACCGTCTAAAAAAATTTGGCATTGGACACTACTGAGCGCTGTAACTTTTCTATTAAAATAGCATCGTATCTATACTTGCATATTTTTTTTCTCGAATATTCGAACCGGCAAAAAGGTATTCAAATATTCGGTTGACGATCGAATATTTGGATATTCGGTATTTTCGGGACAGCCCTATTGAAGATACTTTACCTGAAATGTATTGCCGTAGTTTGCCTCCCATACAGAGCAGGCAATGGAACAGATCAGACACAGCACAAACAGAATGACAAAAATCTGCAAATTGAACAATTTAACAAACAAAAAACAACCGACATTGTCAGAATTTTAGCTGTAAATGCCAATTTGTTTCTGTGATACCAATATATTTTTTTATATTTTACTAAATTAACCTTTTCGTCCCATACACAGGATGAACTGGGTTATGCCGCACATCTTCAGATCCAACACTCGGTGCCATTTCTCAAACTCAGGCTTCGGTTTTGGCTTCGTCTCCAGCTAGTGCCCAGCGCCATTGCCAATCTGAATACAATGATCGGGCTCTGGCTTCAAATATAAGACACTGACATACATGTGCCAAAATCTGGGGCACTTTTTTTCAACATCTGAGGACCTAAAATCCTCCAAAATCAACCAGCATCAGATTGGGCCTGATGACCTGGATCCTCCATTTTCCCTTAGAGGCAAAATCCTCTTACGTGTATGCCCTCAATCCTGCAAAATCCTCCGATGCTTCAACTTCCAAAGACCCTCAATCCTCCAAATTCCTCCATTAGGCAAAGAGGATTTTGGAGGATTTGTGGGAAGGTTAGGGTTAATGAAAATTTCTATCCACATCCCCCCTCCCTCCCCGAACCAGCCCACCCCTCCTCACCACAAGAACAAGCTTGTTGACCAGCCTGTCAATGCTAGTCCTCTTGAACTTGGCCTGGCCGCTGTTCTGCATGAGCTTGGTGTCGCGCCCGGCGAAGATGACAATACCGTAGCACCACTTGGTGTTGCGCAGCCGGCATCCACGCAGCAGGATCTGGTCATTGCACAGGGAGAACTTGTCCTCCACCCACGTCATGGTTCCCTCGAACCGGTCCAGCTTATTGTTGGGAGGCTCACATTTCAACTCCGCTGAGGTAAAAAAAAAGAAAAAATAGAGAGGTCGGGTGTGTGGAAAAATACAAACGGCCCAACGATACAGTAATAATCATATGTGACCGGCTCTGCAAAAAGGGGTATTATGTCGCACTATGTGAAAACACACACAGGGCAGTTCTATGTGAAGCGGGTGAAAAAATCTTCACGTAAGTGATTTTTTTTGTGTTTTTTTGTTGGCTTCTGTTATATCTATATTTTCTGAATTCTTTTTCAGAAACATTAATATTGATGAATAAAGATGAAAAAATAAATCTTATTTCTTAGCACTTTTTGTGTTTAAAGGCCTGTATTTCTAAACACACTTCCGTTAAATTGGGAAAATAGGAGTATACAAATATCAAGAGAACACAAAATGCCACTTGGGTCAAACCTACACTAAATTAAAGCTTACGATGTGACAAGTTCAACTATGTATATAACTCATTTTTTAAATGTTGCGAAATAATAGCCCTTTCTGCAGAGCCGGTCACATATGATTGTGGTATGTTTTACAGACGAGGGCAATTCCACAGCAATAGGGACAAAACTCCAAAAAATACAACACTTCAATCCGTTTTTTTTTTTACCCTAACCCTGCTGAATCCAACAGAATCCAACAATTTGATATTCCTGTTGGATTGAGCAGCTAAATAACTCACAGTGTTACAATCCTGTTGGATTCAGCAGGCAACAGAAAAATATGTCACAGTTGGATTCTGTTGGATTCAGCAGGCAAGTCATTTTCTATTTTCAACAACTTGACATATTGGACTGCGTTGGACTGCGTTCGATTGAGCAGGAAACTCATATGAGTCACCGTTGGAATCTGTTGGATTTAGCAGGGTAGTCCTGGGGAACCATTTAGGGGGTTAGAGTTTTAATGTTTAAATTGCATGCTGCATATATTGCAGATAACAAATCTCTCTGTTTTTACTAAATTAATTAGCTCTCAATATTTTGTAAAATAATGTTTTTTAACAAATGACAACTTTTGGGTGATTTTTCTAATGTTAGTGACGTAACATCAGTGATGTCCCCTAGAACCGATTTGCTGCAAGTCCTGCCTAGATTCCTAATTGATTTGAATTAATGTTAATTTAAATGTTCAGCTCTGACCCCTATGTGTTTAAAAAAGACAGGTACTTTTGAAGTGAGTTCAACCAGTTTAGAAGACAATCGGTGTTAACAGTACTCTTAAATACACCATGTCCTTTTTTTGTTACGTTAGTGACGACCAATGAACCAAAGTTCGGAGTTGTTCTTTGTGTCTCTTGGTAGGCCTCACCACCATTTTGTGTCTTGGCGCAGTTTTGCCTTAGATTGGTTAATAGGCTTTGAGGCTGTGAGGGATAAGTGATCACGCGGACACAATTTTTCCAGACACAGATTTGTTTATGGTGTATTCCGAGGATTTCTCAAAGTACTTCTGATCATGTGAGTTTTTCCCCAGAATAATTTACTTCTGGTATTCCTCTCACAACTAAAACTGGCCATTTCCTTCATTCTTGTCTTTTGAAGGGCTCTAAACTATAGCACAGTGCCTACGTTCACTTTTCTAAAAATTCTTGGTTCAATTTTACAATCAAAAATAAAACAAAAATAAAACTAGCACAGTGTAATATACATAGGTATTTGAGTCGAGTACTGGAGTATTTGAGTTGAGTACTGGAGCATTTGAGTTGAGGACTGGAGTATTTGAGTTGAGTACTGGAGTATTTGAGTTTTGTAATGGAGTATTTGAGTATTTGAAACAGAATGCTCCCTTTGTATTGAGGAGAATGCCGGCATGTCACTTTTGTGTTAGTTTGACTCACCTTTGAAATTTTTAAATCTGTCTAGATCTTCACCCAGAAAGGCTGTCTCGGGCAACGCCTGCCGCAATTTGAGATTTGTCTCCCTGTCAAACATCCAAATTGAAAAACTTTAAAAAATAAAGTATAACTGGAGACAACTTTCTTAATTCACTAGATTTGGTTACTCAAGCAAAACAAAAAATACTTAGACTAGATTTTTAGAAAAAAATTGCACCCTTAACAAAAGGTGAATATCCTGGTCTGAACATGATCTCCCCAATATTACAATACATACAAAATATTAATAAGTAATTATTACATTTGATACAAATTTAAAGCCAGTATTTTGTCAGCTCATATGAAGATGGTCCTCGAAGTGTTCAAACAACAATGCATTCAGATTTCGTGCTAAAAATACTTGTACTGACCTAACGGTTTCTCAATAAATAGGTTGAAATCCAATTCCCAAACAGCTGGACCCTTACAAAAATCTCTCATGGAATTCCCATGGTGTCCAATTCACCGTGCAATTCCCATAGGGGTTTTGCATGGGTGATTTTTGTAAAACAAAAACCTCCCATGGGATTCCCATGGTGTCCAATTCACCGTGCAATTCCCATGGGGTTTTGCATGGGTGATTTTTGTAAAACAAAAACCTCCCATGGGATTCCCATGGTGTCCAATTCCCAATGCAATTCCCATGGGGTTTTGCATGGGAGATTTTTTTTTAAACAAAAACCTCCCATGGGATTCCCATGGTGTCCAATTCCCAATGCAATTCCCATGGGGTTTTGCATGGGAGATTTTTTTTTTAACAAAAACCTCCCATGGGATTCCCATGGTGTCCAATTCACCGTGCAATTCCCATGGGGTTTTGCATGGGAGATTTTTTTTAAAACAAAAACCTCCCATGGGATTCCCATGGTGTCCAATTCACCGTGCAATTCCCATGGGGTTTTGCATGGGAGATTTTTTTTAAAACAAAAACCTCCCATGGGATTCCCATGGTGTCCAATTCACCGTGCAATTCCCATACTGTCCCACTAGAGCTTAGGAGGCCCTAACTCGGAAAGGAGCACTGCCTTTTTGAGATTTTTATGTTGTTTGCATTGTTTATCTTGTGTCAATAAACTTAAGATACTATCAGTTAATCCTTTGTTGACTTAAATTCTTATCTATATGAGTTATAGTTAACACAGAAACATCTGCAAGAATTCTTCATTTTATTGTAGAAAAATGCCTCAGTTCTGATTCTCTATCCCGTGTAACTACCGTAATTTTCGGAATATAGGCCGCGCGGAGTATACGCCGCAGCACGCAAAAATCTGCAAATTCATATTTAAAGTTGCCGCATTAGCCGCACCGGCATATAAACTGCACCGCGGCGCTGACGACCGACCACAAAAGTCATCGTGCTGCATAGCGCTCGTATGTAAAATGGTTCCACTATCGAAATCACATGCAAACCTAAAGTGTAAGCAGCGCAAGAACGAGATTGGCGGAAAGAAAAGGCGAGTTTGGGTTCAATATCGACGTCATCTTACCTGACTTCAATTTAAGTGTCTGGTTCCTGCTATGATATTCTTATTGAAAATGCAATTATCGAGAGTCGGCAAACAGACAAAGCAATCCCACTGGTGGTGGTATACGAGTATCTGTGGACAGCGCCCTCATTCGATGCGCACGGAGCCCAATAAACTTTCATAAGTCCTCGAAATTACCAATTTTGACGGGCTGGATGAGCGTCCTGGCTAGGTGGGCCGCGCGGCAGTTTTTTTTCTTTTTGACGGGGGCGGGGGGAATAAAAAAGACAATGACAACTTTAATAACCCTCCTATACTTATAACTATCACAGCCTATCAAAATCTCTAAACACCAACTCTGACAGTTTGTGTGTGTTTCAATCTGAAATTTGATAGGTTTTGATCTGTACAGCAGCTGGGTCGATTTTGGCCCTGAGAACAGGAGGGTTTTAACCACTAATCTGAGCTCAACAGTGACCAATTGACCAGTGAAATAATAAACAATATGGATTACACAACGATAAAACAGACAAAAACGAACAGACGCACCACACGATTTGTGAGGTGTGAACGGTACTTATGGTACATTTGCAAGTCTATTCGGTCCCTCTGGATTGGTTTCCTTTATTTCTAACAAGTGAGTATTTGTACAATTAGTCTCTCACGGCAGTGAGCGAAACTTTTAGACATGTGGAAGGTGCCAAGAAACAATGAAAACTGAGCTTCCGGCTTGCGTATTTGTATTCTTAACCACTTATAAATTAAAGAGTAAGGAATGCGTAGCACTGTTCAATACGTTGCTTTAATATCTTCAGCACACCCATCGATCAATATTAATTTAAAAAATGATTCATATTAATAATAACATTGAGTTTAGCAGGGTTTTTCTTTTGCTAGTAAATTTTATCACATTGCTAATCAAATGACAATATGATTAGCATAATTTGCTAATCATTTTTTTTCCTTATTTCCATCACTGCCTGAACTTTTAAGTTGTATAGTCATGGAGGAAACACGACCCGTGCCGGGCATGCCGCGCGAGGGCGTGAGTGGTTTTACCGTGCGTTGCCGCCATCTTCACCGGCCACGTTGCGTTCACGCCCCGCACGGGCCTTTCGGAAAATCACGGTGCGCTATATCGCTGGCGGAAAAAGCGTCAATGTTGTCGATCTCCTTTTCCAAGTCACCCAGTAAAAATGAGTTTGGTTCCGTGGGGCAGAAATGAGTTTTATCATGATTCATGTCATTCTTGCACTTAATAGCCGACTTGTCGAGTTCAATTTGTCTGGAACGTTTTAATTAATTAAGCGATGCAAGGCATAATTGTCGAATAAATCACCAACATAAAACGCTTCGGTTTCCACGTGTCCGAGTCATCGCAGCACACATGCACTATGCACGATCGTTTGCACAAGGGGAGTTCGTTGTGTTAAGTTGAACAGGCAACGCTACTCCCTCTGGACCATCGCTAAACCGCACACATGGCTTAGCCGGCTTTGGGGGGTTCGGGTTACTGTAGTAAGAGCTACCTGGCTACCTTGAAAATCGTACTGAAATTGGAGGATGCAGGACAGTATATGTACTAGATAGTGCATGAACATGTACATTGTACAACTATGCAAACTGCACTGGAGAGCACAGTACACGTACAGGTGTGCATGTACATATATGAGCATCATTCTACATGTACAATGTACATGTACATGGTACATTTCATGCATAACTGCTTGAAAGTAGTACTCCCAGCCTGGAAGTGTTAAGGATTACAAGCAATTGTTTGCCTAATGGATTACAAAGATAAGAAGCTGGCAAAGGTGTTGGTGTGTCAACAACAAAAGGCAGTGGAGTTGCCTGTTTTGGCTCTAGTAGCATGTTTCCCTCATGCCATGGGGTTTTGCATGGGAGATTTTTTTTAAAACAAAAACCTCCCATGGGATTCCCATGGTGTCCAATTCACCGTGCAATTCCCATGGGGTTTTGCATGGGAGATTTTTGTAAAACAAAAACCTCCCATGGGATTCCCATGGTGTCCAATTCCCAATGCAATTCCCATGGGGTTTTGCATGGGAGATTTTTGTAAATCAATTTCTTGTTAAATATTGGTTGATGGGATAGGGCAACACTACTCACCCATCCAACTCAGCTGTCTCGATGTACACCAGGCTGTGTGGCTCACTGGATGATAGCAAGAGAAGGTCCGCTGCTACAAACTCATTATTCTCCATCTTGATGATGTCACCCACCTGCACATCTTGCCATCGTGTTGACATCAGGCTAATAACAATAATAGTAACAATGTGTATGTAAGCGCACATACATGTATTCACCAAAGTGATATTGCCCAAGGTGCTACATTACAGTGTTGTTGTCAAGACCACACAAGACCCTGCAAGACCAGCACAAGACCCTGCAAGACCAGCACAAGACCCTGCAAGACCAGCACAAGACCAGCACAAGACCAGCACAAGACCAGCACAAGACCAGCACAAGACCAGCAGTCTTAATCCAAGTCTTAAGCTATTCAAATGAACTGTAACAAAAGCATTCCTTTGTCATGGTTTATGCCTGTTACTTGTGCCTGTCACAAGCTGGTCTTGTGCCTGGTCTTGAAATGGTCTCGACTACAACACTGCTACATTATTACTCCTGTTCCTCAGGCCCATCAGTAACTCCTGAAAGCTTTTCAGCTCCCTGGGCAGTACACAGCCCAGCTGCAAGTTAACCCCTTGTGTCCAGCTGTTATTGAGGGGGCGCTGGTATGCCAAGAACAGGCTGTGCAGCCAAGCGTAAACACAAACAATAAGCACCACACTGAATAGAGTGGTCCTATTCATCGCACTTAAAAGCTTTGTTTGAAAAAGCTCCAATTCATTACACTCCCATTCAAGAACAATATAGTTAAAACTTGAATGGATTGAGTACGTGCAGGAATGCGTGTATAGATGTCAACCGGCAAAGTGGTCTTTTTCAAACCGCGGCTATGGCCATCGTCCCTATTCAAGGCACACTGGGCTAATCAAACACATAACCCCCACTGCCTTCACAGTGCCTCCTGGGTGACAAGAAGCATCTTGTGACAAAGTGTCTTCCTCAAGGACACAAGCACCAGGATCACTTGGCTGGGCTCGAAGCATGTAATATCACCAATATCCAAGTGCAGCCTAGTGCATGTCACTCAAGGTCACAGATAACAGTAAACATAAAAACTACTTCAGGTCTATACACCTATTTACGAACAGTAGGCAATGCCATGGAGCTCCTAAACACACAATTTGGATATGTAGAGAAAATTCTGCTTAGCACAAAAACAGGTGACTATTAACCAAACTGCATGTGATGGTTCCTGCTTGTGATTGGTTCACAGCTGAAGATTGCTTAGCAGGAACATTTTCGAGTAATACTCTGTTCTGTGCAGTTTCATGACATTGGACTGGACCATGGGGCTTTATGGAGCATATTATTTTCTGCAACTCTGCCAATGTCCGACTCATTCTGGAATCTTGCATAGTTACATTGTATTTACTTACTTGTTCTCCACCAAAATGTCTGTCTGCCTGCTGTTGACCAAGCTATCGCTTCTGTGCCGTTGCTATAGAAAAAGACAATGGATAGAATAAAAAATTACCTATAAGATTCATACAGCTACTAGTCAAAATTATATTTAGGAATTTCCTTCCGTCCCTGGTTCGAATCCACCCTTGGGCCTATACGTGGATTGCGTTCAGGGCCCAATTTCATGGCTCTGCTAACCACAGCTTACGATCACCATTTTGCGCTAACAGCGCTAGCAGAAACATTCTGCCCAGAATCCTTAGTTCCGGGATGTACGCATGCTCAGGAGCCAAAAAATTCCCCGCTAACGCGTGAAATACGCTTGCCGTAAGCACAGAATTTTCTGCTACAATAAGCGGGAACTTTTCGCTAACGGTAAGCAGAGCCATGAAATTGGGCCCTGTCCCTTCCTGATTCCTTGGGGTTTTTCTCAGAATATCATTAACCCTAACTACCCCAAGCAGGATGCGTTGAATTTTGATGGTCCGAGACTGTTACGCCTTGACACCATTACTTTACATGGAGCTATGATGCCCCAATTTGAATACTGCACAGTGTTGGATTTTAATAGGTTGAGGACAGTTCCTAGTCAAAATGCCTAGGGGGTTAGGGTTAAGGAGTTTTCCTCGTGCATCTAAGAAAACTTGACACTTTTTTATCTTCTCTTCACAGGTTTCTTTAGGTTTTTTTCAAGCTACATTGCTGTATGTTTATTTATTTATTTATTTATTTATTTATTTATTTATTTATTTATTTATTTATTTATTTATTTATTTATTTATTTATTTATTTATTTATCATTCGGCATTCAGCCCACGAAAGTCTTTCAACTTATTTCCAGTGGGGTCCCATATGATAGAAGATGAGGAAGAAAGTTACAGTTTTAGACGTGGGAGGAAAACCACAGAGAATAATTCTGGAGAAAACCCACGTGTTGGCCCCAGCCGGGATTCGAACCAGGGTCACAGTGGTGGAAGGTGAGGAAAGTACCACTACACCAACCTGATCCCTCCAAAGTATGCACTTTTGATGATTCATTGGTTTCATTACCAAATAGAATAAAATAAATCAATACTTTCTTTTTTTTCATGCAAATGGAAAACATTTAAAGTATTTTGACGAAAAGTTCTGGCTGGTACTCACAAAGTCATCCACTCCGTCCTTGGTTGCTGTGACTGCCAGCACAAAGACAAGGGGCAAACCGGTGGTGACAGGATTCAAGGAAGAGATCGCGGGTATCAGCTGAAGAAAAAAAAATTGAGAACGTCAGAAATTGTCCAACAAACCACAAGGGAAACTGACTAGGTAAATTTGAATAAATTTTCAAAGTGAACAAAGAAAACTAGCAGGAGCGGGATTCAAACCTGCGACCTCCGGAATACTGTTCCACTTCTCTACCAACTGAGCTATCTTGCCCTGTGTTGACGGTCCAAATCAGGATAAAAGTAGGACTTTTGCAAGCTTTCAGGAATAGTTTTCGTTGATACTCACCCAAGTCCACAGCATCACAAGCCTCATTTGGCATGTTCTGTACTCAACACTTGTGCTCCATCCTCAACTAAGCTCTTGGACGTAAAGTTGCAGTACTCCTGCACCCAAGCCCTTCATTGTGTGATTTTTATATTGTTACATGTATGAAAAATATTCAATTAGATTTAATTTTCCACATTTGTGGAACAAAAAAGTAGGAAAAATAGGAATTTTAAGAAAAAGTAGGAAAAGTAGGAGCAAGGTAAAAAAGAATTCGGAAAAAGTAGGAAAACTAAAAATACTCGAACGTACCTGCATGATAAACAGTACTAAGAAGTAAAAGTTGGCAATCCGGAGGAACTGTTCGAACAGGTTGATAGGAATGAAGGTCAGGATGTTGTACTTTGAAGTCCGAATGTAATTGTTCTACAAAAAATAATTATTTAAAGAACAAATGAAATAATATACTGCCACAAACTGCTCGCCAACTGGGATGACCACGAGATATACAGCTTTCGAGGCTAAGGCATGTAAGGGGTCATTCAACATTTTTTATGTTTTTAAATTTTGAAGAAAAAAAATTCTCGAACATGTGGGTGGGTGGGTCAATGAAAATTATTGAAAATCAAAATTCACTTTTTAATAAAAAAACAGAAAGGAAAAAAGAAAAGAAAAGCTCTTTTGACTTGCCGATTCCACTCCCGCATTCCGATTTGTTTGTTTTCTTCAACCATGGGCCCGTACAAGAAATGTACATGTATGCCCCACACATGTACATTTATTGTGTATCTGCAACTCTTAGAGCACCATAGGGTTGAGTTTTGGTTTTTATATTAAAATAACCAGTGAAGTGGACTTCAACTAATGAAACACAAGAAATCATCAGGGACATGTTCAAGTGGGGGAGACCCACAGCTGCATCACACCATCACTAAACTGGACATTTTATTATTTCTTTTTTAATTGAATGGCAAATCCATATTTTAAGATCGAAAATTGGTGTGGGTGGGTAAAAATAAATATAAAAAAAAAATAATAATTAATCTTTAGATTTTGAAAAAGATTATACTGGGATCGAAATGTCAGGCCCTCCAAACATTAATAAAAAAATTAATATCAACCGAGGCTTGCCACTCTTTTTGTGTCAACTGTAGACATGGTAGAGGGCACTTTGTAACCATGAAAGGAAAACAAAGTATGACTTGAAAAGTTAACATTTAATTCTGAAATAAGAGATATACACGTACACTGTACATGTATATCTCATTTGGCAAAAGAGATACCTCAGTTATTAATAGAACCACACTGTATTTCTATTAGAAATATCTGTATTAGAAATAGAAATAAAGATATCTCAAGTAGTAATCATTGATTGCGCACGCAAACCAGTGTGTGCTCACCACCATCATCCCTTACATGTGATTGGCTCACATGATCACAATAGATGAAATATTGTCCAATCACATCAAGTATAATTCAACTCTAACACATGGAACCTGAGACAAACAGAAATTACCAAAATATTCAAAACGTAACAACAAAATTCTGTGGACAATTTCAATTTCTATAACATGAAGAGAGTTGATGTACTAAGGACAACAAAAAGAAGTTCTGCTTCCGATTAAAATTGCATTTGAAAATAGGTAGGTACATGTAGGTAGGGAATTTTTTTTGGCACGTACATGTAGGTGTCTACGTGTAGTCAAGGTTTAAGGTAGTAATAAAACAGCATTCATAAATGCCTCAGCGAGTTTCACTATCCCTATTGGTCTAGAGCCTGTCACAAGGGTGTGTTTAAACGGTTGTTTAAACACGGCTGGAAGTTGTTTAAACACGGCGCGTCATACAGCTGTTCTCAGCCGATACGCAACAGGGAGAGCGTAGTAGGTGCGCGCACAACTTAGATGTACTGAAATTCATATTAGACAACGCTAATGCACGCGTATAAAACGCTGCATCTCGTGCGTGTGCGTACGCGCACGCGACAGACAGGCGCGGAGCGCCTTCACGCGCATGTGTTTTGTACTGAGCAAATGGGAGAAAAAGTGGGGTGAAAAAGCTTTGCATTTTGTCCTTTTTACGGCAGGTTTTTGCATTTTTCGTAAGAAGGCATTTATGAATGGGGATAAAAATGTGATGCCCGGTCTTTACCAGTCAATAATAACCTCGAAGGGTCGTGACCGCTGTTAATGGACCTCGCCTTCGGCTCGGTCCATTAACAGCGGTCACGCCCCTCCTCGGTTATTATTGACGTGGTAAAGACCGGGTCATCACACTTTTATCCCCTTATTTATGTTTTTTGTTTTCTTTTTACACACATAAAATGCCATATTGAACGGTGGCCTTTCTCTGCTAGTGAAGAAAATATTTTCTCTGCTTTGGAAAATTGTGCACTCAACAATCCCATGAAATTGGTCCATGTTCTTTGGATGGCAACTAATTTTGCGCTGCCCAAAGCAACCTTTGATATGACAGCCTGCTCAATATGTGAAGAAGATGAATGACAGGAGCAATTGATGTTGCTTTGCATCACAAAAAATAAATAGTAAGTCTGGCTCCTTCAGTGTGCACTGAAGGAGCATGCAAACACGGTCGTGAATCATGATCAGAGCCTAGCCAGGGATCTCATATCTTGAATGACGAAAATGACACACTCGGAGATGATGACTAAATGTCTAGACCAAGTCGTCCGTAGTCTACATGTCGAATGCCAGGAATAGAAATGATGGACCAACTTACTGCATATCGGAACTCAGAATTGAAGTCCCGATTGTTGGCCTTGAGGACACGCTCCTTTTCTGTAACGGAAAAGAAAATTAGCAAAATATGTTAATTATCACGCAGCCACGTCAATCAATTTTCATGTAAATGGTTTCCTTCTTGATTGGACTTATGCGGAAAAAACTCAACTTGCATGAATGCAATTTCACGATCAAGTGGACATGCCCCAAAATGGTACATGAACATCGTTACTTAAAACTTATTTATACATGTAACTTTGTTTAATTCCAATCATTGAATGATAAACTATTTTAGGCTGTGTATCATTAATACTACTGACATATCTTGATACAGCATTTTTAATTACACAGATCTTTAAAGTTATTTAATGTTCATGCTCTGACTGCAAAAAAAACTTAAACGTAGTATACAACATTTGCAAACATAAAAAAAAAAAAACTTACTGAATTATTTCAAAATACCATACATGTACTAGACTAAGTAAATAGCAGTCTCAATCATGGCACCTGGTGTGCTGTGGAACCTGATATTTCCCCAACATCTATAAATTGCTCCGTTTTGTCTCAAGTATAGTCAGGAACCAGCCTACTATAACAGATTCTTTTTATTTCTGTTTTCCCAGCATCTGTGCACACAAAACTTTAAACAGGTCAGTGATCAAAGCACACTACAAAACACGTACATGTACTAACCCCCAAATCCATTTACACTCGTGTACATGTACTTTACACACGTGTTCTTGTACATGTAATTATGCACCATAACACATAATGTGCAATTGACCATGATTTCCCATCATAACATACATGTGTAATCATTCAGATGTACACAGTATGCAGTATGATACAATGTTTTCGCAATTACATGAATAAAAAACTGAAAATGGAATAAGGGTCTCAGAAAACGTGTTCCTTAAACAAATATTTTTGACACGCATCGTTTTCTCAGTTCTTGGCCAAATTTTTTAACTTGGAATTTTGGGACCTAACTGAATAATTCATCTTTGCACTTACTAATACTGTAACTTTAGTGTAAGGTAAACAAAAATGAAGTTTACTAGAATCATCACATAATTTATGAGCACGAATTTATTTACTCGTTACTAGTTGATTAAAAACTGTCAATGGCAGCCTGGATTAAGACCAGTTTTACAAAAACGAACTTAAAATTAGTTTTAAAAATAACACAAAATAAAAACAAAATAAAAACAAAATAAAAACAAAATAAAAACAAACAAATAGCATTCATCTTTAAAATAAGTATATTATACACAGCATTTCTTTATGATGGAGGTGAGCAAGTGAATTCTGAATGGTAAAAAGGGCAAAGAATTTGACATTTGATGATGTTAGCAAACAAAATGATTCCATTTGTACATGGGCCATTCCATAAATTTGGGGTCCAAAAGTGTGACTTTTTTTGGTGTCCATGTTACACCTAACTGTGTAATTTCCATCAAGTATCATTAAAATTGACTTCTCACACTATTTTTTGCTCTATACACAATCACTCTTGGAGAAACATGTACATTGTAGAACTCGGGCATTCAAGAATGTGTTCAAAATTGCAAAATCTTATCACTTTGTAAAGGGGACACCAAAAATGTCACACTTTTGGACCCCCAAATTTATGGAATGACCCGCATATGTATAATAAGACAAAATATAATGCGACAGTAAATGAATAATCGCAGACTGGTGCCTGGCCTCTCCGTTATCTTTTTCCCATTGAAAACAGGTGGCACGTATCAGGCAATCCTGCAAGGCACCTTTCTGCCAGGCAAACACGCAAACTACAGGTACATGTACGATTTTCATACTGATCTACATTTTGTACGTGTACCCATGATGAATTGCGATGTTCCACCCTTTGCAAAAATGTGTAAGATACATTAAACATTTCTTTTTCCCGTGATCCGAACCCATTATGAGAATGAAAACGACATCTATGGCTTACAAAATGGAAGTGGAATTTCTTTTCTCTTTCGCACGAAAGGTGCGAGTGTATTGTACGGCTTATAGTACAATACACAATAGACCATTACGTAATTACCAATACATATAAAGCCACACGTTGTGGCTTTTTCCTTACTCTCGGTCAAGCAGTCATCCTCGCAGTTCACACAAATTTCCCACCCAAAGCCCCCCCCCCCCCCCACCGGTCTAATTCGGTCCGGGGAGTGCACCCCTGTCGGACGTCCAGGATGCACCCACGTTTCTCCCACAGGGGGTTTTTCGTGGCCACTGTAGACGTGCGACACCAAATCGGATCGGGCAGTCAGAACTCTTAACGGTGCCCCGAAAAATAAATGAAATAAAACCAAAATAACAATTGCAGATCATTGGAATCGGGATCCCTGATATGTAGTTTTCTGTCATTTTTGAAGAACTGTTTCTTTCAGTTGCAAGTTTTGAAAAGCATGTTTGTAAATTTTTCGGCAACTTAGCAGAAATATCTTGCGCATAACAAAAGACGCTTTTTGTGCGTCCGTTTTGGGTGATGAGTCATACTGTTGGTGGTTTTTTATCTCTCCTCAGAAACTTGGCATAATCTGGCTACCTCCCTCCACGATCCATCATTGATGACTCTGGCATCCGTCAACCTTCCATCCTTGCTCATGTCGGCAAAAGCCCCTGCAACTACTAAGAAGTACATGTACCTGCATGGCCTCATGGAGACGTTGGGAGGAGTGGGCAGCATCTAAATCCGGCGTGCCCATCTTTCCGGTCAGCTCGCTGCATCTTTCCCTGTACATCGCACATCTCTCCACAACAGGGCTTAAGTCCGTCGCCGACTCCACGGCAGCAGCCATCAAATGGGTCCATTCCCTCCCATCTCCGACAGACTGCGCTATGGCAAAGACGGCCCTTCAAGGCTTCAAGCGACAGAACGCAGCACCCACCACCAGAAAAGAGCCTATCACGCCCGACATCCTCAAGAACGTTTTGGCTTCCCACGGACATGTCTCTGCCACCCTGGCCGAATTACGTGTTTTATTCATGTTTTATTTCTTACGCGGGATTTCTCCGTTTTGATGACCTTACACAAATTTCTCGCAAAAACTGTTCATTTACGTCGGATAGACTGATTATTCATCTCCCGTCATCCAAAACAGATCAGTTTCGTCAAGGTTCCGAAGTTACAATAGCTAGATCATTCTAACCCACGTGTCCCGTGGCCATTGCCAAACGATATTTTGCCGCTCTTGGCGACGAAGTAGATTGCCCATTACCAGCAATTCGTAGGCTTGTACGAACTAAGGCAGGGCTCATTTCCACTAATCACCCGTTGAGTTACACACGTACTCGTGAAATCGTATTAGATGCCCTCAGGCCCCTTGTTCCTAACATAGCAAACTACGGGCTTCATAGCCTAAGATCCAGAGGCGCATCAGCAGCATTCAACGCCCAGGTTCCTCCTATACTCGTATCGAAGCAAGGTAGATGGAAAACAGATAGCGCCCAGAATACTTACTTAAAAGTAGACGACACCAACTCATTGGTTGCATCCAAATTCGTCGGAATTTAAGAGCTATAGGCACTAAGATTATCGTTGTTCTTAATGAGATAATTCCTCATTAACGAGTACCAAAAGTTAATACATTTGACGTATACGTAATTAACTGATATTATAAATATAACGAGACGAGTTGAGATGAGATGGATAAAAATAAATAAGATTGGAAGGTTGAGACAGCGTATATAATAAAGAGAACAGCAAGGTCGACTCACGACCACACCAACTGTTCACCATCGAGACATTTTGTGTCTTCTTGCCTTTTTATTTTGATAGTCTTTGATTGTTTACATGAGGGAGAAATAGAAAAGAAATGTATTTTCTGACGTAAGAATGAAGGAAGAAATTGGGTCTGTCCACACTAAAGGGACCATTTAGCATCAAATAGCAATAGGATAGCAATAGGAGTAAGACATGGAAAAGGGACATCAAATCAAGTATTTTGCCCAAAACAATTCTGATGCTTTTCAGAGCTGTTAGTGATCACACTGACACAAACATAGGATAACACTCTGGATATATAAGAAATTAGAGGGTCATCTGTAAGACATTATGTTTGTAAGACATTATGTTTGTAACATGGATGGAAAAAGAAAAAATTATTGACTGGAAAAAAGAAAGATGAAATTTAGTAACATTCCAAAATGTTGGTCAGTTTACATCTCTAACAATGTCAGGATTGTTATCAGTGGAAGTTACAAAAAATTTGAGGTATTTTTTACAAATTAAGATGTGATATAAATTATGTTCAAACATGGACAGACATTATGTGACAAATGTCCGTCCAGAAATGTTGGTTACACGTTTGATATGTTACAAACATAATATCTTGAAGATGATTCCAGGTCTAACTTCTTAAATATTCCGGAAGATGTTGATTTTTTTGCTAAAACATACTTGTTGATGGGTACTGAATGTATTGTAACAAAAATAAATGGAAAATTATTTTATATAATAGCTACATCCTATAATTCCTTTCCCGTGTCACACCAAATGGGGTCATTAGTGTGGATAGACCCAATCAAGGCAAATCAAAAGCATGATAGCTGTGATATCCGTGCCTACATTGTATGTAGAAACTATCAGTTTCCATACAATCTGGTGGCAGGAACCTATATCCCAATAAATCAGGAAGGATGTCAGAACAAATATTGAACTTGTTGAATTGGCACAGGCCACTTCCACAATTAAAAGGAAAGTGTTTCCATCATGTTGGTAGTACACAGTGTTCAACCTTCAAAAATCAAAAAGGGTGTCCAGCTTAAAATTGCTCTCTCGGTTATAAACAGGCATTCTGCCTTTAAAAGGTAGTGTACACGATTGGTAATCCTCCAATTTTTTTTTATTGAATTATTACGAAATACCTTACTAGACATATATATCGTTTTCCAACGATTTCCAGCAGGAAATCGTTGGAAAACTGCCCTGTAGCCGTTAGTCAAGGCGCGCGTGGCTACCCGGACGAGTGGCGCGCCCCGGACATGATGGCGCCATGGCATATCTGGGTCGAGTCACGCGCCCAAATAGCCACGCGCGCCTTGACTAAAGGCTATCATCCGTTTTTCTCTCTTTCTTTTTTGCCATTCAACAACGTAAAACTTTGAACAGGTCAGTGGAACAATATTTCCTATAAAATACTAACTGCCAAATCCGCCCATTTCTGAAAATTGCAACAATGACCAATCATGTACACTGCCTTTAACTCTTATACATCTATACACAGGAATCCAAAGTTGTCAGTTGGGCTGTGGGCTGTGGCATCCGAACCGGTACCCAAGTACCCGACCGCTAATGTCTGGCACCGGTTCCAGATTATGGAATCAAGTACCCGTAACCGAAATAACATATGACTTAGTTAATTTCTCAGACAACGAAAAAGAAAGTTTTTGAATGTCATTAATTGTGAAGAGTTTTCAAAATGAAAACCAGGGTACATGAAAAAACAAAACAGATTTACGTTTATACCGTAAGGCTATAGAGCTCACTGTACACACTTGCAGACGCGCCGATGTGGGAGTATTAACGTGCGGACCTTTAACAAAACAATATGAGCAGGAATTTCCGAGATAGAATTTTTGGGTTTGGCTTTCTTTAACAGGTACCCGGGTACCTGTGCTTTTTTATCAATCAGGTACCCAATTCCCGTACTACAGTACCCGAAATGCACACCCCTACATGTAGTTGTCAGTCGTTTACACACCTTCAGATCCCACATTCAGGATAAACTTGGAAGAAATCATCTTCAAACATTGACCGCTTTGAAGGTACATACAGTCTAGTTTTCTGTCTTCATTTATTTCCTGTACCTTCACTTGGTCATCCTATTGAAAAGTTCCTCGTACCTTTATTTGACAAGCTTTACTAAAAGTAACCAGAAGAGTTTCAATCATTAATTTCCTGTACTTTCACTTGGTCATCCTATTGAAAAGTTCCTCGTACCTTTATTTGACAAGCTTTACTAAAAGTAACCGGAAGACGACATGATGAGAAAGTTGACAAAGATGACAATCAAATGGAAGACAACCAAGCACAATCACTGTGGCTTAATTGTTATTATGTAGTCTTGGTTCCAAGATGTCCTTATCGCGCGGTGTGATGCAGCCCGCACAGGTTAATGGCTGTACATGTACACCGCCCTATACACACGCACACCAAGGCCACTTCGCCAAGGACGTCTTGGTACTTTCGTAGGGAACTGTGCACGACCTGTATATGCATAATTTAACAGGCAGGTCAAAAGAATAATGGCGCTTGCGCACTGGAGGAAATCATGTTTGGCTAGTCAGGTAACGTACGTACATGTACGTACATGCGTACAGCTGTATGGCGCGGGGAAACTAGACCAGTGAGTTAGCAATGTACATGTAAGTCACCCGATTATATGCACTGTACGTCACGCGCGCATGCAAATACACACACAATTCTGCTCGCGATTTTACGAGCGAAACTACGAAAGGAACAAGACATCCTTGGTGATGTGGCCTTGATGTGCGTGTGTAGAGGGCGCTGTACATCCATTCACATGTTCGCTCTGCAGTGACCGTGCGATGAGGACGTCTTGGAACCAAGACTAGTTATTATGCAGAATCTTTCAGCCAAGCTTTTCTTGTTAACTGCAGCAGCAATGTGACGAAAAAAACAAAAAATCAAGATCAACCAATCAAGCGGCAAAAACAGAAAATATGCATCTAAATGTACATGTAGCCAGACAAATCAAAGCAGAGCAGCTGAAAAAAAGGAGCAAAACTACATTTTAATAAGAATGTAAATCTACAAGCAGAACAGATCATTTCACGTGGTGTGTGTGATTCTACAAATGTGTGGTATGCATTGAAGCAGACACGGTGAGGCAATGGTTAGAAGCATGCAATGACGGATGCTGCAGATGAACACGACGTAAACACAGAATCTGGTTTGTACATCACCTGTTTCCTGGTTCCTCTTGAATATCTGACTCACTGTATTGAAAAGGACATCAGACCTAGTCAGACTTCATTTTCCAAGAGACTACATGTACAGCCCTTTCTACATACATGTATATATATGTCAACTGCCCCCAATTTCAGCCTTTGAGGAATTCAGATCTAAATTCCCACATACATCATATGCCAAAACTAGGCCTGCATATGTATCAAAATCTTTAAAAACAAAATATTTTTCAAAGTGAACAAAGAAAACCTGCAGGAGCGGGATTTGAACCTGCAACCTCCGGACTTGCGGGGACTTGCGGGGACTTGCGGGGACTTGCGGGGACTTGCGGGGACTTGCGGGGACTTGCGGGGACTTGCGGGGACTTGCGGGGGACTTGCGGGGGACTTGCGGGGGACTTGCGGGGGACTTGCGGGGACCTCGACTACATCCCTGGTCAATTGTTCATAAACACAAGCCAACACAGATATTTTGTTTTCATACATGTACAGGTATATGGGTGCAAATTTTGGTTGGCAAAAGACAGCACTACATTTACGTGTTTCACATACAATTAGCCTTTTTGAGATGGCGGACACAATAGGACGGCGCTATTTGATTTGGGTCAACCTTTGGTGCCATGCAAAAGGTTTACCCAAATCAAATAGTGCCCTCCTATTGTATCCGCCATACATGTACATACACTACCAGCACCATGTATGTGGCGTCCGCAAGGGAAATCGGACATGCATGTAAGTCGCATGACCTATTTTTGAGTAATTGCAATTTACATGAAAATCGTCAAAAAATCACGATTCCTGTTTTTGTAAAAACACTAAAAAAAACCTGTAGTTTACATGTACAACGTATTTAATTCAAAATATCTGGTTTGCTTTTGCTTTTGACATTTAAGTCTGGTAAATATCTGAACAAATTGTGTGTAATACAAAATGTATTTTCCATTCTCAATGCTGAATTTACGGCTCTATTCAAAAACCAAAATATCGTATACAGTAATTTTTTCAACATTACAAAGCTGACGTTATATATTTTATTATATAATGGAAATCTCAATTTTCAAAATTTCCGAATGTCTGTCCGATTTTGCTTGCTGGTGCCACATACATGTACATGTATGTATCTTTGGTAAGCATTTTATGCACGTGGAATGCAGAATTTCAGTGAGAAATTAGCAGCCTGTGAATCTAAATCTAAATCTACATGGATGTTATTTCTCAACTGGATGCAACAAATTGACCACGCACACCGTGTGACCA
This sequence comes from Hippasteria phrygiana, assembly GCA_037893225.1. Lineage (NCBI taxonomy): Eukaryota > Metazoa > Echinodermata > Asteroidea > Valvatida > Goniasteridae > Hippasteria > Hippasteria phrygiana. The sequence goes on from JAZGUH010000502.1 coordinate 783,933, forward strand.
GAACATGCCAGAATGCATGACAAGCAATCACACACTTTGGCACGGACCCAAATCCGGGTCTGAAAAACCTGCACATTATATCAGCGGTGCATTTTGCAAGTACTTTACATGCATGTATTGTATGATAAGAATGAATTAAAATCCGACCCCAAAGCATCACACATACAAAATGTACATGTACATGAATATTCATGAATGTACTTGGAAATGTTCCCACTTAGGGAAAATAACCCAGAATTTTTGTTTGCAGTATGAATAGCCCACTTCATACAATCAGTAATTACATGTAGTACAAACTACAGGGTACAAAGTCATCAATTTGAGTAATCATCCATTGAATACATGTACACGTACAAATGTATAGACAAATCCAACAATTAAAATTAGAAGCCCTCTTTGGGTACCCAATCGAGCGGTACCATACACGCGCGCTCGTCATACGCGCGCACACTCATTGCGCCTTTGACCAATAGGATTGCCAAAGTAAACATGCGCCTCAAAAGTAAGAACGCGTATGACGCGCGCGGAACCGGATATTCAAAGGCAATCTTAACAAATTTACATAAGTCAGAAGATGGAATGTTTGCATCAGGGGATGATGTAAATTAGAACAGAGATGTTTTCTCTTTTGCCCTGTCCCGACGTAATATATAAAGCACTGTATACTCAGTGCTTTCCGAGAGCCTGTGTGAAAAGACGTCTGCACTAGTAAGCAGGAAGGCGTGGGTTCGAATCCCGCCCGAGTAAGCCTGTGAATATACAGTGCTTCATATATTACGTCGGGACAGGGCAAAAGAGAAAACATCTCTGTTCTAAATTTACATAAGCCTTCCATTTTTTTGGGATACGGGCTAAAGAAAACTTGAACATTTCCCAATTTGCTCCATGGTCTCTGATTGTAACTGCATCTTCTTGGTATATGAATAGCCTGCCCATCCATTTTTGTTTTTCAACATTACAGCTATGGAGTGTTTTTGTAAAGGCCCAGTGGTCACTGAATTCTGCAAACTATATCCAGTCATTGGGAGGGCTTTTCACGCAACACCTCACTCGTCACTTTTTGTTGGCATGACTACATACATGGGGACTTCCAGTGAATCAGATACATGTAACCGTTATTCAGTTTGAATAAAATTAGGATATTTGGTAATCTCCAATTTCTCCCACCACTAGTGACCCTTAATTCATTCTTTCCAAATTACTGAAAATCTCCGGGGTCCTCTGTAGAAATTCTTGGGAGAGAAAAAATTTGGATTGTTAAAGCTGATGAAATTTGAGCCAATTCATGAGCCAATGCATGATGTCGTCGAGGCACAACAATGGTGTCGCCATAGCATCCTGCACCAACAAACTAAGATTGTTACACTTTCTTGAAGAAGGTTCCAGGTTTAATAAGGTTTACATGTGTAAAACTTGTTTCAAAACGGCCCAGCACCTATTTATTCCCATTCATAAATATCTTTTTGTCTAATTCAGCAAAAATATCTTAAACAACTCGAAAATTATAAATTTCAAATGATTTTTCCCAAATGTTTACCTTGTTTTGCAAAACACCCATTTACATGTACATGTACCGGTACGTGCCTCAAGGGAATAGTGCTAAACAAATTCCTTATATGGAAATTGATACACGCGTGACGCATACTGCGCAATGTGGCATGATGTGGGGCAGAATGCAGCAGTGCCGGTGTAGTGTGAATTTATGGACTCTAAATACGGACTCATGCGTAAGAGTGACTAATTCAACCAACAAAAGGGACCAAACTTCATACGAGTCTTAGATAGTTCATGTGACACCGGAAAAAGTGTTTAAAACCAGTTGGTACTTTTATCAACCACCCATGTGACAGGCTCTGTACATGAAGTTGAATTAAATAAATAGCTCCTTTGAAATCCATTTTTTTAAAACTCAGTTGATGGTTTATTTTGAAGGAAGGATTTTTAATTGTATCAATTTTTTAGAAGGAGTTCCTTCTATTACCACACCCCACCCCCACCCCCAAAAAAAATAGCTTCCAAAAGAACTGAAAATGTTTACCCATCAACCATCTGACATGTGGCGCAAAAATATCCATTGTAAATTGGCATGACATTTGATGTCATTTTTTCCCTACTTCACACCCCCGTTTTCTCAGTTCTGGATACACCCAGATTGTGAGTCAGATTTGGAAGTGACATGTAATATGTTTGTGTAATCAGAGCGGGTATGTTTTTCCTTGTATTAATAATTATACATACATAACTCATTTGTGTTCGAACTTGGCGTCATGTCACCTGTTTTACAGCAGCAGTGTCTTGGCAAAATGGACAGAGCAAACACCACACGACTGTCTGGGTATGATCATGTGCAGTGAGTGTTTTTTCAGGTGACTCATATGGAGAATATGACAATTTGTTTATCCCACATAGAGCCCGTTCCCACTAGATCCACCAATTGGGGGATCGATCCACCTTTTGCCAAATTGCCGGATCAGATTCCCCAATTGGTGGATCAGATCCTGCAATTGGCGGATCACGATCAAGTGGAAATGCAAAAGGTGGATCTGATCCGGCAATTTGACTTGTCAACCTCCTGTTGGTACACGAGAGGCGCGAACATTTTGCGGTCTAATGAACAAAGAAATACGTTTAGGCGTGTAGCTCATGTGAAAATTTCCCACGTGCACGACATGCACAATAAAGAACTACTGAACTACGGGCTGTATACAAAATGTGTCACCAACTGTGCGCGATGCACACGTGTACGTCCTAGGCCTTTTACAATTTCCGTTGCGTACTGCAAAGTCGTACGTTTCTAAACCTTTTTCATTCGTGTAATTTTACTTATTTTTCCATCCATAAATAATTCCGTGTTAGTCTATAGCCCGCAGCGTGTCATAGAACAACAACAACAACCGTAACAAAGTTTGAAGAAAATACGTTTTATACGTTCGATCCGATTCGAGCCAGTACTAACGTTAGTACTACTCATTTGGATTTCTTCCTCCATGTTGAAACTTCGAACATCAAAACATCGCACATGTACATGTATGTATACGTATGCAATTTGACCCGTCCCAGCATGCAACGCTGCCACAGAGCGCGCGCTCAGCAAGCAAGCGCATGCGTAATACCGAACTCAGTGACCTTTCGGACTCGACACTTTCGTTCGAAAAGGTGGATCAAGCATAAGTGGGAACGCGACTTGCGGTTTCGTTGCGGTAATAGACAACGATCACACCAAAATGCCAGATCTTGATCCACCTTTTCCCAATTCAAGTGGGAACACGGTCATAGATAAGAGGGTGCTTCACTCATCCGGCAACAAATTTGTACAGCGGAGGTGATATTTACCTGTCAAATATATTTTAAGAATCACTGGACAGTGGAACGTTACTTTTATACATGTACATGTAAGCAGTGTAGTAGACAAATCTGGATCCAAATTCGAGGAAAAAACAGTAAACAGTAGATTCAGGCTTTCAAGTAGACCCAGATGAAAAAGTAGGAGAATAGTAGGATCAAAATTAAAACAAAAAAGGACAAAAGTACATGTAGGCAATGGTAGGGACTTTAGGGGACAAAAATCAGGACAAAAGCAGGACTTTTGCGGGCTTTTGAGAGTAGTTTTTTTTATTGATACTCACCCATGTCCACAGGATCACGATCCTTGTTTGACATGTTCTGAACTCACAACACTTGTGCTCCATTATCAACTTAAAGCTCTTAAAAGTAAAGTTGAAGTACTCTTGGATCCAAGCCCTTTATTTTGTGATTTTGAATTGACAGTGTGTAACACCGTTATATACAATACTCAATGCGATTTCATATTTGTTTGGAATTGTGGGACCAAAAAAAAGCAGGAAAAGGTAGGAAAAATAGGAGCAAGGTGGAACAAGTAGGAAAAGTAGGAATACTTGAAAGCCTGTCTAAGATTTGAAGGCTTTGAAGTTTGAAGGCTCCTTTGATTGAGCTGATCGGATGTTGTGATCGATGCGATGGAGAATGACACGTAACACCAGCAGCAGAAGGGCAGTGAGGGTGATTCAAGAAGCTTGGATGCCCACTAACTTACCACTACTGTCGATTCCCTCGAGAATGCTATAGCCCTGCACAGACGGTGCTACGCATAATCATGAAACAACCACAACTTGAACATTTCTCACTGCATATATTTCAGAGTCACAATGCTTGTTACCGGGGGGGGGGGGGGGGAAAGGTGTGACTTTGACAAACGCAAGATACAACTTCATCAATAGTAAGCAACTTTTCACTCTCTTAATTTCATTCCCACCATCCGGCTTACTGAACAACAAGCCTTTTTATGCTAATTTGTTGGGAGTAAATAACTTGGGGCAAAAAATTGTATTCAAAGGAATATAATCATGCTTAAACCTACACATCTGCTTACCCGGTACTTATTTACCTTATCAACACATTTCTATTGCAATTTCCCATTATAACAGTAGTCATATTTGTATACAATGTAAGTGTACAAATGTACTTTTTGTACATACATTGTACAGTGTATAATATGCATAATGTACAGTGCACATACGTAAAGTGTATAATATGCAAATGGGGCATTGGGGTATTCAAACCGTGGACGAAAAATGTTGGAGAACAAAAGAGAACAATATCGTTGCCGATTCCCAGCATACGTCCCCGTTTGGGATTATGTACAAAATATTTGGAGGTTTTCCTTAAAAGTTGAAAGTACAAACAAAAGAGGGACAACAGGACGTCAACGTTTGGAGGTCGATACACATTTGTGTGTACGTGTACAGTGCACATACAAGAACAAGTGAACAAATATGTGACCCGCTCCACAAAAAGGGGTATTATGTCGCACTATGTGAAAACACACACAGGGCTGTTCTATGTGAAGCGGGGGGGGGAAAAAATGTTCACATGAGTGATTTGTTTTGTTTTTGGTTTGTTGGCTTCTGTTACATCTATATTATCATGATTTACTTTCAGAAACATTAATCTTGATGAATAAAGATGAACAAATAAATGTTGAGAAAAATTACTTCTATCTTATTTCTTTGCACTTTTTGTGTTTAAAGGCCTATATCTCTTAACCCTAACAGCCTAAGGCTTTTTACTAGAATCCTTCCCTAACCACACAAACTCCAACACTGTGTGGTAAACCAATGGCACATTCTTTGTACTTAGACAAAATCAGGGCATCAAGTCCCATGCAAAGTGATGGTGCCAAGGCTCTACAGTACCCAATCACACAAAATTCAACACAAATGGGGTGTTTGATTTTGGCAGGTTAGGGAAGGTTAGGGTTAAAGCACTTCCGTTAAATTGGAAAATAGGAGTATACAAATGTCAAGATATCTCAAGAACACAAAATGCAACAGGGATCAAACCTACACCAAATTAAAGCTTAGCCCTAACCCTCCAGGGTATTTTGGCTAGAAACCCTGCCAGACGCATCAGATTGCATACTTTGTCACATTGACTTGTGTGCAGAGTGCAGCAAGGTCAAGCTGTCACCACAGATGCACTGTGCTGCGTCTGGCAGGGTTAGGGTTAAGATGTGACAAATCCAACTATGTATATAACTCATTTTTTATATTTTGCGACATAATACTCCTTTTTGCAGAGCCAGTCACATATTAAAGGAGACTTGTAGGCTTACATGTATGGTAAATATGAACAAAGTATGGAAGGGTCTGCAGTAACACCATGTGAAATTTTATCTCCGAGTTGTGTGGTTCTCGATCAGGAGAACCTTCAGGAGAACCTTCAGAACCACACAACTCAAAAGGGATCAAATTTCACATAGTGTTACCACAAACCGTCCATACAAATACTCATAATTGTCCCTTACATATGTACCAAAATGCAGCGTACAGCTTCATTATAAATGTGTAAAATGTATGAATGTACCTGCAGGACGTCCCATTGTGGCAATTTGGTCTCTCCACCAAGTCTACACCATCAACTATTAAAGATCCACTCAAGTTCCACTGATGAGGGTGTATCAGCTAGTCACTGATGAGCATCCACCGTCTCTGAGGTTGTAACCCATACACAGACTCTGCATTTGAAAAAAGAAAATCTGCTAAACATTTTAAGGGAGCACTGCCTAACCCATGGTCGGGCCAGGCCGTTGAAAAGCCTGGCCAAGCCCCAGGAATGCCCGGGCTTTCAGGCTTCTATAATCCCCTGGTTGTACACAATAAACTGCCCACTAATGCTGGAGTCCAGCCAGCTCCCATTGTTCACCCAGATTTGATCTCGATCCAGCCCTTGAATGGAATGACTACAAAAGCAAATATCTAGTAGATGCTCTATTGTTAGGTGATTTGTGGCTCACAATAGCAAGACTAAAAGCCACAAGGCCCGAGCTTGGCCAGGCTTTGCAACGGCCTGGCCTGGCCTGACCATGGGTTAGGCAGTGCTCCTTAATCCCTTGCGTACGGATGCCGCAAATATGCGCAAAAAACAGTGCCACCAGGCCGGATGACACCATTGGCCGCTGTTTGTGCAGTTTCAATCCATTGTTGGATTATTGTGTATAAGTTACACTTGACTGCACAAACACATTGTAGCGGTTCGCTTGGCTGCCATAACGACGTCTCCCGTAAAATACCGTACTCAAGGGGTTAAGTCAACTCGAATCCTGCTTCCTGATTATTCCATATTCTGTGTACTGCGCAGTTACATGTAAAGTTGTGCTCATTTGAAGGTACCGGTAATATACAACATTTGCTTTTGCTGTAATTTTCAGAAATGGATGGATGTGGGGGTTAGTATTTTATAAAAAAAATATAAAAATATTGCAATGACCTGTTTACAGTTTCATGTTCATGGATGCTGGAAAAACCTAGCTAACAAAAATGCTGCGTTCTTGTAGTCTGGTTCCCTGACCCTACTTCAAATGAAACAGAGCAATTTATAGACATCAGGGAATTGTTAGGTCTGTGAACCGGGCTTGCACCCATTCACGGATGTATAACCGATATTGCAAACAAAATGTGGACTAAAAAATTTGGTAAATTGGGGGCAGTATGTAAAAAAAAGTCTGGTTTTTTTCCAACGATGGTTGGCCAACCATCATTGGAAATTAATACAAAATCCCACCTTCCTTGAAAATGACAGCACAGCAGGTGCCATGATTTCACAGGACGCTTGAGACTATTATTTACTGTTAAGTAAGGTTTTTCATAATAATTGGGTGGTTTTGTTTTTAGATGTAATTTTCGATTAATTTAGTACAGTATTAGATTATTCAAAACTAAGGGTGTGCATTCACGGGTATTAAAAAAACCAGGTACCCGATTGAAAAAAAATACGGGTACCTGTTAAAGAAACCCAACCCAAAACTTCCAATCTTTTTATGAGATTCAAAAAGTCTGAATTCAGACAAAATTCTGAAAAATCTACAGTCATGCCTGTCCATGGTCACTTCTCCACCTTTGTGTTAGTCTTGGTTAAATACGTTGTTACGTATATATACGCGATAACCGGCCGCCGCGAGAGGGCGTTATCATGACAAACTATTAAGCCGCGAACCGCCAGTAACAACGTCTTGGGAATCTTGTCGAAGCCGTGTTGTGCGCACTTGTGTTTTCTATTAGGTTTGTTAGCTCTTATTCTTTCATATTAATGTGAAAAATGTGTGACGTCATGATGACATTATAAACAAATTATTTTGAAATACAAAAGGGTAGGTTCGATCATTATGAAAATTGGTGGATGTAGATAGTGCCACAAGCATGCAAAATCCGAGGTGACGTCATCATGACGTCATCTCTATTTTTTAAAATTCTATTTTGTTATAATTGCAAAATCTCGTTTAATAAACAACATGATGAATTAAATTTAATTTTAACTTTACAAGATAGATTTTGGTGAGAATTGGAAACGCCCGGAAAAGCTATGTGTTCTGTCTTGTGACAGACCCATCTCTAGTTTAAATGTTTTTTTTTGGGGGGGGGGGGGGCTACATGTACATAAGTTGAGTTCCAATGACAATTCTTTCAGGTGGAGCTAGCCAGCTTCGTGGCTATCTCAAGAGTTAGCCCTCCGTCTGAATGACACTTTGGTGATACACATACTACAGACTGTGGGTTTGAGACCAGAAGGGTCATGGTGCTTGTGTCCTTGAGCAAGACAGTTTTTCACAAGTTGCTTCCTTAAGGCAGAGATGGTTATGTGTTTGATTAGTCCATGTGTGCTTAACTTCCAACCAGGGATGTATACTCCCCATGGAGCTGAGGTTTCAGAATTGACCAATAGGCCTGATGAGCAGGGGTAATAATGTAGTACCTTGAACAACATAATGATGGTGGATATATGTGTCTTTTAGTTTTACCAACATTATCATTGAGAGAGTACACATATTTTCAACGTGTATCCGTACATAAAACTACAATTTACTGTGCACTTCACACCACGATTCATGTTACCAAAACTGCAATACAAATGGATGTACATGTACATGTATGTACATGTACATATGTATGTACATGTACATGTATCACTATTGCAAAGAAAAGGTCAAAAGGTGGCCAGTAAGTGCACAGTTTATACAACACCACAGCCTGGAAGCAGTATCTACATACATGTACATGTATGTATATATTCACACTCCAATGCAATTGCCTTTTGTGCACTTAAAGAAAATGACAGTTACTCACCAGGTAGAATATATATTTATGTTTTTATGCATCTGCTCTTCATTTCATCATTCTGTGCGTTCTAATGGTTCCTGATTACACAGTCAAGGACGAATGAACATTTGTGGGTCTATCCACACTATTGACCCCGTTTGGTGTGACATGGGAAAGGAATTTCAGATAATAGTTATTATATAAAATAGTTGTCCATTTATTTTTCTTACAATACATTCAGTACCCATCAACAAGTATGTTTTAGCCAAAAAATCAACATCTCACGGAGTATTTAAGAAGTTAGACCTGGAATCATCTTCAAGATATTATGTTTGTAACATATCAAATGTGTAACATTTCTGGGCGGACATTTGTCACATATTGTCCGTCCATGTTTGAACATAATTGATATCACATCTTAATTTGTTAAAATACCCCCAAATTTGTATAATTTCCACTGATTTCCACTGATTTCCACTGAGATGTAAACTGACCAACATTTTGGAATGTTACTAAATTCCTCTTTCTTTTTTCCAGTCAATAATAAAATAATGTCCATCCATGTTACAAACATAATGTCTTGAAGATGACCCTCTAATTTCTTATATATCCTGAGTGTTATCCTATTTTTTATGTCAGTGTGATCACTATTAACAGCTCTGGAAAGCATCTGAAAAACATTTGGGCAAAATACTTGATTTGATGTCCCTCTTTCTATGTCTTACTCCCATTGTTATCTTTTGATGCTAAATGGTCCCTTTAGTGTGGACAGACCCAGGTACATTAAGCCAGCGTTCCTAATGCACCTGTATTATAAGCTGATGAGTACTGGCTAATCCATTGTAGAATTTACAAAACTCAGCTTACATTCATATTTTCTTTTCTTTTTCTCTACAAAAACCTCTCCCAAACACTCTTTACACCCTTTTCAACATTTACATAATGTACAACATTTCTCTAGGGCTGAGACATTAGGGAGGGAGGAGGTGAAAAACGTTTCATTATTTAAATAAAGAGTCGTTCCGCGGCAGGTTCTGTAATTAATTAATCAAAGATTGATTATAATGGGTGTAAAATTTAAGTACATCGTACAGTACATACATGTACGTGTACGCATATATCCCACAGATGGGAAATTCAATAATTGATGCTGGCTGGCAGTGACAGAGTGCCGCCAGTCAACGGTCTACTGGTTACACGTGCACTTGATGGAAGCCCCTGTAATAGGGCGTGTGACCTCGAGAACGTACGAGAGTTTAAGAGAAACCGAACTTCCGTGCACCTCGAATAGGAGCTTCAACGTGTAAAGCGAGTAGTTTTCTGGAAATAATTTGTTTTGACGCCGTTCTTTTTACTGAAAGGTATACAAACTTTTAGCAAAATATTATTGTTCATTTCAATTTACAAAATGTGAACGATATAAAAATTAGGAAAAAGGAGAACGAAAAAAGTCTAGTACATGTGGGTTATTCCATAAATTAGGGTGCCAACTTGCGACATTTTGACCCAAAATGGAAAAATTCATTGAGAGGGGATTCATTAAAAAATGTCACTATAACTTAAAGATATTGACATTCCCCATTCACGGTTTCACGTGTAAAGGGGACACCAAATTAGTTTTCTGCTTATTTTTCTGATAATTCATGCTCAATGTTGTATGTTTATTTTAGAATGTATTTTTTGTCTTACCCAGGATAACACACCAAGGTTTATTGTGAAAATAACTTGATTACACTGAAAATAACAATTCGGTGCATACACTGTACATGTAATTGCGTATGGGGACACCATTTGGTGTCCCATTTACACATGAAACCTAGTAAATGGCCCCAAAAATAAATATTTTCAAGCATGCAATCTTTGTTATGATTTCACACTTATCAAGTGGGACATGTTATTAATGGTGATACATGTAGATCTAGATTTGCCAGGGAACCCAATTATCTTTTTATTTCTCAGAAATATTACACAAATTTCCGGTGTAAAAGGGACACCAAAAAAGTGGGTCTTGTTTACACGTGAAACATTTAAGCTAACACACTGTCAATCTCGGTCAACTAGTTATTAAATCATTTAAATATGGTGCCATTCCAAAGCAGTATTAACATGCTTTAACATAATGAAGGGCAATTTTTCATACACCTATGTCCACATGGTAGTATTTGAGAACCAAACAATGCATTTTAACAGCAGTCATGGCAGTTTCTTAAAATGTCGCAGCTTTGGTGTCCCTTTTACACGTGAAACTGTTAACTATTTAGGACACCATACTGTCAGGAAATTAGTCAGATGTTTCATCCTTTGCTACCAGATATTTTATCCCGAATAATCTTTGACCTTTGAGATACCGAACTGGGCAATTCCGTATGAGAGTGGACAAATTAACCAAATTGAAAATATTAATTTGTTTCCGTAAATAGATGTACCACATTTACAAATTTGGTATCAAATTAAAGGGGAAGAGATATTCTTTGAAGTGGTATCACTGTACAAAAATTAATAATTTACTAATAATTTTCTTTTAAAAAGAACAATTTTAGCAAAATTTTTGAACCATTTTGCCACAAAAATATGGGATTTAGTTGCTTACGTTTTGACACACGTAATCACAATATCACTGAAATATTTTACTTCAAATAGAAAGATAAGGTCATCAAATTTATAAAGTTGTTATTATTTTGTTATCAATATTAATTTTGTTCACGTCTTTCAGAGCGTAATTCCGTTACCATTTTTCGTAACTCCGTTACCGCCGTCTTTTTGGGAAAAATGGTCAGTATGGGATATCCATAAAAGTATACTCTAAACAAGTTCTGCCAGGATGAAGTTGAAACTATGGGTAAAAAGGATACAGGTGTTCCTGTGGCCCTTGTGTTATAGAATTCATAGAATCCTTTTTGAAAGTTAAGGTTAAACAAATCCGGAATTTTCTAACGTAATTCCGATACCGACACATTTTCGGCCTTGAATCTTTCCACATGCAGGAAGTTTCAGTTATTTTATTTTGATATGATAGCAAGGGTGTAACCAAACAAAACCATATTAAAGTGTTTGTAATCTGCAGGTAGGCCATAAGATTAATCCGCAGCATGTCAAATTATAGCCAAAATTTCTCTGAAATGTAATTCCGTTACCGCGGAATTGCCCGACTGGCTTGTTTATAAGCACTCATTAGCATCACTACAATATGCAGTCCATGACTACAACTACAAGGGACTACAACTGGGGAAAACCAATGATATCGAAAAGTGTGAAGATGTAAATGTTGGATTTTTGTATACAGGTTCTATTCGTGGCAGTTAGCGAAAAATCACTGCTAACTACATTACGTACATGTACTAGCAGAAAATTCTGTGCTTGTGAATAGCGTAATTTATTTTGGCTTGTTGCTGCTTGTGCACATGCACACATGTACATTTGTACATCCTATACATCTAAGGATTCTTTAAACAGGGTTAAGGGCCGGTCACACTGGCCACGATAACGATAACGAAAACGAAAACGATGTGAATAAACGCTCCTTATTGGTGGGTGGAACGCGCGCGTATTACCGCGCGTTCCATCCACCAATAGAGAGCGTTTATTCACATCGTTTTCGTTTTCGTTTATCGTGGCCAGTGTGACCGGCCCTTTAACGTGAAATTTCTTTGCTAGCTCAGAAGAATTGCAGGCTGTTCTTACAAAATCCAACATAACGGATTCCATGAAATGGGTCGAGCAGGCTTCAGACTTTACTGTCACATATAACTGTTGCATTCAACAGGGTGACTACATGTACATGTACTACATGTATGTACGTGCAGGCTAGAGAAAAACTAGAAGGGGCATACTAAGGGTTGGGTGAATAGGGGAGAATTTTATTTTTTTGTTTCAGTATACTCAACATTTTAGGACTTGGGGAACATACATGTAGTTGTACACTATTTTAAAAATATCAATTAGAACTACAAAAAAAAGTACACTTAAGCCTTAAGGGGACATTTAATTTCTTTTTTTGGGGGGGGGGGGGCGGCTCGACAATCTTAGGCCCCTCTATCTGTAATAATGCAGCTACAGTTTCCAAGACACGGACTGAATCAACTAAAACAAAAATTCCATATTAAAAAGAAATGAAAAATTTCTACATACATTTACATGTACCAACTGGAATCACCACGTTTTCCTAGCAGAATGATTTTTGTTAACCCTAACCCTGCTAAATCTAACAAGATCTAACAATTTCGAAGTGAACAAAGAAACTGATGGCAGGAGCAGGATTCGAACCTGCGGTACCTCCCAAATTGTCAGCATCTTTGTTCAGGTGGGCGCTATAGTCAGAAGTCATAAACCCAGAATGCCGTATAGCCAGGGATCACACCCTATTTTAAAAATATCAATTAGAACTACAAAAAAAAGTACACTTAAGCCTTAAGGGGACATTTAATTTCTTTTTTTTTGGGGGGGGGGGGGGGGGGGCGGCTCGACAATCTTAGGCCCCTCTATCTGTAATAATGCAGCTACAGTTTCCAAGACACGGACTGAATCAACTAAAACAAAAATTCCATATTAAAAAGAAATGAAAAATTTCTACATACATTTACATGTACCAACTGGAATCACCACGTTTTCCTAGCAGAATGATTTTTGTTAACCCTAACCCTGCTAAATCTAACAAGATCTAACAATTTCGAAGTGAACAAAGAAACTGATGGCAGGAGCAGGATTCGAACCTGCGGTACCTCCCAAATTGTCAGTATCTTTGTTCAGGTGGGCGCTATAGTCAGAAGTCATAAACCCAGAATGCCGTATAGCCAGGGATCACACCCTATTTTAAAAATATCAATTAGAACTACAAAAAAAAGTACACTTAAGCCTTAAGGGGACATTTAATTTCTTTTTTTTTGGGGGGGGGGGGGGGGGGGCGGCTCGACAATCTTAGGCCCCTCTATCTGTAATCAGTTTCCAAGACACGGACTGAATCAACTAAAACAAAAATTCCATATTAAAAAGAAATGAAAAATTTCTACATACATTTACATGTACCATCTGGAATCACCACGTTTTCCTAGCAGAATGATTTTTGTTAACCCTAACCCTGCTAAATCTAACAAGATCTAACAATTTCGAAGTGAACAAAGAAACTGATGGCAGGAGCAGGATTCGAACCTGCGGTACCTCCCAAATTGTCAGTATCTTTGTTCAGGTGGGCGCTAGTCAGAAGTCATAAACCCAGAATGCCGTATAGCCAGGGATCACACCCAATTTTACGATACAACCTGGGAAGCGATACAACATAGGGCAAGATAGCTCAGTTGGTAGAGCGCCGGTACGGTAACCCGGAGGTCGCAGGTTCGAATCCCGCTCCTGCCAGTTTCTTTGTTCACTTCAAAAATGTATTCAAATTTACCCAGTCAGTTTCCCTTGTGGATTGTTTGACGAAGATCTAACAATGGTAAAAAGCTGTTGTCATTTGTTGGATTTACATGTAGCATTCAACACAAACTACACATGTAGGCCTACATGGTGTGTTGGGTTTGCTCATATTTAGCAGGGTAGAAGCTAAATACAATGTATACAATATACGTACTTGTTGGATTTTGTCGCATTCAGCAGGGTGGAAGCTAAACATACATGTACCTGTTGGATTTTGTCGCATTTAGGAGGGTGGAAACAGACTTCCAGTAAAATTTCAAAAATTTCAAAATTTCCACACCACATTTGGAGAACTTTTCACATTACTCAAATTTATTTCCAAATCATATGTCACACAACCGTGCTGACACAAGCTGCATGTGTGTGTGTGCAGACTGAATTTCCCAATTTCACCAACAAATCTCGTTGGACACACTGGTTTCTAAAACAAGAAACAACTTTATACATACATGTACATATACAAATAAAACTCACTCCATTTGAATCTGAAAACTGCAATTTGCCATCAAAAAAGAAATACCAGGAACAAAAATATTACGAGATGTTGACAGGTCAAATTGCCGGATCAGATCCACCTTTTGCGTTCCCACTTGATCGTGATCCACCAATTGCAGGATCTGATCCACCAATTGGGGGATCTGTATCCTGGTCTGAAGGTGGATCAAGAAAGGTGGATCAGATCCTGATCCACCTTATAACGGTTAGCGTTCCCACTACCACAATTGCAGGATCTGATCCACCAATTGGGGATCTGATCCGGCAATTTGGCAAAAGGTGGATCAGATCCCCCAATTGGTGGATCTCGTGGGAACGGGGTCTAACCCTCCAGGGTATTTTGGCTAGAAACCCTGCCAGACGCATCAGATTGCATACTTTGTCACATTGACTTGTGTGCAGAGTGCAGCAAGGTCAAGCTGTCACATGCACTGTGCTGCGTCTGGCAGAGTTAGGGCTATAGTAAAATCTTTCTGAGGTGGGAACCCCCTCCCCCCCCCAGCAAAGGACACTCGGGATCGACTGTGCTAATTTTTTGGGTGATATGCTCTTGCCGATGAACTTAATAATTTTGTATTGGTCAACAAGATGTTGATTCTGTGAAGAAGTTAGGGGTTATTGATTAAAAACACACTGCATTCCAGATCACCACATTAAATGACGCACGATGTTAGTCGCCATCAATAAGGCAAAGTAAAAAAATATTTAGTGTCCCCGCCAACTTCCTTTTTGGGAGCCGCCTGGATTATTAAAAAAATTTACCAGTGGAAATGAGATGAAAAAAAAGAAGAAAAAACATGTCAAATGATCCATATTGGAAAATAAAATATTGTGAATCTGAATTCAATTCTCTTGTCCAACATTTCTCTTGAAAAGTTGAAAACCTACGGTTGTTGGAAATTTTAAAAAGAGAATGGTGGTAGGGCTGTTCATTTTCGAATAATTTAGTATTTGATTATTCAAAACTGGGTTTGACCGAATATTTGAATATTCGATACTCGCCGATCAAGTTTTTCACGCCTTATGCAACTGCATCAGCGCTGGTAAAAAGTTGCACGCAAAGCACGCCGGTGTTTTAAGTGCGGCGATAAATATTATGGACCGCCCGATCGACATTTTTTTTGCATGCGCCTGATCATTGCGTTTTGGCAGTAATTTCCTTAACCCTAACCCTGCCAGAGCAGCACAGTGAATATTATGTGGTGACAGCTTGACCTTGCTGCACTCTGCACACAAGTCAATGTGACAAAGTATGCAATCTGATGGGTCTGGCAGGGTTTCTAGCCAAAATACCCTGGAGGGTTAGGGTTAATAAGGGTTTTACCGGACGGTAACAATAAACCTCTGTCCATAAAAAGTAACCGTCGGCAAAATTATGGCATTTGACACTGCTAAGCGTGGTAACGTTTCTATTAAAATAGCAACAGAGTCGTATCTGTATGTGTATATATATTTTTTTTCAAATATTTGAACCCGCCAAAATGTATTGACTATGGAATATTCGAATATTCGGTATATTTGGGACAGCCCTAAATGGTGGCCATAATTTCCTGCCAACACAGACCAGTCACCAAGCATCGCCAATGGTCAGATTACTTATGTGGTTAGTAGTGGCAGGTCAAATTCAGTCAACCGGTTCTGACTCTTTCCGTCATCACAGGTCAAAAATGAAGTTCTATGCATAGAATTCCAACGGGTCACAACAATCACTTGACTGATTTTGACCCATACAACATTAACAACATGGCTCAGAATGTATTGTTTGCATAGGAGGGTTTTAAACAAATTAAAACAAATTAAAAATAAAAAACCTCTCCTTCCCTTGTTTAAAAAAATCCGAATACGAAACATGTTTTTGTTTTATTGTCTAAACCAGCAAGTATATAGTGTTCACACAAAACAAAAAATGCTGGATTTTTTTCCCCATGGGCGGATCCAACCCCGCACCCCATCCCAAGCTTGAGTGCACGCACTGCGCCGCAGCCGTACATACACGCAAGCCTGGCCACTGGCCTGGCCGGCCGGCCGGTCGGCCCGACGCCGCGGCATCGCGCACGGGACGCGACGGGGCCAAACCACACAAGAAATCCGGAAGCTCCGATTGTGCGCTGAATTAAAATTCTATGTTTTATCTTTACACTTACCGTCAAATGAGAAGACTGTGGATGGACGTCAATTCAATCTCTCGAATAAGCTATTGTGTCATCCCTTAAAAAGTACAATAATGATTTAAAAAGTAAAATCCAACATTACGAGCGACGAGTAAACACCCACGGTCGACAACACCCATAGTCGCCATCTTGAATACTAACTGATGCATATTCATGAATTTAAATGACAAATGAGAGCTATTTTTAACATTCCTCTGCGCATTGCTGTCAAAGGTTGTCATGGGATCTACGCCTGGCTGGGCGTTTATAGGCGGTGTCGTGAAAATTAGAGCGAAGTCCAGATGGGATGAATGGTACTTAATTGATCATAATTTCTTAACTTCACTAAGGTTGTTGCTGTTTACAGCTGTGCAAATAAACTGAGGGTTTATGGTCTAAAACTGAGGTCTATGGTCTAAAACAAATCTAGACTAGCTACACAGCATTGAGGATGAGTATCGCAACTGATCATTACAGTACTACTGCTATTCTTGATGGTGGTGGGTGTTGGGGTGGGGGTAAAGAAAAAAATCATTACTATTCAATTATGGCTATATGAAACAATGATTCGTTAAAACCGCATATGACATGGCACTGTACGAGCTATCCTAAAGACCGAAGAAATAAAAAAACAAGTTTGGATGTAGAGGTGGAAGGAAAATTATTATTATTCTGGGGAAACCTACCACAACCACTCAGGTAAACTTAAAACCAATAACTTAATGTCCGTTTGATTTCTTTAAATGTTTATGTATGTGTACAAATGTATTTTGTGCCTAAGATATGATCTAATGAATAAATAAAATAAAATAAAATAAAATAAAATAAAATAAAATAAAATAAAATAAAAAAATAAAAATAAAATTGTCCTCTATTCTTAAGTTATAGGTCCGCTATTGAATGCAAAAACAAACTCACCCACTCCCTCCATCCAATACACCCAATGACCAGCTCTTACATGCAACTGTTCAATATTTGTTCAAAATCATTTTATCTAGTTACATAATAAGACAAGACCAGGTATAATATGCATTTCTTTTCTTTTTTATTTGAGGTCAAAAGCACCAATGTATTTACAATTCTACACAAAATGTCAGTGTAACAAGAATCTGATTCATGGACGGATTCGACAAACAACTTTAAATACAAACAGAATTTCGTCATATCCAGCATTAAATACTCGTGTATTTTGTATTCATACTTTGAATATTTTCATGGAAGTTGCAGAAGTTATAATACACCAAACATCTTTCTATTAATTGAACTACACAAGTGCTACGACAAAATATGCTTTAGAATTTCAATGGGACAAATATGGACCACAATTAAACTGAAGTCCAGAATCACTTTTGAAACTACATGTACAGGTCCATTTTGGTACTCGCATTTGATACCCTCACAGAACTTTCTTTTTTACAAAATTCTATTTACAAAACCTCACAAGGAATATTTACAGGTTACAAAATAACTCATTTTTGGTTCAAGTTATTCTTTCATATGTGCTTTAAGGACGGAATGACTGTTGTATTTTCTTTTGTATGTTCGTCATAAACTCATCAATTTTGAACTGGTGTGTTCAAGGAAGAATAAGGAAGAATAATGAAGGAAGAATGATAATGTTCAGTACACTTCGTTTTCGTTGGGTAACATTTTCAAAGTGAACAAAGAAAACTGGCAGGGGCGGATTCGAACCTGCGACCTCCGGAATACCGTACCGGCACTCTACCAACTGAGCTGTCTTCCCCTATGTTGGCGGTCTCTTTTAAGTTTAAAAGTCGTATCCTCATTGAGTGATCCCCACAATGTCGCTTCCCAGGTTGTATCGTAAAATTGGGCGTGATCCCTGGCTATACGCATTATGGGTTTATGACTTCTGACTAGCGCCCACCCGAACAAAGATACTGACAAGTTGGGAGACTGCCAACATATAGCGCCAGTACGGTATTCCGGAGGTCGCAGATTCGAATCCTGCTCCTGCCAGTTTTCTTTGTGGATTGTTTGACGGGTAATATTTTCATTTTTTTTATGAGCTAAAGAGGTAGGCCTATAAGTCTCCAAATGTTATTTTACGACCCCCCCCCCCCCCCCCCCCCAATTACACCGAGGTCGGCAACTCTTTCCCGAATTACAAAAATACACAAACAGTAACACTGGTGTTTAATAGTTCATATAACTTATGCACATTAATTTACAATATCCACTTCGCCCAAAACTATTGTTTCAGTGTTTCCAGGAACAACCAAAAAAAAGGCACTGCATGTTAACTGAAACAACCACATGGTGCCAAATGTGTAAGTTCAAAAGGAATACGTTGGATATTTAAGTACAAATTCGTTGTTATTTCTTGTGTTCACAGTACAGGGCCCAATTTCATGGATTCCACAATGCTGGATTCTGTATGGCCTGCAATTCTCAGCTAATAATTCTAACCCCCAATTAACCATTTCGGGTCGGATGACGTGTATACACGCAAAGACTTTGCGGTATTCAGAACGGATGACTGATAAACATGCGAGGCCGGTAATATCTGTCAGCGACCCGCTCGCAGCGAGTGAGGCCGGCAATATCAGGTTGTGCTACCCGCAGATTACGGCCCGATTCCACCTGAACCCGGCTGGCATCGAGGTTCATGAAAAATAATCCTGCGCCTGGGTCCGGTGAATGACAAAAGAATCCCGGCGTGAACTGGTTAAGCCCAAATCCCTTGGCTACCCATGAAATTTACTAACCATCAGCACAGAATTACATGCTTTCAAGCAGACTAAGGTGAAAAAGTAGGAGAATAGTAGTGTCAAAATAAAAATTTAAAAAACAACAAAACAGGACAAAAGTAGGACTTTCGCAGGCTTTCAGGAGTAGTTTTCGTTGATGCTCACCCATGTCCACAGCATCACAAGCCTCACTTGACATGTTCTGTACTCACAAGCTCTTGGAAGCAAAGCTGCGGTACTCCTGCACCCAATCCGTTAAGTCCATGATTTTCATATGACAGTGTGTAACACTGTTATGACAAATATTTAATAAGATTTCATTTTTCGGAGTTCTGGGACAAAAAATTTAGAAAAAAGTAGAAATTTCAAGGAAAAAGTAGGAAAAGTAGGAGCAAGGTTTAAAAAAGCAGGGAAAAGTATGAATACTTTAAAGCCTGGACTTATTCTGCTATAGTTGGTGGCAATTTCTCGATTACGGTAAACAGAACCATGAAATTGTGCCTATAGGAAAAGTTGTGTTAATAATCCAAGCAGTATTTCACTGCCAAGTCATCGTGGCAATTTCTACAGGGCAAGTAAACAAAACTTGAATCCAGAATGTTTTTTTCGTAATTTTCAATGATAATTTGCACAAGTCATCTTAACCCCTTGGGCACGGTATTTTACGGGAGACGTCAGGGTGTTGCAGCGGTTCTGGCAGCCAAATCGAACCGCTACAATGTGTTTGTGCAGTCAAGCATGACATAAACAATAATCCAACAATAAATTGAAACTGCACAAACGGCGGCCAATGGCGTCATCCGGCCCGGTGGCATATTTTTTTTTACACCATATCCCGTCATCCGTACGCAAGGGGTTAAGCATATATAGGCATGAAAGCTTAGCTTTATATGCTTTCTTCAAGTACAAAACCATCTAATTCAAAACATCGACACGCACGGGACATCTTAGCTATTTAGGGAAAGATTTGGATTTGCTTATTCACCAATTTCAGCAAATTCTACTTTAGAAGATAGCAAGCTCTTTGGTCATGTTTAATGTTTGCGGTTTCTATGAAAGGAACAAAGGTTTCGTTAGCAGAAAACTGTGTGCTTCAGCAACCATATGGGATTGGGCCAAGAGGAAGGGGTCGATCTTTGCAAAAGGTTCACATCAGGTCCCAATTTCATAGAGCTGGAAATATTAATCGGAAAAGTTCCCTGCAAAGTACAAAATCAACCAGGAACGACTCAAGCATCACTTATGTAATGTGGTCCGACAGCTGTAGCGTATCCAGCTTTTTTTGCCAGAGAGGGCGAACAACTTCTGAACCGTCTTAAAACTGTCTTTAATTATAAAACTATTTCTTTGTGTTTTTTTTATGACGCCTCATCAAATGCTGCCGGGGGGGAAGGTTGCTTCCCCCTGCCCCCCCCTGCCCCCCCCCCCCCCTCCCCGCTGGATATGCCACTGGCCGACAGCCCTATTTTTGGCTAAGTAAAACTTTTATGTGCTAAGCAAATTGTGTGCTCATCAACCCTATGAAATTGGGCCCAGAGGAGAAAAGAGAAGGAGGCGACAGCTTCACATCATGTCTGCCTGGACCTGGGACATCCTGCTGGCCTTCGTGGCCATGTGGGCCCGCCTCATGGGGTGCATCTTGTCGATGACGGGCCGGGCCAGGGCCTCCTTGAGCTTGGCCTGGTACTCGGCTTCGGCCTCCATGCCCTTCAGGTACTCCCGGTGCTCCTCGTCCTTCTCGATCTCATGCTGCCGGCGGGTGTAGTCCAGCTGGCCTAGGAGGTTGTCCTGGTAGGCCAGGTTCTCTCGCCGGATGCCGGCTAGCTTCTCCTCCTCCAGTCGCTTGTGCTCGTCCATGGCCGCCTGCATCAGCTCACGCTCCTTCTGCAGCTCGACCTGGGCCTTGGCATTGGCTGCCACTGTTATTCATCAAGAGATCAATCAAAATACATCAATATTCATTTCAGGGGGTGTAGTCGAGTCCATCACGAGTCCATTACAATTCCATCACAAGCACTCCAGTCCTAATTCCAATCACAAGCTTTTCAAATGAGCTTTGACAAAGGCATTCCTTTGTCATTGTTCATCCAGTTACTTGTGACCGGCTTTATGAAAGGACTTCTGACTGGACTTGCAAAAGGACTTGTGAAAGGACTTGCAGGGACTCGACTACAGCTCTGATTAATTTTCAGTGTTTAATCAGTGGCGTAGCTCGGGAGAGAACTATCCCCTCCCTTGAGAAAAGATGAAACTGCTGAAATTAGACCTCAATGGCATTGTTGGCATAATCCTAAAATTCTTTTGTAATTCTACCCCCCCCCCCCCCCCCACCTAAGAAGAGCCTGGCTACACCCCTGGTCACTGAGTGAAGACTCACCTCGGCTATGCACTTTGCAATCTGACAGATCTTTCAGACTCAATAAATAAATACATTCAACCAAGCGTGCTTCGTTTTGAGTCTGACAGGCCCGAGAAGCCATATCATTGACATGGCTTGTTCTGAATTCAAGATTTTTGAGTAATTTAATCTTGAGGAGAATGCTGAAATAATTTCTGTGCTAACTGGCAAAAATGTGGAAAAAAATTATAATAATAATACATAAGGTATCACATCATCACTCCGTCCCCGAGTCTGTCCAAAACACTCTACACCTATGTGATGAATCATCATTTCCAGGGGCCTGTTTCAGTACAACAAACGGGCCAATAAAATTTTGCAAAAAATTTATGAACAAAAGAAAATTGACCTGAGCAGGAATTGAACCTTCAACCACCGGATTACCAAAGAGGGGGCTGCACCAAGTGAGCTATTTCGATGACATATAATCAGGTCTTACATTTTTCTTCCACCTGTTGGCGGCGTACAGCCAAGACGTTGTCCATGAGCTGTTTCCTGGCCTGCCTCTGCCGGGCCCATTCATCTAGCCTCTTCTGCCACTGTCTCTGCACCTCGGCATCCACCAGCCTGTCGATCTCACGATCGTGTTCCTCATCCTCCCGAGCCGTCTGCTTGAGGTAAGCCCGGTAACGCTGGTCCTCCTCCCGTAGCTCTTTCTACAAGTGATTTCAAAGTGTATAACATTGACAAATTATCTCTTTTTGCAATAAATTTATGCTAACCCCATGCGTCCGGCTGTTAAAGATGGGGGTGCTGGTGTGCCAAGAACGGACAGTGCAGCCAAGCGTAAACACAACAGGCACCACACTGAATAGAGTGGTCCTATTCATCGCACTTGGTGCCACCTTTCATTTGAAAGGAAAGCTTTGTTTGAAAAAGCTCCATCTATTTATCACACTCCCATTCAAGAACGATGTAGTTGAAACATGAATGGATAGAGTACGTACAGGAATGTGCCTATATATGTCAACCGGCCAGGTGGTCTTTTTCAAACCGGGGCTATGGCCGTCGTCCTTATTCTAGAGGTTAAGTGGTGACTAAAAGAGCAGGCCCCAATTTCATAAAGCTGTTAAGCACAAAAATGTGCTTTGCATGCAAATGCTTCCTTGATAAAAACTGGATTACCAACCAGATTTCCATGTGTGGAATATTGCTTTTGACTGGCATTCAGCTGTTGTTTGCTTAGCATGAAAATTACATGGACTTTTGGCTGGTAACCTGTTGTTACTAAGCAAGACATTTTCATGCTAAGCAAATTTTTGTGCTGAACAGCTCTATGAAATTGGCCCCAGCTAGAGACTACAGCCTGACAGTGTGCTCAGAAGCACTCCACTCTGCGTCAAGGTGACGAGCATTATGAAGCGACTGTGAAGACACACATCGGCATGGTCATGAACAAGAGATGTGCAACCACTTTCTACGTCTATGGCAAACGTTATCCAACACAATGCGTATGAGCCTTTGACCTTGAAACTGACTTTTGTCTCTTGCAGGTGGAACAGCACAATGTCAATTTTTTGTTTTTTTAATACAAATGTCTAATTTCTATTCCTCATACATATTTATGAGCGAGAGCTGAATTCCTGTTGGTCAATTTGCCAATTGACATGCAGCCTGATATTACCACTATTTACCAACATTTACCAGGGCATCATGTCACACACAGGGTCAAAAGTGCATGCTCAAAGCAACCTGTGCGATAGCTGCTTCCAAACCCACTTTGGGTCCGGGGGTCACAGAACTGTCACATAAGGTGGTGTCATACTTCCTGCTTTAACATCATCGTGACAGCACAGGTACATCCAGCAGTGTTTTTGCCAAGCTAACTGATGGCGTACTCAATGAAAATTTTGACAACAAATAATGGCAACTGAATATGCATGAGGTATAGGAAAACAAATATACCATTGGTTATTTCACTTGAACAATTTCAACATTAGCTCCCCTTGGTATTGAAAGTTCCATTGGCCTTGTATAGGGAACTAATTTGTAAACTACCATCAACCAATTCAACCAACCTTCCTCTGTGCAATCTCCATGGCCTCGTTGCGAGAGTCGCTGAGCAGCTTCTCCAAGATGTTCATGTCCAGGGCCAGCTCTTCTTGCATCTCCTTGGCCCGGCGCTTGGTCTTGAGGCGGATGTTGGTGGCGATGTCTTCCCGGGCCTGCTGCTGTTTGGCCAGCTTCTCCTGGTGGGCCCGCTGCTCCTCCATCTTGCGCAGTTCCCTCTCCTCCACCTGTTAACCGGAATCGGTGACAGACTTGTTCTTTTTAAACACAAATATTGATTTTTGTTTTCTCTCATTTTATTACAGCGGCTGTGTCCTTACTGGATTTCCCCAACTGACAAAGTTATAGAAGAAAACTGTATTTTGAATGAAAAAAACACTTACTACAACGTGCACTCTATTTGATCTTCCTAAAATATAGTTTTACTATACGCTATGCGTTAACCCCTTGTGTCTGGCTGTCATTGATACGGGGGTTGATATGCCAAGAACGGGCGGTGCAGCCAAGTGTAAACGCAAACAATAGGCCCCACACCGAATAGATTGGTCCTATTCATCCCCTTGGAACCACACCCCCCCCCCCTTTCGTGTGAATGAAAGCTTTGTTTGAGAAAGCTCTATCTATTTATTACACTCCCATTCAAGAACAATATAGTTGAAACATGAATGGATTGAGTATTCACAGGAATGCGCATACAGACAAAAACTGGCCAGGTGATCTTTTTCAAGTCAAATCCTTACAAATCTCACCCTGTTATAAAGACTGATATATATGATAATTCTGTAGGAATTAGGAGAGGCCCGCTTTTTCCTGAAGAATGGCAACCCTGGAAATTGGGCCCGGGAATTGACTGGAAATTGAGATCTAGAATCTAGACTAGAATTTCTTGAATCTCTAGCTAGCTAAGCTGATGACGTACCAGTAGTCTGCCTTCCTCCTCCTTGAGTCTCTTGGCCTCCTGCCTCTTGGCCTCCAGGGCGGCCTTCTGCTTCTGCAGGGTCTCCAGGGTCTCCCGGTTCCTGGCGTGCCGCTGTTGGGCTTCCTTCTCTTCCCGGGCAGCCTTGGCCAACATGTCCTGGTGCCAGAGGTCGGCGTACATTTTCTCCTCTTGCTGGCTCTGCTGCTCCATCTCGGCCTTGATGCGGAGCTGGTCGCCCCGCTCCAGGCAGACCTCGTCCGTGTGCCGGCGGGTCAAGGTGGAGCGTAGCTCCTCGCATTCCTCCCTGAAATTTGAAGAAAAAAATAATCCACACCATTTCCTTTTTAACGATTCAAGTTAATCACAAGTGGCCTTTCAAACAATACACAGGCCTCGAAATTCACACTGGACCGGTGGACCAGTAATTCAGGCATTTGTCTTGCAGACTTACAAGACCAAATTAGATATTAGATCAGTGGGCTGATTCACATTTTGTTTTAGATAATCCCAGATATCACACATTTAATGAAGCATAACTACTTCAATTTCATTCACTTGACAGGTTTTTCAATCATAAACAAATTGGGACTACAGTAAAATAATGACAGCACTTCTACACAGAATTTAAGAAAGGTCCTTTGTGAATTTTGACAGACGCTGGTCTTAAAAAAAAAAAAGTGGATCACTTGTATGAGCCCAATGGTTTAGGGGATGTGTGAAAAATGTAGGGGGGGGGGAATGCATTTTCCACAGAAAAATGCCATTGCTGTTCATGTGAATAATAAGAATCATAACTTTGGATTGAAAACAAACTACTCTGGTTCAAAAAAAAAAAAAAAAAAAAAAAAAAAAGAAGCATCAGATTTAGGCAGCGAGATGAACAAGAGGCAAAAAACTAAAAAATCGCAAGGCAGTTTGCCTGCAAAAACACTTAACCCCCTTGCGTCCAGCTGTTATTGATAGGGGCTGTGCAGCCAAGCGTAAATGCAAATAGGCACCACACTGAATAGAGTGGTCCTATTCATCCCACTCAGAGCCCCCTATTTATTACACTCCCATTCAAGAACAATATAGTTAAAAAATGAATGGATTGAGTAAGTGCAGGAATGCGCCTATAGATGTCAAACCCCCCAACCTTTTGTGTGAATGAAAGCTTTGTTTAAGAAAGCTCTCTCTATTCATTACACTCCCATTCAAGAACAATATAGTTGAAACATGAATGGATTGAGTACGTGCTGGAATGCACATATATATAGACGACAACTGGCCAGGTGGTCTTTTTGCACTATGACCCAGCTTTCATTCTGCCTAATTTTTTCCCTGTATCCCCTACCTCCATCTCTGGTCCAGCTTCTCCGCCACAACCTCCAACCGTTCCTTTTCTCTCTTCTCCTTCAGGTACTTGGCCCTCTCCCTCATCTTGGCCTGCCTCTCCAGCATGGTCTCCTGGCTAGCTTCCATCTCTTCTAAGTAGCTAGCCTCCTCTGCAGCCAATAGCTCTCGTAGTCTGCAATCATTCATATCCACAAATTATTCAAAAACTTTTTATAAAAATCATGTGATGTCGTCAAACAAACCACAAGGGAAACTGAATGAATTTTCAAAGTGAATACAGGCAACTGGCTAGAGCTGGATTTACGCATTCATCCCGAGGTCGTGGAACAAAAGAAAGATGTAAGAGGACAATGGGGATTGCGAATCGAGGACCGTCCTCAATTCGTAGGCGTGTACAAAACCAATTTGAGCTGTCGCAAAAAGTATAAACAAAAGAGGAACAATGGGAAGTCCTCGATTTACGCCATATACACACGTGTGCATGTGCGCGTGCATATTCCATGATCGTTGGTGTAGTCTTGGTCAAGTGCAAACAACTGAATGCTACCATATTATTCCCAGTGTACAGTGTACGTACACGCAGCTAACGTGTTGCGAACTTCGTCTTGAGAAAAGACTACTAAGACATGCGCTTTAGGGGTTGGCATTATTGAACAATAATGCCAACCCCTAAAGTGCATCTGCGCGTGCGCGTTGCTTTGTTGCTAGCCTTGGTCTGTGCAAGCAACCGCACTGAATGCCACCATTTTATTCCCAGTGTACAATGCACGTACGGCGCATGCATTGTACAATGTACAATGTCTGTTTTGTGTACGTGTACACAAGATGATGTTTTTTTATTGTAGGCGTCCATGGTATTATTTATCAGCTGTTACTAATCAACAATGCCGAAATAGAAACAAACGCTAGTATTTCTGAAGTGCCATAAAGAAGCCAACTGAAGGTACATGTAAATGTCGTAGTACTCCAACTTCTCAACGATTGAAGCCTGTCAACCCAGCCCCCCGATCCTGCCTGCCCCAATCTTGCCAGCCCCGGCCCGATTCGCGATCTTGGTGGCCGGCCCATTTTTAGCGGATCCGAGCTCAATCCCGGCGGGCCTGATCCCGGTGGCCCCCAATCTCATGACACTATGAACATCTTTATCCCTTAAAAATTCGTTAAAGAGCCACTTTTCCCTTGATTTACTGTGAACCAACATTTTCACGTTTTTTTCAACATATTAAGGGAGTAGGAGTCCGTGAAAACACCCTTAGAAAAGTCCTTTGTTTAGCCGTCTGTGAAAATCTAGTGACTTCAGCCACTAGCGCCAGATTGTGTAGTGGAATCCGTGAAAACTCCTGTATTATAATCTTGTGGTTGAGCTTGGCAAGTCTGCTGCCTGGCCCTCCAGAGTGTTTAGAATGTTTACAATAAAGAGTTTATTGACCGTTATGTATGACCAATGATAATCCTCAGTGGACAGGGTCATTAACAAACCTTGAAAAAACCCTTACACGATTAGTGCTATAAGCCCCAGGTAAATATCCGTGAAACATCCCTTAGGGATTAATTTCACGGCAAAGTGGACTTTTAATGGGTATTTAAGGGATTAGATGTTCATAATGACGCCGTGACTTGACTTATTATATGACTTGCTAACATTAAAATTTTGTGGGTGTATAATCGGTTGAAAGGAATGCCGAGCCTGAACTGCATAGCGAGCTAGCTGGGTGTTCCGTCCAGTACATAATGTGCGGGGCGGACAGCTGCATGGAGGATCGTACGTCAGGTTGATTTTGTACAGTAAAGACTTGCACGTGTGCCATGCCGCGCGATCAGTAGCGCCGACCTGCGTAGTCTATATCTTAGACGTTGTATCATCCGTTGTTCAGCAGAGCGGTTATTCTATACTCTATTGATCAGATACCAAAGCATGAAAAAAAGAAAATGGCTGGAAAACGACTAAGCGTAGCGCAGCGAGAATTCTTCTCATTCGCCGAAAATGCTTGGCAAATGTTTTCTGTAATGTCCTTCAAACATTCAACATGATAAAATAAAGTTTGCATATTGTTAATCATAATACATTTTTAGAGTATATAAAATGCAAATAAGGTGTCTGCGAGAGCAAATTCTTAAATTAAAAAATTATATTTAAAAATTCTCCCTACGTGATGCATAGATCTTGAGTTTCCCCATCCAGGCACTCACAATAGACTGGTTCCTGTCTCTACTGATCAATTAAATACGGCAGCAGAGACGGGAACCGTGCTAATATAATAAACATACACGTTGCTCGCACGAAGCGCAAAACGGTGCACATAAAACATTCATGACATTGTCTACTTGAATCCAAAAGAGGTATTGTGCACGTGGCTTCATGAATTAACTTGAAACTTGATTTGACTATCCCTATAGTCAAATCAAGTTTCAAGTTAATTCATGAAGCCACATTTGACCTGTGACTTGACTTGGCTTGAACAAAAAAAATGACTGTAAAAAAGTTAGTTACAACACTGGCCGCCACGTGCGTGTGGTGGATGATCTCACTCAGCGGCGATATAGTGTCACAGTTTTATGCGTTTAGAATTTTAAGATCGCTAACATTTCGCGACATTTTTGTTCTGCCATAATTTGTAGACGATTTTATCGCCATATCTGCGATATCGTGGGGAACAAAATATCGACTACGAAAAAAATCAGTATCGCCAGCGCTACTGCACGTTCCCATGGAACCCAATGATTTGTTACTGTCCAAGTCTCCATATGTGACCCACTCCGGAAAAAGGTATATTATGTTGCAAAATATGAAAAATAAATTTTATTTATGTTTGGAAAGCCCACAATGTAGGCTTTCATTTGGTACATGATAGAGCTCCAAAGTCCTTTCCGTTCTGGAGATATCGCGTTTTTGCATATAAATTAGTTCTATGGAGTTCAAATTGCACAACAGAAAAAACAGGCTTTAAAAAAGCTAGTTCTAATACAATGCAATGGAACAATGCACTCCAAAAAGGTTATTTTTTCACTTTATTCACTGAAATCAACATTGTTGTGCACCAAACCTGAAACTTTAGATGTTTAAGATGTCATTAAAGACAAAAAACAAAAAATGAATTTTGATGAAAATGTTTACCCTCTCAACGTTGAAAGGGCTATTACACATAAATGCATAGCGCGACTTATATCACCTTTTTCTGGAGCGGGTCACATATACTTTCCAAGTTTCCGTACCTTTCCCTGCGGTCTTCTAATGTGAATTCTTGCTCCAGCATCAGACCTTTGACCTTTCTCCTGACCGTGTTCAGCTGGATCCGGCGATCAGTGATGCGTTCCCAGTCATTCTTAAGGTCAAACAGGGCATTGTATTTGGTGGCAGCCTCCGCCTCCTCCCGAGCATCGTCATGGCGACGCCTCTCAAGGATCAGGTGATCTGGGGGCAGTTTACTTGGCATTTTCGCCCTCTACATGTTACACACATAAAAAGTATCAAGACCAAAACTCAAAAGGACAGTGATTGATGTTATCAATATCATTGAAAATCTAAAGCAAAACATATTAACCAGAAATTTAAAAAAAATCAGTCCCCAAATTGTCGTAAATGAGGTGTACATGTACGCATCATCTGCAATGATGGATATGTGCCTATTGAAAATCCATCTGTGTTCAGAATTGTATAAACACTTGGCACAACCTTTAAATTTGAGAATTTTGTTAGGAAATTTTCGTGAAATATAGGGGAAGAAAGTTCGTGTTTTCTGTGTTAGATTTCCTTCCTCCATGGTTAGATGTTCTTGGCACAGTGCACAGTGTATGGTAACTCAAAGTGTTCACATAGGATGTTGATTTCTGCCTCAATTTTTACAGATTTTGCTGACATAAATCTAGAAATAACTGGTTGTGCCACATGTTTAGACAGTTGTTATCAAGGAGGGTTGGTTATTTTGTAAGATTTTGCTGTTACTGACTGATTTTGGTAGGGGGTATTAAAGTAAAATCTTTCAAAAAAAATCCTCCAGAGAGATGAATTAGAAAAAGAAAATGCTTATTGTCTTCAATTAAATCAGGGTTTGATTTTGAGTAGGCCTAGGATAAAAGCTATTCTTAGGCCTACTTTTTTTTTAACAAAAAAAAGAGAAAAAAAACAAAAAAACTACACGCGGTGTCGAATCTGCTCTAGAAGCATTAACCCCTCGGCCATTTGTCGACTCAACGGGTGTATGGGGCAGTTTATACTGCCTGAGTGCACCAAGTAACGACTGCAATAGACCATATAGCAAATACCACCTGGTTGAGACGTCACAATGGTCACAAGGGATTGTGGGAAGGAAATGGGAGCCATTTTTGTGCGTATTTCCTTCCACAATCCCAACCAGGCGGTATTTGCGATAAGGTCTATGCTATAGACCTTATTGCAAAGGTGAAAAGGCATTGTGGGAAGGAAACAGTCAGGAGTGATGTTTAGTGTAAACGTCCCTAATTTCAGCACGTCCCGAATTTCAAAACCCCTATATAAATAGTGAACTAGCCCGCCAACGCGGTCACGTGATCACCCGTGTTGCTATCCAGTGACACGACGAACTCCCACCCTTGGATTTTCAACCACAAATAACTTTAACAAAAACAATTCTTGCAAAAAAAAATGCGATTAAAAATCTCTCTGCAAAAGGTGAAAACAAATTTTAACAGTTTTTATGATTCCTTGTAAGAATGATAGGGTTAAAGATGAAAGTGATAATTCCAGCTATTATTTTATGTCAAAGTGGTTAAAATGGAAGTTTTTCCTGACGGTTTGTGCCGCTGTCAGTGGAAAATCATTTGTACAAAGTGGTGGTGTGTAGTCTTATGGGGATGACGAAATTAGGCACAGGGATCGGAAAACGACCCAATTTCGGCACGTGATAAACAACCTAAGCGCGCGGCATCATCCACTCATTCCACTGTTACATGTTGTAATGAATATCGTACGCATGGAATGACATGAATGGTGTTTAGAAAAATTAACTTTAAACTTTATGTGTCGTTAGATTTAAAAGTTTTGAAAAATGTTCAGATCCCAACTACCGGTACTATTTGAAAATACATTTTTCAGTTCACTTAGTGCCTAATTATACCTGCTTGTTTGCTGCATTGTTTTTCTTAAAGAAAAGGGTGCCGAAATTGCGATCACGAAATGCCGAAGTACTTCAGCACACAGGGTGCCGAATTTCCAGACAACACAAACTTCTTACAAAGTCACGTGACATTACCGAAGCAGGTACACAATGTACGGGATTGATTTAGTTGTAGTATCGCAACATGTGCTATGCCTACGTGCTACATGTATGTGTCGAAGGGAGTTCAGGATAAATCGATACTGCATATGTCGAAAAATAATATCGACCCTAATGGTGCTGAAATTCTGGACGTTTACCCAATGCCTTTTTCCTTCCTACAAACAATGCATGCCGTGACGTCTCGACTAACTTTAGGCGGTATTTGTGATAAGGTCTATGGCTATGCCCAGAGGATTTTACGGCTGAAATTAGTGGGGAAAAAAGGCAAGAACGGTTCACGGCAAAATATATACTTCGTCTTTGTAATTAAACTTCATTATTGTATTACTATTGGCGATTGTGTAGTGTAGGGCTCCTTAGATTCAAGGGTATTTTTTCTCATTCCAAAATGACTTTTTTAACTTAAAGCAGACTTCTCTTAATTTTATTGACATCGTTTTTTGTAATTTTGAACAGTTTATTTCGGTAGAAAATGCAATTTTCTTACGCGCTTTACGGCAGTTGCCGTGCGAATCAACGCGGTTTTGCGTGTTTACTGTGCGTCCCGGTGATCACCATCTTCTATTTTTGAGTTGCGTTTTCTCGTCTTAATCGCCGCTTTACCCCAAAATTTCCCTCAAAAACTAAAACCCTGCCCTTTATCAACGGCATACCTGTTGGTTTGTAATTAAATGTCACTAACTAGTTTGGCAATTCCATTATCCTAAAAGTGGATTTATGTTTCCTTAACGTTATATAGGGAACAGGGCCCTACACTAGGCAGATTCATGAAAATGTTAAGTTGCTTCAAATGGTACACTACACAATCGCCAAAATTCTGGATGTTTACCCTATGCCTTTTTCCTTCCTACAAGTACAATGCATGCTCAACTAACTTTAGGCGGTATTTGTGAAAAGATCTATGGACGGTTATGCCCAGAGGATTTCACGGCTGAAATTAGTGGGGGGAAAAAGGCAAGAACGGTTCACGGCAAAATATATATAGGCCTAGGCTACCATGTTACATCATGGAGGTAGGAAATTTACTACCTCCATGGTTACATGTAACTGTTAGTGTATACTTCGCTTCGTCTTTGTAAATTGTAATAAACATGTTAAACTTCAGTATATTGCCTACTCACAATTGCCACAGAATGTGGAGTTGGGCCTGTGTACTCCCTCGTTCTACGGGGTTTTTGTGTTGCTAGCATGATGTCTCCTTTCCTTTCTGCTCAGCTTTGTGAAATATTACGTTAATCTCTTTACCGTGTTTACAGTGGCTGCCGGTGACCGGTAGCCCGTCGTATTAATCCTGGTTGACCAAAAAGCGCGGTGCGGTTCAGTGTTTTATTATACGACTTTTGTATACGAGTCACACAACTCGGTCTTGCAGAAATTACCCGAATTGAAACGCAAATAGCTTTGAAACCATGCGAACACCATGGAGGAAGGAAAACACAAAGCCGACCAAATTCATGAAATACTCATTGCATTGGCAGAAACGTGTTGTTTTTACTTTTCGTCTTCAACAACTTTATGTACTGTGTGCAGTGGATGGAGTATTTTCAATCCATCGTTGTGACGTCAAACCTAGCAACAAAATAACAGTAATAGGGCGCCCTCAATACTTCAAACAGGAATACCAAAGTCTAGACTAGTTCCTAGTCCTCCATTATCGTTTTGAGCGCTTCGGGGGTAGGGCGTAACAAGTTTGAAAGCGAGAAGGCTCGTGTCCGAATTACTTGGCTACGGCTTGAAATTACACACAAGTCTATGTGCTGTGGCTTGAGTCAAGCCGCAGTAATTCGGACACGGTCTTAGACCAGGATGTGTAGAAGAAAGCTGAAGTGACGTCATGATAACGTCATTAGATGTCAAATTACATAACATTTTCATTTTAATTTATTCAGAAATAATGCATTCCGCTCTTGCCAAATAGGTTACAAGATAAAGGTAAGATGTACATCTGATTAATAATGTGCATCAGGCCAAGCCGACCCGAAACATTACAGATATAAACCGAATCCGAACCGAAACCGATCTGAAATCTCCAAACCGACCCGACCCGACCCGACAAAAATTCTGGGAAAAAATCAACCCGAACCGACCAAAACCGAACCGAACCGAACCCGAAAAACCGAACATCTGCCTTGGTCAAAATCTTACCATATTTCATGAAAATTGTGTCCGTTTTTGTGCCTGAACGACAAAAAAGTTCACAATGCACGCGACACATTGTAGACTTTTTGTGCATTGTAGACTTCTTGTCGTCCCTCTCAGATGAAAATCATACGATGCGGTAGAAAAATACGAACGCTCCTAATAAACGTGACCTGCTGGCGGGCCTTCATGTTACAGACTGTGTGATAGACCGCAAACCACATGCACAATAATTGCAAAAAAAAAGGCAGGGTCGATATCAAAAGCGAAAAATATATCGCACGATATTTTTCTCAACCTTTTGGGCGCGAGAACTAAAAAGAATACATTTGTATCTTTGATGTCCCGCATATAATTCACGTAGGCTACACGGCAAGAATTATACCAAACCAGGAGACCAACGCAAAACTAAAACCAACTGTTACTTAAGCCGTGATTTAAGGAAATCACTTCAATGACAAAATTCCTTTCTTCCATTTGCTTTAAATGTGACTAAGAGCCTCCTCAACAAGTATGAAAAGTGAGAATTTTAATTCAAACAAACCACAAGGGAAACTAGGTAAATTTAAATACATTTCAACGTGAACAAAAAAAACTGGCAATT
Source organism: Hippasteria phrygiana (assembly GCA_037893225.1). Taxonomy (NCBI): domain Eukaryota; kingdom Metazoa; phylum Echinodermata; class Asteroidea; order Valvatida; family Goniasteridae; genus Hippasteria; species Hippasteria phrygiana. The sequence goes on from JAZGUH010000502.1 coordinate 817,973, forward strand.
GTCAGTTCTTTTTGTTCGTGAGCGCTAGTCAGAAGGGGGGGGGGGGCTTGACACACTTTCTCACCGTTGGTGGCGCCATTTAACCTCTTTGTTTTGTTCTTTCCCATAGGCAAAATAAGACCTGTAGGGTTTCTGAGAAGAATTTAAAAATGATGTACATTGTATTTCATTGTGCACTTTATAGTAGCACGCGCTTATTGTAAACGTTTTCAAAATATCGGGACATATTTCACGTACTACCACGGTCAGAGCGGGGTGATATGCATCGGGTTGGGATGACCAGGCCAAACCGACCCGAAACATTATAGATATAAACCGAATCCGATCCGAACCGGAACAGATCTGAAATCTCCAAACCGACCCGACCCGACCCAACAAAAATCCAGGGAAAAAACGACCCACACCGACCAAAACCGTACCGAACCAGAAAAAAACCGATGATCTGGCTTGGGCAAATCTTCCCATTTTGTGTCCGGTTTTTGTGCCTGAAAGTTTTCCACCTGAGGGGCTGGTACTGTGCAGAATCTTCTATTTCCACAAAATTTGTGATGCCATTAATTTGTGCAAGAAAAAAAAATCCTTCACAGTAAAGTATAAGTTCACTGCTCATACATTATAGCCTGCATAGTTCTACACGTAATGCACGATTCCTGAAAGGTTTGCCCACTCCGCATCCGATTGGCTGCTCATGCTCAGCTCAGGATCCTGAGTTGCCACAATGGCATTTTGTGCAGTAAATCTTACACATGGATACATAGGCTAGCATATGCACAGTGTGTTTCCAAATAGTGAGATTTGACCATGATGATAGTAAATAGTGAAGATCCTAACTTTATTTGTATATAACACCGCTAATCTCTTATTGTGAACCGTAGACAAAGCAGTTAATTATCTTGATTTGTAATATACAACATTCCTAGGCATTGCATGAGTCAATTATGGGACCATTCAACCTGGAAATTCTGAGAATAAAACATTGATAATTTGCTGATAAAATGTCATAACGGCGCGTGGGGGGTTTCAAGGTCTATATCAAAAGCAAATAATAAATCGCGCGATATTTTTCTCAACATTTCGGGCACGAGAACTAAAAAAGTATATACATTATAGTCCCGCATATACTCACGCATGCAATAATTAACCAGACCGCCGGACCAACATTCAACTGAAACCAATTGAGGAAAACTGCTTGCAAAACTTGTTAACAAGATAGCAATATAAAGGATGAAGAATCACTGAGAAATAAATAAAAACGACTGACCTGAAAAGTAATTGTATAGAGTTTTTGCTTTAGTTACATTATCTTATACAATGGGCAACTTTCGACATACAAGCTTCTGAGATTACGATGGATGATGGTTTGAATAGATGAGACAGAAATAAAACTCTCAGACTCAGTTTCTTTTAGTGATTTTCTTGGATACCCTGCACATGTGTCTAGGGTTACATTACGCTATGAGCGGGAAAGCCTTTGTTTTTGTTCTGTCTTTGGCTTTTCCGCAAAGTTTGGCTTTTCCGCAAAGCCTTTGTTGGCTTTTCCGCATAGTAGCGGAAAAGTTGTTGGTTTTTGTTCAGATTTTTGGCTTTTACGCATAACCTGCGGAGGAGGTATTGTTTTTGTTCGGATTCTTCTTTCTTTGTATTTTTCTCCCCAAAAACTCATAGAATTTGTGCTTGTTTTTACGCGGGACTTTGGTCACTGTTAGCTGGTATAGTCATCGAGACTAGCCAAAACAAAGACCATATAGCATAGATGGTCCTAGAACAATGACGTCATGGTGACGTCAGTAGTTTTCAAGTTATGACTTCATGAATATTTATTTAATCACTTTTGCGAACCCCATCTGAAAAATAAATTAAGTTGCTTAGTTTATTTCTATTACAAAGTATTAGTTAGGTGGCAGAAATGTTTCTGCTTTGTGAAATTTTCGTGACGTCATCATGACGTCATGTGGAGGTCATGAAATTCAAGCTATAATTTTGTATATTTAGCAATCTTCTGTGACAAAAAGCTTAGGAACATGTATACATTGAATGTTTGTATTGATTTTTCAGTTTTTGAACATTTAAGTCATATCTCATCAACAGAACATGTTAAATTCGAAATTATTTTTGTGATAGGTTTGTTAGGTCATATAGGTACTTACATATAAAATTAATGTGAAAAATGTGTGCCATCATGATGACGTCATCAAAAGCGTGATTTTGTGAAACACATATTAAGGTAAATCCGATCGTCATGAAAAATTGGTGGGTGGGTAGATATTGTAATTAGCATGCAATATCCGAAGTGACGTTATGATGACGTCACGGCTGATTTTCTTTGAATTTTTAAATGTTTCAAATTTACCAAGTTCCAAACACTTATCGCATCCTGAATAGGCGTTGTGACCTTTGACATTTACGAGCAGGTGTGTCACACACAATTGAAGACAACTGTAAGTGTCTGCCACCTTGGAGGCTCACTGATGAATAATAACGTATTAGTTATTACTCGTAATTGGTTTTAACGAGCTTGTAACACGTTTACATTTAACTTTCGTTTTTCATAAATATTGTTAGGTTACTCGTGGTTTTGCATGCATGTCTTATTTGGGGCCAAATTTGAGGCTACATTGCCTGATATCGATTTTTAGCCAATACTTTTCATTTTTACGCAAACGTAGCCACATTTTGATCTTATATCTTTAAAAAGGCAAAAGTGAAAATCAACAGTTAAATATGAACGTGTTTGTATTGATAATATTAATAATAACAAATCTGCTGGCAGCTAATTAAATGTATATGGAATCGAAACATCAGCTCTATTTTCCACTAAATCACCAAGCTGCAAAAACTCAGAATTTCATGAAAATAACCAAACCATGTTAATCTCTTGTGTCTGTTCTAATTGCCGTGCACTTTACCATATAAATAAATGTCAAGATGAAAAACGATAGAATTGGATTGTTAAAAATATTTGAAATCTGTACAGGGGCGGATCCAGGAATGTTTGCAGGGGGGGGGGGGGGGGGGGTTCGGAAATTTGCCCAGAAAAGTGACTCCCAAAATGTTCCGCCTGCGAAAACAATTTACAAGCGGGGGGGGGGGGGGGGGGGGGGGGGGGGGGGGGGGGGGCTGATACACTTTCTCACCGTTGGTGGCGCCATTTAACCTCTTTGTTTTGTTCTCACCCATAGGCAAAATAAGACCTGTATTTGCAAGGAAAAGAAAAAAAAGTTGGCAACGAGCAGTGGGGGGGGGGGGGGGGGGGGTTATGAAAAGGGGGGATGGTAGCTCGGCTGGTATTCAACACGTATACTATATCCAGGTATATATGACCACTGATATCCATAGTGTGCACAACAAACACAATGTGTGAAAATAAGTTCAAATTTCTGACAATTAATCTTTAATCACTTCATTGCGTCGACAGCTTTGTAAAGAACGAGCAAACTAACTTCAATCATAATCATATCCTTCATAATATGTAAATTATGAAATTTCTTGCTACACACTTGTTGAATGCAATTTGCTCATTACAAGGCTCACAGCTATTCTAGATAAAGGGCTAACAAGGACATGTAGGAAAAATAAGTAAAATGTGGTATTCCTTTTGTAGATCACATCAATAAACTATCGTAAGAATGCATACGCCTCAGACAAGTTCTAATTATAGAGTGAATGTTGGTGTGGACTCCAAGCCGCGTCTCAGAATAATTTGGACTAAAAAGTAGGGCCTACATTATCACAAAACTAAGAAATCGAATGAAATCATCAAGTAAAATCGAACGAAATTGTAACTTCGATGTCTCCATGGCAACAGTTATTTTTGTTTTTGTGAATTATTTGCAAATGTAGATGACGTCAAAACCACCGAGGCAGGACGAATCCGGTGCCCTGTCGATGATGTCAGCCAAGTCGAACGCACAGCTGTTCGGTGTCCCCTGGGTGTTGCAGAAAGCTTTCAACTTTGCTGTGGCAGGAAAGCTGCTGTAAACAGCGCAATCTGGACTTGACTCTCCAGTAAGCAACAGCCCAACATGGCCGACGTGAACCGGGACCATTGGGGCAACTCATCTCAACGTGGTCGTGGATGCCATAATTAGACCCTTGTTCACAAACAAAACTATGAACATTAAAACACAGTCATACTTTCTTTCAGGGCCATTTCTCAAACTATGGCTTCGGCCTCGGCTTCGACTTCGGCTTCCCCTAATTTTAGGTCCTATAAGATGTGGTTATAGATCTGGAACATGTTTTTCTAAATGAATATCAAAGTCATTAACTTGAACAAGAGGCGGAGCCTGCCTATACTGAATACTTCAGATTGCCAATGCTGAAGACGCCGAAGCGGGCCGAGGACAGATTTGAGAAATGGCCACTGGTAACGTACACTAAATTAAAGTACAAAATCTACAAAAAATCCATCCTATCTCTGATTCCGCAATGTTGTATCTTTATTGCATCATGTCGCTCACCAGTGCAGCGGCGTATCCAGGTTTTGGCTCGGGCATGGGGTGTAAATCCCTGGGGGGGGGGGGGGGGGGGGGGGGGGGGGGGGGGGGGGGGGGGCCATTTGATCGTCCACCAGATTTGTGTGATGAGAAACAAAAGAAAAATGCTGATTTCGAGGATATCTTGTAACTTTCCAACAGTCAAAATATATAAAAACCGGAAAACAAACAGCACAAAAGCTATACATGTACCGTGTTGTCAGCATAGGGACATGATTGTGTGCATATTTGCATTAGGATGTACACAACCTACATAATGTGTATCATGAACAGCACCCCTAGTGTCATAATAGTTGTCTCCAGTGTCCCGTCTCCCTCCAATAATTTCCCCCTTGTCATATACATTTAAATGCTTCCCGTCCTCACCGCCCCCGCCCCCCCCCCCCCCCCCCCCCCCCCCCCCCAACCTTGACGAGAAATGTCCGCCGCTGAGACTGGCGCAGTATACTTTCCACGTCACCACCCCTTGAGATCCGAACTCTCGCCAATGGCCAACATGTGGATCGAGTTTTGCCGTCCTATACGTGGTTTATGTTTGCCCCCGCATTATTGTTCGGAGGTTTTCCTTAAAGTTTTGCGACGATTTCAACGTTTGTGTTCTGCTGCATATATACGGGTTGTTAAAGCTTTAAAATAAGCTACAGCCTGTTTATTCTTAATACTATTTAGCTGCAACCGCGAAATATAAAACAAAAAAGTAGGGGCCTCTATAGTAAATGGCTAGTGAACTTACAACCACGTCTTTGGAGTGTGTGTAGTCCTGAACCCAAGGTATATTCGAAAGCTAGTAGGAGGCAGATGAGGCGAAACATCGTGGAAGACTTATGCTATTGTACTACGCTCTCATAGAACACAGCAGAAATGCCGATAGCTTACGGAGCCTTCGTGTCTCGCACTGGAGTCAACGCCTCAATCCGCATCTACATGTATATCGCTTTACTTCTTCGTCATATACCATGTTCAGCCAATGAGAATGCACAAAACGATCAAGAACTGGACACTTCATTGGACCAATTAAAATGGCCCATGCCATCATTACAATTTTTGACCAGCCATAGACAAACAATCGTGAAACGAAGATCTTTGTAACATCTGGCATATCAAAACGATTTTTTTTTTGTAGTGGTGCAAACCAAATAATTAAAGGTAATTTATTGCTGACGATTAATCATGTTCGGAAGAGTAGATATCATCCCGGATCTATATGTAAATCGCACATGTTTTCTGTGCAACTGGGGCACGTGCGTCCTTTTCATTCAACGTTATGATATGGGGTCTTTGTCACTAAAATGTTAGGTCCACAGAGACATTTTTTATTTAAAAAACTGCTTTCACGTGATAAAACACTTTAATAAATACAAGAGACAAAGTGTTGGACTTTGCAAACATCATAAATACAAAACAAATACGAAATACCGTACTAGAATAACATCCTGTGCAATCATGGGCCCCTTGTCTGGTGTCGTTTCAAAAAGTGGAAATGTATATCTTTTTCCAACAATTGTCGGGCGACAATCGTTGCAAATAGTCTAGTTCCCCGACCTGATAATTCCCTGACGTCTATAAATTGCTCCGTTTTGTCTAAGGTATGGTCAGGAACCAGAACAAATTTTCTCTGTTTTTCATGGTTTTTCCAACATCTATGCAAACAAAACTTTAAACAGGTCAGTGTTTCAGTATTTGCTAGCACGCTAGCATAAAATACTAACCCCCAAATCCATTTATTTCTGAAAATTCAGCAAAAGGCAAATGGTGTATACTATACCTTTGAGTATGGCTGTCCACATGCCAATGCCATATACACAGGACTTTTGATGCAGGAGGAGCTATCAAAATCTAAAAAGTACCTCCTTCCTTTTTTGCCTTACTTGCTGGCCACAGTCTTACACATGAAAGTGTCCCCCTGCCCTCTTATCCACACCTTAGATCCATGTCTGCCATTTCAAGAATTTTGTCACAGATGGACGATTCGTTCTGTGCGAAACTTGATATGATATCTTTATTATGAGACATGATTGATGGACACTAAATAATCAGGTGTATGGGCTCAAATGTCGTACGGAGTCCTGTAAACTGGCGCGTCGGTGTATACATGTAATTGAATACACAAACGGTGGTTTCATGTAACATACTTTATAAAGTTTCAGTTTCGCACGTCCATTGGCTAAAGTATGCCTATGAATATTCATATATTATTGTGAGTTATTGATTGGTCGGTTGATTTTGATGTATTCGATAGGTAAGCGTGTGCTATTTAGGCCTACTTTGCTGGGGAGGGGGAGGGGAGAGAGGGGGGGGGGGGCGCACGCACCCCGTAAAAATTATTCGTCACCCCAGTCGCTCTCCCCACTGTAAATGTCGCAAACGGATACAATAATAGTGTTATTAAGAAGAATAGGCATACCCACTGTAACATCAAGGTCCCCCCCCCCCCCCCCCCCGCCCATGGAGAGAGCCATAGCTAATTGTTTTCGCTTGTGTTGTTACCAGGCACGTCGCTAAGGGGGGGCCGGAGGGGCCAGGCCCGGGCCCCTGCCAACAATTGGGCCCCCAATTGGCAAAAACCAAAAGCATCAAAATGATATAATTGTGTTATGTTTTTCTTTCATGTGCCCCTCCCTAACCCCCCCCCCCCCCCCCCCCCCCCCCCCCCCCACCCCCCCCCCCCCTCCCACCCCACCCTCCCCCACGATGTCCGGAGCTGATGCCTGGTTGTAACCACAATCTTTCCGAGGGGAATGAACTAAAACGTTCCGGAATGATGGAAATATAATAAACAGAAAATCTTAACGGGGATGAATATGATATATTATAATGGTGCTGAGGAGACCTTGTTGGGTGATTTGATTTAGATATAAAATAAAAAAGGCCCGTGATAATAATAACAAATAGCTCACCAGGCCCTAGTCTTTACGGCCGGGGAAAACGGAGATTGTCGTACTCTGGTGATTCGATTGTCACACAGTTCACAAAGATACTGAGACGCCACTCTAGATCTCCTGCGAGTTTTCTCCACTGGTGAAACTCGAAAGAAATCAGGCTCATGTTTGGTTTGAGGCTGGACGCGAATCCCCGCCGAAAAACCCAGCGATTCCCCTACCTCGAGTCGACTAAATTCAACGGACGACTTGTCTCAACGGAAGACTTGTCTCCACGGACGACTTGTCTTCCCAATCCCACACTGGAACAGCTTGCCACACTCAATTTTAGACATAATTACAACAGCTTCAAATTTGCCGTGAAGAACCACCTTAAATAAATTGTCTGCTTCGGTCCAGTCATCAAAGGTCATAGGTCACAAACTCTGATGTGATGCGGGAGTATAACGATCCAGATCAATTTGACGCAAAGACGGTCGAGTTGTCTCAACGGTCGAGTTGTTCTAGCTGGTTTCCTGACCCTATTTCAGACAAAACGGAGCAATTTATAGACGTCAGGGAATTATCAGGTCGTGGAACTATACCCCCAGCACGATATGGGGCAGAGGGGTACCCCCCTTTTTGTCCCTATACCCTATACACTCTCCAGACTATTGTTACCTAACACATCCCCCCTAGACTTCTGAAAAGAATTCCTGAGATTCCGGGAACACAATGACCAACACAAAAGAGGGAGGGGGGGGGGGGGGGGGGGGGTTCGCTCTGCCCCATATCGCGCATCAATGTGTGGAACTAAACTATTTTTAACAATGGTCGGCCGACCAACGCTGGAAATTGATACAAAAATTCCAGTTTTCTTGAAAGTGGATGGGTTTTCAGACCTTTGTGGGTGTAAGACCTTTCATATAGGTTAGAGACCATTTATAGGTTATGAGAACTTCATATAGGTTATGAGACCTCTGGTGGTTATGAAACATATGTGATGCGATCACGCAAAATCAGTCTGAAGTAGGCCCTGGTCAATTTTGGGATTTATATGAGATCTATATATGAGACCTTTTATAGGTTATGAGAACTTCATGGGTTTTGAGACCTTTGTCGGTTGTAAGACCTTTCACAGGTTATGAGAGCTTGTATAGGTTATGCGACCTTTTATGGGTTATGAGAACTTCATGGGTTTTGCGACCTTGTGGGTTGTAAGACCTTTTATAATGTTATGAAACCATTTATCCAGCCTTTCTGTGCGCTTGCTTCAAACCATAGTGGGACCTCTTGATGTGATTGCGTGATTGCAATTAATAAACTATTTCCGCGTCAATTTAGATTCATATAATCGTCTGTGCTGATGTTGCTATTACTGAAACACAATGAATTCATTTTGTTGCAGAAAAGTAGTATGAATACGTTATTGGGAATAGAATTTGTCAAGATTTTATGTTCTTCATAATTTGTGTAGTTCCCTTATCAGCTGCATAGGTGTAGCTCACTTCACCGAAGAGAAGATGTTTAGCCCTTTTCTACAGACAGTTGGCTGATAAAATCCACCATCGGTGATAGACCTTGCTTGCATATATTAGAAATATCCAGCAAACATTCCTGCTTAAGAAGACAGTTTAACCAACGATATATATTTAAAAGTAGGCCAACACAATTTCGTATTCAACCCGTTTATTTCAAACCAAGCATTCTAAGCCAAAACAAAGAAAGAAAACTATTTATGGAATAACAAACAGTATTTAGATCGGAAGCCCGCATTCATATGTTACATGGGAATATACTACCGGTACATCTTGTCAATAGATGGTTTTCCCCAGGCACAACAAATCGGGGTTCAAAAGACAATCATTAAAATACAACCACCAAAAATATACAAGCACTACACATAAACTTGCAATGAGCTCGCGTCGTGACGCGTGGGCGGATCAGAAAACGGGGTTGGTTGCATGTGCCATTTCGGGGGGCAGGTAAACAATCCCACAATTCTAATTTTGAATATTTCTGGTCACAGGTTACTCTTGGTGCTACTTAATATACAGTCGAACCCTGATAATAAGAGCACTGTTAATACAACATACTGCTTATAACAAGGCAAAAAATAGGTCCCAATTCTTTGTTTTCCATCACTGATAATACAAGGTACCTGTTATAACAAGGTAAATTTTATAGTCCCAAGGACCTTGTTATAAAGGTGTTTGACTGTACTTTCCCTTTTATAGTATAGGCCCAGGTGTTGTAGTAATCTAGGCATCCAAAGCAAAATGTCAAGGTCATTAAGAGATGAATGCAAAAACGTCTAGAGAAGTACTTGATTTATAAAATCTCCGTAAATGCAATGACTCCAAACTGCGCAGTTCTAGTACAACATTTGTCCTATAGGAAGAAGACCTAGTTAATTCGATGTTTTACTGTACTGTCTATTTTTCTTTCTTTTTAAAGAAACATAATTCGATATTAGTTTGTACAAAGTCGCAAAAAGAACAAGGTCTTTCGTTTCATAGCCAATGCAAATATATTTCTTGTTTGCCGGTACATACATGTATAGTTGTTTGCTGTGGTAGCGCATTTTGTAATTGACCTGATATGCACACCCATAGGCCTATACACACAAAATAATATTTGGGTGCACACTGCTAGTGACCTAACAAAATCTCTCATTTGGTCCACATTTGGTACCAGCCCTAAATCTGTATTATAGGCCTAAAGGAGGCATGTGCGCTACTCAAAAACAATGAGGCCTAAGGACACAGCATTTACACCCTGCATTTGTACAAACAGCCCCGCTTCACAGAAAATTGAATCGGGGAGTGACCTTCGTGACCTTCGTGCGAAGCTTGCTAAAAATCGCAAACTTAGGGAGTCAAAAAATTAGCGAGTGAGGTTAACAATTTTTATAACACCTCATCCACAGATTCTGTGTCTTGATTGGCCGAGAGCGAGTCACATGGCATTTTCTATTTTTGCTATCTTCCTGTGCACGGCCAAAAGTACTATACCCGTAGCAACCAAAGTACTATACCATTAGCAACCAAAGTACTATACACATGGCGCAGTATCTGTGTGCAGATGTGTGGGGGTGTGCGCGTTGAGCGTTGCGCGTAACGCGTATTGTTCCAAAGTGCCAGCGCTACAGAGCTGGGTTCAAACATTTCGTTAAGAGGTGGTTTTGAAAAGAGCCAAAAAAAATTCCACTAATTTTGTATTGAAATAGAAGTCCATTTTAACTGTATTTAGATTTAAATAATGTTAACATTTTTAAATCAAGCAGAATCTGTGGGTGAGGTGTTATAAAACAAATATTTACTGCTTTTATCTCGTGGTGTGGTAAAACTAGCCTCCCTCGGTGATCCATGGAGCATTCTATTTTCCTTTGGCTTCGCCTCGGGAAAATATAATGCTCAATGGATCACCTCGGGAGGCTAGTTTTACTACACCACTCGAAGCAGTAAATATGCGCCAAATAGCTAAGTTATGTACAAAATAATCCTGAATAAATGAGTTTCCTATACAACTATTTCATTAATTACCAATTTGAGTGAAAATTGTAAAAAACAAGCAATATCAAAAAACCGCCTTTCAACTCGCCACTGAGAAAAAAGAACGATACAACCCACACAATTTATTTCAGTTGTCTAGGCGGCCCCGTATGTTTGCCGTCTCCAGAACTCTTCAGATCAAGCCTGTAAAACCGCAATACACTGACATTGCAAAAAAAGTATTTTTTTCCACGATTTTTAGCATGCCTTTTAACGGTGATCGGTAGCTAGGGAGTCAGCTGGATTTGACACGACGTCACCGTGTAGATTTTTATTGCGGGCCAATCAGCGATGCGTATATTAGCTTTGTGGTGGCGCTGTGGGTCACTGTGTAGGGTGATTGAGCAGCGTAAACCCTGTGAGGAGTCTTTAAAATTATTCTTTAAGACAAAATCTTGAACCACATTTAATCATATATTTGCACTTCCAGATTGTGCTGTTTTCCCCCTCTGGATATACCCGGCACAATATAGGACCAAGGGGTACCGCCCCGCCCCCTCCCCCCACCCCCCTGTCCCTATACCATATACACACTCCATAGTATTGTTACCTAACACATCCCCAAATATCTGAAAAGAATTCCTGAGATTCCAGGAACACAATGACCAACCCAAAAGAGGGGGAGGGAGGGGGGGGGGGGGGGGGGGGTTCCCTCAGTCCCATATCTTGCTTCAAATGCCTCTGGTAGCAATTACTGTGTCCCTTTTAATACACGATGTTACCCCATTATATCATTTTGAAATTTGTACAGTTGCATTCTTTAAAACTGACGCACTATAGGCCCTAGGCGTTATGACTTGCCCATTATATACATTTACTATAATTTACAACTATTTCTTTGGCTTTAATTTAACGCTAGCTTATATTTGTTACAATTAGTTTAAAAGCGAAGTACAAAGTACGAAGGACAGTTCTTATAAACGCACACAAATGCGCATCGATAGCTATTAATCTTTTGTGCGGCATGTAAGAAATCAGCATGCACTACCGGTATACCAAACATTCAATTTGCTTTGTATTGATACGTAATGCTAAAACTTTAAGTTCACACCGAGTTTAGCAAGTAAATAACAGAGCTTCGGACTCAACAATGGAGGAAATGCCAAACATCGGAATATTAGTTTCAAAAGCTTTGTTTGTCCATATATCAGCACGGAAATGTGGTTTCTTTTCCAGACATGAAAAACAAATTTGGGCTTGCCATTTCTTCCAAACGAAGCCAAATTTCATACTGTTAAAACAAAACGAATCTACAGATGATGGGTCATCATTTGAACTACGACCCGAAATTCACCAATATTTGTGGTATCGATAAATGCATTTAAGAATTCCTATCGATTGGCTCAAGATTGATGAACACAGGATGATGTGGTTTTGAGACGAGGTTCATAGCCGGAACTGGCTCTGGTTCCCCCTTCACCAAGCTCAGACGGAACCGCCTCATGATCCTAGAGAGAAATACCTTCATATTGTTCAAGGCGAACTGCTGCCCGATGCAGTTCCTTGCCCCGGCAGAGAAGGGTATGAAAGAGAAGGGGTCCATCTTGTTGAAGTTCTCTGGCAGGAACCGAGAGGGTTTGAACTCCATGTGGTCATCGCCCCAAACGGCCGGGTTGTGGTGGAGCTGGTGGAGGGAGATACCTACCATAGTGCCAAGAGGGATTGTGACGCCGTCTACGTCGTAGGGAACTTTCACGGCACGGCTGATCATCGGAGCTGCAGTTACCATCCTCATAGACTCCTTCATAACGATGGACATATATTCCATACGACTTATGTCCTTGCTAAAACGAAATTAAATTCATCAAGACACATTTGATTTGTGGTTAATACAAAGGCTGGATATTCCAAATTGGTATAAAGAAATACACAGACCGTTCGCACGCGCGCGTCCGGACGGGTTCCTACCCGTTCTGAACGGCCTCCGTTCCTTCCCGTGCCGAACGGCCTTTCGCACGCGTTCCTTGGACAAGCTGATGAGAGTGTATTGTTATGTTAATAGGCCGTTCCTTTGCGTGCGTGAACGGGTCATCACAAAAGAAGATCCGAACTGCATGATGCTTGGGGAAAAACTCTGTACCGAATTTAGCTTGGAATTAAATCCGATTTGCAATTTGAAAACCGGACATCGACTGCTATTAAATACCGGGTCCGGTCATACACCTTCCAGTTTTTTGATACCCAGTAGGCCTATTGTCACAGTTCTTTTTCGCAGCGTTCAAACTCCTCAGTGAAATATCACAAAGGCCTAGGCCTAACATTTCAGTCCAATCATGAAGCTAGCCTGAAAAAATTCTTCCTTGTCATTGGTTATATTCTCATAGGCCTTTATCAACAAAGGCGCCGACTCAAAGAATTTTCCCTGACCCACTTATCTCCGAAAAAAAAATACCGGTAGATCGTATTACTTATGTTGTCAGTCGGCTGTCAATCATTGACTGGAAAGCTCTTCCGAGAATTATTATTATTATAATTTTTTTTTAAATCACTCGTAATTTTATTATCCGGATGAATGTATACCTGTCTTGGTCCCAACCGTAAATCAACCTGCTGTTATTCACAAGAATCCTAGTCTAATGCAAAGTGAGCGAACTTTACGAAGATTTGTTTTTCTTCTCGTTAGAAATAGTGTCTGAAAAAAAATCCACTGCCTAGTAAATTCCCTCATTACTTTCTAATTTAAAAAATTCTATGGTTCTATTATCTGGTTGTCTTGAATTCACTAACAAGTCCATCCGTAAACAAGACCAAAAAATGAAGCATTGCTTATTGCTTGCATCATCCACTAATTTAAACAATCTGAAAATCTTTTTCTAAAATTTACGGAACTCCCAAACAAGTTCTCAGCAGATTTCAGGAGGAAATTGAATACGATTTATGTCCAGATTTTTTTAAGCTAACAAAACACGATCTCCTACCTATGTCATCAAATTGACAGGCCTTTGAAAAATGCTTCCCAATGGCCATTTCAAGATAAGAATACAATTTGTTACATTATGATATTCATCTTCTTGTGTAGTGCAGAAACCTCCGCTGGAGTATACTCGCGCACATTATTATATCTGGTGTTATCTTTGGTGTACATGTATATGAAAATATAACCAACTTCTGAGCCCCGGTGCATATATTAAGTACCCTTCAGTAAGATTCCAAAGATTAAGTATATTTTGGGTTCTCTCGTTTTTGGCGAGCTGCGATACAGATGCGTGCCTATGTACATGTAATACCAATGTCCATCCGTCTGTCCGTCGGTCCGCATTAAAATGTTAAAAGTTTTTGCTTCTTGCTAGTTTAGTCAAAACATGCAGTTAATCAGGTCTGCAGCTATTACTCATTGCATTGTAGTAAATGTTATAGAATTTTAATCGAGGAATTAAAACAAAAACAAATGTTAGAGTTTTTCATTGTTACACCCCACTAGTGTAACATTTATTGCCATATACACATGTATACATTGTACACTGTACATACGATTTTAATTTTCGAAGTGGGGTGGAGTGGGGTGGATGTGGAGTAGGGTGGGGGATGTGTAGTAATATATGGTACAAGGTAATTTGGCGACATGTTGGTATTGGCATATAAAGCCGACACACTCCTCCATGATGCCATTTTACCTCACCCAATCTCACGCCAGTTTCTTTGTTTACTTTGAAAATATAATAGTTCAAATTTGTTTTGTTATAATAAAATGGATAGAATGAGATTTGGATATGGACGGGATTGGATTAATATTAGTTGTAGTGAGGATGAAGGTGGTGTGGGGCCTCCCCCTCCCGCCTTTAGCAGCGAGCCTAGGCGGCTTTGCCGCAGAAAAAGGAACGAACTTCAAAGATTTAAGGGGGAAATGTATTTTCGGTTTTCAGATTTGGGAGGAAATATGCATTAATTGTTCTCATCTATTCAGTATACGGCCATTATATTCTTAGGCTAAATATAAATGTACGTTCGGTTACACTTGTTAATAAAATACTTTTGAAAAGTCCTGTTCTTCATTTTTAGGAGGGGGTAAATTTACTGGACTTATGCTTAGTTCTTGTTTTCGAAGGAAATGAACTGTGGAAGACTAATAATCTGTGGAAGACTTCTAGGTTACTTGAGAAATGGACCTATCAATGAATTTCGAATGTTTTAATCAGAGCCGAAAACATTTATTTTAAAAGGGTATACTTCTAATTACTATTGTTAACATTGTTATAACACAGTATTTTTATGACGTTGGTAGACAGATGGTATAAGTTAAACATGAAT
Organism: Hippasteria phrygiana; assembly: GCA_037893225.1. NCBI lineage: Eukaryota > Metazoa > Echinodermata > Asteroidea > Valvatida > Goniasteridae > Hippasteria > Hippasteria phrygiana. The sequence continues at coordinate 833,129 of JAZGUH010000502.1, forward strand.
ATGTATGAAGCTATACACGTACGTCACAAGGTAATTGTCTTAGGCAATATTGTTACTATGGACACGCCGTCAGATCTTAAATCCACGTGTTTGGGCGGTCCCCTGGAACGTTAGCTTCACCTCATTGGTGAAGTAATATCGTCGTCATAACGACTTGACTGTTTTGTGCCAGTAGGAAGAGTTTCTACACATATTCTTGGCTATAAGCCAAACTGCCTACGTCTATCTTTTGACGCGCCAAGACGATTGTTTAGAATTAAGTTGCCAACGGCTGTTTAGTGTGCATAACTTAGACTCGGACTTAAGAAGGAATTTTCAATATTTTTTTCATTACCACGTTCATAATTTAATCAAAGAAAGTAAGAATGATTGCAGATGTTAAAGTAACATAAATCATCCAAGTATAATTCGTATTAGGTTTGCCTCTGGTACTGCAGTTTTTTGGAGTTTTAAATCTGTGCAACTAGTGGGGTATTCTGAAAAATGGAATAATCACATTGTCAGGGTCCACTTGATAATGTATTTAATACACAGTACACACTTTACTGAATCTGTTTTGTTTATTATCAGACACTGCCAGCTTAGGTGTTTTATGCTAAAATGTCGACACACTAAAATCTTCATAAACGATGCAAAAATTAACTGGATATGTTTTAAGCTCAACAAAGAAATTTGGCAAAAGTACATGTACACCGTTCAGCCAATCATAGTAATCTGATCAGAAATCATGTTCACACTTTCAAATTCTTTTTCAGGAAGGTTGTATTTTGTTAAGATTTTGACGCTGGCTTTACGTATACGTAAAGCCAGCGTCAAAATCATAAAAACATTGATTGTTTACTAATGCTGATATTAGTGATAATCCTGATAATAACGGAAGGCTTCGGAATAGTAAAATGGAATGGTAAAATCATGGAGGAAGATTGTCAAGAACGAACGAGTCCTTGCCTATACAATGTTGTACCGGTATAACTGAGCACAGGCCGACAAACTTTGTCATGTAGGCTGTAACATCTGTTGGGGTTCTTGGCTTGACACTCAATGTCACGAGTCGAGTCCATTGCAAGTTAGTCTTCATCAGCCCCAGCCCGTCGTGACGGTGCAGCATTGTTTGCAACTATACAGAGCTCAAAATCCGCCTGCAAATTCACAGGCACAAGGAAACGGGATCGGGAGAACGTACATGTACGTACAATGGGGCGCACGCTCTTGGTAGTGCGTGATACGAGTTCATAGACCAGTTTCCTAATAAATTCAAATTTATGCACGCATGCGCATAAATGGTCCCTGCAGGCAAAAAGCGAAATCAGCCCATTGAAAATGTACAGGGGTCCAAACAGTTTTGTAAATTTCAGAGATTTAAGCATCTGAATGGCGTACCTGTTCCCCGGGTATCAAAGGAGGGTGTGATGTTGCTGATTGGTCAGGATGCACCACATTTACTCGTCCCTCTTGAGGTGAGGTCCGGTGAGGAAGGAGAACCTTATGCTGTGAGAACAGTGCTTGGGTGGACAATCAATGGTCCACTGCCAGCTGGAACACTTCCGAGGGTGAGGTCGCACTTTGTACAAAAGAGTCTCGACGCCCAAGTGGAATGCTTATGGAAGCTGGATGTGGGAGACACCCTGTCCTGCGATTCTCCTTCACTTGCCATTAACGACAAGAAGGCCGTGAAGATTTGGGATGATTCGGTCCGGATTGTTGACGGGCATTATCACCTAGCCATACCCTTTAAGGCAGACGACCCGCATTTGCCAGACAACAAGGGGTTAGCTGAGAAGCGACTTGCACTTCTTGGAAAGCGCTTGAGTAAGGATCACAATCTGCATGACCGGTATTCTGCTGAGATGAACAATCTGATGGTGAAGGGCTACGCAGAGAAAGTGCCAGAAGATGAACTGGATGGCCCTCCCGGAGAGACCTGGTATCTTCCCCACCACGGAGTTCTCAACCCAAACAAACCGGAAAAGCTGCGAGTGGTATTTGATTGTGCGGCAAGGTGTCAGGGCAGATCTCTTAATGACGTTGTGCTACAGGGGCCGGACTTGACGAATAAGCTGATTTGTGTCCTCCTACGCTTTCGGGAAGGTCAAGTCGCTTTGATGGCCGACATAGAACAAATGTTCCATCAAGTAGGGGTGGCGCGGGAGCACAGGGATGTCCTGAGGTTTGTCTGGTGGCACAGTGGAGATGTGGGTGGACGTCCAGAAGTCTTTCGAATGAAGGTACATTTAATTGGCGGGGTATGGAGCCCGAGTTGTGCCAACTATGCCTTGTTGCGAGCAGCGGATGACTATGGCAACAGGTTTGATCCGGATGTTGCGGAGACTGTGAGGAAGATTTTTTACGTAGACGATTGCTTGAAGTCGGTCAGCTCAGAGGAGGATGCTATCCAGTTGTCAGTACAGTGGTCGAATCTGCTGTCATTGGGAGGCTTCCGTTTGACTAAGTAGACAAGCAATCGGCGAAGAGTTCTCGAAGCTATTCCACTTGCAGAGAGGGCAAAGGAGGTGAGAGCGATGGATCTCAGCCGAGGCCGACTACCTGTGGAACGTGCCCTTGGAGTCAAGTGGGATGCTGAGGATGAGACGCTTGGGGTAAGCGTTAGTCCAAAGTTGAGGAGCCATACACGCCGGGGATTGCTCAGCATTGTCTGTTCCGTTTATGATCCCTTGGGGTTTTTGTGCCCGTATGTTCTCCGGGCCAAGATCCTGTTTCAAGATGAATGCCGGATTGCGAATAAAGGTTGAGATGATCCTTTGGAATCTACCACACAGGAGAACTGGATCAAGTGGTTGAATGACCTTCCCAAGCTCTGCGAGTTCAAGGTTGACAGGTGCCTGGTCCCGGGTAGCTTTGGAGATGTGCGCGAGTGCCACCTACATCACTTCTCAGATGCATCTAGGGATGGCTATGGTTGCGTCTTCTATGCTCGCTTCGTTGGAGCAAACAACAAAGTCCATTGCAGTTTCATCATTGGCAAAGCCCGGTTATCACCATTGAAACCTATGAGGATTCCCAGACTTGAGCTTTCAGCAGCTGTCATGGCGGTTCGTGTTGACTCCATGCTTCGAAGGGAAGTTGGCTTGGAGATCCAAGGATCTACCTTTTGGACGGACAGCATGCTTGTACTCCAATATGTCAAGAACAAAACGAAGCGCTTCCTCACCTTCGTTGCCAATAGGGTGGCAGTGATACATGAAGCATCAGCACCCGATCAGTGGCGATATATCGGCACCGACGAAAATCCTGCTGTTGACGCTTCACAGGGGCTTGATGCAGCTCGTTTGGTTTCAAGTACGAGATGGAGGAATACCCCCAGATTCCTCTGGGAAAATGAAAGTAGTTGGCCGGCGATGCCAGAGATGTTGAATCTTCTTGACAAGGATCGAGAGGTAAAAAGGGAATTAGTCTCACAGGCCGTGAGAGCTGATGAAAGAGTTAATGTCCTCGACAGGCTCATCAACAGATACTCCAGCTGGTTACAGCTTCGTAAAGCTGTGGCTTGGATCCTTCGCTTCATAAGATAGCTTGCCGATTCCAGGCCGAAGGAGAAGCCATCCAGATTGACAGTTGATGAGTTAAAGACTGCTGAGCTGGCCGTGGTAAAGTTCGTCCAGAGAGCGAGTTTTCAACAGGAAATCCGGGATCTGCGTGGAAGCCAAGCATCAGTAAGGAAGCAAAGTTCCATTTACAGTTCGCGGCCTTACCTTGATGACGGTGGAGTATTGAGGCTTGGCAACAGACTTCGGCTTGCTCCTATCGAAGAGGACCAGAAATTCCCAGCCATTTTACCTAAGGACCACCAGTTGTCATTTCTTGTGGTGCGGCACATGCACGAGTCGCTTGCTGGTCATTGTGGCAAGGACCATGTGCTGTCCCTTCTGAGGAGGAAGTACTGGATCCCTCAAGCACGTCCTTTGATAAGTCGGGTGCTCAAGGGATGTCTGTTGTGCAGAAGGTTGCACGGGCCACCAGAGGTCCAGCGTATGGCTGATCTCCCAGAAGGAAGGGTATCCCCTGGCAAACCACCTTTCACTTATGTTGGTTTGGACTGCTTTGGCCCATTCTTTGTTAAGCGTGGCCGAAGCAGGGAGAAGAGATATGGCTGCCTGTTTACCTGCATGGCGACGAGGGCAATTCATCTGGAGATGTTACATTCATTGGAAGCCGATTCCTTCCTCAACTGTTTCATGAGGTTTGCTGCCAGGCGGGGCACACCCGAATGTCTTTACTCTGACAACGGCACAAACTTCGTGGGAGGTGAGAGAGAGCTGGGAGATGCCATATCCTTAAGTTACGCAAAGATGACAAGATCAACGGAGTTCTTCTTGCCAAGCAGATAAACTGGCACTTCAATCCGCCTACTGCGTCCCACATGGGCGGGTCCTGGGAGCGCCAAATCCGAACGGTGCGAAAGACACTTCTCCAAGACACAGTTCTCGATGATGAGAGGCTTAGTACTCTCTTCTGTGAAGTAGAGTCCATCGTGAACGATAGGCCCATAACTCCTGTTTCAGATGATCCAAATGACCTTGGACCCTTAACACCGAGCCATCTGTTGAAGTTCATACCCGGACACCTAGTACCTCTCAGGGGATTTAATGAAACTGAACGCTTCAGAAGACGCTGGAAACACATTCAACTGCTCGCAGAGAGGTTCTGGAAGCGATGGATCTCAGAGTACCTACCTAATCTGCAGAGTAGACAGCGCGGTGGGTGGATAAGAGGCCCAACCTCAGCGTGGGTGACCTAGTTCTGGTACTGGATGACCAGTCGCCAAGGAACCAGTGGCCTTTGGCCAGGATCACCCACATGTTTGCTGGAAGCGATGGTTTTGTGAGGAGTGTTGAGGTCAAAACGGCTTCGGGTGTCTACAACAGACCCGTCACCAAGTTATGTCTTTTAGAACGTGCAAATATCTAAACGCACTACTTCAAGTTTGATGTTATCTGTAACATAATGCTTAACATCTGTTACATGTTATGATTAACTAGTGAATTCCAAGTGTTAGTTTGGTGTTTGAAATCAACAACTTTTGCTGCATACTATATACATTGTATAGATTGGTAAATGTTCTTTCGTTCATTTAAGGGGCCGGAATGTAACGTATGCTAAAGTTGTTGCCTAGTAACCGTTAAAATATTCATGTATTGTTTGGGACGCCTTAGGGTCAGAGGTCAAAGCGTGGTGCGTTTTCTTCATGGGGTTGTGCGTGTAGTTGGTTTTCCAGAATGTTTCTGTGTATACTGCTTTGACCGCACACATGTATGGGCATACGGGCTTTGTGTAGGACGGTATGTCGAGCCCTGCAGCAGTCAAATTGACCAGATAAACTACAGGGGAAAACCGCCGATTATAATTTCTAGATTGGATGATCCTATTGCTTTGTAGACATCAGAAGTACCGTACATTATCTGTAGCTGTTGTGGAACTTTTCTAGAGCTCGGCAGAGTCGTAAGTTTGATACTATAATGTGCTTTTGTGTAACTTTATTGAGTGGAGTTTGTAGCGGTTTAGCGATGTGTAAAACCCACGTCACGTAGGCTTTTGAAAGGTGTTCGAGATTGTACTCGTTGTAATTTGTAATGCTAGCCTAGCAGTACAGAAATGTTTGATATATTCGATTGCAATGGGCATGTATATGTATTTTGTCAGTTTATAAGGAGAATATTTGTTTTGTTTATTGTTTTCAGATTGAACTACATCAACATCTAAATCAGGAGTAAATGACCAAAGAGTGAGTTGTTCCAAGCAGCATCAGTTGAGCAGAAAATGTAACAGCAACAGAAGAATTTGATATTTACGAGAGTGTTGAAAATGTAATTTTTGTCAACTACATTCTCCTGGAAATATTTCGATAAATATAACACAATTAACTGTTTATGGAAACTGAAACAACGGACATTGTCGGCCTACATGTACGTACCTAACCCCCCCCCCCCCCCTCCTCCCACCCTAAAAAAGTAAAATTGCGCCATATTTTGAAGACGGATTCAGGATCGAATAAAATGTTATTCCAATTACTAGAATTGTCATCCTCTCAAAACAATGCTGGATAGAAAACACAATGTAAAACCCTCAGTTCCCCTTTCCGACTGTATCCAACAGTCCCAACACCGGATAAATTACCCCCAACAATCAAGGGGGAGCCCTTGAAGAAAGATATACCCATTGCACTGAAATGTGTTGCACGCGCCCAGCCCAATTGGGAGGCGCAACACGGAACCATTGACCAATGAAAAAAATACTATACGGCACGCAAAAAACAATTAAGCGAAGCTGGCATTACTATTAATTCAACCGTACTTTGAGAAACAAAACATGATATGTTATTTATGAGTGAACAATGGGATGCATAAAAACCCTGGGCTGGAGTCAGCGTAAGTTTCGCAAGGGAAAACAAATCCGATCAATTCTTTACCTGAAACCCTCCAATTATTGAAAAATAATGTACCCGGGGTAGATTACAATGAAGTATTAACATAACTGCTCACAAACATTAACATAACTGCTCACAAACATCGACACAGTAAAAACAAAATAAGTTAGTTTACAAAAATCGTTTAGCTAGATTTCCGATGTGCAGGGAAAAAGGGTGAAATTTCTCAACTATTTTCGGCATGGGCAGTTTTTGTTTTGTTTTAGTATTTTTCCCCAAGGCAAAAGTGACACATATGTATCCCTTATCTTGTTTCATTTATGCATATATTTTGACGGAAATTTGGGGGTCTTCGTGTCTTCCAAACCGTCCGCACCGTTGGGAAAAATGGGGAAATATAATAATTTTCCCGATGGCGGTGTTTGCCAAGGACTGCTTTCCCCCGTCCATGGTTGCCCGTATTTTTGGGCCATTCCTGCTGCGACGACTGGACACGTTTTTCTTTGCATACTTTAAGGTGCCACAGCAGAATTTAGCCGTGCACAGACCGTGACGGGCCTTTTGTTGTAAAGGAACGCGTGCAGAACGGGGGGGGGGGGGGGGGGGGGGGGGGGCGTGAGCACGCGTGCAGAACGGGTGAGGGAGAACAAAAGATTGCGCTCCTGCCGTGCGGATGCGTGCGAACAGTCTGTGTATTTCTGGTGTGACGTCTGCCCCAAGGGTTAAGTATTTCACAAGGAATTTGCCAATGTGACGCCACCACATATTTAAACTGATGTAGCGGCATTCAGTTTATTCAGTGTTTCCTTTGGGGAACATACAACAGATCATGGTTAAACTTTTAAAAATCGAGCAATATTTTTGACTCCGTTGATTTACATGAAATCGTTTGCGGTTAGAATCTGCAAAGTAACATCCCCTTGCCATTACGCCTTCACTACCTCGGGGAAAAAAGGAACCCTTTCCCATATACCATGTTCTTTTAGAGTATAAGAAATTGCTTACAAAGTGATTCTCTCAGAGTCTCTGTTGCCTAGTATTTCATCCACCTCCTCCCTGATTTTCGTCTGATGCTCAGAGTGTTTAGCGAGGAAGTACAGCAACCACGTCATAGAAGTAGCTGTGGTTTCATGGCCGGCGAACATGAAGGTGTTGACTTCGTGTACCATTTCATTGACACTCAGCCCGCTGCCATCTGCATCTCTGGCCAGGACGAGAGTGTCCAAGAAATCACGAGGCTTGGTGATAGGGTCACCCGCGTCCGCCTGTGAATGGGGCATAATAATTATGTGATGTGTTATGTAAACAAGAAATGTAACGAGAAGTTAAACGCCAACAAGGGGGTCGATATCTACAACAAAAACAACAACACGGAGTAAACGACAACAATACCAACAACAGTAGAGACGACAGCAACAAGAACAACTGAAGAAAAAGGTCAAAGGTCACCTTTTCAGGAGGCCCCACCTTCAGGAGGGGGTGTGCCCACTGCCAAGGCCAAAGTACAAAAGCAATACCAGGTTAAAACAAAAATTTATTCTTAATGTTTTGGGTGAAAATATTCCGTCCTCCTTATTGCGGGCATGCTCCCCATGTCCAGGAGCATTAGATGCACCGAAATGAATTCCTCGCGGATTAATTAAGTACAAGGACGTCGGAACTTGGACGGTGAGCTATAGTAATGATCAGGGGCGGCTGTGGAGGGCAAATGGGGTGCTATAGACCTTACAAGAGAAAACTAAAACAAATAACAAATACCGCCATATATCACCACAGAAAATATTATAAAAGTGGATGCGGCCTTCCACTCATTGGCACCAATGTTCAGTTTTAAACCGTGAAATTACCTGTTTTGCTAGTTCTCTCACACGCTGTTCGATCAGTCGTTTGGCAGTATTACGTAGGTACATGTAAGCCTTCTTATACTTGGAGTAGTGGGGACTGAGCCAGAACACCCAAGGGTTGATAAGTAGTTGATTGCGGAATTGGCGTTCCTGGAAACTCCAGGTCATAATATCGCAAGCCGACAAAACGTCATTCCCATCCTCTTTCGGCAATCCTTGATGCTGAAATTATAGTGACAGAAGTCTCAACGGTCAAATTTTAGCGGTCGGTTATGGCTGCTGGTCGTGTGCTCCACGTTTACTTGCATTTCACTATAGGTATAGGCCTAACGTAAAATCCGTGTAGCTCCATTTGTTTTACCCATAAGTCGAAATCGGTTACAGCAGCTACGTTTGATTGTTCATGCTTATAATACCGAAATTAGCTAAGATTTGTAAAATTCAACAACCAGATGACGTCGTGTTAATATGTTCTTCTTGAAATTTCTTGAACATCGGACAAGGAATGAGGAAACCACATAGTGTATAAATGTGTCCCTTTATACTCGGTCTGGAAAAAGCCAAACGGTCTGGTACATTCAAGTTCTGTGATGAGTATCTTTATAGAAGGAAATCCCTTACCTGACAATTCGACTCGTAGGAGAACGCAGTGCGCAAAATGACATCAAAGGTGCAAAGGATCAGCTCATGGTTGATGTCCATGGGTTTCTTCTGGGCTACCAGCCGGTCCATCTTCCCAGTTAGCACCTCGACGCAGTCGTTGAAGACGGGAATGTAGGTACGCAGTACGTCCAAGTGAAACGAGTGGGTCAGTAGACGGCGATTCCTTTTCCATTTTGCCCCGTCGGAAGTGACCAACCCCTCGCCGACCCAGTCAGCAAAGAGGTCGTACATGGCAGACTTTCTGGAAGCAACTTTACCAGTTAGTAGAGGCTTAATGGTGTCGGGATGGACTAGAACGGGTAGAGCAATCGGCCCCTGCCATAAGGTGAATACACGGGGGAAGGCTTTCACCGTATCCAGCAGCCACTGAAAACCGGGATCGAAGGGACCGAGCTTCTGGTGTCCGTAGAGCCAGTGCACTCCTGGGGGACATGGTAGCTTATTGAGGGCGCTGCGATTGCGTATGGTCTCTTGCAGTGCAACAAGAAGCTTCCACAAGAAAGCGAGAGCGAAAGTAATGCAAAGTGCTTGCCACAGCATTTTGTGATTCAGAAACAATTAGCGACACAGTGGCGCAAGAACTTAGTACAAACCTCCCAATAAACTAAGCTTTATATACACATACACAGAGTTCAGTAATGACGTCAAGTCCTTACAGAGACTGAGCCGTGCACAGCCAAAGCAATGCGTGCTAAAATGCAGTTTTGATTCATTTGACTCATTTACATATTAACAACGAACTGCTACGTCAAGTAGCTAACTGTGACCATGGAGCTATTATAGCTCCATGCTGTGACACAGGGGTATGTCAATTTTGTGAACGTGCTGTAAGCTCTATTATTCCAATACGCGATCATGGATTACGAGACCTCTATGGGTTACGAGACCTCTATGGTTACGAGACCTTCATGGGTTACGAGATCCAGTTCAGGGGCGGATCTGGGGGGGGGGGGGGTTGCAACCACCCCCCCCCTCCCCTTGGGCTGCTAAGCAAAGTTGTGATAAGCAATGCTAAACCACATCCTTGTTACCAGTGGGTATACTGCTGGTCCATACACTGTACACCAGTGTTGTAGTCAAGGCCACAACCTCCGAGGCCGAGGCCAAGACCGAGGCCACAACCTCCGAGACCGAGGCCGAGGCCACAACGTCCGAGGCCGAGGCCACAACGTCCGAGGCCGAGGCCGAGGCCGAGGCCGGTTACTAAACACGTAATAAACTAATAATCCACTCAATCAAGGTTAAAGGCAGTGTGTATGATTGGTCATTGTTGCAATTTTCAGAAATGGGCGGATTTGGGGGGTTAGTATTTTATAGGAAATATCGTTCCACTGACCTGTTCAAAGTTTTGCGTTGTTGGATGGCGAGAAAAACAGAGAAAAACGGCGCTCGTTTTCAACCGTCGGGCGGATGATAGCCTTTAGTCAACAAGACGCGCGTGGCTACCTGGACACGTGACGCGCCCCGAATGCCAGCATGTCCGGGGCGCACCACTCGTCCGGGTAGCCACGCGCGCCTTGACTTAAGCCTACAGGGCAGTTTTCCAACGATTGAAAACAATATAAATTTTCACTTTTCTTGACAACGACAGCACACCTGGTGCTATCATTTCACACGATGATTGAGACTACTATTAACTTACAGGCTAGTAAGGTATTTCGTAATAATTCAGTAAAAACAAATTAGAGGATTACCAATCGTGTACACTACCTTCATTGTTGGATTTTTTATTCCATTTTCAAGTCACGTCAATGGCAGGTTCCTTAAAGGATATGTTTATTGCATTTCAAGAAAGGGTCTCCAGCATCTATTGGGATAGCTTTGCACGGTGTGGCCTCATAATAATCCCTCCTCTGCTAAAAATGCGCTCCACTGGGGCACTGCTGGCTGGAACATAGTCTTGGGCCCAAGACCCTTGTGTTGTTATTTCGGAGCGCCCGCGCGCCAGATTCACTAACGTTGTGTCCTCGAAATCCCGGCTTCGTACGTGCGTTCTGGCCTCACGCATGCGTAGTTTACAAAATGCAGCCGAATCCGCAGCCGGTGTTTGTCAAACGTGCACGATTTTGGATCGCCACAAGGGTCTTGGATAAGTTGGCAGGCAATTCTTAACTTTTTCTTTACTTTTCGATGATTCTCCCTCGCTTTTCCGAGGGATCCAAACAGTGACCGAGTTTGGGCCTTATCATAAATTATTCATTACATGCAAATACATAGGACATGACGAGGCATCATGACCATTGATCTGCAGCTGCGCGCGTCACATGCGCGTGCACGCATGTCGGACATAAACCACGAATGTGATTGGTCAGAACACCATCAGGCGACCTCACTGGATCGGTCTATTGCATAACTGTCCATCATTATCACAGTCCACAGTCTGGTCGCGCCCCCGAAATGCCAACTTATCCAAGACTATACTACAGATCCAAAATCTTATCGCGCTGTCGGCCTATTGCAACTACACTGTACCTGATCGCGCTGCCTGTGCATTGCAACTGCGAAAGTACAAAAGTACAATAGTAACGTCTCTGAACCAAGACTAGCTGGAACAGAGAGGACAGTCTTTGCAAGGGCATGCAGTTATGGGTACATAGACTAGTAGACATGTGACAGGCTTCGCGTTGCGCGAGCACGCGTGAATAACAGGTTGGTTCCCTCAACTTCACTGCCGGCCATTATGATTATCGCTTTAACGTTTACTCGTTCAGGGCCGAGTGGTGGACCAGGAACCAGTCTATAGCGGGAGTAGACAGATTATCTAACAAAAATATTAGATGCTACCTGAGTACGTGTAACACAATAGTGGCAGTTCATGGGGCGAGTGAAGTGCTGGACCAGGAACTACACGTAGTCTATTACCGGGAGTAGACTGGTTCTACAAGAAGATAATACATATAATGTACGTACGTAGTACGTGCAATCGGGGAGCTATCTATAGCTCCATGTTGCAATAATGCAAATACCAGTTCATTAATTCGTGCGTATCTGCTTGAAACTTTATTTCGTTTCACGGAACTCACTGTGGCAGCTTCTCGAAAGTTTCATGACGGTAAACAATTTAAATTAATTGAAACAGAAAACACATCTGAATTGGTGGGAAAATTGGTCAAAGTGGGCGGCCTCGAGCCGGCCTCGACCAGATCTTCGAGTCCGGAAGGCTCCGAGGCCGAGGCCGAGGCCGAGGCCTTGCACTCCGAGGCCAAGGCCGAGACCGAGGCCATAAAAATCGGCCTCGAGGCCGGCCTCGAGGCCGAGGCCGGTCTCGAGACCTCCAACACTGCTGTACACTGTACCGGTATAGGCGGGTACAACGACTACAACCCCTCCCTAAATGAAAAGCTATATCCGCCCCTGCAGTTACCACTTTCACTCAAATTGGTAATTCCCAGCAAACATGACGGTACTGGGCCGATGCTGGCTACTTAAGGGTTTGTTGCGGCAGTACCGTACAGTGTAAACGGTACAAGACCAGAAGTGGGCTAATTATGGCTTGATTCCGGTGAAACGGTACTGTGTTCACGGTACAGAGCCATGCAGAACCGGTCCAGTGGGAGCCCTATCACGGCAAACCATAATGGCGGGACATCCTACCAATTGTATAATTGTTTGTCATTATTGTATAACTTCAACCTATTGTATAACTGAACATAATTACTCGTATGTGTAGGGCCTATCTCACAATGTGGTGCAGAAATTAATTAATTCATTCTATATTTGTGCTCCGTTAGGACAGTACGGTGATATTCACACTGCTTTTCAAGCGGTACTTCGATCAGACAGATAATCGTATTTGGAACTCCCAACGTTCAAGTTGGAAGAACAAACGTATAGGGGATGAGCATTTAATTCTCGAGTGGATCCAGGACTTAATTTAGCAGAGTCGCTGCAACATGAGAGCAAAGCCCGCATGTGTGAGCTATACACAATTTTATCGCTGGTCAAAAAAACCCACACAAAAAACGGATGTCTGTCGCCTAGAATCTCGTCCACCTCCTGCCTGATTTTCGTCTGATGTTCAGGGTGCTTAGAGAGGAAGTACAGCAACCATGTCATAGACGTTGCCGTAATGGTGTCCGCCCGATAGTCCGAAGGTTCGATTGTCCGAAGGTTTATTGATCCGAAGGTTCGATATTCTGAACGTACAAATTCCGAAAATGAAATAAGGTTCGTTAATCCGAACTTTGATGCAATAGTCCGAAGGTTTATTAGTCCGAAGGGCCGACAATCCGAAGGTTCATTTATCTGAAGGTTCGGTAGTCCGAATTTAGAATAAGGTTAATTAGTCTGAGGGTTCATTATTCCGAAAGCACACAAGGTTCGATAGTCCGAACTTGACAATAAGGTCCGATAGTCCGAATCGGCAATAAGGTCCGAAAGTCCGAATCGGCAATAAGGTCGGAATATTAATTGAACCTGCAATTCGGACTATCGAACCTATTTTTCAATTCGGACTATCGAACCTTATTGTCAATTCGGACTATCGAACCCTATCGTCTATTCGGAATATCGAACCTTCGGATTATTTAACCTTATTCTCTTTTCGGATTAATGGGCCCTTTGGACTATCGAACCTTCGTACTGTCGAACCTTCGAACTATTGACCTTCGGACTAAAGAACCTTTGGACTAATTACTCTTCGAACTAAAGAACCTTCGGACTATCGAACATTCGGACAATCGGGCTGTCACCCCGCCGTGGTTTCATGGCCGGCAAACAGAAAGGTGTTGACTCCGTCTATCATTTCTTCTACAGTAAGCCCGCTGCCATCGGCATCTCTAGCCAGAACGAGTGTGTCCAAGAAATCACGGGTCTTGGTGATAGGGTCACCGGCCTTCGTCTGTAATTGGAATATGAATTCGAATACAATCATGTATAACAAGACCATGCATGTCCAGCGAGAAGAAATGGAAAACAATAGCAGAAAGAAACTAGACATTTTATGTGTTTGTCCCGTGGACAAACACAGGGCTGTTTCGTGTTTTTTTTATTGTGTTAGTTAGTCAAATGTTTATACAATAATTAACGTTATTGGATGTGTGAAGGATTGGTTTAAAGAAAGAAATCGAGTACAAATGTTATGGGGAATAGTGTAGCGAATGCCCCTTTAAAATGACATCACGTGACATGTGATCACTTCATAACGTCAAGTCAATGTTCACCTATAACACCCGGTGGCATACCTAGATACATGTTTCAACTTAATCGGACTTGTACTTTTGTAGATATATGGCTTTGAAAAATGCCTCTTTAAGATGACGTCACGTGACATGTGATGATGTCATCATGACGTAAAAGTTCGACACACATTCTGAGCAGTTGGTCTAAGTGTCTGCCAATTTGAAAAGTACCCAAAGTGCCAATAAGAAAAAAGTGTACAAATGCTATGGGCAATAGTCTAGCGAATGCTCCTTTAAGATGACATCACGTGACATGTGATGTCATCATAACGTTATGTCAACTTTCATCTATAACACACCGTGTAGCATACTTAGATATTACGTTTCAACTTAATCGGACTTGTACTTGTGTAGATACACAATGTATGGCTACGAAAAATGCCCCTTTAAGATGACGTCAAGTTGACATGTGATGACGTCATCATGACATAAAAGTTCGACACACATTCTGAGCAATTCTGCCAATTTTAAAAGTACCCAAAGTGCCAGTAAGAAAAAAACATGTACAAATGCAATATAGTCTAGCGAATGCCCCTTTAAGATGACATCACGTGACATGTGATGACATCATGATAATGTCATGTCAATTTCCATCTATAAACCTACTGGCCTACCTAGATATTACGTTTCAACTTAATTGAACTTGTACTTTTGTTGATATATGGCTTCCAAAACTGCCCCTTTAAGATGACGTCACGTGACATGTGATGACGTCGTCCTATTGTCATGTTTATTTTCATCTATGAACCTGCAGACCTACCTGGATATTACATTTCAACTTAATCGAATTTGTACTTTTGTAGATATATGGCTTCAAAACTGCCCCTTTAAGATGACGTCACGTGACATGTGATGACATCAATCATGATAATGTCATGTCAATTTTCAGCTATAAACCTACTGGGCTACCTAGATATTACTTTTCAACTTAATCGAACTTGTACTTTTGTAGATATATAGCTTCAAAAACTGCCCCTTTAAGATGACGTCACGTGGCATGTGATGACGTCATCATGTATGTCTGTAATTCAAAAAGAATGTTATAAGACGCCTGATTGTTTGTGTGCTTTTCACTGAATGCACTTGTTAAATACAACTTTTTCTCTTCAACATTTTGTTTTCAGCCTTGTATTGGAGTAACTTGCCTCTCAAATTTGAATCTTTATTAATATTATGTGATATGTTCTTGATAAAAATGCATGTTGACATTGTGGCACGTAGGAAGCAATAAAAAGAATTCTTTGAAAACAAGACCTTTGAATGAAGAGAGTTATTTAATGAAGTCTTACTGGTATATTTTTATTACAGTATATAATTGAAAGAAAATACGGTCTTATTAACCCTAATAGTCCTGAATTCTCAAATTTTAATATGATTTTCCACACACCCTAGGGAGGTACAGTTAAATGCAAAGAAAGTCCGACATAATCTTGCTGGTCAAAAGTTTCTCTGCCACAATTGACAAACCTGTCAACTTTTTAGCGCAAGAGGGCGGTAGTACTTACAAAAATACTCCTCTGGTTGTGTTTAGTGAATTGTAGAGGGCAGCATACGAGTTTACTGGTAAAAATTCATTCACGGATTTTGTCCGGTGGCGCCTAGCACTGTATACCAAACTTAACTAACAATTTAAGGCAAACAAACACATAGAGCGGTGGGTGAGACCGAAGCATACCCCCTGTAGTGTTTGAAGACGGAAAACCAGAAATTAACGCAACACACCTTAAAGAATGCACGGCTGAAACAAACTTTATTTGAGCAGTAGAAAATCACAGAACGCATTTGTTTTAATACATTGGGAATTATAAACTGGAAATTAAATGTAAGGTAATCCAAATGACGATTGAGACAACATTTACTTGAGTGGAACAAAATACAACAATTATTTTTGAAAATTATGTTAAATCCTCCCAAATCACAGAACGCAAAACTTGTTTACCTATGACGTAAAAAACATATTTCAAAAAGAATTACAATAAGAATTTGGAAAGAATGTTATAAGACGCATGATTGTTTCTGTGCTTTTCACTGAATGCACTTGTTAAATACACAACTTTTTCTCTTCAACATTTTGTTTTCAGGCTTGTATTGGAGTAACTTGCCTCTCAAATTTGAATCTTTATTAATATTATGTGATATGTTCTTGATAAAAATGCATGTTGACATTGTGGCACGTAGGAAGCAATAAAAAGAATTCTTTGAAAACAAGACCTTTGAATAAAGAGAGTTATTTAATGAAGTCTTACTAGTATATTTTTATTACAGTATATAATTGAAAGAAAATACGGTCTTATTAACCCTAATAGTCCTGAATTCTCCAATTGTAATATGATTTTCCACACACCCTAGGGAGGTACAGTTAAATGCAAGGAAAGTTCGACATAATCTTACTGGTCAAAAGTTTCTCTGCCACAATTGACAAACCTGTCAACTTTTTAGCGCAAGAGGGCGGTAGTACTTAAAAAAATACTCCTCTGGTTGTGTTTAGTGAACTGTAGAGGGCAGCATACGAGTTTACTGGTAAAAATTCATTCACGGATTTTGTCCGGTGGCGCCTAGCACTGTATACCAAACTTAACTAACAATTTAAGGCAAACACACACATAGAGCGGTGGGTGAGAGCGAAGCATAACCCATGTAGTGTTTGAAAACGGAAAACCAGTAATTAACGCAACACACCTTAAAGAATAGACGGCTGAAACAAACTTTATTTGAGCAGTAGAAAATCACAGAACGCATTTTTTTTAATACATTGGGAATTATAAACTGGAAATTAAAAGTAAGGTAATCCAAAATACGATTGAGACAACATTTACTTGAGTGGAACAAAATACAACAACTATTTTTGAAAATTATGTTAAATCCTCCCAAATCACAGAACGTAAAACTTGTTTACCTAAACAACCTATTTCAAAAAGAATTACAATAAGAATTTCGAAATTAGCATGTTCAGTTGATGAGATAGGCCTTATAGCTTAAAGATTCAAAAGTAAAACAATTACTCTAAAATCATATGATGACGTCACCACAACGTCGCATCAATTTTCATATATAACACATGCCGGCCTACAAGCATTCCTGACACAAAATTGTTTAAGATAATCTACTGGGCTACCTAGATATTACTTTTCAACTTAATCTGACTTCTACTTCGGTAAAAATATGGCTTCGAAAAATGCCCCTTTCAGATGACGTCACGTGGCATGTGATGACGTCATCATGACGTAAAAGTTCGGCACATATTGTGAGCAGTTGGGGTAAGTGTCTGCCAAGTTTAAAAGTAGCCAAACTGGCCGGTAAGAAAGAAAACGTTTACAAATGCTATGGGCAATAATCTAGCGAGTGCCCCTTTAAGATGACACCACGTGACATGTTATGACTTGATCATAACGTCATGTCAATGTTCATCTATAACACCCGGTGGCATACCTAGATATTACGTTCCAACTTAATCGGTCTTGTACTTTTTGTGTGACGATATGGCTTCGAAAAATGCCCCTTTAAGATGACGTCACGTGACATGTGATGACGTCATCATGACGTAAAGGTTCGGCACACATTGTGAGCAGTTGGGGTAAGTGTCTGCCAAGTTTAAAAGTAGCCAAAGTGGCCGGTAAGAAAGAAAAAGTTTACAAATGCTATGGGCAATATTCTAGCGACTTAAAAAAAAGAATTTTTTTATGACGTCATCATGACGTCACACAATTTTCGCCATTTAGGGCATATCTTTGAGACATACCAAAGCTGTAACAAAAATAATTTTGAAAATATCTTGTTTTGTTCGCTAGATATATTGAAAAGAATGTTACGATTTTAAAACTTCAAAAATTCAGCGACTTGAAAAAAGACTAGAAATCAACCCCGTTTATAAACAGCAAGCTCATAATAGCCATGGTTATCAGCCCGTCCCAGAATTCCTTTGTGTTATATTGAATTTGGTCTAAATTTTGAAATGGCTGTCATTTCTTACTTGAGTGAGCCACGATCATGAAATTTTGGAATTGGGTACAGAAAAATACAATGTATACATTTTTGTAATCGGATTGACCCTTACATGCGTTAAAAAAAAAAAGATTTGTTGATGACGTCATCATGACGTCACACAATTTTCGCTTTTTAGGGCATATCTTTGAGACATACCAAAGCTGTAACAAAAATAATTTTGAAAATATCTTGTTTTGTTCGCTAGATATATTGAAAAGAATGTTACGATTTTAATACTTCAAAAATTTGGCGACTTGA
This sequence comes from Hippasteria phrygiana, assembly GCA_037893225.1. NCBI lineage: Eukaryota > Metazoa > Echinodermata > Asteroidea > Valvatida > Goniasteridae > Hippasteria > Hippasteria phrygiana. Next base: position 851,440 of record JAZGUH010000502.1, read on the forward strand.
AAAAAGACTAGAAATCAACCCTTTTATAAACAGCAAGCACATAATACCCATGGTTATCAGCCCTTCCCAGAATTCCTTTGTGTTATATTGAATTTGGTCTAAATTTTGAAATGGCTCCTATTTCATACTTGAGTGAGCCACGATCATGAAATTTTGGAATTGGGTACAGGAAAATTCAATATATACATTTTTGTAATCGGATTGACCCTTACATGCGTTAACAAAAAAACACATTTTTGATGACGTCATCATGACGTCACACAATTTTCGCAATTTAGGGCATATCTTTGAGACATACCAAAGCCATAAGAAAAAGAATTTTGAAAATATCTTATTTGGTTCGCTAGATATAATTTAATGAATGTTACGATTTTCAAAATTCAAAAATTCATAAAAAATTACGTGATGACGTCATCATGACGTAAAAGTTCGGCATGCATCCTGAGCAGTTGGTCTAAGTGTCTGTTAAATTTAAAGGCAATCGGCTGCATAAAAGTAGCCAAAGTGCCTGGCAGAAAGAAAACGTGTACAAATGCTATGGGCAAAAAGTCTGAAAAAGAAAAAAAAAAAAAAAAAAAGAAAAAAAAGAAAAAAAAAAAAATCTTAACGAAAACAAGGGCTGTTTCGAAAAACTTTCGAAACAGCCAACAAACAAACAAACAAACAAATAAATATAGCGTGCAAGCTACAGTAATCGACGTACTAGATTGTTTTAGTAATATTTAGTAATATTTATAATATTACTAAATAATATTAAGTATAATATTTAGTCTAAAATTGCGGCCATTTGGACTCTCACGCAAAGCACGGTCACGAGCTAAAGTTATAGCAACAAAAACAATCTTTCAATTACCATTTTGGCCATTTCTTTTATATACGCTTTTCGATCAGTCGTTTGGAAAATTCCCAGAGGTACTCATAAGCCTTCTTCTTATACATTGAGTACTGGGAACTATAAGCCGGAACAGCCAAGGGTTCATAAGCAGTTTATTGCGGAACTGCATGGCGTTCCTGAATAGACCAAGTCATCACATCAGATGCAGACAGTATACACCCATCCCTCCTCTTTCGGTATCTCTTTGTGCTGAAATGGCACAAAAGCAACAAATTGTGTTTTCACTCAAAGGAAGCAACATCATACTACTGAGATCGATACGCAATTCATAATTAGATCGTTTCGATCTTACAATACGAAGTATATCTTCACAACTAAGATTTAGGGTGTGCAGAGTAAATGACTTGGGCAGAACCTATACCCCTTACCCATTACGTCAACGAACTGTGTGAACCGAACTTTGCGATTATTGTCAAAAGTAGTTGATCCGGATTGCCGGTGAAAATAGGTTCACATTCACCCCTCTGAGCTTGCCAGTCAAAAGAGGCTGTGGAATAAATTAATTTAAGGGAAAGGGAAAATCTCCCTGCATACGGCTGTTGACTCGGGATATCTGTGCCACTTTTTCCATTTGTTTATACTTCCCTTCACAAGGTCTACATGAATTATGTCCATCTTGCCCTCTGTTTCTGGTCACACTCGTCAGACAAGTGTTCTCAGACATCATAAGGAAGTGGCTGATCTTTTTTATAGAAAGGAGAATGTTATTCATGGAGAACTGTCCCATTAAGGTTCCTGAGCTAATGTGAACAGAGAAAAGACCTCTTATTACCTGAGAATTGGACTCAAACGAGAATGCTGTGCGGAGAATGACATCCCAAGGTGCACAGGACGAGCTCTTGGTTGATGTCTAGGGGTTTTCCCTGTCCTGCAAACTGCATGGCTCGTCTTCTCAAGCAACACCCCCACACAGTCGTTAAAGACGGGAATGTAGGTGATTCCTCTTCCATTTAGTCCCTCGCCGAGCCAGTGGACTTTCGTGAAGCCACTGATCCATTCAGGAGAGGCTTGATGGTGTCAGGATGGACTAGTATAGGAATAGAAGGGACTGAGCTTCTAGGGTCCGTTGAGCCAGTGCGCACCGGGGGGACATGATAGCTTCTTGAGGACACTATAGTCTTCGTGTGCGTATGGTCTCTTCTAATTGCAGTGCTACAAGAAGCTTCCACAAAAAATCGAGAGCGAAAGTATTAATGCAAAGTGCCTGCCACAACATCTTGTAATCAGAAACATCGAAACCCTGCGATTTGTGGTTTGGCTTTTGGCCCAGCCTGGAAATAGTTCAAAAGCTCCCAATAATCTGGAGGACTAGGAATATATATAACATACACAGCGTACGTGCACTCATGACGTTTATAACACACCTCTTGGTGGTTCTTTATCCTGGTTGGCTGAAACACGGTCACGTGGGATTCACTAATTTAGGCTAGTGCATGACATTTGCGTGAAGGCCAATTTACGCATACGCGACATGGTCGCGCGATAATTTTCTAAATTCACGCAAATCAATTGGTGCGTTTTCATTTACGCGACAGAGTCGTATACCGTGCGACGCCGGAGACGCTCATTGATTTGTGCGTATTTAGAGAAACGCACGACTATATCGCGTATGCGCTTCAAGACATCGCGCGTGCATAATTTCCGAAGTATAGTGCCTGATCGATCGGGCACTATACTTAAATTTGTTGACTGGTTAAAGCGCTCTCAACTACAACATTCATGGATGTGTGGTATTATTCATAATAATAGTGAACGGCAACTCAAACACTGAATCCAGAAAAACTAAAAGCATTCCTTTATATAATATTGCTGAATTGCTTATTGTTGAATTGCTGATGAGTTAATTGTTGAATTAAAACAGTTCAATTATCCCTGTATGAAAAGTTTCTTATTTTGTATTCTATATTTTGGACAGAGGTGTGTTATAAAACACATATGGACTGACATAATTCGGTCACTATACTGCACGTCTATTCCCCCCTCAGGCCTGTGAGTGACCAGAAGAGGGTTCTATTTCCCTTGGCCTTCGGTCTCGGGAAATAGGACCTTCTTCTGGTCACTCACAGTCCCTCGGGGGCGCATAGATGTGCACTAGTGACCTCATTGCCAGTCCATATGTATATACAAGTACTTATAAGGGAGCAACCAACAAATCCTGGCCAAGTTCAGATTACTTTTATTGGACTCATTTACATATATGAACTACGAAACTGTCTCAAACAGATACTGTGTCCCAAGGTTATGTCTATAATATTTTGAACTTGTCTGTCAAAATAATGACTAAGTTTTTTTTTCAAATATAATGCAGTATTATGTGCATATTATTTTATTTGTTCGTATTCTCGTAAACGTTTTGGCACAGTCAGAGGTTATGAGACCTGTTGGCTTGATCTAGCTCTTAGTATGCCGCCCTTCAGGACTTTTGGGGATACAACAGGTTTTGGGGGTCGTGTGTCTGTCATTACCCATGGGCAGTGAGAACTTTCACTTGGGTTTTGAGTTTCGGACACTTTCAGGGTTTGTGTGACCACCAGATGTTACGAGACCAATCCAGCGCATTGGGACTCCGTGTAAAATGCGCTTAGCATGCTTTTGATCATTATTTGATTTTCATTCAGGGATATGAGACCGATTCAGAATAGGTCCTCCGGGATTAGGAACCTTCTTGGGTTGCAAGACCTTCAGAAATACCTTCTGGTTCTTATAAGACATTCTCAGGGTTTCAGACCTGCAGCGGGTGTATGCCTATAGCTTCCATGCAATGGAAGTTTTGGCGGATCTTCAGGGTTAGGAAGTTTTTATGGATTCTTATTATTTGCACTTCCCTATACAGCTTGTAAAACTATAAGAAAGCCAAAACAAAGAAAGAAAACTATTTATGGAATAACAAACGGTATTTAGATCGGAAGCCCGCACTACCGGTACATCTTGTCAATAGATGGTTTCCCCAGGCACACAAAATCGGGGTTCAAATTTAAAGACAAACATGAAACTAAAACCACACAAAATAAACAAGCACTATACACATAAACTTGCAATGAGCTCGCGTCGTGATGCGTGGGCGGATCAGAAAAAGGGGTTGGTTGCATGTGCTATTTCGGGGGAGGAGGGGGGGGGGGGGGGGGGGGCAGGTAAACAATCCCACAATTCAAATTTTGACTATTTCTGGTCACAGGTTACTCTTAGTGCTACCTAATATACAGTCGAACCCTGATAATAAGAGCACTGTTAATACAACATACTGCTTATAACAAGGAAAAAATTGGTCCCAATTCTTTGTTTTTCTTTGTTTTCCATTACTGATAATACAAGGTACTTGTTATAACAAGGTAAATTGTAAAGTCCCAAGGACCTTGTTATAAAGGTGTTTGACTGTACTTTCCCTTTTTCTAGTATCGGCCCAGGTGTTGTATTAATCTAGGCATCCAAAGCAAAATGTTAAGGTCATTAAGAGATTTATGCAAAAACGTCTAGAGAAGTACTTGATTTATGAAATCTCCGTAAATGCAATGACTCCAAACTGCGCAGTTCTAGTACAACATTTGTCCTAGGAAGAAGACCTACCTAATTCGATGATTTCCTGTACCGCCTAATTTTTCTTTCTTTTTAAAGAAACATAATTCGATATTAGTTTGTAAAAAGTCGCAAAAAGAACAAGGTCTTTCGTTTCATAGCCAATGCAAATATATATATTTTTTGCCGGTACATACATGGAGTTGTTTGCTGTGGTAGCGCATTTTGTAATTGACCTGATATGCACACCCGTACCCATATATACACACAAAATAATATTTGGGTGCACACTGCTAGTGACCTAACAAAAATCTCTCATTTGGTCCACATTTGGAACCAGCCCTAAATGTGTATAAAGGAGGCATGTGCGCTACTCAAAAGCAATTAGGCCCAAGGACACAGCATTTACACCCTGCATTTGTACACAGCGTCCGCTAGTGTTCACAGAAAATTGAATCGGGGAGTGACCTACGTGACATTCGTGCGAAGCGTGCTAAAAATCGCAAAGCTAGGGAGTCAAAAAAGTAGCGAGTGAGGTTAACAATTTATATCGGCCGTGATGAGTGCAGCACAAGTTCTTGCGATCTAGATCTAGCATCGTAGAATTTTGAATATGGCACCTGCTCGAACTTCGCAATAAACTGGTGGATTTTATACATATTTTAAAGAATAAATCTAAAATATTTGAAATTAATGTGCACTTCCTGATCTATATACAACATCTGATCGTATTTTCCTTAGAAAATCAGAATATATTGAATTATACTGCGTCGCACATGTATTTCCAGGATTTTGCCTGCACATGTACACATTTCTTGTATAGCGTATTGACTACACACGCAACATTGACCGCCGGATCAGAATAATTAAATGACTCGTCTTACGAATGACGCAAAATTGCGACGAATAATCACGGTAAATAGATAAGTTATGTACAAAATAATCTTGAATAAATGAAGGTTGCAAGACCTTCAGAAATACCTTCTGGTTCTTATAAGACATTCTCAGGGTTTCAGACCTACAGCGGGTGCATGCATATAGCTTCCATGCAATGGAAGTTTTGGCGGATCTTCAGGGTTATAGGAAGTTTGTATGGATTCTTATTATTTGCACTTCCCTATACAGCTTGTAAAACTATAATTTTACAGTAGGTTTGTAAACATTTCTTGTTTACTCCGCCATGTTTCGGTCAAAAATTCTCAAACTCCACAAGTTCCCTATTGAAACATAGCCAAACAGAATGGTTAGTGTCCCTTTAGAATGAGTTGAACCATTCACCCAGAATTCGACACCCCCTGCGAGCAACCATATACGTGCGTGCAACCATCGAGTTGAATAATGACGTCAATTCCTCACCGGGAGCAGTGTGCGAACGACCATGTTGAATGTTCAAAGACGCGTGCATTAATTGTTCTTTTGTACAGATAGTTACCATAGTACATGAATTGTATACAGCATTTGCTTTCGCTTTTTATAGGTTATGCGACCTTTTTATAGGTTATGAGAACTTCATGGGTATTGCGACCTTGTGGGTTGTAAGACCTTTCATTGACCTTTTATAGGTTATGCGACCTTTTATATGTTATGAGAACTTCATGGGTTTTGCGATCTTGTGGGTTGTAAGACCTTTCATAGGTTATGAGACCTTTTATATGTTATGAAAACTTCATAGGTTATGAGACCTCTGGTGGTTATGAAACCCGTGTATATATGTGATGCGATCACGCAAAATCAGTCTGAAGTAGGCCCTGGTCAATTTTGGGATTTATATGAGATCTATAGGTTATGAGACCTTTTATAGGTTATGAGAACTTCATGGGTTTTGAGACCTTTGTGGGTTGTAAGACCTTTCATAGGTTATGAGACCTTTTATAGGTTGAGAACTTCATAGGTTATGAGACCTCTCGTGGTTATGAAACCCGTTTATATAATGTTATGAGACCTCTGAAAGCTTGTGAGACCCTAGGTTATGAGACCTATGAGACCGTAAGGGTCCTTTATAGGCTACGAGACCTTTTATAGATCATGATATCGTCGTGGGTTATGAGACCTTCAGTGGTTAATGACCTTCCACTTAAAAGTTATGAGACCTTAATCGTAGGTTATGAGATTATAGGTGGGGTTGAGTTTTAACTTTTTGATGGGGATCCCACAAATTGTAATCGTGAGTAACGGAAGCTCTCATAATGTATAAGCATTAAAATACAGGTATTGGTTTACACATGACATTCATCGAACCGTAGTGCCCCACGAGTTGAACTGTTCGAGATCAGCAAGAGACATCTTCAAGAAACACTGCAACCAGATTTATCCAGCCTTTCTGTGCGCCTGCTTCAAACCATAGTGGGACCTCTAAGATTTGATGTGATTGCGTGATTGCAATTAATAAACTATTTCCGCGTCAATTTAGATTCATATAATCGTCTGTGCTGATGTTGCTATTACTGAAACACAATGAATTCATTTTGTTGCAGAAAAGTAGTATGAATACTTTATTGGGAATAGAATTTGTCAAGATTTCATGTTCAAAGATAGTAATTTTGGGATTATTAGACCGAAACTTCATAATTTATGTAGTTCCCTTATCAGCTGCCACTAGGTGTAGCTCACTTCACCGAAGAGAAGATGTTTTAGACCTTTTCTACAAACAGTTGGCTCATAAAAATCCACCATCGGTAATAGACCTTGCTTGCATATATTAGAAATATCCAGCAAACATTCCTGCTTAAGAAGACAGTTTAACCAACGATATATATTTAAAAGTAGGCCAACACAATTTCGTATTCAACCCGTTTATTTCAAACCAAGCATTCTAAGCCAAAACAAAGAAAGAAAACTATTTATGGAATAACAAACAGTATTTAGATCGGAAGCCCGCATTCATATGTTACATGGGAATATACTACCGGTATACATCTTGGCAATAGATGGTTTTCCCCAGGCACAACAAATCTGGGTTCAAAATACAATCATTAAAAACACCACCAAAAATATACAAGCACTACACATAAACTTGCAATGAGCTCGCGTCGTGACGCGTGGGCGGATCAGAAAAAGGGGTTGTGGCAAGTGCCATTTTTTTGGGGGGGGGCAGGTAAACAATCCCACAATTCAAATTTTGAATATTTCTGGTCACAGGTTACTCTTGGTGCTACTTAATATACAGTCGAACCCTGATAATAAGAGCACTGTTAATACAACATACTGCTTATAACAAGGAAAAAATAGGTCCCAATTCTTTGTTTTTCTTTGTTTTCCATTACTGATAATACAAGGTACCTGTTATAACAAGGTAAATTGTAAAGTCCCAAGGACCTTGTTATAAAGGTGTTTGACTGTACTTTCTCCTTTTCTAGTATCGGCCCAGGTGTATTAATCTAGGCATCCAAAGCAAAATGTCAAGGTCATTAAGAGATTTATGCAAAAACGTCTAGAGAAGTACTTGATTTATGAAATCTCCGTAAATGCAATGACTCCAAACTGCGCAGTTCTGGTACAACATTTGTCCTATAGGAAGAAGACCTACTTAATTCGATGTTTTGCTGTATACTGCCTATTTTTCTTTCTTTTTAAAGAAACATAATTCGATATTAGTTTGTAAAAAGTCGCAAAAAGAACAACTGAAGGTCTTTCGTTTCATAGCCAATGCAAATCTATTTCTTGTTTGCCGGTACATACATGTAGTTGTTTTGCTGTCGTGGCGCATTTTGTAATTGACCTGATATGCACACCCATATACACACAAAATAATATTTGGGTGCACACTGCTATAGTGACCTAACAAAAATCTCTCATTTGGTCCACATTTGGTACCAGCCCTAAATGTGTATATAAAGGAGGCATGTGCGCTACTCGAAAATAATTAGGCCCAAGGACACAGCATTTACACCCTGCATTATTTTGTACACAGCGCCCGCTTCAGAGAAAATTGAATCGGGGAGTGACCTTCGTGCGAAGCGTGCTAAAAAAAATTAGCGAGTCAAAAAAGTTAGCGAGTGAGGTTAACAATTTCTATAACACCTCATCCACAGATTCTGTGTCTTGATTGGCCGAAAGCGAGTCACATGGCATTTTCTATTTTTGCTATCTTCCTGTGCACGGCCAAAAGTACTATACCCGTAGCAACCAAAGTATTATACCATTAATAATAATAATAATAATACCATATTTATATAGCGCAATATGAATAAAAAATTCCTCAAAGCGCTTAACAATAAAATGAAAAAACGATATATCCAGCTTAAATTTTACATGAAACACCACAATTACACAATATTTGCATAAACAAACAAGTTAAAAAATTGCAAAATACTAAAACAAGAATAACATGCAGACTAATGTTCAATTACAAGTAAAACGATTGGTCTTCAGCAATTTCTTAAAATCATCTAATGACTCAGCACATCTGATAAACAGTGGAAGCTCATTCCAAACTCATACCATTAGCAACCAAAGTACTATACACATGGCGCGGTATTTGTGTGCAGATGCATGGGGGTGTGCGCGTTGAGCGTTGCGCGTAAAGCGTATTGTTCCAAAGTGCCAGCGCTACAGAGCTGTTAACATTTTTAAATCAAGCAGAATCTGTAGGCGAGGTGTTATAAAAAAATGTTTACTGCTTCTATCTCGTGGTGTGGTAAAACTAGCCTCCCTCGGTGATTCATGGAGCATTCTTTTTTCCCTCGGCTTCGCCTCGGGAAAATATAATGCTCAATGGATCACCTCGGGAGGCTAGTTTTACTACACCACGCGAAGCAGTAAATATTTGTATTATAATTATCGGCCGCGAGTGCAGCACGGTAAGCACTTATCCAGAACCACCAAAATGACATCGTCGTTTTCAGTAATACATGACGATGTCATTTTGGTGGTTCTGGATAAGTGCTTACCGTGCAGCACAAGTTCTTGCGAGCATCGTAGAATTTCGAATATGGCACCCGCTCGAACTTCGCAATAAACTGGTGGATTTTTTACATAATTATTTTGAAAGAATATATCTAAAATATTTGAAATTAATATGCACTTCCTGATCTGTATACAACATCTGATCGTATTTTCCTTGGAAAATTAGAATATATTGAATTATACTGCGTCGTACATGCATTTCCACGATTTTGCCTGCTCATACATGTACACATTTCGTGTATAGCGTATTAACTACACACGCTACATTGACCGCCGGATCGGAATAATTATATGACTCGTCTTACGAATGACGCAAAATTGCGACGAATAATTGCGCTAAATAGCTAAGTTTGTCCATATATCAGCACGGAAATGTGGGTTTCTTTTCCAGACATGAAAAACAAATATGGGCTTGCCATTTCTTCCAAACGAAGCAAAATTTCATACTGTTAAACAAAACGAATCTACAGATGATGGGTCATCATTTGAACTACGACCCGAAATTCACCAATATTTGTGGTATCGATAAATGCATTTAAGAATTCCTATCGATTGGCTCAAGATTGATGAACACAGGATGCTCTGGTTTTGAGACGAGGTTCATAGTCGGAACTGGCTCTGGTTCCCCCTTCACCAAGCTCAGACGGAACCGCCTCAGGATCCTAGAGAGAAATACCTTCATCTTGTTCAAGGCGAACTGCTGCCCGATGCAGTTCCTTGCCCCGGCAGAGAAGGGTATGAAAGAGAAGGGGTCCATCTTGTTGAAGTTCTCTGGCAGGAACCGAGAGGGTTTGAACTCCATGTGGTCATCGCCCCAAACGGCCGGGTTGTGGTGGAGCTGGTGGAGGGAGATACCTACCATAGTGCCAAGAGGGATTGTGACGCCGTCTACGTCGTAGGGAACTTTCACGGCACGGCTGATCATCGGAGCTGCATTTACCATCCTCATAGACTCCTTCATAACGATGGACATGTATTCCATACGACTTATGTCCTTGCTGAAACGAAATTAAATTCATCAAGAAACATTTGATTTGTGGTTAATACAAAGGCTGGATATTCCAAATTGGTACAAACAATAAGCGTTAAGTATTTCACAAGGAATTTGCCTATGTGTAAGGCAGAGATGTAGTCGAGTCCATCACAAGTCCCTGCAAGTCCCTGCAAGTCCATCGCAAGACCTCCAGTCCTAATCCCAATCACAAGCTATTCAAATGAGCTTTGACAAAGGCATTCCTTTGTCATTGTTCATCCAGTTACTTGTGACCGGCTTTATGAAAGGAATTCTGACCGGGCTTGCGAAAGTACTTGTGAAAGTACTTGCAGGGACTCGACTCCAACTCTGGTGTCAGGCCACCACATATTTAAACTGATGTAGCGGCATTCAGTTTATTCAGTGTTTCCTTTGGGGAACATACAACAGATCATGGTTAAACTTTTAAAAATCGAGCAATATTTTGGACTCCGTTGATTTACATGAAATCGTTTGCGGTTAGAATCTGCAAAGTAACATCCCCTTGCCATTACGCCATCACTACCTCAGGGGAAAAAAAGAACCCTTTCCCATATACCATGTTCTTTTAGAGTATTAGAAATTGCTTACACAGTGATTCTCTCAGAGTCTCTGTTGCCTAGTATTTCATCCACCTCCTCCCTGATTTTCGTCTGATGCTCAGAGTGTTTAGCGAGGAAGTACAGCAACCACGTCATAGAAGTAGCCGTGGTTTCATGACCGGCGAACATGAAGGTGTTGACTTCGTCTACCATTTCATTGACCCTCAGCCCGCTGCCATCTGCATCTCTGGCCAGGACGAGAGTGTCCAAGAAATCACGAGGCTTGGTGATAGGGTCACCCGCGTCCGCCTGTGAATGGGGCATAATAATTATGTGATGTGTATGTAAACAAGAAATGTAACGAGAAGTTAAACGCCAACAAGGGGGTCGATATCTACAACAAAAACAACAACACGGAGTAAACGACAACAATACCAACAACAGTAGAGACGACAGCAACAAGAACAACTGAAGAAAAAGGTCAAAGGTCACCTTTTCAGGAGGCCCCACCTTCAGGAGGGGGTGTGCCCACTGCCAAGGCCAAAGTACAAAAGCAATACCAGGTTAAAACAAAAATTTATTCTTAATGTTTTGGGTGAACATATTCCGTCCTTCTTTATTGCGGGCATGTTCCCCTACGTCCAGGAGCATTAGATGCACTGAAATGAATTCCTCGCGGATCAATATTATTAAGTACAAGGACGTCGGAACTTGGACGGTGAGCTATGGTAATGATCAGGGGACGCTGTGGAGGGCAAATGGGGTGCTATAGACCTAACAAGAGAAAACCAAAACAAATAACAAATACCGCCATATAGCACCACAGATATTATAAAAGTGGATGCGGCCTTCCACTCGTTGGTACCCATGTTTAGTTTTAAAATGTGGAATTACCTGTTTTGCTATTTCTCTCACACGCTGTTCGATCAGTCGTTTGGCAGTATTACGTAGGTACATGTAAGCCTTCTTATACTTGGAGTAGTGGGGACTGAGCCAGAACATCCAAGGGTTGATAAGTAGTTGATTGCGGAATTGGCGTTCCTGAATACTCCAGGTAATAATATCGGAAGCCGACAAAACGTCAATCCCATCCTCTTTCGGAAATTCTTGAAGCTGAAATTTTAGTGACAGAAGTCTCAACGGTCAAAATTTGAGCGGTCGGTTAATTGTTCGTTCAATATAGCTTGCATGGCTGCTGGTCGTGTGCTTCACGTCTCCTTGCATTTCACTATAGGTATAAGCCTAACGTAAAATCCGTGTAGCTCCATTTTTTTGTTTTACCCATAAGTCGAAATCGGTTGCAGCAGCTACATTTGATTGTTAATGCTTATAATACCGAAATTAGCTAATATTTGTAAAATTCAACAACCAGATGACGTCGTGTTAATATGTTCTTCTTGAAATTTCTTGAACATCGGACAAGGAATGAGGAAACGCACATAGTGTATAAATGTGTCCCTTTATACTCGGTCTGGAAATAGCCAAACGGTCTGGTACATTCAAATTCTGTGATGAGTATCTTTATAGAAGAAAATCCCTTACCTGACAATTCGACTCGTAAGAGAACGCAGTGCGCAAAATGACATCAAAGGTGCAAAGGATCAGCTCATGGTTGATGTCCATGGGTTTCCTCTGGGCTGCCAGCCGGTCCATCTTCCCCATTAGCACCTCGACGCAGTCGTTGAAGACAGGAATGTAGGTGCGCAGGACGTCCAAGTGAAACGAGTGGGTCAGTAGACGGCGATTCCTCTTCCATTTTGCCCCGTCGGAAGTGACCAACCCCTCGCCGACCCAGTCAGCAAAGAGGTCGTACATGGCAGACTTTCTGGAAGCAACTTTACCAGTTAGTAGAGGCTTAATGGTGTCGGGATGGACTAGAACGGGTAGAGCAATCGGCCCCTGCCATAAGGTGAATACACGGGGGAAGGCTTTCACCGTATCCAGCAGCCACTGAAATCCCGGATCGAAGGGACCGAGCTTCTGGTGTCCGTAGAGCCAGTGCACTCCTGGGGGACATGGTAGCTTCTTGAGGGCACTGCGATTGCGTATGGTCTCTTGCAGTGCCACAAGAAGCTTCCACAAGAAAGCGAGAGCGAAAGTAATGCAAAGTGCTTGCCACAGCATTTTGGGATTCAGAAACAATTAACTACACAGTGGCGCAAGAACTTAGTACAAACCTCCCAATAATCTAAGCTTTATATACACATACACAGAGTTCAGTAATGACATCAAGTCCTTACAGGGACTGAGCCGTGCACAGCCAAAGCAAATGCGTGCTAAAGTTCAGTTTTGATTCATTTGACTCATTTACATAACAACGAACTGCCAGGCTACGTCAAGTAGCTAACTGTGACAAAGGGGTATAATCATATTTTGAACGTGCTTTATCAGAGTGACTATAGCTTTATTATTCTAATACGCGATCATGGGTTACGAGACCTCTGGTCATAGAAGTCTCGTAACCAATGATGGGTTACGAGACCTTTATGGGTTACGAGACCTCTATGGGTTACGAGACCTTCATGGGATACGAGACCTTCATGGGTTACGAGACCTTTACGGGTTACGAGATCCAGTTCAGGGGCGGATCTACTAGGGGGGGTTGTGGGGTTTGCAACCCCCCCCCCCCTCCCCCTTGGGCTGCTGAGCAAAGTTGTGATAAGCAATGCTAAACCACATCCTTGTTACCAGTGGGTAGGCCTATACCGCTGGTCCATACAATGTACACTGTACCGGTATAGGCGGGTACAACCCCCTCCCTAAATTAAAGGCTAGATCCGCCCCTGCAGTTACCACTTTCACTCAAATTGGTAATTAAATTTATTAAGGATTATTTTGGTACATAACTTATCTATTTTGCATAATTATTCGACGCAATTTTGCGTCATTCGTAAGAATAAGATGAGTCATTTCTGATCGGTCAATGTTTTGCGTGTGTACCCTGTCACACTGTGCCGATTTCTACGACCGACTTCTACACGACGAAGAAATCGGCTAGGTCTGGACCTTGGTCGTGTAAGCATCGCAGATTAATTCGTATCGGGCGTGTATTTCTCCGAGCTCGGGAAGGGTTCTGGAGGTCCGTACGACAGTTTAGTTCTGTTCAAAACTGTCGTGCTGGAGACACGACCATACACGACTCGGGGCAATCGTGTTGCTGTCTTGTGTTAAATCGGTTTATTCTGTTGGCATTCGTATTTATCGTACGGCCGTCTTACTCGTCTTACGGGCAGTCGGGTTGGTGTCGGGCGGCAATTGTCGCCGACGTCCATAAGATAAGCAGGACTGGTCGCAGATTTTCATAAGAATAGCACAAATTCAGCAAGAAACATACGACTGCCACCCGACTTGTCGGGAATCTATGCACGTCCTACGCGACACTGTAACCGACCAGTGGCGTATCCGGGGGGGGGGGGGGGGGGGGGCGGGGGGGGGGGGCAACTTGCCCCCCTGGCGGCATTTGAGGCGTCATAAAAAAGAAATAGTATTTTTAAGACGATTTTAAGACGATTCAGACGTTGTTTGCCCTCCCTGGTATAAAAAGCTGAATACGCTACTGTAACCGACCCGTCCAGGACACCCCACACGTGCTGTCAGATTTATCCGATTCCAACAAAAAAGCAGTCGGAAGGCAGTAGGAACAACAAGACGCTCACAGGAGTGTAGGACGATTGTGACGTCCTGGACGATTTGTCGCACGAAATGGCTATAATATAGAGTGCCAAAACGAGGTTCAGCACAAAACCCTGCCTCCCTCGTGCCCCTTCTTATTTGCAGGCATGGTTTAAAACAGCAGCACAGCACAACACCCTCCAGAAAACTCATGACGCAGTTCGAAGCGTGGCCCGTTTTATACGATTCGCGCATGCCCGTCGGGAAGAACGTTACGCAATCGTTTTTGTCTGGCGGCGCTCGTGTGGGTGTCTTACTTCTCGTGTGAAAGTCTTACTTTTCTTACGGCGGTCGTGTTATAATGGTCGTGTTATTCGTGTTAGCAGTCGGGTTGGTCGGGTTTGTCGGAATTGTCGTGTCAGTGGTCGGCGACCGGTCTGCGACCAGTCCGCGACCAATTCGTTTAATTCTTCCTTGTCTTGTGAGAAAGACGTGTTAATCCCATAACTCGTTATAATTGTGTTGACGTCCTGTTTTTCTTACTGATGACCTACTGCTGTCGTACAAGAGGGATTGTCGGCTCGGAACAGGGACACATAACCGGACCTTTACACGAATTTTGCAAATTTTTCAATTGGGACAATCTCCACAGTCGGGGCCAAGAGGTCGGCACAGTGTGACCCGCCCTTAAAGGGACACATTGCCTTCAAATGTCATGAACTTTTGCTGTTTGGAAATGTTCCTTATCTTTTATAAGAGTTGTTCATGCAAAAAAACATGTATAATGTGTTGTAATTAGTGAGTAGTGATTACAAAACAAAAATCTGACCCGCGAAACATATTTCCAGTAGTAAATACCACCGTCTAAATAATGCGCAAAATACGCTGTAAGAGTCTTTAGGCTGGCGCCGCAGCCAGTGGCCTTGTAAACCTATCAGATGATCGCCAGGTACCATTCTCTACCTCGCTACACATATCGCCAGTGCTGCGCGCTGTGCCACAGTACATCAAAATGGATCAACAGAACGTACTTTAACCAGATGCGACTGGAAATACGACTGGTGAACACGGTCCGCCATTTTGTGGAGTCAAACATTTGGTTCTACAAAATGGCGGACCGTTGTTTGTCACGAAATTAAACAAACACCACGCAATTTGAAGGGATGGTTATGTGAATCTTTATATTCTACTTTAAAAAAGCTTCCCAACCATATCTATTTCAGTTTTATAGCCCAAATCGCAAAATCCAAAGCAATGTGTCCCTTTAATGTTCATAGAAAATTGATTCGTTCGTGACCTTCGTGGCCTTCTTGCGAAGCGTGCTAAAAATTGCAAAACTAGGGAGTCCAAATAATTAGTGAGCGAGGTTAACAATTTATATCGGCCATGCCGCAAGTTACCGGGCCCGGGGCGAATTTCTTTTTCCCAAACGCCATCCGAAAGGATGCATTGTTGAGCGCCCTCTATAATACTTTTAATATACTTTTAATATACTTTTAATTTACTTTTAATATGTTATAGGGCTGGGTATATAATGCAATGAATTCACGTTGTCTGCCGATCATTCCGATGGTTCAGTGGATACGGTGTTAGACTGTAGGAGATTGTGGGTTCGAGACTTCGACGTTACCAATTTGTTTTTGTTTTCTAATTTTCAGCTTTGGAGGATTTTTTTAAAGGGAAGTAAAGTCCGAAATCTCATAGCGTTAACCCCATTCGGATGTCGTTTGGAGAAAAAATTCGCGGCCCTTGGATGAGTGCAGCACAAGTTCTCAATTTCGAATATGGCACTGCGAGTCATCGCTCGAACGTCGCGAAAAACTTGCTGATTCTATACATATTGAAAGAATAAATCTAAAATATTTGAAATTACTGTATTTCCTGATCTGTATACAACATCTGATCGTATTTTCCCCAGGAAAATCAGAATAAATTGAATTCTTCTGCGTTGTACATGACTTGTGTTTCCACGATTTTGCCTGCCCATGTACACATTTCGTGTAAAGCCTAGGTCACACTGTCACGATTTTTGCGACCACAGCCCCCGATTAGTCGTAGCAGTTTTAATCGGGGTGAATCGGGAGAAATGTGCCCCGATGATCGCACACTCCTACGAATACTCACGATGACACTACGAATAACAACGACGTCTGTACGTATATCGACGATGTCTGCTGAAGCCGATTCATCACGACCTGCTACGGTCTGTTACGATGTACTACGGTTCTAGTACGATAGCGTCAGGACTAGTCAGGTCTACTCTACGATTACAGACAATTGCGTTAAGATTAACGACGATTTATGACGATGGACCTACGACGTACCAAGATTTGTCACGCTTCACTACGATTCCAGGCGAATTTCCGATATATATGGGCCCAAAATCTTGATCTCAGTCAGTCATTGATGGCAACGTGTAGAATGCACTTGGGGCCTGTTTGTTTCACACGGATCGGGAGGTGATCCAGAGCCGAACGAAAACAAACCGGATCTGGAATCCCTCTCGCTATATGTTGCATGCTGGGATAATTTGTATTACACGACAATGTCGTCTGCTTCAGATTCTGTAGGGCCATTTTTATGATAAACTATCTAGTATTTCCAGAAAAGTAAATAAATCGTACATAGCTTTAATAACAAAAATACACTGTAAAAGAATTATGAGTAAATAATTGTCACAATAGCTCGTTAAATGCTTCAAATCTACGAAAAAATACCGTCACTTTTCTCTGTCCGTCTCGCACGTCGCCATCTTGGATCTTGCGAACCCACCTCGCGAGCAGGATCACTAAAAACGTGATCCGGAGCAGCTTTCGACGCTCCGGATCACTGATCGCGCTCCGGATCTGCGTGAAACAAACACGCCCTCTGCCAGCAGCAGCGGCGCTCCCCTTTTTATGCCGATCATCACGTGACATCGGGAAGATTCGGGAACAGTCGTAGCGCCATATCGTAGCGCTACCATAGGCCAATAGTGGCGAATCGTAGCGCATTCTTGATAAATCGTAGAGACATCGGCATCAATCGTTGCGTAGTCGTGGTCAATCGAAACTAGTCGTGGTGTTATCGTCATATATTGTAGTGGAATCGCAGCTCAACCGTAGGGAACCCGTAGCATATGCGTAGAACATCGTAGAACATCGTAGAACATCGTAGAACAGTCGTGGATATTCGTAGTGATTCGTGATAAAAATAAACCACGATTGGCCACGGAAGGTCACGGAAGGCCACGAAGGCCTACAAGATGGCGCTACGACTGTGCGCGATTGAGTTACGATCGCACTACGACTGCCATATGGTTTGAAAAAATCGTTTTGAAAATAAAGCTTTCTCGGAACAAACTAGCGGAAAATGCAGTCTAAATATTGTGCTTAGTGTTAAAGGAAACATGATATAGGATTTATATTGCATTATTCCTGCTTAAAAACAATAAAGTATTATCTTGACAATGATAGTTTGTGTCCAGAGACAATTATTTCCCAGATTAAATATGAGGAAAAAATTCTTGAAAATGTTTGTCCAAGCTACTCCGCCCCCTGAGTGGGACCCTCATTAACATAAGTGTGTGACGTAGATCGAGGCACGTTACATATTCTGCTCGAGCCGGCCCCATGCACGCGTATGCATTGAGTGTACATTCTTCGTCCAAAATCTAAGCAAAATATAGTGTTTTTCGGCCATGCCGACAAAGTTCCCAGATGTGAGGAGCCTTCGCTAAAAGGGAGAAAATCAGGGTAAGTTCGATGTTAGTTGTTGCAACTTACGAAATTGCACGTGTGGACCTAGTGTACGTGTGTATACGATGTACATGCGTCATTTACCGGGTCCAGTCGATCCATGAATTTCGGTGCCTCGGTCTACGTCACGAACAGCGCCCTCAATTTGAGTCTCAACAAATTCCAAAAAGGGGGGGTCAATTTCTGGGCGGCAAATAATCACACTAAAACTTCACTTGAACCAGTTTGGCTTTTAATTCACATTTAATACATATAAATTAATTTATTAATGAAATAAAATGTGATCCGGCCAATTTGAGAAGCATGTTTCCTTTAAATTATTTTGCGTCTGAAATTCAGGTTTTTGAAACGAATGCTTAAAGAGGAACTAAAACGGCCCTTTTTTTTAATAAAAAAATTCCTCTCGTCTGCAAACTAATCTCCATCAGTTAAAAGAGTATTTAAACTGTCGGAAAAGTTTTAGTTGCCGTTTTAGTTCCTCTTTAAATAACGAATGCTTGGGCGCAGCCATTACATTTTGCGTGTACATTCTTCGTCCAAAATCTAAGCAAAATATAGTGTTTTTCGGCCATGCCGACAAGGTGTGTGGCTGCTGGGTGCAGCAAAACAACGAAGGCTGGAGTAAGCCTTCATTTAATTTCAACTGATGCGAAATATCGGAGAATTTGGACGGCGAAAGTTAAGGTGACGAGAGCGTTATGTAGCGACCACTTTGAGCCGTCGTGTTTCGATACTGGTATTTTCAAATCATGGGATGACCATTAAAAATATGCTCAAGTCCACTGCCATCCCAACAAAGTTCCCAGATGTGAGGAGCCTTCGCTAAAAGGGAGAAAATCAGGGTAAGTTCGATGTTAGTTGTTGCAACTTACGAAATTGCACGTGTGGACCTAGTGTACGTGTGTATACGATGTACATGCGTCATTTACCGGGTCCAGTCGATCCATGAATTTCGGTGCCTCGGCTACGTCACGAACAGCGCCCTCAATTTGAGTCTCAACAAATTCCAAAAAGGGGGGGGTCAATTTCTGGGCTGCAAATAATCACACTAAAACTTCACTTGAACCAGTTTGGCTTTTAATTCACATTTAATACATATAAATGAATTTATTAATGAAATAAAATGTGATCCGGCCAATTTGAGAAGCATGTTTCCTTTAAATTATTTTGCGTCTGAAATTCAGGTTTTTGAAACGAATGCTTAAAGAGGAACTAAAACGGCAATTTTTTTTTTGACTTTTTTGACTTATCTGATAGTTTATGCCTCCCCAAAACTAATGTAACAAGTTTCATGATTCTGAAAAATCTAAAAAAATGTTTTTGAGCCATTTCTTTCTGAGCCACTTTGACTCGATTCAGAAAAGGCCGAGGTCAACTGCGTGCCGTATCGCGCGAGTATTGACGTACACGTGTAGAAACATATGACGTCACTGTATTATACGACAATGTTTTACGTAGAGTCTGTATGTATTTTTTGTCTAAGGCTAGTATTACTTGCTGTGCTTTTTGCTCATGATTCAGGAGTAAAGGGCCGATCACACTGGCTACGATAACGATAACGAAAACGATGTGAATAAACGCTCTCTATTGGTGGGTGGAACGCGCGCGTATTACCGCACGTTCCATCCACCAATAGAGAGCGTTTATTCACATCGTTTTCGTTTTCGTTATCGTTTATCGTTGCAGGGTGACCGGCCCTTAACACTACGATAAACATATTTTAAAGTGTTGACATCTTTGTGAGACACATTTAGAATTGGGGTTGTAGGCTTGTTCTTGCTGAAAAGCTAGTTATGAGTCATACTTTCCTTTGTTTGCAGTCGGTTTTTATTGGACCCTGCGCGGTGAGTTGTGTGTGAGCTGATGCTATACTCTAGTCTGGCGACTTTGCTTATGCAGCCCTCATAAGGACCCGCACCTTCTCAGAACCATACACACAATTTCTGTTATAAGGTACGTACCAGACTCAATCGCATGCAGCGCATGCGGTACCGTGCGTGTACAATGCATGTTGAGTCAAGCGAGCGTGGACAGGGAGACGGCCGGGACTCTGGCTGCTCAAGACGGCAACCACAGGCAACATCGCCGCGGTGGTGCGCGTGAGTCCGGGGCACGATTGGAATGCTCGGTGCCTCGAGTTGGAATGGCTCCAGCCTTCAAACGGAATTGTGCCTTCAAACCCAGCTGAGTTTTCATACTAACACTATCATCTATACAGTCTTTGGCGAAATGTTCTGCACATATTTTCGACCATTCCGACAGCCCAAAATCAGATATTGTATTGTCTACAAAGCGGACCCACTGTCGCCTTTGAGCTCCATTCAACACTGGGAATCGCGCGCAGTAAGGTTAGGTCAGGGTTTTTGTCGCTGTTCCTCGTGCAACCCCCAACTACACACGATCGAGGCATAATGATTATCTCAGAACCATGCTCATACTGAAATAATATCAAAATTAGACAAAATAGACGGAAAAACGGAGGAGTTAGGTCGACAAAAACTCTTCAGCAGCATCAACTCTACGTACGTACATGCATAGTGTTTGGCTGTAGCATCAACCGACTCTACACGTGTACGTCACGGGGTCACGTACATAGTTTAACATACATAATGAGCTTTCGCGAAACAGGATAAATGGTTCAGAATAACAACCCTTTTTTTAAATAAAAAAATTCCTCTCGTCTGCAAACTAATCTCCATCAGTTAAAAGAGTATTTAAACTGTCGGAAAAGTTTTAGTTGCCGTTTTAGTTCCTCTTTAAATAACGAATGCTTGGGCGCAGCCATTACATTTTGCGTGGTTACCAGCGATAGATGGCGCTCTTGCAATGCCATGGAGCTATCAGACGTTCTTGAGCGTTCGAGTGGCCGGAACACGAACGAAGACACGAGTAATTGTTCTTGAGCAAACAAAAACAACTCGCCCGAACTCAACCAACGAGGCTAAACAAATCATCAACAATGGCTCTTGAATGACTTGATCAAGTCTAATCCAGACTCGCAAGGCGCCCTCTTCTGATCTAAACCGCATTTTTCTTCGGATATTTCTGCTGATGCAAAACTCTCCTGTGGGAGGTTATATGGAGACGGACGTATGAAGCTCAATTCTCCCTATCAACCATACACGTTTGTATGGCATAATAGCTGGTACTCAGATGCTATGCGCGTAGAGTACGGAGTATTATGAATGAGAACCAGTTCATTGCTAGCCTTTGCTTCGTGTCGCGCTCATGCTTCATTTCCACCTGTAAGCTCTGCCCAAAGGGAGGGGATTATAGCCCCAACATGAATATATACATCGAAGCCTTGGCCTTCAACATAAATATGCAACATCCGCGCCATTTAAGCGCATTATCAGGTAACTATTACGAGTGAGGGCGCACTATACCACCTGCACAGTACTAGTACTGAAACTAATTATTTTGTGAGAGGTTGTTTACTTTTTTGCGCGGGTGGTCAGCGCGGAATTTTAGGGAATTTCAAATTACTTTAAAATGTCTTATCACATCAATACAAGGGAAATAAATGTTAAAAGGGGCTGGATCTCGTTTATTTACATGACTCTATTTTCATCCTTGAGTAACTTTACAATTACAGTAATTAGCCACTTTAGTATACAAAAGCATGACAAAATGTGTTGAGTTACGAAATATAAAGCAGGGATGGGGAACCCGCAAGAAGCAAGGCTTGTCGAGTGCGAGTCCCCTGTATATAAGAATAAGAAAGAAAGAAAGAAATGTTCAATTAGTACGTTACCACGACTAGAAAAACATAAAACGACAAATACAGTGGTGAACTGAGGATTAAAGAGCAACTAAAACGCCGATTACAATTTTGACTTTTTGGACTTATCTGATAGTTTATGCCTCCCCAAAACTAATATAACAAGTTTCATGAGTCTGAAAAAACTGAAAAAAAATAAAAGGCCGAGGTCAACTGCGTGCCGTATCGCGCGAGTGATGACGTATACGTATACGTCACTGTATTATACGACAATGTTTTACGTTGAGTCTGTACGTATTTTTTGTCTAAGGGTAGTATTACTTGCAGTGCTTTTTGCATGATAATTCAGGTGTCTTGGCTTGGCTTCGCGAACGAAGATTTAAGAGGGGGGATGTCCACAACGAAAGCAGGCCCGCTGATGGCTGACAAGACCTATCCTGGACAGGCAGATCCTGCCACAGCGGCTGCATGGGAAGGTTGGGTTGTCAGCCTGGACCTGGGGATTCTTCCGCCGTCTTCGCTTCTCCTTTGCGCTGTTCCTCCTGTCGGACTCGAAGGCAGCAACAACCTGTCTGACTTTCCGCCTCTAGACATCACGGTCTGCCGCCTGCACCTCCCACTGTCGGTGGCCGATATTGCAGGCTGTGAGAGACTTCTTCAGAGAGTCTTTGTAGCGTTTTATTGGGGCGCCATACAGGGCGATCTTTGGCAGGCGGTAGTCCTCCATTCTGGTTACATGGCCTGCCCAGCGCAGCTGGATCTGGAGAAGCATGGCCTCAACACTGGTGATCCCTGCAGTCTCCAGTATATGGATGTTGGTGACGAAGTCACTCCAGTGGACATGCAGGATGGAACGGAAACAGCGTTGGTGGAAACGTTCAAGAAGGCGTACATTGCGGCGGTATAGCACCCACGATTCAGCACCGTACAAAAAAGTGGTCAGCACAACTGCTCTGTAGATGCTTATCTTTGTGCCTGACTTTAGGTGGTTGTTGTTGACTCTTTTGTGCAGTCTTCCAAAGGCGCTGTTGCCTTGGACAGTCTGTTGTCGACTTCTTTGTCTATCTTTGCATCTGAGGATATCACACTCCCGAGATAGGTGAACTGCTGGACTACCTTGAGCTCTGTCTGCTCGATGGAGATGCTTGGTGGATGGTACTCTGCACGTGGCGCTGGCTGATGGAGGACCTCTGTCTTCTTCAGACTAATTTCCAGTCCGAAGAGTCGTGCAGCCTCGGCGAAGCATGTTGTTATACGCTGCATAGCAGCTCTGTGTGGGCAACAAGGGCAGCGTCATCAGCGAACAGCAGTTCACGGATGAGTTTTTCCAGTGTTTTAGTATGGGCTTGTAGGCGTCTGAGGTTGAAGAGACTGCCGTCAGTGCGGAAGCGGATATAGACGCCTTCATCAAGGTCTTCGGTAGCATGCTGGAGCATCATACTGAAAAATATGGTGAAAAGTGTGGGTGCCAGGACACAGCCCTGCTTCACGCCGTTGGCTATTGGAAAGGGCTTGGAGAGGTCATTTTCATGCCTGACCTGGCCGACCTGGTTTTCATGCATCTGAGTAACCATGGCGAGGAACTTCGGTGGGCAACCTAGCTTTTCCAGGATTCTCCAAAGTCCGTTCCTGCTCACAGTATCGAAAGCTTTCGTCAGGTCGACAAAGGTGACATACAGCCCCATGTTCTGCTCCCTACACTTTTCCTGAAATGTCAGTGGTACCGCGGTTGGATCTAAAACCACACTGACTCTCAGGCAGGTGATTTTCTGCGATGGCAAGTACAAGTCTGTTCAGCAGGACCCTGGACAGGATCTTTCCAGCGATGGAGAGCAGTGTTATTCACTCTAAAAACACCCGGGTCAGATTTGACCCGGAAAGGGTCAGATCTGACCTGGATTCCGGGTCCCAGGGGGCCTGACCCATTCCGGGTTGGTATGACCTGGAGTTCCGGGTCAGAAATTCCTGACCCGGAAAAGGGTCGCTTTTGAACGACCCGGAAAAATGGTTTCCGGGTCAAATAATACTGACCCGGGATTCCGGGTCAAAAGTTTTATGACCCGGAATCTGGGTTTCCGGGTCAATAATTTCTGACCCGGGTCACGCACACATTGACCCGGAAGCTAGGTTGAATTCATGAGATCCGGGTCAAAATTGTCACCTTGAATTTTCCGGGTCAAAAATCAGCCATTCCGGGTCAGATTTAAACCATTCCGGGTTGAAACTGACCCGGAATCTGGGTCACAGGGGGCCTGACCCGGCTCGGGGTTGGATTGACCCGGAGTGCCGGGTTGGATTGACCCGGGTTGGATTGACCCGGAGTGCCGGGTTGGATTGACCCGGAGAGCTGGATTGTATTTAGATCATTATGACTAACTCTTAGGTTCCAGGCTTGTCACACTGGTATGGACCCGACTTAAATCATGGTAACATTACCGACTCGCAAGTTGGAGAGCCTTGTTAACAAGGTAAGAAGAGAAACTAGAAAATAAAAAAGAAAGAAACATTTGATATTTGCCAGTTAAACATCTCATTTTAATCATCTAGGTCAAATATCTTTGGATTTGAGGCATTGTACACGTAGTAAAGTTTTATAGTAAGAAATTATCTGGTAAAGTTTGCGGTAAAACCTTGTGAAACTAGTGCTCAACATGCAGTAGTAATCAACTGATTGAGAACTAGTTTCACGTGGTGCTATTGCAAGCCTTTGCAGATTTAAAGGTATATTCCTTGTTCTCTTACCTAAATTTCACAATTTTGCTGAACTGCTATTTTGGAGCATTGCAAAAGTTATTAGATTTCAGATGAGCCATCAGAGAAAAAAATCTGTCAATGAATGTATTGTGGGACACCATAAATTTCCCACTGCAGATGGATGGACCATTTACGCCCATGCAGCTTATGTAGACTCATAGTTTGCGATGCTCAAAATACCAACAAGTTTATGTATTTGTTAAAGAACACATTTTTTGAAAATTCGTTCAAAGATTTATTTTTGGAAGAGCAGAAATAGTATATCTTTAAACAGTATGGCACAATATAAAAAAGACATATAAAATGTTTACCCCAAAACAAGATAAAGTACAGCATTCACTAAATGCACGAATTAAAATATGAGAATAGAAGCTGCACTATAAAATGTATTTGGGCTTACCCACATTCATGGGGTATATTGTACATGTGAGTGAGACAAATTATAATTTGGCAAACCGAGAAACGGCAATTTAAAATGTGACTGAAATCAAGAGTGAAATATATCTTTTGATTCGATCTGGATATTTCTGTGGTAATGCGGGTCTGAACCAATTGGCAAGAGTTCAAAAATAATGAAAATATTAATATTAAAAAAGAAATTAGGTAAACACTGTTTAATAGGCAAGTTGTCAAATAAACTTACTCATATTGCCCCAATATCAATGGAGTGTACATGTACATGTTATTTGTACATGTACATGTACTCTTAATTACTTCTCTATCATGAGCTCTAATCAAGCGGCATATCCAGCATGTTAATGAAATTTAACCTGAACTTTTGACACTGGGTATAGATCATCACCGACATGCTTGTGGTATTTTATAGGCTACAAATCATTAGCCGCAAAATGTCTCTCAAGTTTTACCTTACATGTTTGGGTTGATGTGCCACTCACATCATTGGTGTAATGAAGACATTTTTGTACAACATCCAAAACAAATTATGGCTCTCATAGGCAATTGTCTCCACATTTTTGAATCTCAGATGTGGTCAAGATTTGCCAAAATTTAATGACAATGTTTATATATTCTATCATCCTTTTAATTAAACATGAAATTGAATGCACATCCATAGACAGAGTTCACTGATGACATTGCAATGTTTGTAAGCGATTGATGAAAATCGGTGATTATCAACCAGAGAGTGCCATTCTGCGGGAAGTGTTGGGTGAATCCCCTCAGCCCCTCCCCTACCTCTGGTGGTTCCAGATTGATATAATCACTGGTTTTCAGGTTTTTGGAAGTTCAAAAATGCTCTGAGTGACCGAACACACGCAGAGATCGATTTGTCTCCCTTTCCCCTCTCCAAGGCCATACACAGCTTTCTGAATGGCTGCCAAGGGGAGGAGATATCCAGTATATAAAAAAGCATTTAAACATACATCTAGTGCCTTGATCATCATCCACATGTGGGAGATTGCATGTTGCTCTACGATGATAAGTGTCTGTTCTGGCTCGAGTCGCTTCCCAAGGACAAGTATAAAGGGCTGTTTCAACATCGGAGTATCCAGGTACTCCGGGATGTTCCTACCAATCTACAGTCAGAGTACAAAGAAAGATAAAAATTGTCATGTAGACCTGTACGCATATAAAAAGCACACAATTGAACACAATCTTCATCTTTCCTGAGCCATAAACTTTTCTATTTCATATTTATATTAATTTCATCTTGCAAAAGTCATATTTAGATCTTTAAAGAGCAACTCCAACGGTTTTTAAAAAGTAATAGAACTAAATGTTATTGTGTTCAATATATAATAAATTACTTATTCAATACAAAATCATGTTTGTTTTGCGTCTCAATTTTGTGTTATTTTGAGAGAAATTATTACCATTTTCTGGTGGCGCTGTTGAGAAATGAAAAAAACACGATGTGGTACCGTAGAAAGCCGCACGCGATGCTGTTATGTGCATGTGTACGTGTCGCATTGTTGCATGCTCACTGGTAATACGTCAGAAATGAATATTCATTAGATGGAAATGAGCTTTGACGTCACGCTCCTTTTCACGAAACTGGGATAGACTCGCGGAAAGAAAGGCAAAACAAACCCGCTTTTTTAAAACAAAAACCGGCATCAAAGATAAGGATATTCACAAGTATCTGTTTCATTTGATATGGCTCTTCTTAATTAAATCGAAACCTAAGAGAAGTTGGGAATCGTTGGAGTTGCTCTTTAAACATGTTAAATCTATATGGCAGGCCAACTAACACAAGGCTGTTCGAAATGTGAAACGTTAGATAGGATGGCATTAATTTAATTACATATATTGAAGGTGTCTTTAGTATGCCAGGGACCATAGGAGAACTGCATGGCAAGTACATGTACATGTAGCACGGTGAAACAGTCCATCACAACTAAGGTCTTTTCCCCCTTTTTATTATTCAATGACAACGGCGGCGGAACCGGGGTCCGAGGGGGAATTTGGCAACCCCCCCCCCTTCCGGGCAGTTCCGTATAAAGAAAAACAGAAAATGGTAGCAGCCAGCCGACACCGGTGCTAATTTTGACCCCCTCCAATTTGAAAAGTGTTCTGGCGCCGTTGTTCAATGAGCACAGGCATGCAACTTGGAATTTAAAAAAAACGAGGAAATTCCAATCTTGGCAAGATTTTGTACAGTTTTTCAATTTTCAATGGCATAGGTGGGAATCAGCTGATCCGAGCACTGTAACATTCGGTTTGTCTAAACATTTGTGAATAACACATGCGGTTGGTATTTTAGGTCATACCTACTTGATTTTTAGTGTAGATGCTTAACCATCTGGTGTTCTATACTTAATACATAAATATTTCTATGTGCAGCTATCAATGAAAAGTTAAAGATTCTTACTAGTTGACGGTCTATAAATGACTTGATGGCGTCATCCCCATTACTCCTGGTGTTCTTCCCTTTCACACCAGTTGGCAATATGCAGGGCAAAACAGGTGCCAGGTTTTTGCGACCATCCTCTTCAAAAGAATTAGAAAACTAATGTTAGTGCTACTTTTCATGTAGTGTTTGTACATTCCATATGCAACAATTCCAAATGCAACTCAACCTTCATTACATGGCATGCATGAGTATTGAATTTTTCAGTGCCATATGAGCCAATTGTGGATAAAACAATACTTCCAATGAACTTGATTTTAAATACAGCACAAAGATTGTGTATTGCACTCCAAAATTACCATTGACATCAGCTTTGAGCATTGTTTAAAAAATATTGAGCGATTAGATGCACGATACATTTTTGTACCATGATTATCAAAAAGGAACTTCTTATGTTAGCCTAGAAAAAAAACGTTTGAGTGAAAAATACATGTACAAATGCAGAGCTGCAAATATAAAAATAACTCCGGCTTGGTGAGGATGTTGTGCAATGCTGGTTTTATATTGCAGGATTTGCTGGCCAATTAAATTACATGTATACACCGATCAAAAAAGGCGACATTACCTCCTGTTACCACCTGTTGGAATGTTCAAATACTGTTGCCAGTTAATGTTTACTGGCATAAAAGATTCAAATCCACAAAGTCAAATAAATAGGAAAGGTACATCATTACATGTACCTCATCTTCTTTGAAAGTCTTCAGGCTGGAAACATCACGCGGGGACCTACGTGTGGTATCAGCTCTAAGCGACTCTAGTCTGCACACAGATCAAGAAGCATGAATGAATCCTTGTCCTTCATATTTCTGTAGAAATAAGACAACAATTACAACAAATTCAGGTGGTTTTACAACTCATTAGAAATTTTTAGACAAGAGAAACATTAAACTTTTAACACAAACCTGTGGAAATTTGAGATGCATGTATTTTCAAAGGCCGAGGATATTCACATGACCTCTGAAATTAAACACTGAATGACCCACAGACCCAGTATAGATTCCTATAATTAGAACAGAAATGATTATTGGCCCGACGGCGGGGTCAATCAGGTTGGAAATGGTTCTTATTGGCCCCACCGTAGAACGAAAAAGGAAAATGTCCAACTTTAATATTGGCTCCGCCAAGGGGTGAATATATCCAGTATCATTTTTAAAAGGAAACTTTCTTGTTTAGAATGCTACTACATTACCCCAAAGGTCAAAAGGCATGCCATTGTTGGAAGGAAAAAGGAGCAATGCTTGTGCCCTTATCCTTCCCACAATGTCTGTCTAGCACTTGCAATATGGCTTATTGAGTCCACTGGCAAAACACCCCAAACGTGCCAAAAACAAAAAATTTAACGAAAACAATGACCAACAACTAGCTTGAAAATTCCAGCTCTAGGCTCATGACATGTGAGATTCGCCATTAGAGCTGGAAGGAATTCTATAGGGTACGTTAGGGTCGTTTAAGATCTTGCCGATATCTTCCGTTTCCCTGAATATATCAACTAAACAATCACGATGAACTTGTAGAGCAGTCATTCATGCAGCTTTTCATCCCCTCAAAATGAGAATATGCTCAAGTTTAATAAACCCGAAAAAAATTGAATTTTTCGTGCAAATCGGTGCATGCACAAACCAGCTGTGTACAAAGTAATGGAGCGGATTTTTGAACATGAACGATGTTTTCCGATCGATTATCGGCCAGCGGCACTACACGCGCCTCGGGGCTTGATATCCAACGGCTGTTTGCTGAAATACTGACAGCGATCAGCAAACAGCCGTTGTATATCGAGCTCCGAGGCGCGCGTAGTGCCGCTGGCCGATAATCGATCGGAAAACATCGTTCATGTTAAAAAATCCGCTCCATTACTTTGTACACAGCTGGTTTGTGCATGCACCGATTTGCACGAAAAATTCAATTTTTTTTCGGGTTTAACCCGAGCATATTCTCATTTTGAGGGGATGAAAAGCTGCATGAATGACTGCTCTACAAGTTCAACGTGAGTGTTTAGTTGATATATTCAGGGAAACGGAAGATATCGGCAAGATCTAACGTACCCTATACTATAGAATTCCTTCCAGCTCTAATGGCGAATCTCACATGTCATGAGCCTAGACTAAAGAGCTGGAATTTTCAAGCTAACCAACAACTAAGAAGTTTAGTCTTAGATTACAAACCTTACTAAAGCAATGTAGGGCCTAGTATTCTACTGCCACACTGGCATATGTCGGGGGGGGGGGGGGGGGGGCCCAAGGCAAAATTAAATAGTTTAACTTTGGAATGTTGACATGGTGAAATGCACTATGCATGATCATGATGCATTTGCATGATGAACACATGACAGACTGAGAAATCATATTTTTTTGCAATGGCAATGTTCAAGGTTTTTTATAGCACAGAATTTATAAACGTTAAAATGTTGGCGTTGTGATACTAACGTTACAATCCTAAATGACTTCACTGCAACTATACTGTCCACAGAATGTAAAAAAATCAGGGAAGAAAACCCATAAAAATACAGCCAAACGTGAGCGAAAACTGCATCACACACGTTTTGGGGACTGTAAATGGTACCTAGACCACCCGTAACTGATGAACATTACACACAAAATTCGGGGCCAGGCTAATTGCAGATTTCCTTGCTTCCCATAAACTCCTTTTCTCTTTACGCAGTCAAAGCAGGGAACCAGTGCATGCTACACGTAATAATCGGGCTGTCACAAATGACAAATCGTGCACCATTTATGATGTAGCATGTGTAGGTCTACGTTTTTAGCCCTCATGCACCCTTCGTAAGTTATAAAATGTATTCGAGTGAAGAATGTTTATACCTTCATCACAGCATGGAGGTATTAAAAAGGACCTCCATGATCACAGTTAAGACTTAGGCATGACTGTGTAGAGATCACAGCGAGTTTTAGTACGCCGCGGCATGGTCATGAAAATGGTTGATTTAAAACAGCTTCATCGTATGTAAACCATCAAATGTTTGACAAAACTAACATAAACTCTTATCTGACGCTATCTTACCTTCATATTTTCCAAGTAGCGTTCAAAGAATTCGGACATCATCGGGTGATCCTTTGACGGTTCGTGCCAGCATCGAATCGAAGTTTCAAAGTAAAATGTTGGTACAAAAGTCGCGCGCACGATACGAAACGTAAAACGTGCGCCTGCACAGTGAGGTCACATGATCAACCTCGTCCAATCATTCAAGTTACATGCTGCAAGCTCCACTGGTATCCTTCCATGTTATTTCATGACTACTAACCCGCTGCATGGGGACCAGTTATGTATCCCCATCCCCAGTACCGCTGGCAAGATGCTTATGGTAGCATACTGCTCGACGTCATGGGATACAAGGTTGTATCGCAAGTGGATTGAGTGCGGAAAAGTACATGGTACCTGCGTTATTAAATAACTTAATTAGTATAACAATTTAATTTTATACAAGTTTTTTCAAGACTGGCGGCACTATGCATGATACCATCAAACTAGTATATGAATTGAAGAGTAGGCCTACAGACCTATTTATTTCATTTAGAATTACACAAAAATTACACGAAAATCACATTAAATACAAATTAATTTTACCATTGACATGTATTTTATCAAGTTAAATCATGATTACAGAAAACAGTTCTTAAATGAGGGGTAATTGCGACTGCTAACACCGTACCCTAGGCTAATTTTGACATAATGTACAGTTTACAAAATTTGACCAGGCAAACATCATCTTGGTGTGATCCGGTATAACCCGGAACTTGACGGGTTAATGATGCCTATGACCTGGCATACCGGGTCAATTAACCCGGAAATGGGTTAACGATGACCTGGCATGAAATGACCTAAGCAGCACCTCCTGGTCAAAATTAACCCTGAAAACAGGTTAACTATGATTGACCCGGTATCTCAATCCGGGTCAAATTTAACCCGGAAACGGCGTGTTGCTGGTCTTTCAATGGAAGACGCAGGGACATGAGTCTATCGGAGTGACCAACTGGGAGGTCAATAAGCTTGGAGGCAATGGTGCTCTTGACCATGAAACCGACACCTGAAAGGCGTCTTTCTGCCTGTGGTTTGCCTGACCAGTAGACTGTGTATCCTGCACCTTGTTCTTTCAGGTTGCTTACGTCAGGAAAACGGACTTCACTGATTGCAGCAATATCGATGTCCAGCCGTGCAAGCTCATGAGCAATCAGTGCAGAGCGGCGCTGGGGGCGGTTGCTGTCTGTTGTGTCCAGCATAGTCCTGATGTTCCAGCAGGCGAGTTTTAGCGTTGGGGTTTTCCCACTTTTAAAGGCAAGTGGGTATTGCCGTTTCTTCTGTGTTGTAGTTCGACCGCTAGTGAAGATGCCCGTTGACCGCGGCTAGCCAACTGGGAGTAATGGAAACGAGCTTTGGTTAGGCCACCTTTTCTAGGCCCCTCTCTAAGTGGAGCAAGCAGTGCTGTCCCTAGAAAAGGCTGCTTGGTCGCTCAGGGTGCTGCCGGGTAATGATGTCGTTTCCAGGTCATCATCAGACGACCACTTGCGCCTGAGTCGCCTGCATGCAGGATTAGACTTTGCTTCTGCAGCCCTCATAACAACCTCGTTCCCATGGGCCGAGTTCGGGCGAGTTGTTCTTGTTTGCTCAAGAACAACTCGTGTCCTAGTTCGTGTTCCGGCTGCTCGAACGCCAAAGAACGTCTGATAGCCAAGAGCGCCATCTATCGCTGGTAACCACGCAAAATGTAATGGCTGCGCCCATTTACGTTATTCAAGCATTCGTTTCAAAAACATGAATTTCAGACGCAAAATAATTGAACGGAAGCACAATATTTAGACTGCATTTTCCCCTAGTTTAGTAATCGTTACCTTTAGGACCCCGTTCCATATAAGAGAACGAAGGAGATAGTTTATGTTTCGGAACTTACCTGAATATTTTGCGATGATACTTGATGATAGGCCTACACTCAGGCAGGAAAAATACCTCTGTGTGCTTGAAATCATCTAAATAGTTCGCTAAGATATCATGTTGAATATGAGCAAGCTTAATGTTGTGGAAAGAGGGCAGGGTTTTGATTTATGAGGGAAATTATTGGTTAAAACGGCAACGTCTCTGACTGCAAACAAAGGTAGGAAAGTCACATTTTCTTTGAAAGTGCATTTCAAAATTACAACAAACATGAATTAATCTGAAGAAAAAAAGACTGCTTTAGCCTGCAAAAGTCACTTTGGTACTGTAAAGTCATCTGCAAAAGTCAGTTTTGAACGGAACTCGTAAAAAAGAAGAGGTGTCCTAAAGGTAACGATAGTTTGTTCAGAAAAAGCTGTATTTTTCAAAACGTTTGGAAGGGAATTTTAGGCAACATTAGCCGACTTTCATGCTTCGTCAAATCATCCGCCATCTCGGGTCGTCTTCTACGTCGCGTCAAATTACGTCATGTTCTTGTAAACCCCGACTGGTAGGTGGTGTGCGATCAAGAAGCCTTAAGGTTCCGAGTGCAATGTTCGCGGGTCGCGTTCCCGCCATTCGGGAGTTCCCTGTTCTTGCGTGTTAAGAACAGACCGCCCGAACTCAGCCTAGGTGTCGAGCAGCGCCCTCACCGACACCACAGCTGCTCTCTCACCCTGGTATGGGATCATTTAAATGTCCGAGAATTTTGCAGTGTTGTAGAACTCGTACTCGGTACTCGTACTCGAGTACTACTCGAGTACCGATTTTAGAGTACTCGTACTCGTACTTGTACTCGAATGTCAAAGTACTCGTACTCCAACTGACGGTACTCGTACTCGGGCAGCAAAGTACTTGAACTCGACGTGTCGAAATTGTACTCGATCATCAAGGTACTCGTACTCGAATAGCAATACTCGATAAAAAAAACTCGCTGATTATTTTATCTATACTTTCAAATGGTTGAAATCGTCCGGACAAATTCGCTTGTACCCCCGCCCTGCAAATAGGTCGCTGGGCATGGGAAGGGCTGATGTCGCTTCACAGAATCTTGTGAAGGAAGTACGGATGGCATTATGGGTAACTTTATCATGACCTTCGCATGCAGCTAGCGCGCGCTACATGATAAACAGCTGTAGCAATCGAGTTTGTGCGCTGCATGCCACAGGTCATGCAAAATCTGTCCAATGAGAGCTCAAAGAGATCAGTCCTTGCCAGCGTCCTGTTTGCAAGGTCACGAGCGAACCGGACAAATATCTTGCCGTGAACCCATAATTGGGCCAATCATAATGTGAAACGCCGAGGTGTTGGTCGTTCGATGGTTTCGTGCGAAGTTTCGGCGCGAACTCCGCAGGAGGTGGTCTTCAGATCTTGCCTCGTTTTCCATATAATTATTATCTTGCAATTTCCGCAAATTGTACCTCACGGTACCCTCCAAAATCCCAAGCCTCCGGGCAATATCGCGGTTGGAATTCCCCCTCCCAATGCCGATGCCAGGCTCGGATCATCCGTTTTTGGTGATCGTTGATCTCACTTTTGAGTGGCATTGGCGCTTTCTGATACAGGCATTCAAATTCAAATTACCCACCCTTATACGGCCAGGGGATTCTAGTTTCAATATTTATGAAGGTCATGGCGATTGACCTGTTAAATATTCATAACACGTCCCGAAACACAGCACGCCTTTCCCCCTATTGGCTTAAATACCAACTTAATGCATTCATGATCATGAATACATAATGAATTCAAGATGGCGGTTTAACGTTCACCGTCGCGCAGTTAGTGATGTCACGTCGAGAAGTGGCATTTTTTTCCATGAAGGAGAGAGAGTTTTTGTGTCGGAAACTTGCATATTACTGACTAAAATAATGACAAAGACACAGGTTTGGAAAATGTATTTAACATCCAAGTTTTCAAAGATCGTAGATTCTTTGTAAATAAAACTTGAAGGTAGATTGCGTAAATACAAGGTCCCATTTTTGAAATTTGAGTTCCTAAACGTTTGGGAAAATTTCTAAACGGATTTGCATTGTTTTTTCGTTTTACTTCAAGCACAATGTACTACTCGTACTCGGAAATACACTGAAAACCAAAACTGGTCATGTTGACAAGATAAATCTTGTTTTGCCCGAGTGTCTGTACTGACAGGAATTGACTTGTCAAACTGACAAGTTTTAATCTCGTCATTATCTTGTTTTTGTCTTGTTTACACCTCGTCACCGTCTTGTTTACACTCGTCACCGTCTTGTTTGCATCTCGTCACCGTCTTGTTTACACATTATTACTACAATGTGTTAAGCTTATATTAGTGTCTTATTTGACCCAGTTAATAAGGACTATTGTTTTGTCGCTAACATGCCATTTTCTTGTCAAGTCTTGAAATTGCTATTATCTAGGCATTCTGCAGTTGTACGGCTCTAACTCGTTGAACATGTTAAACATTAAATAGAACACATGAAATAAACAATTCATTGTTTTACATTTTATTGTATTTTAACAATACCTTGTCTTCAAGTTAAACACCGCTATAAAATGGTGAACAAGAACAAGTATTTGATCAGCTTAGTGCAAAAATCCAGCTAAAAATGTCCAACACTTAAATTTGAAACAATTTTAAAGTACTAATTCGGGCACGACTTGTGCACTGTGTTAAAGGAAGTACATATGTGTATACACCATTTGCAAACATAAAAAAAAAAAAAAAATTAATTATTATGAAATATCTTACTTGACTGTAAGTGCATTGTAACAGTCTCAAGCATCCTGTGAAATCACAGCATCTGGTGTGCTGAGGTTTTCAAGAAAAGTGGAATTTTGTATCAATTTCCGACCTGACTATTTGCTTCATTTCTTCTGAAGGAAATCAAGGAACCAGATTACAAAAACAGCATTAAATTTCTTGGTTTTTCCAGCATCTATGAACACAAAACTTAAAAAATAGATCAACATCACTTTACATGTATTTACTATAAATATGAACCCCCTAACCCATCCATTTTCAAAAATTGCAGCAAAAGCAAATGGTGTATACCTTTAAGTGGGTTTCTGCACGGGGTTCACAATAATAAAAATAAAGAGTTCAAATTTACTCAATAAAAACACAGTTAAAACGTTTTACTCAAGTCTTCCGGACCATCAAGATTGTGTCGGTAGGACCATTACACAATTCATTGCACAGCCGTGTGAGGATTTCAGCGAAGAATCCTAAACCTACTTGTTGAAATCTTGTGTTTAAACATGCCCTTACTTAATATGGAATTAAAAAATATAAATTTGTAGCCACACAAATAGTTCAGTCTCAAATGGCTTCAAGTCAAAACTGCGATGAAAACACTTTTCTCAAGCCTACGTATGACTTGAGATTTTTGGAGAGTTCGGTCTCTCCAGCAACTTTACACATGCAAGTCTCCACAGTCTGGTTTGGCACTTTGAATTGGAACATATCAGCCAATATCAAAAGCCAGAAAAATACCGTAAAACACATTTTGGACAATCATCGAAACTGTCAAAAGTTTGTCGCTGTATGAAGTACCAAAAAAAGAAAAAAAGAAAAAGAAAACGCTGAAATGTTCCTATTTTTTTTATTCCTGGTTGGTTATCACTGAGTATTATTACTGATGAGTTAAGTTTTCCAGCAAAGCACACACACTAGTATGGACCTTCTCTTTGTCCTGGATGTTTAATATCGGCCTCTGGAAAAACTGCAGCGTCTTTGTTAACTTTTTTGGATATGACAAATTAAAAACATAAAAGGACGCCAAATACACCTCAAAAGCCGAAAACAAGTGAGTAGTCTTGGTGACTGTCTCATCTTCAATGACGACCTTGAATGTGCCATCATTGTGGTAGATGATTGGATGCGCTGGAGATTCTCTGGTCTGCAAAAGTGTAAGAAAAAATAGTAATTAAATATAATGTATAAAGGAAAGCTAGAAGTTAAAGTGTTGCAATAACCCAACTTATGAGTCTTTCCCCACATTGGCTTGCTAGTAAATAAAAAGTGCTATAACCGGCCCAAAGGAGCTCGATGATTATATCACAGTGCATGATTCTATGTTGTGTGTACAGCTGGATCAATGACTAAAAATGACGGGTTGTCATATTTGTGAAAACCAAAGCTACCTCCCCCGGGTCAATATAGCACACATTATCGGGCACGTGCATGTAGATTCTAATCCTATGGAGAAAACCCTATACAGTCGAACCCTGATTATAAGAGCACTGTTAATACAACATCCTGCTTATAACAAGGACAAAAATAGGTCCCGAGTCTTTGTTTTTCTTTGTTTTCCCATTACTGATAATACAAGGTACCCGTTATAACAAGGTAAATTGTAAAGTCCCATGGACCTTGTTATAAAGGTGTTTGACTGTATAAGCAGATATTTACATAAAGCTTCATAATAAATAACCTGCAGGTGAAATTAGATTGCGAAGATAGGATGAATGAAGATATAAGCATCTTTACGGGCCTAAAAAAATTCAACCTTTAAACGTAGTGTACACCATTTGCTTTTGCTGTAATTTTCGAAAATAGATGGGTTTAGGGGATTCATATTTTATAGTAAATATTGCGACACTGACCTGTTTTATAGTTTTGTGTTCACAAATACTGGAAAAACCCAAGAAAAAATGCTGTTTTTGTAGTCTGGTTCCTTGACTTCCTTCACACGAAACAGCAATTTATAGATGTCGGGGAATTATCAGGGTAGGAAACCAGACTATAGTTGGCTTGCACCCATTAACATGTACCGTATTGCAAATAAAATGTGGACTAACTGAATTTAATAAATTGGGGACAGTGTTTTAAAATAGTCAGGTTTTTCCAACGATTGCCGGCTGGCAATCATTGGAAATTGATACAAAATTCCACTTTTCTTGAAAACCACAGCACACCGGATGCTGTGATTTCACAGAATGCTTGAGTCTGTTATTCACTTACAGTCAAGTAAGATATTTCATAATAATTCAGTAGTTTTGTTTTTGTATTTTTGCAAATGGTGTATACTACCTTTAAATACATCATACCTCTTCGGTCAGCAGACAATCCAGTTTTTCCTTTAGAAGTAGTGGCACAACAGCAATGGAAGCACAGTATGCCTTTTCTGGAATAGATTGAGGGTACAATGAAGTTATGTTTCAGATTATTTCAAGCCTGCCTGCAAGCCTGCCTGCAAGCCTGCCTGCAAGCCTGCCTGCAAGCCTGCCTGCAAGCCTGCCTGCAAGCCTGCCTGCAAGCCTGCCTGCAAGCCTGCCTGCAAGCCTGCCTGCAAGCCTGCCTGCCTGCAAGCCTGCCTGCAAGCCTGCCTGCAAGCCATGCAAGCCATGTACCCGAATACGAGTACGAGTACAAGTACGAGCCAGTACTACAACACTTACCCTTACGGTTTTCTTCAGCTGTTTCAAGTGATGCCAGTTCAACCAGCTTCTTGATGACGGTGTGATCTTGCTTGCTGGCTAGAGCAAAAAGCTGTTTGTGGTACTTCTGCAATCCAGTTTCAAGTTTCCTTCCCAGTTCTTCTGTTGCAATGCGCTTGAACTCTTTCAGGACCTGTAGACAATGGATACAATATTCATAATAAAAACAGAAAACATTTATGAGAAATACTATTTTGACTGCATTTTTTAAGTGTACATTTCACAGTGCTTTGGAAAAACAGTACTTGAACTGAAATTGACTCGGTTTGAGATCAATCATCAAGGTATTTCGTACTCACTTAGCAAGTTAGTAGGTGGGGGACTGTCAGAGCTAAATTACTAGAATGATATCACTAAATGCAACATGCACTTTCACCTACGCAAACACCTCAAACATGCAATGGCAGGTAAAGGAACATCACAACCAAAAACATCTGCATCGGATACGCACACGCCTTTGCATTGTTACCCCAGAGCAAAATTAAATTCTCATTTACCGATTGTGCATTTAGATTTTAGGCTTCAATAGCCATACAACATTTTAAGATTTCTATATTTTTGTGCACAAACATGGATGCCCCCAGCATGCATCACTTTGTACATGGAGTCAGCATTCTTGTACATTTTAATTTAATATTGGCATTTAAAATTTGCCAAGATTACTGACAGGCATACTCCCTTCATTGGTAATTCAGCAACAGTTGACCTACCATCAAAAATCTTTGCTTTGTATTATGCAAATAATTTATACCTACACAGCCCACAATATCAAACAGATGACAAGAAATTCAAGATGTATCAAAAGATTTGACAAATTGGCATTGTAATTTTAACTTGTGGTTTAAAGTACCACACAGTGATTCACCAATTTAGCCAACTTTTTTTTTTGGGGGGGGGGGGGGGATGGGGGGGGGGGGTAAGGATGTGCCAGTCAGAAGACTTTGAAATACCTCGCTTCCTCCTGCAAGAAGAGCTGGGAAATTTGCTTTGATGTCTGCCATCGGTGGACTGCTTTTTACAATGAAGTCCCGGCGATCAGCAAACGTGAGAGCCATAAGACGATCAATACGACTTTGGTCAGGGTTCCTCTTGGAGAGTTCAGTCTTGAGTGCAGCTTGGTGCCTTTGAATTGATGTACTATCTTCGCCCTCTGGTCGCTGACTTATGTAGTTTTTAAGCCCCCACATCAATTTGTCACTCTTCTTTGGAGTTGGTCCTTCTGCTGCAGTTGCATCTGAAAGTCGGCGTTTTCCTGGCACACAATCCCTTCGTCGTCTGTCATTTTGAAATCGATACTGAATCCTTTGACGCCACAGACTCTGAAAACAAGAAAATCAAATTCTCACCATTTTAAATACGGACAGTTTTTTCATGCTTGCAGTGGCAGAGCTTTAAGAATACCATTTGTAGATCAAATGTGCATTTTTATGGGGTGAAGCAGCAAAAGTGCTTAAAAACCTAAAGAAATGTGACAACTAACCAGATGAAGATTTAATAATGAAAAAAATGCTGTACTAATTTGGTGCGCATTCTCCCACCCCATGCAACTACATTTGTATGTGCATGTCACACACTGAGCCTATTACAAAAACAACGCCCACGCGTGTGCATGTGCCGTTCCAATGCTTGTACGCACCATTCACGGAATCCAAACCAGCTTCTCACAAGTAAGCTTTTGAACAAAATTGCAAAAGTTATACTTTCCCTTTAACCTGTTTTACTTGTACAAGGTCTGTTGAGTTACCCCCCCCACCCCCCCCCCCCCCCCCCCCCCCTCCCCTCTTTCCCAATGCCCCCATGCCACTACATTACACAATGTTGCACTGTTAAATTCTTACCATTGACAAGTTATCATTGCATTTCACTTTGGGAAACTTCTCTAGGAAGGATGTGACTATCTCAGTGTATTGCCACTCCTTTGGGTAACTGGAGAAACAGAAATAACATGAAATGCCAATCCTGATTAAACTGTAAAATTATAAGATTTACCACTCAGTTTGAATACTCATTGCAAAACCAAGAAAGTCTAAAAACTTGAGGTTTGAAAATGTGAGAATATTCAATTTTAGGTTGCTGTTACCCATTTGTTTAAATACTAAATGTATTAAAGCGTTGCAAAACTTGTACGATTGTGTGGAACTAGGATGTTGCCAAAATAAAGTGTTGGCAGTTTATAATTTTCAAGTCTTTAAGTCATTGGTTAGCTTAATTATATGTACATAAAAACAGAAAGTTACCAGGGAAATTATGTCCATCTCG
The DNA here is from genome assembly GCA_037893225.1 of Hippasteria phrygiana. Classification (NCBI taxonomy): domain Eukaryota; kingdom Metazoa; phylum Echinodermata; class Asteroidea; order Valvatida; family Goniasteridae; genus Hippasteria; species Hippasteria phrygiana. Next base: position 891,597 of record JAZGUH010000502.1, read on the forward strand.
AAAATGGCAAAACTTTATAGCAATCCAAACTTTCAAACTTACTATGTATACTTTGTGACCTCCTGGTAGATAGCATCTGTGATCTGTGTCCTCTCTCCTCTGCTGAGCTGTTCACCACTCTGCAACTTCTGTAGCACTCCAGCACGCAGAGCATATACCGGGAAATTGAACTTGACTGGCCACACACGAAAAGCCTTTGGTGAAGTTGCAGTACTTAAAGTAGGGCTGTAGAAACATAACATTGATAATATTTAAAGCAATCCTACTTCTAAATGCCATCACCAGGCAAATACAGTCCTTGTAAAAAGAAAACCTGTAACTTAAAGTATTTAGGGATACTGGAAATGTGTGTCAAATTTCTGTGGAGAATTCAAGAGTTTTTTTTGGGGGGGGGGGGGGGGGGGTCATTTTATTAATATTTTCACCACAAGGGGAGAAAGCAAACTGATGATTTTCATGTGTTGAAATATGCAGCTTTATGACTTCAGTATAAGTGTATGGTCATCCTCAACAATATATCTGCATTAATTACTGGCCTAGTCTGACCAGTGTATAGGAAAATCTTTTTTAATGCAAGTTTATCAAGGTTAACACATGGTCTGTGATTATTTTTGAGGTGTACACATCAACTTACCCTTCACTGGCTTTAGGAGTTTCACTGCTGCTACCAGACACTGGGGTGGGCACTGCATCATTATCAGAATCTGCTGCAATCAGGACTTGCAATCTCGTCATGTTTTCAAGGGAGGACATTGGGGCCACATCAACCCAATCTTCAAAGTCTTTGTCAAAGTACTGCAGTAGCATGTCCCCCATCTCTCGGTATTTTGAATTGTTCACGTATGGACTTGGTTATCTCATCCACATTTGCCCTTTCATTTGCAGATTCAATCTGAATGATCTGTTTTGAGCACTTGTATGCAACATGGAATTTGAGATGCATTTTCTGAAAGGAAAATATAACAAAATTGTGTGTAATTGATGATCATACCACTCAGTCCAAGTAATTTCAGTCAGAGCAAGTAATGAATACAGGCCTTAAACAGATATCTTGTGTCTTAGGATTACTAATTTGTTTCTAGATTCTGTTGGAAAATCATACACATCAAGTGTGTGGTAGTCAATGGCATCCATGGGTTTAATCAACATGTACAGGTGAAGTTGTTCCACAACATATGCATGGTAATGGACACTGAAGTGTAAGACGTTGAGTTGAGTACACAGAAGGTATGGAATGTTGCCAATGAGGAAGCAGTCCTCAATCATGAGGAATACAGGTAAACCATCACTATAGCTGAAAACCACACATGAGCCACAGCAGTATTTCACACCATTTACCTTGAGGCAGTTACACTAAAAAAATGTGTCTTGACCTCCTAAATGTGGTTCCAACAGATCTTGAACCTCCTTCAACAACAGCCTGACATAACTAAGTTTTCCACAACTTGTGTCAATTTTCTGTGTGTCCAAGTAGTCATCAGATGCCAGGAAAAGTGTTTGCATGAACTGATGCCTGACAGCCATACTTTTACAGACGTTTTTCCGGTTTTTTAACCCACGAGTAACTTCTTTGAAGTAGTTGTGAATTCCCTCAAATCTGAGAGTCCAACAGTGGATAAGTGGACCATATTGCAGAATCTGCCAAGGATAATGCAGTGTATAGTGACCCTTGGGTTTGACATTCACATCAGGGAATTCCTTTTTATATGTGTACCAGAAATCCTCTATGAGATCAGAAAGAAAACCCACATCACCCTCAGAACACACTGGTGCACAAATTGCTTCCACCATGAACATCAAAATTAACAGAACATCCCACTTTGGGTCATTTTCAGGAACCTTGTCGCCAATTAAAATTGGGAACAGCCTCAAAATGCACCAACACTGCGCTGCCGTTTGTTTTACCCTGAAATCTGCCACTTTTGAAGCCATCTGAGTGGGTTTATTTACTCTGTCAGTTTTACCATAGGGAAAGCTCTCAATCCTTGTGTTAAAAAGGTCAAGACTGAAGTAACCCTCGAAAACAAAAGACACAACAATATTTCGAAGCACCTCAGGTACAAGCCCCTCAAAAAAGGTCATGAGCAATGTCTGACGGAAGTCCTCTGGTAACATGGAAATATTCAAGCTCATTAAGAGCAGAATCGTCTTTCACGCCATATGCTGTCGCCAGTGCCTCGTCTTCAGAAACCATTGCAACTTGTGCATTGTAGCTCTCCTTAGTTCTCATTTCACAACTTCCAGTGGTCAAGCAATCATCGAGGCTTTGTCTTGTGGCCATACAGAAACGACTAACCCTTAAGCCACTGAAGCTTTCATTGAATCCTCCAAGTGAATGAGCACCAAGATTATCTGCTGAAACAAATGACACTGTGCCTCTGAATCGGTGCTCGTGACCATTCTTTTTCACACAAACACCTTCGTTTTCTAACACTGCCAGATCTTTAAGTAACGGCTCAAGTACTTTCTTAAATCCATATTTTTTCAAGTGTTTTGATTTGCACAAAAGAGCAAGCTGCAGAACATGCAACTTAGACCTGTATTGTGGTGACAAGTTTCCGAGCACAAAATAAAATGCTGCAAGTTTGTAATTCTTGACCTTATTTCCCAGTGGATTTACAATGTTGAAGTCATCATAATATAACTCGACCTGTAAACTTGAAGAATCAGAGGAAAATAACACATTTTCACTGAAGACAGCACCATCACAAAAATCTCTCAATTTACCATCCTCGGACTTGTGTCCCTGCACAACCTCTGCTAATACATCATCCTTCTGTAAGAGCGATTCCACCGTTTTCAATATGGGTATGTACTGTGTAGATTCACATTTTCCCCCAATATCTTCTCCAAGCACAAATTCAATTGGGTCAACATAGGGAAACTCAGACTTTACATAGCTACTCAGTTGTCTGTTATCTTCCAAACTGTGAAATACGTCTTCTAATTCTGTCGACTGAATGACAGCCATGGTAGTTGCAATCCCATCCTGATTGACACCATCTTCAAGAAGAGCTGCATGCAACTGAGAATGCACCTTTGCTTTAGACATCTGCAAAATATTTACAAGCTCTGATGCAACAAAACTACAAACGGTCCCTGGTACTTTATGTAACTCTCTCAGTTTCAGAAGAAACAGTGCTACGTTCGGCTTCAAATCTATTTCCATGGGTAGACCTATGTTCTGTATATCTTGTTCCATATCTTCTTGATCTTGTAAGCCTACATACTGCTCTGGTGCTTCCATAATGCCTATATTAACCCCAAGTTCATTACCATCATTACCATAATTGTCAGCTGCATTTGCGTAATGCATGCGGTAAAAGTCTTTGTGAAATATTTTGATGTGTTTGACAAAGCATCTTACTGAAGAGAGATTTCTGTGACACCCATTTACATCACAAACAATTCTAAATCTGCCATTTCCAAGTTCATGCACAAACCTATAATGGTTTAACAACCTCCTGAAATGAGGTGTTTCATACTCACAATAAATGCACAGGAAAACTTGAATGTTGTTCTGGTATTCCATTTCACTTTTTGTTGAGACAGAATGGCTAGCCAGATACACTTGTAATTATGTTTTTTGTGCACGCGTTCACGACGAAAAAGTATCAAAATTGCTCATTTGCATATATCGACCACAGGTATGCGTATATGTACGACACGCAATACGATTTGCAGCGCAGAGTACTATACTAAGTACATATGATACGTGTAATGTACAGTATGTAGGCCTACGTATATGTGTACGTATAGCTTGGCATAATTTTTTGTATGTACAACCCCGGTCGGCCCGCGCCAACGTTAGTTTGGAAAACGGCCTGTATTCATTACAAGTCCGCCTTAAAAAACACCAAGGTTTAGCACAAATGATTCACTACAAGAGTAAGCAATGATCATCACGACAAATGTTACCTTTTCTTCAGAAACTGCACTGTGTTGGCAACTATTAGAAACGACAAACATTGGTCCAAGTCTGCCAAGAGTTGGAAAGCGCCGCTATGCAGTACAGTGTGTGTGTTGGTGGTCGCGCCAATTTCCCGCGTCAGCAGTCTGGTCAAGATCATACGTCAACCAAATGATGCACACGTCACCGGGGGGAGCGCCTATTGGCTAAATACGTACTGTGGGCGTGGTTTAAGTTAAAATGACGTCACGCGCGCTACCAAGCATGCGTACGCCGTGTACCAACAGCCAATCATAACGGCTCCCACGCGCCGGCTACAGCGCGCACATTGGATCAATACTTATCTTGTCATCTGGTACTTGCGGACCAGACATCTTGTCAGTATGACAAACAGATCTTGTCGTTTTCCATTGACAAGATGGGTTCTTGTCATTATGACCAGAACCCACGCACCGGATGTTTTCAGTGTACAAGTACTCGGACTCGTACTCGGAAACACATGTACTCGGACTCGGAGACTTGTACTTGTACTCGGTTGGCAAAGTACTCGGACTTGAATGGTACTCGGCAATCTAAGTACTCGGCAGTACTCGGTACTCGGAAAAAGTACTCGACTACAACACTGGATTTTTCGACACGCATGCAAATTAGGCTCCCTTTAAGCGATGTATTCTGGGCACGTAGTAGTCTGATGGCAATACTTAAAGAGGAACTAAAACCAATTTGCATTTTTCCACTTTATTGGCTTTTCTGATAGCTTGTATATTCTTCTAACCGAATACAAATTGGTAAAGAACGATTAAAATTTATTTCATTGAAAAAAAATGGACTAAAATTGCCCCTTGGAGTGAGCGTTTGGTCTCAATTCCTGAAAAGGTCATTAGGGATGCAAATGTATGCATATGACCTTATGACGTCTGTGCGCTTACCCAGCCGTGCAGCCACCACGTCTGCAGCGTGTTGGTACTATCATCCACGTGTGTTTTATGACATTTTCGTCGTCAGCTGGTCGTACTTTCTTGGCATTTTTTGCCGAATTCACGGCCTTCCTAGCTTACTTTTGGAGTTATTCGGATCTCGAATGTATTAAAGTTAATAAGTATTATGCCGAGAACGTGTGTGGTAGGTGGCTGCACAAGAAATACGGACAAAAATCCGAACCTATCTTTTTTAAGATTCCCCAAAGTTGATGGGAAACAACGACGGCAGTGGGTCCGGTTTGTGGAAACAACGCGATCTGACTTTAGGCTGACGAAATGGTGTTACATATGTAAGGAACATTTGACGAAAGACTGTGAAGATGAAATTGTATCTTTCGGCAGGCAGGCAGGCAGGCAGTTGGGGAAAGAAAGGAAGGGAGAGAAGAGACAGAGAGAAGGGGGGATTTGCCCGCGCCGCAGACGGGCGAATCTTTCGGCAGGCAGGCAGGCAGGCAGGCAGGCAGGCCGGCCGGCCGGCCGGCCGGGGAGTTGAAGGAAGGAAGGGAAGAGAGAGTAGAGAAGAGAATAGGAGAGTAGAGAAGAGAAAAGGAGAGTAAAGACTGACAGAGGGGCACCCTTTGCTGTGGAGAAATCTGAAAAACTTGGGTTCGGTACGCCCGTTGCGCAGAGAGGAGAGGGTACCTCCGGCAGGCAGTCGGGAAAGGGTCCGGAGGGCCGGCCAAAACGCACCCCGGCAGCCCGGTCAAGTGCCGGGCGGCGAGGAGAGGGGCCGAGCCCGGATGGAGACAAAGTGTACAAAGACGGGGTTCCGGGAGAGAAAAAGTGCCGGTAGGGACTCCGGGCCTTCAACCCGATTTTGCGGGCCAGTCAGACTGGCCGAAAATCCACGTCAGAGTCCAGGTTGGGCAGAGTCCGGCGAGCGGGACGGAGCTCCCACCCCGCCGTACGTCCCGGCGCTCCGCTGGGCCCCGTCAGACCCGGGGCACCCGACAGCGGGAGGTGCGAACGGCAGATTTTGCGCACTGTCCAATGGCGGGTTCAGCCATGTCACACTGGGCACCCAGTGTTGGTCGACTGGGGGTACCGGAGGGTGGCCGCGCTCGGCCCAGCCGTGCCGGCTCGGCGGACACCATCGGCCCGAGCACGCTGGAATCAGGCCTCAGTTGGACGGCACGGCTGGCGCCTGCGCCCGCTGCTGCGGTCCGAAGTCGTACTTCGGGTTCGATTTTCCGAGGGACCGGCACGGCCAGTGGGACACGTAATTTTTCCCCGCCGTCCAGCGGCGCGGAGGCCCCGGTGACCCGCACGGGATGGAGTGGTGTGCCTCGAGCACACGTAATTTGTTTTGCCGCTATAACATAATGAGCCACGACCAAGCCGATGTTGAAGATGGGAGCAGGAGTCGATCACGCAGCGCGACACCATCGCCTTTTAAGCGACGACGTATGCGATCTGGAGGTGCTTTCCGGAAAAGGGAGAGGGCACGAGTAAGTATTAAAATGGTCATTGATGATGTTTAGAGTACAGATTGCTACCGATTGTTGGGGTGTCAGGCAGCGTCTAAACAGCAACATTTTCATTAGTGGGCATTGCAACCAATTCGTGATAAAAAAAATACTTGTGTCGGGGCGCCATGGGCGCGGGCAGCAAAGGGTCTTCGGGGAGGGGGATAATATAATAATATATACAAACTCATCAGTGCAACGTTCATGCAATAATGCACCACCAGGAACAAGAAAATTAGGACAAAACCCAACACATAGTACTTAGTAGACATGCACGCACGCAAACACAATGGGCACTCGCATAGTGACGTCATCTATCTCCACGCAGCTACGTCACACGATTGGATTGTAAACACGCGGTTGACCCCGAGCTTTTCTGATTCTCAGCGAAAGCGACTCCAAAGTAAAACTTCTCTAAAATTGCCAAATCCATGCATAAACTCTTCAAACCTACTTTGTTAGGTTTGGGGAGGCATAAGCTCTCAGAAAAGCCACTAAAGTAGAAAAATGCAAATTGGTTTTAGTTCCTCTTTAAACTTTACATCTTCGTCGCATTCACAGCATAGGCTGTTTTTCTCACAGTGACGAATCGAAAAAAAAGTGCATTACGAATAAATTCACTTTAAAGTTTGACATGTTTTCGTTAGTTGCTTTCGTACCTTATTATCGTATATTATCTCTTGCCAAAATGAAAACATGTTTTTAAAGAGTTCTCCTTTATATTCATTTATGTTAATTGAAATTGAACGATTTAAACAAAACATTATAACCTCTTAAATCTATTCGTCAGTATGTAAAAAACATCAAAAGTGATTGTGGGCTTGTTCGCCACTGCACGCGGCTTATTCGTCAGTATGCAAACAAAAAATGTTTAAAGGCTTATTCGTCAATGATTTAACCATTAATTTATGCAGGAAATGACGTTCATTCAACACGCCTTATTTTTTTACTTTGAGTTAAGTATGATATTTTATCGCAAAATCTTGAGCGAATACAATCACTGATCCAGCATTCCTTTTATGTGGTGGCGTCGGATGGGGTGGGGTGGGTTTGTTGGCATGTGGGGTTGGAGGGGAGGGGATGGGGGCTCAAAAGTTAATTTAGACCAGGCTAAAAAAGGAGGAAAAGAATAGAAGAAAATAAAACTCCAAATACTGCTCAACGGAGGGAGGGGTGGCTTGAATTTTCCGCACTTAATTCCGGGCTGGTTAACCTTCAGTTAATGCTCAAAGGGGGCAGTGCGGGAGTAGGTGACTTTTTCCAAACTCACCCAGTTAAACAAACATTGTAACGTTAGACGCTTAAAGACACTGATTGCAGTAACAATGTTTCTATTTATTTGAATTAAATTGTTGTTTAAGCATATACAATTTTGAAACTTTAGACCTTTCGTTATAAATAAAATGTTCACATTTTTGTTTGTTTTTGAATCTTTGCACTAGTTTTGACGGATTTTATTTAATAATCTTTACCTAATTGACAACATTAAATTTTGCCAATGCCGCTTTAAAAAGAATACTAAAATGCTCTAAAACAATTACAGGTAAAGCAACTAACGATATATGCTAATTAATTAGATCACATCACTGTTGAATTCATTGGAAATATTTTTCCCAGATCAGAGGTTTCACTAAAAGTTGGCATAATCCTATCATAAAAACAGTTGGAGCATTATTCTATTTTCAAGTTAAAACAATTCCTGGCAGAAGCTACATATTATTGAACATTATCTCTATGAGTTTAACAGTAAATTATGACTTCTGACTAGCGTCCACCCGAACAAAGACACTGACAATTTGGGAGACAGCCAACATAGGGCAAGATAGCTCAGTTGATAGAGCGCCGGTACGGTAACCCGGAGGTCGCAGGTTCGAATCCCGCTCCTGCCAGTTTCTTTCTTCACTTTGAAAAAGTAAATTATCATGGTACAATTCAACAATTCATTTTTAATAATAAGACTCTTGGTATGATATTTTGGTGATTATCAGTAAATGAAAAATGACACATCTTGTTTTAACTACAAGCTTTATATTGCTGTAAAAAAAACCGCTTGAATCTGATCCAATAAAATTGGATTCCACAGTTTTCGTTATGACAAGATTTCAGGGGAAATTTTTTTCCCCGGCAAAATTGGTACCTGTATTACCTCTTAATCAAATGAGCTTGTAGATTGAACAGAACAGGAGTAAACAAACTATTCTTGTCAATTCATATATCAAACAATAATTTGAAATAACCAGCCTGTCAGAACTATTTCGTATCTCAAGGCTTCGCAAAGATTCAATGTTTCCTTTTATCTAAGTTTTTGTTTTTGTTACAGTGACCGGCATTATGAAAACATTGAAATTTGGCAAACCGATTTAACTGATTGGCATTTAAAAACAAAACTTAAGTCATATTATTTTTTTTAAATTGTATTTCTCACCAAAAAATAGCGACTTAAAGGGGCTGTGTCATCACGATCATAGCAGGCTTGCGGCTGTACACTGAATCCCGAACTGATGAACGCAGATGAACCCAGTAACTGCAAATAATACCCCACGACCGCGCGCTGACCTACAGGGCTCGCGCGCGCTGACCCACAGGGCGCGCGCGCCAGATCAGATTACAATTGCAATGACTGCTGCATGCATGATCCTGTAGTTATTTTGTATGTGTTTGTGCCACCAAAAATATACGATAGGCCTACACTCGAACATAGTCCGTGACACCCCACCCGCCGAACGCCAAAATGTACCATGACAGAACTAAACGAAAATAAGTAAATAAGTAAATCTGTATTTATAATTGTAAAATAAATAATGCACCAGCCCCTTCCTATACAAAAATAAAGTTGTAGGCCTATGTATCGAAATAAATTTCGACTAAAATCGGCTGTGCGTGCAATGATGAGCAAATCGAAGTAAAACAGCTATACTGATGCCGATATTGAGTCCACGACCTTGTGTTACATTTGACGGCAGGAATTTATGGAAAGTTACATCATAAGAGTTATTTCAACACTATCAAATAATAAACACAATAATAACAGGTATTACCAATAAATAATATACGCCAAACAAATGAGATTTCACCAGTGGCGAGTAAATCCGTGTCGAAAAGTGGGGACGATTATTGAATTTGTCAACAAGTACTGCATCTTAAACTTTTTCTCAACGGGGGATACCCCTGCCCTAAACACCGCTTGAAATGTGAAACATCACTTTGTGTACAATTTCCCCTTTTTAAATTTACGAAACAAAAAAGAAATACAAATCGGCGGGCCCCTGAACTCCTTCCCCGTGTTTACGCCACTGGCGCACAGATCCCCACATCACTATGATAAAGATGCTACCGAAGAAACAAAGAAATAAACACCCCGATAAATATTCAAACAACCCTAATTTTCACCTGTTTTGCTTATTACTTTTTATGACATGAACAATTCACATACCGAGTACATGGATCGGATGTATACTGTACATGTAATGTATGTACTGTACATGTTGACTATACATTACATGTAGACTTGATGTGCGGAAATGTTGTTTCACACAGCGAGTTGTAAACAAGTGCCATTGGAATAGCGACCAAGTAAAGTTGTTTCAGCTCTATCTATCAACTGCTTAAAAAAAAAATGTACTTCTAAGTTCTAGATTTTAATTTTTTTTTTCGCTGCTAAAGAACTGTCTGCAGCCACTACCCCTCTTTTAGTAGCATGATAATTTTGTTATTAAAGTGACGGGTCAAAATAAGCCTAAAGCTTTTTATCGACCTAAGTTTACAAGCAAGATACGAACAAGATACATCCAGATGAATGTACACATAATACATAGACCCTTTTACGGATACCCCGCCTGTGGGATTTTGTGTACAAAATTTAGCGCGAACTATCCCACAGCGACAAGACACGTTGCAGTTTTGCTGTGCACATTTACATGGACAAGCACCCCGTGTGCCGAGTCGTCCTCTCTGGCAAGAGTTTCGGCATGTACATGTCATAGGTTCTCCACATATGGAAACGTTGTCTCATCCGCTCCGTGCGGCCTGCGTACATAGGGAAAATTAGCATTTTTTCATGAAAAAAGTGATTTTATAAAAAAGTGCTTTCATTGCTAGTATTGGACCGCCCGGGAGTCACTAGAACAACTATTCATCAAATCCAAAACCTAGAAATAATACCAGTCAGTTCCTCAGTTTCGTCGGAAAAAACATAGTAAGTCTGCAAGATGTCCTCGTGTTTACGTGGGAGAGTTGGCAAAACAGCGAGTTTCTTCGTACATGACCCGCTTTCGCAAGCCCTCACTCGTTTCACCGTGACCAGGCTGCTTCGGGCCTAGCGGTTTATGAATATGCTGATTGTTAGCTTTCTTGTGATATAAAACCTATTTTGATTGGTTAAATAATTTCGTCGGAAGAAAGCCTTTTAAAAAGACTGTCCATTACCAGCTAGCGTCTGAAATGACCTTTCGTCTAAAGGTCCCGGATGCACAAGCACGCAAAGCTTCATTTGTGACGTCATAAATTATTACTTGGTGTCTTTCTTTGTCAAATGCTACAATTCTACAATATCTAATATAGTTTTTAATAATTATTAATATGTAAGACTATTTGTCAAGCTAGTATTTTCAGTTTTGGGATTAATTTAAAGTGATATTTTACAATTAAAGCTGATTTTCAGTCCTATTTATTGGATCGTACCATTAAAACTCGTAGGGGGTTGGGAAATGTACAGGCCGCGCGCGTACGTTAGTGACTTCTGCTTCTGCGTACGCGTTATTCAGTGGTTACATTGGTGTTTTGATCAGAAGAGTAAAGCATTAAAATACATGGAACTACACAACAATTTGTTACCGTTGTATGCTTACACTATGCCTGTCCCCTCATTGTGCCATTGTATATTTACCCATTCCCACAATGGAACTACCCTGCACTGCAGGTCAGTGGCCCGCGACCTTGTGTACACATCGCTCCACAGAGCGCGCGTGTGGTCAACTTCTTTTATGAGACAAAACCGGGGAAACGTTTCCATATGCGTAAGGTTCTACTTCTATATCGCCAACCTCCAATTCTATGCAACTTTCAGACAAATATTCCATGGCACTTGTGTACATGTGAATGAAATTTTATGAAATAAACAGATGAAATTTGAACGGTTTTTTTCTTAGAGAACTGAGTGCACGATGTGTGCTACTTGTTTATAAGTATACGTGTACACGTATGTGTATGTGTGTACGCAGACGCTGGACATGCGTGCATGTTCCAGGGGGTGTAGTTTCCAAAAGCCAATTCTCAGAACAGCCATAACAAACGGATGGAAGTTAAAAATAGCACATAACCGAAATGAAGCGCAAGGGGGCGCACTCCAATATTTGATTCGTTAACGCGAGATGGCGCGACGACACAGCCCCTTTAAGGAAAACCTAAGATCAAGTAATCACAAATCAGAAGTTTGGCAATCATTAATCGTAGCTGTAAATCAAATGAAGTGATGTGCATAGAAATTAACTTGTGTTATTTTAAGCTTAATATGATGATGAGATGAAATATCTGAATATATGAAATTATGAGATTTCAGACTAAACTTTAAATCTTAACAAATCTTCAAAATTATCATGGAAACTGTTATTTGTCTTTGCGTGGGTCAGTGATTATTTAGTGGGGTAACTCCGTGTAGAATTGCTGGTGTTCAGGATGTCTTACAAGAGGTGTGCTATACCATTGCATAGTTTCATCAAGTCATTATACTTGGCACTCAACAGCTTTGGAACATCTGACAAATATGCTCTCTTGGGATGACATAGTGCATGACTGTGTACTGCCAGACGATCGACGTTGGTGATCGATAAGTTGTAACATACCAAAGTTATTGTCCAGGTGTGACATCTTCACATGCAACGTTTTCGGTTGGTCATGCTTAACCCTAAATTGCTTCAACTTTGTCCAATTTATAGGCTTCCCCTCTGATGTTGCACGAACTCTCAATACTCCAAGGTACTCTGAGTATCCTTTCCAGTCAAGTATGTACTTCTTTTGGATTTGTACAACGGTGTACGGATTTGTTCTTGCAAGCCGTATGACAGTTGCCAACAGTTGCTCTCCTGCTCTCTTCAAGGCTCGTTCCACAGTACTGTGTACAGAATCTCCCTCACTTTGACCGTGTGTTGTTTCGAAGTAATACATGGTTATTTGCTTTTATGGCATTGTTAACAAATCTTAGCATCTTTAAAACGAGGCAAAATTATGCTTTCAAACCTTCAAAAATGAAATTAGAGCACAAAATAACCCTAAAACTGGAAAAACCTCAATTTGCTCAAAATTGCCGATTCGCCACTATGAGAAAAACACGACGGATTGATTAGCTTGATTGTAAAATCGTGCAAAAAGGCCGCAAACTACGTGCAGTTCATGGGTTCTCAGAAGGGTTGACATGGTTGAGCATCAACGAAGCGTCATTTATCTCAAAATGAAAAGGACAACAAACTAATTTACATACCCTTGTGATACCAGTTTTCCTTGTGGTGTTTCCGTACGTGGCACACACTCGCCGAAAAATTAGGCTTCGGACTTCCTTTTGATAAAGCCCAAGGACAGGCTTTCGGGGCAACAGGCCTCAGACTGCGGCATGGCGGGCGGCGTTGCTGTTGGTATTGACAGGACCAAAAACCGTCGTTTCGCAGCTGGAGCACTCTCACCAGGAGATCTTAGGAAATTGTTGCTACAGCCACTGCTGCTACATGCACGCCAGTTTGGCGATGTTGACCCGTGCACCCTCCACCGTTTTATGGACCTTCGTTCCGCAACTTCGGCATATTGTGTCACTCAGTGTTAAATGTAGTGTACACGATTGGTAATCCTTCAAAAAAAATGTTTTACTTAATTATTACGAAATACCTTACTAGACTGTAAGTTAATACTATAGAAGTCTCAATCATCCTGTGAAATAAGTGGCGCGCCCCGGACATGATAGCGCCATGGCATATCCGGGGCGCGTCACGCGCCCAGATAGCCACGCGCGCCTTGACTAAAGGCTATCATCCGCCCGACGGTTGAAAACGAGCGCCGTTTTTCTCTCGTTTTTTTTTCGCCATCCATCAACGCAAAGCTTTGAACAGGTCAGTGGAATGATATTTCCTATAAACACACTAACCCCCAAATCCGCCCATTTCTGAAAATTGCAACAATGACCAATCATGTACATAGGCGTAGCAAGGTCATTTTTATTGGGGGGGGGGGGGGGGGGGAGGGGGGGGGGGGGGGGGGGTAAACGTGAAAAAGGGCACCTGATATATCCATGCTGAGAGGTAGACAGAGATTTTTTACAGATCAAAAAGCGAGCGGGGACATAATTTTCCTGCTGTTTAAAGTGGACATTTTACGGAAAATAGTGCAAATAAATATGCTTCACAATTATTTAAGAAAAGTAGAAATAACATTTCATTTTTTCGAATTATGCTGCAACCCTGGGAGGGCATTTTTTTAGACACCCTGTATAAGATCTGAATGGCCCATTGGCTGTGAGAAGTGAAAAAAAACATTCGCTATATAACCACTTCTTGATCAATAGATTTGTTTTGAAAGACATGCAATTTATTTTATAATTTAAATTTAAAGAAATTGCTGTCATTAACATTAAATTGCAAAAAATTTACTTAATGTACAATTTCTGTTACAAAACAACTCATGTACTTGTTAGTAACTCTATTTCCAAGCCAACAAGCCCCTGTGGGGCCTTTGATGGGCAACTGAGTGGGCCCCGTACAGTTTTGGCCGATGGGACTCACTTGGGTCTCAAATGGGCTAGCCCAAACCTGCCCAAAAGGGTCCTACAAGATACCAGGCACACTACATTGTGTGGTTTCCCATCCAAGTACTGCCTGCAATTAACGTTGCTTAAAGACCAACTAAAACGCCAATTTTGTTTTTGACTTTTTGGACTTATCTGATAGTTTATGCCTCCCCAAAACTAATGTAACAAGTTTCATGATTCTGAAAAAAAAAAAAAAAATGTTTTTGAGCCTTTTTTCTTCTGAGCCACTTTGACTCGATTCAGAAAAGGCCGAGGTAGGTCAACTGCGTGCCGTATCGCGCGAGTGATGACGTATACGTGTAGAAACATATGACGTCACTGTATTATACGACAATGTTTTACGTAGAGTCTGTACGTATTTTTTTTTTCTAAGGCTAGTATTACTTGCTGTGCTTTTTCCACATGATTCAGGTGTAACACTACGGTAAACATATTTTAAAGTGTTGACATCTTTGTGAGACACATTTAGAATTGGGGTTGTAGGCTTGTTCTTGCTGAAAAGCTAGTTATGAGTCATACTTTCCTTTGTTTGCAGTCGGCTTTTATTGGGACCTGCGCGGTGAGTTGTGTGTGAGCTGATGCTATACTCTAGTCTGGCTACTTTGCTAATGCAGCCCTAAGGACCCGCACCTTCTCATACACACAATTTATGTTATAAGGTACCAGACTCAATCGCATGCAGCGCATGCGGTACCGTGCGTGTACAATGCATGTTGAGCCAATCGAGCGTGGACAGGGAGACGGCCGGCCTCTGGTAGACTTGATTTGGTAGACTTGAGTCCGAGATTGCGGTTACTTTTTTGTCTGCATCAGCCACGCTAAACGTCATTACCACTCGCGATCGGGCTCGCGATCTCGGACTTGACCCTTTCGTGATATGGGATATTCATGTGTTCATAACTAAATTTACATAATAAAACGGAGGGCCATAGAGATGGCCAACCAGAAGGACACAACAACCGTGTGGGCCGCGTCCATTACCAATAGGTTACAATACAGTGTTCTGTTACACTGTTCAGTCTAAATTTTGTATGATACTTGGCACAATGGCACGTAATGGTATTTAAAACCTATATAGCTAAATCATATTAGATCTTATATTAGTAGAAAAAAATACCAAATTAATTACGTGATTTTTGCATGCCTCTTCGTGGGCGACCTCGAAGAGCGCATGCTTGCCTCAGCACCATGTCGCCCCTGGGTATGGTGGAGATATATTGACGATGTATTTTTCATCTGGACCAGTGATCAGGACAGTCTGGAGACTTTCATTAATCACATTAATTCCTTCCACAGGACCATCAAGTTTACATCAGAGTATTCAGTGCATCAGACCAACTTCCTGGATGTCACCATCCGCAAGGAAGACAACTCGGTAACCACTGATCTGTATTCTAAACCCACAGACACCCACCAGTACCTCCACTCCTCCAGCTGTCACCCCAGGCATTGCAAGACAGGCATAGCATTCAGCCAGGCACTCAGACTCAGAAGGATTTGTTCTAATAATTCTGACTTTTCCCATCATGTACAGGTACTGAAGAATAACTTGGTTGCCAGGGGCCACAGCTCCCGCCAAGTTCAACGTGCTATCGCCAGAGCCAAATCTATTACTAAAGATTTGGCTCTCAAGGAAAAGACGCCTAGCACTAATGCTGACCCCAAGATTCCCTTGGTCACCACCTTTCATCCCAGTCTCCCTCCCCTTCGTAAAATAACTAATGACAACCATCATATCCTTCATACTTCAGATCGCCTTGCTCGTGCCGCCCCTGACAACCCAGTATTGGCTTATAGGCGCCCCCGCAATCTACGAGACCTGATTGTTCGAGCCGAGGTCCCCACCTTGGCTGCATCCCCTCCCATACAGCATGGTACTTTTAAGTGCGATTCCAGGTGTGTTGTTTGCCAGACTCACATGCAGGAGTCTGACTCCTTTTCTGGCCATTCATCTGGAACTACTCACAGAACCAATGGCAACACTTGCAACACCTCTAATGTCATATATCTCATTTCTTGCAGGGTTTGTGGTATCCAGTATGTCGGGGAGACCAAAAACACGCTCAAAAAGCGTTTCTATGGCCATCGGTCGACTGTGAACACCAAGAAAATGGACACCCCTGTTGGTCATCACTTCAACTTGCCTAACCATTCCATTTCTGATATGATTCTACAGGGCATAGAATCACTTTGCCACCGCAAGGACTCAGTTCGCCTCAGCCGAGAGAAAGTTTGGATGAAACGTCTTCGGACTATTCAACCACATGGTCTCAACATCCAGGAAGGGAATGATTAACTTTAAATTTTTCCCCCATTGTCATTTGTTTACAGATTATCCTCCTGGCAAAACCCTCTTGGGGTCTCTTGGCCAAATGGTGTTGTCTTTCCATTTCCTGTTTATCCTTGCCACTTCTCTTTGTTCCTTTTCTTGCCCTATTACCACCTTCAATTCAACCCCCCCCCCCCCCCCCTAACCACACTCCTTTGTCCATTTCCCCAGCTTCAACCTTCATCTTAATCCCTCCCCTCCTTCATCCTTACCCTAATCACACCTCTTTGTTCCTGTCTTCCTGGCTGTGCTTTTCTCTCCCTTTGATGTTTACCCACTGCCTATCTGCCATGCTCTTTTGCATCCCTCTTTTGTGTTTCTCCACCCACCCCCTCATGCATGAGTGTTCCCTACATGTTTGTTTCTTGTACTCTGTCATTCACCTTTGAGAAAGAACTTGCTTAAGTTCGAAACGTCAGGCCAGCTAATTTTTTTATTTTTAATTACGTGATTGTTAGTTTTTGTTACTAGACGAAAAACGCGTTACCTACCTATAGACTAATCCGACGAACACAATTTAAAATTAGAAGCCATCTTTAGGTACCCAATTACAATCAACCGGTACCATACACGCGCGCTCGTTATACGCGCGCACACATTGTGCCTTTGACCAATAGGTGAAAAGTAAACACGCTCCAAAATAAACACGCGCCTTACAATTATGTACTTAGCACGCTTATGAAGCGCGCGCGAGCGCTGTACCGCCCGATTGGGTGGCTTCTAACGGTTCGTCGGATTAGTGGAATCGTCCAGTAATTCTCCTGGTTTGAATATTCATGTTATAGAAGGCTGTTGGCGATTCCGACCAATCAGCTTGTTCCGTCCACTTTTGGACTAATTCGCCATGGGGTGTGTACAAACCGTGAACGACATTCCCAAGTCTGTGATCGTGATCCAAGGTTAACTCACAAAAGGACGCAAGAGGGCGCTATTTCCGGCATTATTCTGTGATTGTATTGGCCATCAGGCCGACAAAAACCACGATCACAGACTTGGAACCAAGTCTAGGGCTCTGGCTGCTCAAATCAAGCCGGCAACCGCAGGGAACATCGTCGTGGTCTGGGGGGCGCGTGACTCGGAGTCCGGGAATGCTCGGTGCCTTTAGAGTTGGAATGGCTCCAGCCTTCAAACGGAATTGTGCCTTCAAACCCAGCTGAGTTTTCATACTAACACTATCATCAATACAGTCTTTGGCGAAATGCTCTGCACATATTTTCGACCATTTCGACAGCCCAAAATCAGATATTGTATGTCTATACAAAGCGGACCCTGCACTGTCGCCTTTGAACTCCATTTAGCACTGGGAATCGCAGGAAGGTTAGGTCAGGGTTAATTGTCGCTGTCCCTCGTGCAACCCCCAACTACACACGATCGAGGCATAATGATTATCTCAGAACCATGCTCATACTGAAATAATATCAAAATTAGACAAAATAGACGGGAAAACGGAGGAGTTATGTCGACAAAACTCTTCCAGCAGCATCAACTCTACGTACGTAAATGCATAGTGTTTGGATGTAGCATCAACCGACTCTACACGTGTACGTCACGGGGTCACGTACATACATTTAACATACATAATGAGCTTTCGCGAAACAGGATAAATGGTTCAAAATAACAACCCTTTTTTTAAATTAAAAAATCCCTCTCGTCTGCAAACTAATCTCCATCAGTTAAAAGAGTATTTAAACTGTCGGAAAAGTCCAAAAAGTCAAAAATATATTTGGCGTTTTAGTTGCTCTTTACCTTCAGTAATGCGCCACTTGCTCTTCCACTGAGCCAACAATTTTTATTATTTTGAACGAGAGTGTTTGAATCCAGCTCCCTCAACACATTCGACTGGAGACCATTGGAAAGGGCATAGATTCATATTGTTTGTACAGCTTAGAATGGCCAGCTACGTACTCTTAACAATTTAGGGAAAATTGTGCAGTGATGTTGAATACCCCCTTACCCCCCCCCCCCCCCCCCTCCCCCCCCCCCCCCCCCCCCCCCCC
The DNA here is from genome assembly GCA_037893225.1 of Hippasteria phrygiana. Lineage (NCBI taxonomy): Eukaryota > Metazoa > Echinodermata > Asteroidea > Valvatida > Goniasteridae > Hippasteria > Hippasteria phrygiana. The sequence continues at coordinate 910,068 of JAZGUH010000502.1, forward strand.
CCCCCCCCCCGCTGGCTACGCCTATGATGTACACTGCCTTTAAAGCTATGGTGAAAGCAATTGCAGACAACTTTTTTTTGTCCACTGACTCTCCAGATGTGCGTGCCACGATTGTCGCTTTTGGAACACAGGATGCAAGTATCAGATTTGACGGGTGTATTTTTTGAGGGGCTGGGCGTCGCCATTGCAGACATTTCAGAGAATATATTGTAACGTTAACCGAGCAGTCTGAGGTTTGTCTCAATGGTAGGGTTAGTTTGAAGATGAAAAGGTGTATTTTTGTGGGGGGTGTTAGGCCCTTCAAATAACAGCACAGTCACTCGACAGAATCACAAAGAAGACACCAATGTAATTTACCAACGATTTATTACTCCCTTTCATTCAGTACAATGCAATCATAGACAATTAGATAAACTCACGATTCTCTAGTTTGGTTTTGTAGTCAGTGGGCTTGTGGTGGCCCATATGCACTTTCGGGTACATTCTTTGAAACTCTCAGGATCACTTATCGATACCTCAAGAAGTTCAAAACCACATGATGCCATTTGTTCTGACCCTTTTATGGGCGGGGCCATGACCTTAAAAAGGTGGGGGTTTCGCGCGCAAAAAACCGATTCAGATAATTCACTTTTCTTTTTCTCTTTTGGACAGCTTACCCAAGTGCTACATCACGAAAACAAAAATTCCAGAATTTTGTCTCTTTTGTGGGTGGGGCAACATTATATAAAAGTGGGGGGGGGGGGGAGGAAATGACAACGAAGATGACAAAACGCAATGCAAAAATAAAGATGGCGAAAACCGCACTGATTCGCAAGACACCAACCGCAAAACACGTAAGAAAATTGCATTTTCTACCGCAAGAAACTGATGTCATTAGAATTGAGACAAGTATACTTTACGTTGATAAATTCATTTTAGAATGATAAAAACAACCTTGACTCGAAATGGATCAAATTTAAAGAAGTGTCCGTAACAACACAATCGCCGACTCAAGTGCCAGGTGACATCAACAGGAGAGGGCGTTTGAGCGTTCTATTAGCCCAGCTCTCGTGGCTGACCCGTCTGCCTTCACCCGAGTCGATCCGGGTAAGCTACTCGAACGCACCCTATCCATGTTAAAAATGGCTGCCATTTTGAAATTTAAAATGGCCACCCTAGGGGGCGTGGGAAAATGGGATCAAGCGGTTTGGACTTGTTGGGGTGTCCACAGGTGATCATAAGAGTTTCAAAGAATGTACCCGAGATGGCTCCCACAAGCCCACTTTTGGAATATGCCCCCTTTGAAAAAAGTGTGACAAACCCCCAAAAGGGAACAAAAAAGTTTATGATTTGACATATAAACATTTTGTCCACCCCGTTCACTATACTGGATGGAAACAAACAAAACACCAAGATTGCCCGTTACTGCTCGATTTCCTACCCCCACTTTTATATAATGTTGCCCCACCCACAAAAGAGACAAAATTCTGGAATTTTTGTTTTCGTGATATAGCACTTGGGTAAGCTGTCCAAAAGAGAAAAAGAAAAGTGAAATTATCTGAATCAGTTTTTTGCGCGCGAAGCCCCCCACTTTTTAAAGTCATGGCTCCGCCCATAAAAGGGTCAGAAAAAATGGCATCAATGTGGTTTTGAACTTCTTGAGGTATACATAAGTGATCCTGAGAGTTTCAAAGAATGTACCCGAAAATGCATATGGGCCACCACAAGCCCACTGACTATCGGCTACGCGCGCGTATACAGGAATTCGCCGACGCCATTTTTACAGTGGTGCCGCGCTCGCGTGCAGGATGCGCGCGTTCTTTAATTTCAGTCGCGCGCGCATTTTGGCAAGTTGTAAACACCCTGTTGGTCGAAGCTGCATCGAGCGCGTGCGTAAAATACGCACGCGAGCGTGATGCTACCGCAGTAAATGCTTCTAATTTTGGTCGCCGGATTCGTCTATACATACATACGATCTCCGGTTTCTTCCCACAAACCTATCGCCGCGTACGTATGATGTCACGGGGTCGCCGACTGCTTGACGCGCCATGTTGTTCGAAGGTTATGAATATTAACACAAACAAACTATTTGCATATTACAGCCGCGCCCACATTTTGCAGGATTCCCAAGACGCGTGACGATAGTGCGAGCCCATGAGTTATTCTAATCGTACCGTCAGAGGGCGTACTGCATGGAACGAATGGCGACGCTACACGATCCATTATCGACCACTGTCGTCTTGAACCAAGACTAGTCCTGGCTAGGCTGTGGGGTACGGTTTCACGATAGACATCGACCGAATTAAGCAAATAGCCCAGGCCTAGCCTAAACTAGTTTGTCTAATTCTTCAACCAGCCTGCATAAAGTGCGCAACTACACATCTTCACCGAAATGTCCGAGTTAAGATTCGATGGGCGTGTCGCTCTCGTTACCGGTGCAGGTGGAGGTAAGTTACTAAGTTACTTGTTAGTCATTTTACATTGTGTTCTAGCTTGACCAGTTACGATATGGGGCCGGTGTTTGACTTTCTAAGTTCGCCTATGGAAGAAGGAGTTATTCAGTGACAACCAAGTAAAAAAAAATACCAGTTGATCGTCCGGGTTCTACTACTAGTAAGTCAACCATGTTAACACTATGTATAGTAATAGTATGTTCTATGGCTATGTATTTTATTAAACTCAATTTAAACTGTACCGAATTGTTTTATCACGTTAGAACCTATGCATGTTCTTTTCAATAAGCACTTTCACAGTTAGTTCTAGTAACTCGGACCTTCTATCGCCTTTTTAAACATTTGAACATGATCTGGCGAGAGTACTTTAGTAGGGTCCAAGCAAAATCGTTACCCCTCGACCCAATGACGTCATCCCTACGCACGCATGCGCGACAAGCCGTATGCCGACGACTGTTTTATGAATGGTATAAATAATGAACGTAAAACAGTCGTCGGCATACGGCTTGTCATGCGTGCGTGCGCCCGCGCAGGGATGACGTCATTGGGTCGAGGGGTACAAATGTATACGATTTGAACTCCATGGCAGCAAAAAGACATGTCTTACGGGTGTTTCTGTGAATTGAATGGTAAATTTCACCTTTTTTCCGGATGGTAAGTGAACCTTAGTAGGGAGTCGACCGAAATGGCGATTTCCGTTTTCGTATCTGTTTGTACAGGAAACCGTACAAGATTTGTCCCGTTTTAAACTTTTTTTTTTTAATGGTCAAATGGAACAATGAAATAATATTTGAAGAGAATAAAGATAGATCTTTCAAACTGTATCATGTTTTTTCCCTTAAAACATAATTTTAAGCCTTTAATAAAGCGATAAATATGGCGTACTTTTAGAGCGACCCGACTAGCAGTCGGCACAACACGTCGCCATCTTGCTGAATGAGAGTTCCGGTTGCAAAGAATTGTGGGTCAAATCTCATTAACCCCTGATCTTTTATGTAAATTGTAAGGTGATGACGTGTAGAGAAACAAATTCTCTATCCAGCGATACCAAATTCATGCCGCTGCTGTGAGTGTGAGTTTTGTGATAAAATGTATGTTTCTGAGAGGCACAAATCAAGGTATTTTTGTCCAGATATTTCTTGTAAAAAAGCTTTTAATTCAGGTATAAGGAGTCCATGAAACATATAGCGTGCCGCTAGAGGGGGCTATTAAAATGTGGACAATGGGCATTTGCGGTTCCCTTGCCGCTATAGAGGGGTTTGTTTATGGCGGCTTTCATGCCGCCGGAACGCCGAAACTTAAATAATTGTGTAACTGTAAACTAACCCTGAAGGCGAAAACAGTACACTTGCTTTCGTTCCCCTTCCAGCCAGCCGGAACAAAAATTACCCAACCACGCCAATTATAGGCAGTCATGAAAAGCAGAATGTTAGGCACCCTCTTTTGTTCAGTAATATCAATCCCGTTTGTAACTCAAAATATTTAATTTACCCCCATGAATAGAAATTAATTTTAGAGCTTATTAATCCCCTATAGTCGCACCCCAACATTTCGAGAAAAAAATTACCATAAAAACTAGTCATAATGAAGACCCCACGATCGAGAAACGCCCTCTGTTTGTCCACAAAAAAATGCACTGGTTTCCTCCTTTTTGTGCCTTATGCTAGTTTCCGTGATGGTTACCAACTAACAAGAGCCCCATCAAGATTTATGTGCGTGATTGAAATACTTAATATATGCGTGTAGCTAATACAGTGGTTTGGCAGTGGTCTAGGCATCTTAAATTGCCCGGTCGGCTAACTCCAGCGGTCTTGTTCTTGTTCTCAGGTGTTGTTTTATTAAATATTACTGTTAATTGTTTTATTAAATCTGCTTGCAACATTTTCATAACCATTTTCGTACACTGTTAAAGCAACAAAATTTTATCGACACGATGTGCGTGGCGTTTACATTGGGTTTGGGGCCTACATGTATCCACACGTCACATTTATACACAATAAAGGGGGAAACCTGCAGCCCGGATAGGACGAGAGTCCAGATAATACGAGATATTTGCGTAAGTCCGGAGGACCTCGTATTAACGAGAGTCGACTATACGGGGTGAGAGAGAGTCTAGAGGGGCGATAGTGAGCGCCATTTTTCCTTTTAAAAAAATCCTCCAAGGGGGCTGGAATCGGACTTACGTGCGTAATTCAAATGGGAAGCTCGGGCAAAAGTCTAAGTCCAAAGGATGTCCCAGGAGATAGATACGCAGATACGGGGTGGCAGTTTTAGAGGGCGCAATTTTTGCACGGCCGACATATACGGTATGTGAATAGTTTATTGAGGGCAATGAACAGTGACCCCGTATCCGCATATACGAGGTGGAGATACGAGTGGCGGGTATTCTGCAATTGTGCCACCGTAGATAAAGCTTTTAAAGGGCAGGGTTTTAGTTTTTGAGGGAAATTTTGGGGTTAAGCGACGATGAAGACAAAACGCGAAAATAAAGATGGCGATCACCGCGATGCACAGTAAACACGCAAAACCACGTTGATTCACGTGGCAACTGTCGTAAAGCGCGTAAGAAAATTGCATTTTCTACTGCAATTGTCGCGCGCTGGCCACCTGTGTAGGTGGGGCAGGGGGTTGTTAGTTACACTGAACACGCGTCAGATAATTTAAGTTATTAACCACAAGGTTCGTTTGGTTTAAATATACAACCGGGCAGTTTCTACTAATACTCAGACATAACGAATAACGAAAACCAGTCTGAGAGCAAGTGAATAAAACTCAACTCAATGTTAAACTCCATCTTTGCTTGAATAATTCCGTTAATTAATAAATGCGCCCACTCGAACAAAGATACTGACAATTTGGGAGACCGCTAACATAGTTTCTTTGTTCACTTTGAAAATGTATTCAAATTTACCTAATCAGTTTCCCTTGCAGTTTCCCTAATTTGTCTTATATGCAAAGTTGAAGTCCGATTGCAATTAAACTTGGGTCATGCATGCATTCAATATTGCAACCTTTATATGATGCATGTGTCAAAGGTCAAGTACTAAGGTCAAAGGTCATTTGAGGTCAAGTTGTAAAATAGGCTGGAATTGTCCAACTTGTCTCATTTGAAAACTGGAAGTCCAATTGGAATCAAACTTGGGTCATGCATGCACTATAACCTTTAGGTCGTGTCAGTAATCTCCATGCTTTCATCCTCTCTCGTCTCACACCCCACTCAAACTTTCATAACTTTGGACAACATTATCTATCCACATTGCTTTTGTCACCTACCATTGTTTTAGGCATGCTCATCGGTTCTTGCTCGTGATAACTTACCATTTCATTCTCTTTTTACACTAACCCTTCTCCTTCAACCGTTATCAGTGCCCCTGCATTCTTCCCGGGTAATTACAGAACTAAAGCAGGCGAGACGTGTGGTTCGAGAACCACCTTGTATTTATTATGATGTCACTAATTCAAATAATAGCCCCTGGCTGTATTTTACGTAATCAGCTCCGTTGAGTATTACTAGTCAGCTCCGCTGGTTTTACCTCATCAGCTCCGCTGAGTATTACTCGTCAGCTTCGCTGCTTCTACTTCGCCAGCCCCTGGCTGTATATTATGTAATTAGCTCTGTGGAGTACTACTCGTCAACTCCGCTGGATTTACGTCTTCAGCTCTGCTGAATTTACTCGTCAGCTCCGCTGGATTTACCTCATCAGCTTCGCTGAGTATTACTCGTCAGCTCCGCTGTTTCTACTTCGCCAGCCCCTGGCTGTATATTACATAATTTCAAGAATTTTAGGCAGTGTAGGAAGGAGTGAAATTGGACGAAAATTCTGAACTGAATTTTGAGAACCCCCCTTATGAATAGGACAAATATTAGCAGATTTCCAAATGGTAGGAAAAACACCGGTTATTCAAAGATTTCTGAAAAATACTAGTGATGGGAATACTAAGTGGAGAAGCACAGTATTTCAGAACTTTATTACTAGTATTATCACAACCAGAACTTTTATGGGGATGAATTTTCTTAAGAAGCTGTTCCACACGGTTCCTGCTCACCAAAAAGGATAATGCACCAACTGGATATGCAGAGAGATCTGGAAGACCATCAATGTGGTCATCACAACTAAAAACAGAGCAATAAGTGATGACGGAAGGAGTTGGAGGTTGTTTGTGGTTGGATTTCAACCAAGACCAGAATCTTTTTGGATTTTCTTCCAATTTACTAGAAAGTTTTAGAGACATACAGGTTGCGTTTCAATCTACATAAATGTTTAAACGTACGCCTGACTGACCTGAATTCTTCAGAGTGGTGAGGAGTTTTATAGGTTTTCATGAGCTTGTGAGCCGAATTTTTCAATCTGAGCAATTTTCTAACTTCACTGTCAAACCAAGGAGGACTTTGCTTTTTTGGTTTCACAATCGGAACACACTCATTGACAATATTGTTAACAATAGAATAAAACATTTTAAGGGAATCATTGACGTTATCGGTACAGTCTAAAATACTCCAGGGGAAAAAAAATGAAATCTATCAACCATCAAAAGCCAATCAGCCTTGGCAAAATCAAAAACATTCCTAGTGTTTGGACTACCATGACAGATTTTCCCTAAATCAAACTGAACAAAAAGAGATTCATGATCAGAATCAAAAATATTGTCACCGATATTGACATCACAATTAAAACTAGAGTATAACATTACATAAAACAAGATCAAGCATGCTATTTAGACAGGTCGGATTAATGTTACATTGCACAAGGGAAACCCATTTAAAATTTGATCACAAAAAAATGTGTTGAGAGCGCTGTTTTGGGCCATAATAAATGAGCCATCATCAGACCAATTAAAATCAGGTAAGTTAAAATCGCCAATCAGTATAAAATCATGTCCATTATATTGCACTAACAGAGATTCTAAAGACAGTTGTAGCGAGTTCAAAGAGTCAGTACCGGCATTAGGAGGACGGTAGTATAGTCCGATGATACATTTCTTTCCAGAAGAAACACTCAGCTCAATCCACATTAATTCACAATCCTCCTTCTCATACTGTGAGAGTCGTCTAGAGACGAGCGAGTTGTGCACCAACGTCAAAAGACCCCCTCCTCTCCTGCCATTTCTGTCACGCCGGTGTATTGCAAATTCTTTTAGTTCAGCATCAAGAACATGTTCATTTTAAATGAACATGTTCCTGATGCTGAACTATCAATAACTGGAAAGTTGTTGCTTAGAATATTTGCATGAAGAGCTGATTTGTAGTCAACCATCTTGTTTTTCAAGCTCCGCACATTCTGGTAGTACAATGACACCGTTTGGTGACTCTGAGGATTAGTTTCAGGACCTGGATTAAGTTCAATATCCCCAGCTAACAAGGAGAGGCAAATCTGTACACGAAAGGTGGCAACGTGGTTGGGATAGAGTAAAACATGCTTCCCAATATAATGTTCCTAAAATAAGACGAACTTGTGTAGGTTAAACAAGTCATGACGAGAATGACGATCACTGAGAAGCCATAAATATGAGATATTCCTCCATGGTCGACCACATCCACTGTCTATTTGTTGATAGACTAAAACAGACTTGGTGAAGTATATAGGGAATGATGAGACATTTCTGATGGATAACAGTCACTTACAATGTACTTCATCAAGTACACAGTACGCCTGGTGGACCGCAGCTGTAGAGAGGTCTATTACCAGCAAAAATATTGCAGATGATAAAATGGAAAACATACTGCACCAGATTATCGTCAAGTCCTTCATTGTTGCAGAATAAAAACAGGCACTCGTCTGAATGTGATGAGGCAATTTCACCCAAGATGGCTGACAGTCAATGTGAGACGATATCACCAAATGAAATTTCACGAAAATGCACTTACACAGATGAAAATTGCATCCAAGTTCAACTTAACTGATAGTAGTTAATATTATGCAGTTTGCTGATAAAAGATTGTCACTGGATGGCAAAAAATCGGTGGCTTAAACGATGGATTTTTAAAGTTGACAACAGGAGAGGCATAAAACATCATGTTTTCATGATGAACAGCGCCCTCTTTCTGATGCAGCTAACAGCCAAATTTATTAATTTGCATTGATAATTCCGGCAAGAGTTTCGACGAGGCTAAATTAAACAGTACATTCATACAGTAAAAATTCGCTCGTATGTGGAGAATGGTGAATGAAAGTGCATGTAAGTGAACTTGTTAAACGGTGTATTTACAACACATAAATATGAACACAATTCATATTGCTGTGAAAATTTAGTTGGGGGGGGGGGGGGGGTCCAACCATTACAAAAATTACAAAAAAGATGTCAATAGAATTAAGAGAAGTCTGCTTTAGGTTGAAAAAGTCATTTTGGAATGAGAAAAAAATACCATTGACTCTACTTTGATCAAAACTAAAGAGGGGCCCTACACTACACAATCGCCCCATTTTGCTTACGGGGCTTAAGGGCCCTGGAAGCTTTTGGGTCCTAGATGTGCAATCTGAGCCATTATTTGACACCTTTAATGTCCCCTTTAAAATAGATTGTATGATTAAAAAAAAAAATCGCAATTTAATGAAAAACCCAATCACTTAAAATTATGATTGAAAAACTAGTCTCGTTTTAAATAAAATTCAAATTTTGATAACCCATTTTAATAAAATGGGTCATCCCATTAGGTTATATAATATTAAACAAACGTTAGGCATATTAACCAGTTCGCGTCGGATGACGTGTATACATGCACTCAGTGAGGCAAAGGGTCCAGCGGAAATATCTGTCAGCGACCGGCTCGCAGTGAGCGAGGCCAGGGTGTGCGCTACCCGCAGATAAAGGCCTGAACCCGTCTGGCACCCAGGCTCGCGAAAAATAATCCCGGTAAGAACTGGTTAAAAATTCTTTGTATGAAATATTTGCCTTCATACCTTTTCTTTGAAAACATGTTTTTTGACATTTGCCACCTGCCTATAGTGCACGTGGTTGGCAAAAATATCTGAATTAAGGTTTTTAGTGATCATTTGATAGCACCCTTCCATATTAAGAAATAAAGATATGGCGATAAACATGCCTTTTTAATCCAACATACATGTATGGATCTTAATCTTAATCATGAAGCTTCCAAAAATGCAACACACATGTATCCAATGCTGATTTAATTGGTGAATGTACACTTGTTGTAAGCCAACACTCTAATCAACCTTTTTTATTCAGAACAAAGAATGAACATTATACAAATAATGAATGTTTATGAGTGCGATGGTAAGAATAATTTCATGAGGTGACAGATTGAATGTTCCATTCCACGAGGCGAAGCCGAGTGGAATGGGACATTCCATCTGTCACCGAATGAAATTATTCTTACCATTGCACGAATGTGAAACATTCATTATTTGTTTTATACAACGCCTGAATAAATCCGACAGATTGCATGCATGGATTTCTTGGTGTAACGTTACAACGTGCCGTTTACCTTCTCAGTCCCGCATAAAACCGCGACAAAAATTTTTTGAGTTCTGAATCGGTTAAAGCTTTAATTGTTGTTTCTGCGTGTCTTGCAAATTCATCTAAAATCGTTTCACTGCATATTTGATTTGTCTCTTTGTATTTGGAGCGTCAGCATCACCTACGAGTTCCAATATTTCGTTGTCTGTTAGGAGTTAACAAACCGCGGCAGTTCGTGAAACTCGGCCGCCATGTTGTGTGAATGACAGCCCTGTTGTAGCGCCACCATAGTGACCGTGAAATTAGGGAAGTTCTTTTGGTTCTATCAATGCGCGCACACCGTTTGATAGAACCATGTGATAGAACGTTTTGGGCGGTGCTGGTTCGCGTCGTGTGATGGGTCGAATAATTCAATGCACGTGATCAATGATCCACCAATCGGATGGCTGGGATTTATTCAGGTGTTGTATAAAATAGAATACCATGCATGATTGATACCATATTAATCAGCAAAAGCAATAAACTAAAAAAAAAAATATGAAAATGACTTTTGCCGATTACCATTATCACAAACTGCACGCACAGGGTCACTGTGCCGCAATACGATAAAGTAAGTACGATAAATGCGGTACGATAAACGCGCCGGCGTGCCCGGCCAACGAGCAGCCCCATGCACGGTGCGTAATACCGTAACACATTGGCCACACATGGAATTATCCACACATCCGTTATCACTCACTCGACCACTTTTTCACTTCTTGTCGCAATTTGTCGAAAGTTTTGATTGAAACAGATGACTATCCTTGTTGGTCCAATTTGGCTATCGGCTAGAGTTCCAGAATCATTTTTGCAATTTGCTTGCATGCATGCATGTCTATAGCATAACGGTTGACACAGGGCATGCACGCATTGGCTAGACTTGAATTCAAGTCGGTAATTGGCCAAGTTTAGTTCGCCCATGCACCGCGCACCGGCGTTGTATAGATACAGCATATCGTTCCGGGGCATACACTGTACATGAGGTACGAGTATCATGGCACGAATTTGCGGGGACATTCTGGGCGATACATGTACCATTACCAGACATATCGAGACCAACAAAATAATCAATACGATACACAGTGCCGACCGTGGTCGTAAATATTTGGGGCGCCGATAGCGACCTTTTCCTTAAGTCTATGCGATGGCCCGCAACCAGACTATAAACCAAAAATCCTTTTCCTGTAAATGGTTTGGCGCGGCGTAGATGGACGTACGGGGCCACATGTGCACAGTACGTAAACAAGCAACTGCTGTGCTGCCGGGTGCAGCTTGTGGCGAAGATCACCGACATATGGTGGGAATTAAATGTAGATATTTTTTAATATATACATGTCACAAATATACATTTCTGACTTTGTTAATTTTGTTTAACGCTAAGGTAAGGATGAACTTGTGTGTAAAACATGCCTGCTAAAAGTAGGGGGTGCTTTAGTATATTCCAGCACCTGCATCCAAAAAGTTGGGGGTGCTGCAGCAACCACAGCACCCCCCCGTTCCTGTGGGCTTGGCATTGTGTTAAGTTAACAAAGGTCGAATCTGTCTACACATGATCGCTTTGAGGTATTTTCTTTGGTTAAGATTTTATTGTAAAAAAATGTTTCGATATTATTTCCCAAATTATAGTATCTTATAACAATGCCAACTGATGAAGTAACTTTCTCGCCTCCAAGTTTGTGAATGAATGTAAGTAAATGAATAAATAAGATAAACCTTTTGTCCATATAATACTTACATTCAATATTGGGTTTTGCCCTTCGCCGACGTATTTCATAAACACTGTATACTCAGTGTTGTCCCGAGAGATTATTTGTGAAAAAAATCACTTGGGTGGGACTCGAACCCACGACCTCCTGCTTTCTAGTGCAGATGTCTTACCACTCGACCACCGAGCTTGTCGGAGTCGGTTGGCTGGTTCAAATCTGATATAGCGTCGGGTACCGCAGCCAAACTATTCATTTTTTTTTCTTCAAATAATCTCGGGACAACACTGAGTATATACAGTGTTTATGAAATACGTCGGCGAAGGGCAAAACCCAATATTGAATGTACATCATCCCGACGCAAAAAATTCCATCTTATGAATAGTTTGGCTGCGGTACCTGCCGCTATATCAGATTTGAACCAGCCAACCGACTCCAACAAGCTCGGTGGTCGAGTGGTAAGACATCTGCACTAGAAAGCAGGAGGTCATGGGTTCGAGTCCCACCCGAGTGATTTTTTTCCAAATAATCTCTCGGGACAACACTGAGTAAACAGTGTTTATGAAATACGTCGGCGAAGGGCAAAACCCAATATTGAACATATAATACTTCACGTTTTTGTGTTTTGGACCGCTCAAAATACTAATTATTGTTTGAAGACCCCTAATTTTGCATGGGTTCAAAACGCTGGACTCATCTAGTTAGGGTATAATTGCAAGACATTTTCAGAGGTGTGGTATTAAAAAGTAGGCCAAAGGATAAAAACCTGTCCCTGTTATCAGGAGACAGTGCACAGATCTAGATATCAGGGATAGAGCTCAAATAGTCAAGTCCAAAGTTCTCATTGTCTGGCTTGGCCTGTCTGATTTGTATGTACTACATGTAGCTGATGTTTATCTTCTGCAGTATTTATAACTCGACCTACATGTACATGTAGTAAAAAGCTTGACAGCATATGCACTATAGGACCAGCTGGTGTTTAGAGGATTCAGTAGGTCATTCATTCCAACATCCATAATAGCAAAATGCTATTTGAAAATTTACAATTTAGCTCACGTACATGATGTGGGCATTTCCACACTAATGGGGGACAATTGACTGCAAATTTGGGATTTGAGAGGGGGACACTGGAGGGTACAACAAAGCAAGATATTTTGTTCAGTTGTTTCCTGTACATTTCGGAGGCAGCAATGATCATGTGTACAAAAAATATAGAGGACTTTCTCTATACTTTAGAAATTACAGGAGTCGTCGTAAATAATTACGTATGTAACACGGACAGAATTTTTGCTATAAATTGATAGGACACTAATTATCATGTGCATAAATTTACCCAAATGTCATCTCATTTACATATCCATAACCCATTCAAGATTGCTAACAGCCAAAATAAACACAATTTTCTTGGTCTTTGAGACATTTATATGTAACGTACAGCTGTCTTGCCCTATGTTGGCAGTCTCCCAAATTGTCGGTGTCTCTGTTCGGGAGGGTAGGGGGGGGGGGGGGGGGGCACTAGTCAGAAGTCATAACAGGGATGACTTCCAAACTTTACGATACAGCCTGGGAAGCGACATTGCGGGTATCACAATGAAATTTTTTTAAAGTTGGTGAATATAACAAGCTAGCTAGGCATTCCAAGTGTGAAGTCTGAGATTCATTTGACAAAAAATGTAAGATTATTATTTGAAAGAAAAGTCATCAGCCCACTGGTCCAGTTAGGTCTTGGAGTCTGTATGTACATTACTGGACGTTGCCCACAAGGGAGAGAAAAAAGCAATTTTAGTGATAATGTCCAGTTTTTAAATATTTTTAGTTCTGTAGTGATTGGAATGATGTACATGTATAAATGTGAAATGCTCAACTTTTTTTTTCAGGTCTGGGTAGGGCGTATGCACTGCTGTTTGCTGCCCGAGGCGCTTCTGTTGTTGGTGAGAATTTTGTATATCGTCCTGACAAGAATTAATTTGTGTCAATTTAGGCCTATAGGCCAATGTTACTTTGATACGTCGTTACGTTGTTGTTTGCATGGAAAGTTTGCATGGAAATTTCATTGAAAAAAGCAGATTTATGTGACAAACAGTGGCTGTTGCAATGAAAGATCACTGCGAATGCGAATGCGAATGCGAATGCGAATGCGAATGCGAATGCGAATGCGAATGCGAATGCGAATGCGAATGCGAATGCGAATGCGAATGCGAATGCGAATGCGAATGCGAATGCGAATGCGAATGCGAATGCGAATGCGAATGCGAATGCGAATGCGAATGCGAATGCGAATGCGAATGCGAATGCGAATGCGAATGCGAGTTTTCGCGTTGCAAATTCTCAAAAGTTGAATGCGTTTCAATTTATCTTTTTAAAGTTTCTATTTTACGGCAAATGTTAAAACCAAGTAAGATCACCAATGAGAGGTTTATTTTGATGATGATCTGACACTTTTCGATATTTTCGATATCAGTCCTGAATATTGATTTTGCGATATTTCGATATGATTAAAAAGTGCTATTAATAACAATGTAATATCGAATAGTCAAGTAATATCGATATATCAACGGACCGTAAACACAAGAATGCATCTAATATCAGATGTTATTCTATAGATCATGTGTCCTTTGTTTGTTTACATCTAAACAGCCCCATGTGCCCGGCAGTATTCGCACGCATCGTGTTTTGCATAAAGCCAAAAATACACAAAAATTGTGTTGCCCTTAAAAAATAAGTGGGGAAATCGGGAGGGAGGCTTGGTCGGTCGATGAAAACAATACTACATTGAAAACAACACTAAATGAAAACACTACATTTATAACAACGCTATATGAAAACAACGCTATATGAAAACAACACTATATGAAAACAATACTACATTGAAAACAACACTAAATGAAAACACTACATTTATAACAACGCTATATGAAAACAACGCTATATGAAAACAACACTATATGAAAACAATACTACATTGAAAACAACACTAAATGAAAACTACGCTACATGAAAACACTACATTTATCACAACGCTATATGAAAACAACACTATATGAAAACAATACTACATTGAAAACAACACTAAATGAAAACTACGCTACATGAAAACACTACATTTATCACAACGCTATATGAAAACAACACTATATGAAAACAATACTACATTGAAAACAACACTAAATGAAAACTACGCTACATGAAAACACTACATTTATCACAACGCTATATGAAAACAACACTATATAAAAACAATACTACATTGAAAACAACACTAAATGAAAACTACGCTACATGAAAACACTACATTTATCACAACGCTATATGAAAACAACACTATATGAAAATAATACTATATGAAAACAACACTATATGAAAATAATACTACATGAAAATATTACTGCATGTTGTGTAAAACTATAAAGCTTATTTAAAAGTGAGATATCGAAATGCATGAAGTGAGATATCGAAATGCATGATTGTGCCATTGTAGCTGTATTATAAAGACAATGATTTTAATAAAACTTTTATATTTTGTGTGGGAAAATGTGAAATTTTGAACATTTCTTTACAAATTAAAAAAACAAAAATGCGGCCAGACTTATGTGACTTTTAGGGTCGGTCACGGAGGACAACACAACTATTTTGTTTGGCCAAAATTTGACATCAAAGAAAAACGAGCTGCTGCAGTTTTCACACTAACCAAAAATCGAAGGGTCCATTACATACATTGGACCTTGAGATTTTGGGAAGTGTGAAAACTCATGTTTCTTTTTGGTTTGTCGTTCAGTGAATGACCTCGGAGTGGACAGGCATGGTAAAGGCGAGGGCAGCAAGATGGCTGACAAGGTCGTGGAGGAGATCCGAGCCAAAGGAGGCAAAGCCATCGCCAATTACGGTCAGTAAAACTTATTAACCACATACGTCCGACTCTTATTGATAGGGGGTTGGTATGCCAAGAACGGGGCTGTGCAGCCAAGTGTAAATTTAGGCACTACACTGAATAGAGTGGTCCTATTCATCACACTTGGAGCCCCCCTCCTTTTTGTGTGAATGAAAGCTTTGCTTGAAAAAGCTCCATCAACATGTATTCATTACACTCCCATTTAAGAACAATATAGTTGAAACATGAATAGATTGAGTACGCGCAGAAATGTGCCTATAGATGTCAACTGGCCAGGTGGTCTTTTTCAAACCATGGCTATGGCTGTTGTCCATATTGAAGACTTTAACCTCATGTACTGTGAAAGTGACTGTTATATCACTGCGGCTGCGGCTGCGGCTGCGGCTGCGGCTGCGGCTGCGGCTGCGGCTGCGGCTGCGGCTGCGGCTGCGGCTGCGGCTGCGGCTGCGGCTGCGGCTGCGGCTGCGGCTGCGGCTGCGGCTGCGGCTGCGGCTGCAACTGTAGCTGCAACTGTAGCTGCGGTAGCAAGTTTTATATGATTTGATTGATGAATACATACATGTACATGTATGTTAATTTCTCTCGTCTTTCAGATTCTGTTGAATATGGAGAAAAACTTGTTCAGACTGCCTTGGACAACTTTGGCCGAATCGGTAACTAACTTGTTGCATTTTTTCCACACTTTCCGAAGATAAGTATTTTTATTACTTGTATACTTGGTGGTGCGTATAGAACTTGCAGATGGAAACTCTTTGGGTTTCGAAATGAAGTCCTAATGTTTCAATATTGAAATCCGAATTACTGATTTCTACAATTTTTAATGTCGTCATTACATTGGTGATATTTTTCAATGATTTTACATTTATACACTTTATGTTTTAGCTCAATTTTATTACAGCTGTGATTTGTTTTTCACATTTAAATTTCCCCTGAAGATATCATCATCAACAATGCCGGAATCTTAAGGGATCGTTCCTTTGCCAGGATCAGTGACACTGACTGGGGTGAGTTTTGCCAGCGATCAGAACTTTTCATCCTTCTCATGTTTATGAACACATATTCACTCCGCGATAGAAGACAAGATGTTCAGACCTATAGACTGGTGGATTTTAAAGGGATCGTTAACGTTAGGGTTAAAGATTGTACCGTTTTGACTTGTCAACTCGTTTTCCTGTCCGTCGCAAACCTTAGATCTGATTCACAAGGTGCACCTGCGAGGATCGTTCCTGGTGACCAGGGCTGCCTGGCCACACTTGAAGAAGCAGGGATATGGTCGCATCATCATGACATCATCGGCGACCGGCTTGTATGGCAACTTCGGCCAGGCCAACTACAGTGCAGGTTACTATTTGACGTTTTTTTTCCACCAAAAACACTTGTATTTGCTATTTTGTTATTCTTTTCTAAATATCTGCAAAAGTCATTCTTATAATCTGGAGGCAATTTCATGGCATTCCTAAAGAACACAATTTTTGGCTAAAATTTCTCGCAGACTGTATTGCAGTAAGCAAGGCAAAATGCTGGCTAACTTCAGAAGCAAGAAGTTGCATAACTGTTTTATTACATACATGTAACTGTAATATATAGCATTTTCAAAGTGAACAAAGAAACTGGCACGAGCGGGATTCGAACCTGCGACCTCCGGGTTACTGTACCGGCACTCTACCAACTGAGCTATCTTGCCCTATGTTGGCGGTCTCTCAAATTGTCAGTATTATAATACATTATGCATAGATTCTATCTCTTGATTGGCTTAGAACATGTCTCATGGTATTTGCTATTTTTACTATATCATTGCTCATTCTAAAAAAAGACCAGCCCACGGCCCAAAATATTCTATCCCATGGCAAAATCTACAAATATTGACTGCTTCGAGTGGTGTAGTTAAACTAGCCTCCCGAGGTGATCCTTGAAGCATTGTTTTTTTTCCGAGGTGAAGCCGAGGAAAAATAGAATGCTCCATGGATCACCGAGAGAGGCTAGTTTTACCGTACCACGAGATAAAGCAGTCAGTTTGATTTAAGCGCTAACTGATTACAGTCGAACACCTTTATAACAAGGTCCTTGGGACTTTACAATTTACCTTGTTATAACAGGTACCTTGTATTATCAGTAATGGAAAAACAAAGACTTGGGACCTATTTTTTCCTTGTTATAAGCAGTATGTTGTATTAACAGTGCTCTTATTATCAGGGTTCGACTGTAATTTCATTTAAATAGTTAAATCTACGTCCATTTGAATTTGAAATTAGTAAAAAAATGATTTGCACTTTTCCAAACTACCCCTTCACGAAATGTTTGAACCCAGTTCTGTAGCGCTAGCGCTTAAGAAGAATACGCGCAACGTGCACACCCGTATGCATTTTGCACACAATACCGGTGCTATGGGTATAGTACTTTGGTTGCTACGGGTATAGTACTTTGGTTGCTACGGGTATGGTACTTTTGGCCGTGCACGGGAAGATAGCAAAAATAGCGGATGTCATGTGACTCGCTCTCAGCCAATCGAGACACAGAATCTGTGGGTGAGGTGTTATCAAATATACTATCCCACGGCTATCGAAGTGCAACAACCAGGGATCCTCTGCCAAGTGCATGCACTGTAATGGTCAGATAAAAGTGCATGCTTATATTTGATTTTGGGTGGCAGGAGGTGCTTCGACAGTATAAATTCTTGGTTGGAACCATTTTGTTAATAGGGGGATCTCGCAGAATTTGTGTATACAGTATACCCAATATATAAATCCAGGTAAAGGCGTAATTGATTTTCGTAATCTGTGAATAAGGTGTTGTAAATCAAATATGGACCAGCTGTTTTCACTCGTAACAGAGTAAAGCAAGCCTCCTGTGATTCCCACAGCAATCTAATTTTCCCGATGTGCAGCTAAGGGGAAAAAAGAAAATGCTCTGGGAATCTCATCGGGAGGCAATTTTACTGTATCATTTGTAAACAGTTCACATTTGTATTAAAGGTAGTGTACACAATTATTTTTTTACTGAATTATTACGGAATACCTTACTAGACTGTAAGTTAATAGTAGTCTCAATCATCCTGTGAAAGATGGCACCAGGTGTGCTGTCGTTGTCAAGAAAAGTGGAAATGTATATCGTTTTCCAACGATTTCCAGCTGGAAATCGTTGGAAAACTGCCCTGTAGCCTTTAGTCAAGGCGCGCGTGGCTACCCGGACGAGTGGCGCGCTGGACATGCTGGCATTCAGGGCACGTCACGTGTCCAGCTGGTAGCCACGCGCGCCTTGACTAAAGGCTATTATCCGCCCGACGGTTGAAAAAGAGCGCCGTTTTTCTCTCGTTTTTTTCGCCATCAAACAACGCAAAACTTTGAACAGGTGAGTGGAACGATATTTCCTATAACATACTAAACCACAAATCCGCCCATTTTTGAAAATTGCAACAATGACCAATCATGTACACGGCCTTTAAAAACCGTTTTACATAGCAGTATAATCAAAACAGTGTTGCATTAAGACGTGTACAAACTCTATCCTATGTTTATATATTGTGGTTTCATTGGAAACATGTTTCATTTAAGACCAAAGTGGAAAGTGCATAATTTTGTTGTCTTGATCTTGTACAGCCAAGATGGGCTTGGTCGGGCTGGCCAACACCGTGTCAATAGAGGGCGCCAAATACAACATCACCTGCAACACCATTTCACCAATAGCCGCCTCTAGGCTTACGGAAGACGTAATGCCCGAAGGTGAGGTCAGAGGTTACAGTATTAAAGCAATGCATATTTCATCTTCATGCATTTCAGAAGCAGAAATGAACATTTTCAATTGATTTGAACATTTTAAAGGCTTAATATAAAGAGGCATCAGAGTTGCTTTCAACTCCTGAACAACACCAGCAAATCCTGTATGTGGGTAACATTTTTTTAAAGCCTCCAATACCGTATACTGTACCTTAGTAGACACCAAGTCTGCGTTGAGATACGACATACTTCACAACCCGCATACTTTGAGCACACATTAACTCAACTCGGAGTTCCAGCTTGATAATGTGTAGTATGGGCGTCCAATGCAGGCTTTCGAGTATTCCTACTTTTCCAAATTTTTTTTACCTTGCTCCTACTTTTCCTACTTCTTTCTTGAAATTCTTATTTTTTTCCCACAACTCCGAAAAATTTAATCTCATTTTCATAACTGTGAAAATTAAAACACTGCCATGAAAATCACACAATGAAGGGCTTGGGTGCAGGAGCACTGCAACTTTTACTTCCAAGAGCTTAGTTGAGGATGGAGCACAAGTGTTGTGAGTACAGAACATGCCAAATGAGGCTTGTGATGCTGTGGACATGAGTATCAAAGGAAACTACTCCTGAAAGCCCGCAAAAGTCTTACTGTTATCCTGATTTTGTTCTCCAAAGTTCGAATTTTGATCGTACTATTCTCCTACTTTTTCAGCTGGTTCTACTCGAGAGCCTGTGTAATGTGTCAAATGTTTGTATCGTATGTGTATGTGCTACGTAACTTGGGATATCCCTGGTAGGGGACCTCGGTGATTAAGGAATGCACACAGCTTACATCAATTAGTTATCCCATGAGCGTGAGTGGAACACAGAATAATGTAGTGCGTCTGTGTCCCGCATACCACGAGGCTGAAGGCCGAGTGGTATGTGGGACGCAGACGCACTCTGTTATTCTGTGTTCCTCGAGCGCGAGTGGGATAACAAATTTATCTTCAAGCAAACTTGATGCGCAGTAAAAAATGGAACACGCACGCTGTAAACGAAACCACAATGTACAACACACGCACAGAGTTACAACAGCGCAATACGCAGAGTACGAAATGGACCGTGCGATTAGATATAATATAACACTGTTGTCATGGATTGACCAATCAGGATCAAGGATTCAAGTTTGCTTGAAGGTAATATGTGACCCGCTCCAGAAAAAGGTGATATAAGTCGCGCTATGCATTTACGTGTAATGGCCCTTTCAATGTTGAGAGGGTGAAATTTTTCGTCCAAATTCATTTTTTGTTTTTTGTCTTTAATGACATCTTAAATATCTAAAGTTTCAGGTTTGGTGCACAACAATGTTGATTTCAATGAATAAAGTAAAAAAATAACCTTTTTAGAGTGCGTTGTTCTATTGCATTGTATTAGAACTACATGTAGCTATTTCAAAGCCTGTTTTCTCTGTTGTGCAATTTGAACTCCATAGAACTAATTAATATGCAAAAATACGTTATCTCCAAAACGGAAAGGGCTTTGGAGCTCTATCATGTACCAAATGAAAGCTTACATTGCGGGCTTTCCAAACATACATAAAACTAATTGTTCATATTTTGCGACATAATATACCTTTTCAGTTCCAGAGCGGGTCACATATTATACAAATAATGAATGTTTATGAGTGCGATGGTAAGAATAATTTCATGGATGACAGATTGAATGTTCCATTCCACGAGGCGAAGCCGAGTGAAATGGGACATTCCATCTATCACCGAATGAAATTATTCTTACCATTGCACGAATGTGAAACATTCATTATTTGTTTTATACAACGCCTGAATAAATCCGACAGATTGCATGCATGGATTTCTTGGTGTAACGTTACAACGTGCCGTTTACCTTCTCAGTCCCGCATAAAACCGCGACAAAAAATTGTCGAGTTCCGAATCAGTTAAAGCTTCAATTGTTGTTCCTGCGTGTCCTGCAAATTCATCTAATCGTTTCACTGCATATTTGATTTGTCTCTTTGTATTTGGAGCGTCAGCATCGCCTACGAGTTCCAATATTTCGTCGTCTGTTAGGAGAACCATGGGAGAACAAACCGCGGCAGTTCGGGAAACTGTTGTGTGAATGACAGCCCTGTTGTAGCGCCACCATAGTGACCGTGAAATTAGGGAAGTTCTTTTGGTTCTATCAATGCGCGCGCACCGTTTGATAGAACCATGTGATAGAATGTTTTGGGCGGTGCGGGTTCGCGTCGTGTGATGGGTCGAATAATTCAATGCACGTGATCGACGATCCACCAATCGGATGGCTGGGATTTATTCAGGTGTTGTATAATAGTTAATATCCCACGAGCGAGTGGAACACGGAATAATGTAGTGCGTCCGTGTCCCATATGCCACGAGGCCGAAGGCTGAGTGGCATATGGGACACAGACGCACTACATTATTCCGTGTTCGACGAGCGCGAGTGGGATAACAAATTTATCTTCAAGAAAACTTGATGCACAATATAGATGGAACATGCAAGCTGTACACAAAACTAGAATGTACAGCACACACGCACATATCAATAATAGTTTATGTTTTGCATATAGCGCAATACGCCGAGTGTGATATAGACAGTGCAGTATGGGATATTATACAACACCTGAATAAATCCCAGCCATCCGATTAGTGGACCGCCCAAAACGTTCTATCACATGGTTCTATTAAACGGTGCGCGCGCATTGATAGAACCAAAAGAACTTCCCTAATTTCACGGTCACTATGGTGGCGCTACAACAGGGCTGTCATTCACACAACATGGTGGCCGAGTTTCCCGAACTGCCGCGGTTTGTTCTCCTAACAGACGACGAAATATTGGAACTCGTAGGCGATGCTGACACTCCAAATACAAAGAGACAAATCAAATATGCAGTGAAACGATTAGATGAATTTGCAAGTCACGCAGGAACAACAATTGAAGCTTTAACTGATTCGGAACTCGACAATTTTTTGTCGCGGTTTTATGCGGGACTGAGAAGGTAAACGGCACGTTGTAACGTTACACCAAGAAATCCATGCATGCAATCTGTCGGATTTATTCAGGCGTTGTATAAAACAAACAAATAATGAATGTTTCACATTCGTGCAATGGTAAGAATAATTTCATTCGGTTACAGATGGAATGTCCCATTCCACTCGGCTTCGCCTCGTGGAATGGAACATTAAATCTGTCACCTCATGAAATTATTCTTACCATCGCACTCATAAACATTCATTATATGTATAATATCACACTGTCGGGATCAAGTATTAAAGTTTGCTTGAAGATAATAGGTCATATTATACTGCCAATTGGATATTACTGAAATCAATTAATTACTTGTGGTGTTTTGTTGCCTTGAAAAAATGATTTTTCTGATATCTTACAGAGGTTTTCAACCTGATGAAGCCAGAGTACGTTGCTCCCGTTGTCCTATATCTGTGCCACGAGGATTGCAAAGTGACTCATGGCATCTTTGAGGCTGCGGCCGGCTGGGTTGGACAAGGTAAATTGGTGTAATTGTTATGAAGTGCAAATCGAAATATTACACTGGAGTTCCCAAAGTTACCCGTTTTCTGCAAGCCAGACAAGAGCCTTTACCTTGTGGTTGTCTGGTGTGATTGGGACTTATGACAAGAATGTCCATAAAAATGTCTTAATTTAGGTGTTGGGCTTCAGCCCAAAACCTATTGTTATTGTTAGAATTATTCTTCTTCTTCTTCTTCTTCTTACCATAACTTTCTTCTCCGGAGTTGTTTGACTACATGCAAACTCATATCAAGTTCATATTGAACACATGAATACGCAACCAACTGAAGATGTGTTTTTTGTAATGACGTCATGATGACGTCATCGGGTATCAGATTACAAGCAATTAAAGATTAATAAATATAATCTTTGAAAATCAATATAAAATCAACCGTGAAAGACCTGAACTTGATTTTTACGGCAATCGATAGGATAATATTTGATCTTCATTTTTGATCATGCGTGCAAAATCACATGACCCTTCCTTCCCCTTCCTTCCGGTCGAAACCGGAAGTGCCTTATAATTTGAAAGTGGAAAAAGATTTGAACTTGCTTTCAGCGATGTTTGTCCTTGGCCAGGCTGAACTTTTCAAAAATGTTAGCGGTGACGTCATAAAATATTCGAGTGCCCTCTAGCGGCAGGTTGAAAAATGTTCAAAATGAACTTTCAGTCGATGTGTGTGGCGAAGTTTGCTGAAATCATTTTATAATTGATATATATGATGACCTTCAGGCAGGCAACACGTGTGCGAGGGCTGAGATTGATGACGTCATCAGACCGGAAGTTGCAATGAAAAAACCTTTAAACCTTAAAAAATCGCTGAAAAATCAACCGCGACAGATATAATTCAGATTTTTGCTTCAGATGGCACAGTTGACATAGCTCTCGAGCTTTTTGATAATGACGTCACGATGACGTCATCAAGTATCAGATTACAAGCAATCAAAGATTTCTAAATTTAATCTTTGAAAATCAATATAAAATCAACCGAGAGAGATCTGATTTTGCTTTTTACGGGAATTGATGGAATATTCCAGGGTCTTCATTTTTTATATTACGTGCAAAATCACATGACCCTTCCTTCCGGTCCAAACCGGAAGTGCCTTATAATTTAAAAGTGGAAACAGATTTGAACTTGCTTTCAATGATGTTAGTCTTTGGCCAGGCTGAACTTTTCAAAAATGTGTGCGGTGACGTCATGAAATATTCGAGCGCCCTCTAGCGGCAGGTTGAAAAATGTTCAAAATTGACTTTCAGTCGATGTGTATGGCGAAGTTTGCGGTAATCACTTTATAATTGATATATATGATGACCTTCATGCAGGCAACACGTGTGCAAGGGCTCAGAATGATGATGTCATCAGACCGGAAGTTGCAATGAAAGGACCTTTAAACCTTAAAAAATCGCTGAAAAATCAACCGCGACAGATATAATTCAGATTTTTGCTTCAGATGGCACAGTTGACATAGCTCTCGAGCTTTGTGATAATGACGTCACGATGACGGTATCAAGTATCAGATTATAAGCAATCAAAGATTTCTAGATTTAATGTTTGAAAATCAATATAAAATCAACCGAGATAGATCTGATTTTGTTTTTTACGGGAATTGATGGAATAATCCAGGGTCTTAATTTTTGATATTACGTGCAAAATCACATGACCCTTCCTTCCGGTCCAAACCGGAAGTGCCTTATAATTTGAAAGTGAAAGAACTTTCAGTCGATGTGTGTGGCGAAGTTTGTGGTAATCACTTTATAATTGATATATATGATGACCTTCATGCAGGCAACACGTGTGCAAGGGCTGAGATTGATGACGTCATCAGACCGGAAGTGACAATGAAAAGACCTTTAAACCTTAAACAATTTCTGAAAAATCAACCGCGACAGATATAATTCAGATTTTTGCTTCAGATGGCACAGTTGACATAGTTCTCGAGCTTTGTGATAATGACGTCACGATGACGTCATCAAGTATTGGATTACAAGCAATCAAAGATTTCTAGATTTAATGTTTGAAAATCAATATAAAATCAACCGAGAGAGATCTGATTTTGCTTTTTACGGCAATTGATAGAATAATCCAGGGTCTTCATTTTGTATATTACGTGCAAAATCACATGACCATTCTTTCCGGTCCAAACAGGAAGTGCCTTATAATTTGAAAGTGGAAAAAGATTTGCACATTGTAATGATGTCAGGAATGACATTATCAAGGTCAAATGACAAAACTTCCAAAACGAACATTCCTTTGGAAACAACATGTTTCATGAACTGCAGCACATAAGATTTTCACGATTGGTGATGGTATACAGCAGGTGCATCTTTTCTCTTTTAATAAATACAAAAATCGCCCAACACCGTGCGTTTGTTATTACAAACGACATATATCTAGTTTGTCTTATTTTTGATTTGTCTTTAATTTCCATCCCAGTCAAAGTCCAGAGAGGAAAGGGAGCTGTTTGCGCAGCTGACGGGGAAATATTGACACCAGAAGCAGGTATTTGTCATTAATTTGTTTTTCTGTTTTCGTTGAGTTTTTACCTTTTAAAAGGTATGACACAGAAGCTGTTGCAGGCAGTGTCCATACTTTGTGGGATTTAATACATTCATGAAATAGCTAACCTGTAATCCGTCATCTGTGTCACGAGAAAATATTGAAAACTATTCTGCTTTAAATGTAGTGTACACGATTGGTAATCCTCAATTTTTTTATTTTACTGAATTGTTACGAGATACCAGGTGTCTTGGTCCTTGGTCCTTGGTCCTTGGTCCTCATCTGCTTGGTATTCGTCTTGGTCTTTGTCTTGGTCTTTGTTTCAGTCTTTGTCTTGGTCTTTGTCTTTGCCATCTTCTTGGTCTTGGTCTCGGTGATCTTCTTGGTCTCGGTCTCGGTCTTCATCTTCGTCTTCATCTTCGTCTTATGTACATTGATGTTGCCCAATAAACGCTGAAAGAAAATCTGGGTAAAGAAAAGTGGAAATTTATATTGTTTTTCAACAATTTCCAGCTGGAAATCGTTGGGAAAACTGCATTGTAGCCTTTAGTCTAGGCACACGTGGCTACCCGGACGAGTGGCGCGCCCTGGACATACTGGCATTCGGGACGCGTCACGCGTGCAGGTAGCCACGCGCGCCTTGACTAAAAGGCTATCAGCCTGACGGTTAAAAACGAGCGCCGTTTTTCTCTTGTTTTTTCTTCATCCAACAATGCAAAACTTTAAACAGGTCAGTGGAACGATATAACCCCCAAATCCACCCATTTCTGAAAATTGCAACAATGACCAATCCATGTAACCTACCTTTAACCCTTGCTCTATGAGTGTTGTTTTTTGCTAGTCATCAGTGGTACATGCCAATGCACTCCAGCTGCAGTGCATTAGAGGATTCTTTGCTTTACCAGACAATTGATTTCAAAGTTCCTACTTGAGTGCATTGGAGGGCACTTGGGGGGGTTGCTGGTCATTGTTGTTGCTCACTTGACCAGCAAGTCTTGATGGAAATTGCCATTGTATTTATTATTAGTAACTTTTTACAATGTTAAATATCAATTTAAATTATTATAACATTATATAACATTAACATTACATAACATCAACCTGGTGTTCCAAAAGTACAGAGTGTTTTACTTCACAGCCTATTAGACATACCCTCCATCTCACTCCAGAGGATTATGACATGTGGCTTTGCTTATATGTAATACACTGTTTACTCACAGCATGACCAAGTTATCCTCCAGTTTCCTTTGGCATTCCTTGGAGTGTACAAGGACTCCCCATTAAAATGATGTGACAGTTATTGGAGGACAATGCAATAAACATAGGCATTTTTTGTGGCGAATATTGAAGTGCGTAGGAGAGGAAACAAGAGCAAGGGTTATCAGTGGTCTTGTGTACATACATTATGAGCTGATTTTTATCGTTGAAATAAGTCACAGCGTTTTTCTAAGACTTAAAATGTGACCGTGGTATGAGGGGGTATTATGTCGCAAAATTTGACAAATTAGTTATATACATAGTGGAATTTGTCACATCCTAAGCTTTAATTTGGTGTAGGTTTGACCCCTGTGGCGTTTTGTGTTCTCAAGATATCTAGACATTTGTACTCATATTTTCCAATTTAGATATAGCCCTTTAAACACAAACAAGTGCAAAGAAATGAGATAGAAGTAATTTCTGTCAACATTTGTTTTTTCATCTTTGTTCATCAATATTAATGTTTCTGAAAATAAATTATGAAAATATAGATATAATAGAAGCCAACAAACCACCCCTAAAAAAAATCCACTTATGTGAAGATTTTGTTCACCCGCTTCACATAGAACAGCCCAGTGTGTGTTTCCACATAGTGCGACATAAGACCCTTTTTTGAAGAGCGGGTCACAAAATACGCTTTTCTCGAAGATGACAGTATTTCAGATGGAGAGATTTTCTCTGAGGATTGAAACTGGTCTCACAGCTTTGCTGATCTTGCGGTTTGCTCATTATCAAAGTTGTATCATACCTTCAAGTGTTTTTGATTTTACATCGTGTATCTGCAAACTCCTCCCAGTTTGTACTTCCTCAAATCACACTTATAGCCTTAAATCACACTTATAGCCTTAAATCACACGTATCTTTACATTTGACTAATGATTTGACTAATGATTTGATGTGTGATTTGACTTGTGTGGTCTGCTGTGTGCATCACCACTGAAATTCAAAATCAATCTGAATATTTCTTCATCTAATAAGAATTTTTTTTTTTTGCTTTTCAGTCCGAAATAACTGGTCCTCTATCTGTGACCTAAGCAAGAGTGATTATCCCAGTGGAGCTTCAGGTAATGACAGAAAACATGGATTTTGCCAACTTAACATTCTACAGGGTGGTTAAAAAGAAAGTTAACCCAAGTTTAAGGTGATCGTTCACCCACCTCCTACAATTCCAGAGAATTTGTGTTTACCTAGTGTTGATGAGTAGGGTGTTTAGAAATAATCCTGTAAAAATGATAGCTCTAGCTTAATTGGATCTCAAGATATGGCCCATTACAGATGGAAAAACTGGCTTGTACGGGAGCTTCTTACCTTTAGTTTCTGTCTTCAACATGCTTCATTTACAATGAAACTCCCGTGGACAAGCCAGTTTTGTACATGCCATCTGTAATGGGCCATATCTTGAGATCCAATTAAGCTAGACTTAACATTTGTTCAGGATTATTTCTAAACACCCTACTCATCAACACTAGGTAAACACAAATTCTCTGGAATTGTAGGAGGTGGGTGAACAATCACCTTAAACTTAGGTTAACTTTTTTTAACCGCCCTGTATTTAAAAAAATACCATCATGCTGTCTTGCCATGGTGCTTGATCTCATTTAAAAACTGGTAATTGCTAATCTGAAAAACAGTGTGAAATTGTAGACTTTGAAACATTTTCAGTTTTGTGTGCCATGTGTCAGTCATCATGGTTATACCCTTCTTTGAAGACTTCCAGCGGGAAGGTGGGTTGGTCTCATAACCCCGCCTGGGTCTATAGGTCTGAAAATTGGGATAACTTCTCCAGCATCTGTTGAAGACTTACCTTCTATTTAGGTCCAGACCCAGTACAGGTAGTTGGGTTAGTAACCCAAAATGTGGCCATCCATACCACCTCTGTTTGAAGCCCTTTGCCCAGATTTTCTTTCAGCGTTTATTGGGCAACATCCATGTACACAAGACGAAGATGAAGACCGAGACCAAGACTAAGAAGATGACCGAGACCAAGACCAAGAAGATGGCAAAGACAAAGACCAAGATGAAGACTGTAACAAAGACCAAGACAAAGACCTAGACGAATACCAAGCAGATGAGGACCAGGACCAAGGACTATGGACCAAGGACCAAGGGACAAGGACCAGGGACTAGGACCAGGGACTAGGACCAGGGACTAGGACCAGGGACTAGGACCAGGGAACTTGGACCAGGGACCAGGGACCAATTTGACCTGCCGTGGTAGAAGGGTGTGAACCCAGTTTGTGAAACTATGTCCAGTCACGAAGGGTGTATAGTTATGCACCGGTGACCAGTAGGTCAGTTCAAGCAGTTCTTAAATCCTGACCACACTGGCCAATTAGGGGTATAGCCCTTAGATTTCAAATCCATGCACATGCATATATTAATGTTGTCCTATTTTGTGTATCCTCATGTAACAATCTGTTCAACATGCAGAAAGCACGGTGTTGATTGTGCAGTCCCACGAGGAAGCTAAAGATCACGTTGGAAAGCGTCGAAACCCCCGGTCATCTACAGCTGCAACAAGTGGTGGATTTGACCCGGTATGTTGGAAAATATGAACGTTAAGATGGACAAAATTCATTGCACAGGGTTGAATTGAATGGTTTTGTCCTGTGTCTTGATACACAGGCCAAATTGCAATGTCATAATACTTAATAAGGCATGATATAGCTTTGGTGATGACCAAAAACCAAAGCTGATTAGTGAGCAGGACTTAGATTTCTCCAGATTTTCCTGATTTCAGGATTTTTGATGAGACGTCTTCCAGATTTCCGGAAGATTTTTTTATCCTTAATTCATTAAATACAGATGACGGCTATAGCTGTGGTTTAAAGAAAGAAAAAACACCTGGCTGGTTGATGTCTACACCCGCATTCTTCTGCATATTCATTCCATTGTTTGCCTATATGCCTTTATCATGCTGTCACCATCTTTGTCTTGTTCCCTGTATGCAATAGCAATTATGAATAGTGATTCCAATTATTGAATGAAGGTGCCAGACTATTTTTCCTTCCAGCCTTGGTTTGGTTTTAATAGGAGATGGCTGTACCATGATAAAGGTCTATTGTGTGCGTTACGCTTGGCTGCACAAACCCATCTGGCATACCGGCACCCCATTATAAAAGTCGTATTCAAGGGGTTCAATTGTTTTTATCCTTCAAAATGACCTCTGCAACCTGAAACGGCTTTCTTTTCATTCTAATGACGCCGTCTTGTGGTAGAAAATGCAGTTTCGTGGATTTTTCATTTTCCCACAAATCTTACCCCCTGGACTCTGAAAGCCGACTGTTTATACAGATGGTACCATAACCAATCCTCATGTAAAACAAATGTCCATCTGAGATGCTGTCATCTTTGAGAAAATTGTATCTGAAGACTTCCATTTAAACGGAAACAATCCCATGTGAACATCATAAAGTCACTGTTAAAACAGAGCGGTTTTGAACTATTTGTTTAGGACTCGGTTGATGGATTGAGCTAAACAATTAACAGGTTTGTTGCATTATGTATTTGTAGAATCATGAGCACTGCCTGCAATTATGTTGCTACCTTAAATAGCCAATGCTATACCATACCTAAATATCAGCTACTAAAAAAGAAAAAAAAACGACAATTAAATCTGACGTACGTGATTTGGCTTTAGTCACCCTAGAGCATTCTAAGTTTAAAAGCAGAAGAAAATTTTTCTCTGGAAAGTTGATTTTGGGATTGAGAGGTGAAAGGTTCAAATCCCACCAGAGCCAGCACGTGAACAGTAATGAACGTTCTCATTCTGAAACCTCAAGAATTGCATGTCCGTGTTCAAAATATGCTGCTGTGTATAAACCTTGGTGTAAAGTGGTCTTGTTTGTTTTGTTATAATCGGTCATCAACTTAAAGGTAGTATACATTTGCTTTTGCTGTAATTTTCAGAAATGAATGGATTTGGTGGCGAGTATTTTAAAGCAAATACTGTAACACTGACCTGTTTAAAGTTTTGTGTGCATAGATGCTGGGAAAACAATGAGAAAAAAATGCTGTTCTTTTCTTGTTGTCTGGTTCCCTGACCCTACTTCACATAAAAATGGAACAATTTACAGATGTCAGGGAATTATCAGCAGGTCGGCTTTCCCCCATTCGTGGATGTGTAACCAACAAATCCTTGAAAAAGGTGCCGTCTTGCGCCAAGGCTGCTCGCAGCACGCTGAGTAAAATCTTACTGATATCTGCTCTAATTAAATTTAGTAAATTGGGTGCTACATTTGAAGAAAAAGAAAGTCAGTTTTTTCCCCCAACAATAATCGGCCGACCATTGCTGGAAATTAATAACGAAATTCCACTTTTCTTGAAAATGACGGCACATCAAGTGCCATTATTTCACAGGATGCTTGAGACTGTTATTCACTTGCAGTCAAATAAGATATTTCATAATAATTTGTGTGTCGCCTAAACGAATGTTTTGGGGGACACTTACCAGTCCTAAATTCTGTATGACCGTAGCTCCGTATGTATGTTAAAGTTTTAGGTTAAGTTTTTGGGAGAAAGTTTATAACATCTACATGCTTTCATGGATTTTGATGAAACTTCTATGAAGTGACCCTTGGGTGGGAAGACGCAATTCTTCTTCAGAATGCTGAGGTCAAAGGTCATGTAGGAGTCATTAGTATGTCAGTGTGTATATATTTCTGGTTTATTTATTTCACATTAAAAATTGAAACTGGTGGCCCAAAGGCCAAAAAGGTTTCAATATACAGTGACAGTCATATACAATTTCGAATAAAAATGGTTAACTATTTATATCATAAAACATTTATATTAAACCTCCTATACAACATTAAATAAAAAAACCATTAAGACAATTAACAACTCACAATTTAAATTTCGTAAGCATCATAGTAGATAGAACGGCCATTTATATAATTCCATTCAATATTTGTGTTATCTGTGGTATAGCTGATCGTTTGTATCTTTCAGTATTGCACCGTGGTTGAACTAAGCAAGACCTACTGTCTAATCTAAGGTTTCGATTATAAGTTTTAACTGGCGGGAGCATATTTCGATGTCTTTCCGATCTGAACATTCTTTCCCCAAACTTACATAGTAATATGTGTCGTCGATGTTGAAGAGTTGATAAATGCAAAAATTCCAGAGCCTCGACATATGTTGTATATTGAGAAGCAAGAGCAATACGACATGCCCGTTTTTGAATTCTCTCAATTGCCAGGCATTGCTGTTGGGTGATAGATGTGTGCCAGACCTGGCATGCATATTCTAAAATAGGTCTCACATAGACAGTGAACACAGTCACAATGTCCTCAATAGGAATATTAGCTCTTTTCAATATACACAGGGAATATAACCTACGTGAAGCCTTAGAAACAATACTTTCAATATGAGAGTTCCATTTCAAATCATTCTGGATAATAACACCAAGCAACTTAATTTGTGGAACATGATTCAACTGGGCAGTATTAATAACAAAATCTGGTAAATTAAGTTGTCGTTTGAGGAAAGAAATTGTCATGATCTGACATTTAGCTGGTTTAGGCAGAACATCATTGCGTTTACACCAGTTTGTGAGATTATCTAAGTAATTTTGTAATCTTGATTGTTTCCCACATCCAACTATTTCACCAAGGGTCAGGTCGTCCACATATTTCCACCTTCTGCAGCAATCAATAGAGGCGTCATTTACCAAAACGAGGTCAAGGGTCATTTCGGGTCAAGTGGTAAAATAGGCTGAAAATGTAAAATTGCCCTCATTTGAAAAGTTGAAACTTAGATGCAGCGACCAAAAAAAGCAGCGCCACTTGTGATCCGCGGATCACCTTGTCTTTTATGTCTGCAGATGTTTACAAATGACCTTTAACGAACCTCCTTTATTAATTCAGTTTAATGATTTCAACGCCATATTAAGGAACCAACCCCGTCTATCAACCTGTGCCCACAGTGAGAACACGATAACTATAATATAAATTTTTGTTTTATAATTTTTGTTTTGTGTTTTGTAGTATAGACACGCATTCGTGTAACACAGGTTTCTTTTTTTTAATTCTATAGGCTGTTGCCATTGGCCAGAAGTTTCCATCTACACAAGTCTCTTTCACATCAAATGATGTCATACTGTATGCTCTCGGAGGTAAAGTATAGTACTTGAGATAGTACTTGAGATAGTACTTGAGATTGGCAGTAACTCTTGAAAATTACCTACTATTAAAGGTAACTGCTTTCGGGGTCTCTGCGAACGTTTGAGTCAACCAGTACACCTGCTGGTTTTGGCTAAAAATCAGGGTTTTTTTAATTGAATTGAATTGAAATGGTTTATTGCAATAAAATTGTCATCGCGGCATATGCCGAATTAAGACAAATTTACGATAAGAAATATTATTCCAAAACACTTATTAAAATTCCTTGCATAAAAAAGAAAATTAAAATAAAAAATAAAAAAATAAAATAAAAAATCCTCCTATTATTAATACATACAACAAGAATGACATTAATGAACATGGAATTTATTAAAGTCAATATGAACATTGTAAAATAAAGAAAAAAAGGAAAATATACAAACTAAAGTGAAATTAAAAATAAACCCAAAAGTAAATTGGGAATAACACAAATCAATGTCTTAATGAGAATGATAATTTAAATAGTGAGGAAAACCGATTAATCCTGTTTTCATTCAGTAAGCGGGTTAGCTGTTGAAGCGGACTATTTCTGAACCTGGTTTTTTTTGAGTGAATAAAGCAATTTGACACGGGCAGGAATTCAACCTGTCACAACCAGAATATCTCGCTCATCAATAATAACCTCTAAATGTGCTTATGTTCTGAATGTGGAAACAAAACGGGGAAAAATTCAGTCAAAATTGGGACATTCTGTCAAGGAAACTCTGGATACTAAGCAGATACTAGTGGGTCAGTCTGTACACGGAAACAAACTGGTGGAAAAATGTATCCAAGATTTATCAATGATCTCTACTTGATTGATACTGTGGGACCTGTATCCATCAAGTAACCTATAGTTCATTGATAAATCTTGGATAAATGTTTCCATATTGACATGCAAGTATATTGATAAGTTGTCACATTTGGCGATATTAAGCCAAGTTAGAGGCATTTTTGGGGGCACGGCCCAGACATTGCACAGTTTGACGTGTCATAGACCGGAATACTCATCTACAATAAATGTTGTTTCATTTCTTGTTCCATTCTTGATCAGTGGGTGCTTCCACTGTGCAGCCGGACCACCTCAAGTTCCTGTTTGAGCTGAGTGAGGATTTCTGCACTCTACCCACCTACGGCATCCTGCTTGGACAGAAGGGCATGAGTAACCTCTTCATGGGAACTGTGCCCGGTCTGCAAGACATAGACGTGACCAAGGTTAGCCTGACCACAGCCTGTGGGTCTCAGAGCGAGCTGGGGCCCTTGACGCTTCAGAAATGTGACCTGGCAGCACGAAATGAGCTTAAAGTCGCACTAGCTTTCTAAGTTTACAAGCAGAATTTTTTTTACTGAAAAGTCAGATTTGGGATTTTAAGAGCTGTATATTTGAAAAACCCTGTTCTATCATATCCCAAAGTTTATAAACTGTATCTGTTCTTGAAATGTTTTTTGGGGCTGATTTTTTTTTTTGAACTCGGGTTAAAGTGTGCCCAGATCACAGAACTTTAAACTTCAATTCTTTGTACATGATTTTGATATTTTTATGTGCAGATTCTTCACGGAGAGCAATTCCTGGAAGTGTTTAAGCCTATCCCTACGTTTGGCACCCTGACTGCTCAGTCTGAAGTTGCTGATATCCTGGACAAGGGCTCTGGTGCACTCATAATGGCAGAAAGTAAGCCTGTGCCATATGGGCATTTCTCAAACCCCTGGCTGGGCTCGGGCTTCGGCTTCGCGTAATTTTTATGTCCCCAGATTTGGCAAGATCTTGGATACTGTTTGAGCTATATGTACATCAACATCTCATATTTTAATCCAGAGCCTGAGCCTGTTCATTTATTTACATATTCAAGGCTTCAGATTGGCAATAGGGCTGGGGAATAGCTGGAGACGAAGCCCAAGCCAGGGTTTGAGAAATGCCCTTAATCTGGCATTCTGCCCGTATCCTTGGCATTATTGGTGCTGCATTGTTTCCAGTCAAAGACAAGAATTCCATTTCTTTGTGCTAAACTGCAGGCTTTCAGGTATTCCTACTTTTCCTTTTTTTTTTCCTACTTTTTTTTTACCTTGATCCTACTTTTCCTACTTTTTTCTTCTTGAAGTTCCTATTTCTTCCTGCTTTTTTTGTCCCACAATTCTGAAACACGAAATCTCATTGAGTAATTTTCGTAATTACTAAATATTTTTCGAAAATTACATGGTGAAGTACCTGGGTGTACTGCAACTTTGCTTTCAAGAGTTTAGTCGAGGATGGAGCACAAGTGTTGTGAGTACAGAACAAGCCAAATGAGGCTTGTGATGCTGTGGACATGGGTGAGTATCAACGAAAAAGACTACTCCTGATGAACACCTGCAAAAGTCCTGCTTTTATCCTGATTTTGTCCTCCAGAGTCCTACTTTTGTCCTTTGTATTTTTGAAAACTTTTATCCCACTATTCCCCAACTTTTTCACCTGGGTCTGTTTGAAAGCCTAGAACTGTGACCAGAGACGCAATAGTTCACTGAACTGAGTCATCTGCATGTGGATGTTATTGTGCATATGTGACCCCACTCTGCAAAAAGGGCAATTATGTTGCAAAATTTGAAAATAGTGTTTTTTATATATAGCTGGAAAGGCCATTTTTTAAAGGAACCATGATATAGGATTTACATTGCATTATTCCTGCTTAAAACAATAAAGTATTATCTTGACAATGATATTTTGTTACCAGAGTCAATTATTTCCCAGATTAAATATGAAAAAACATTTTTTGAAAATGTTTGTCCAAGCTACTCCGCCCCCTGAGTGGGACCCTCATTAACATAAGTGAGTGACGTAGATCGAGGAACATTACATATTCTGCTCGAGCCAGCACCATTCATCACGCGTAAATTGAGTGTACATTCTTCGTCCAAAATCTAAGCAAAATATAGCGTTTTTCGGCCATGCCGACAAGGTGTGTGGCTGCTGGATGCAGCAAAACAACGAAGGATGGAGTAAGCCTTCATTTATTTCCAACTGATGCGAAATATCGGAGAATTTGGACGGCGAAAGTGAAGGTGACAAGAGCGAAGTGGTCCGGTCCCAGCAGCTTCTCAGCGTTATGTAGCGACCACTTTGGGCCGTCGTGTTTTGATACTGGTATTTTCAACTCCTTTGGGATGGCCATTAAAAATATGCTCAAGTCCACTGCCATCCCAACATCTTCCCAGATGTGGGTAAGGTACAGGCGAAAGCAGTTAAACGGCCCATTCCCCGAGGAGCTGTCGCTAAAAGGGAGAAAATCAGGGTAAGTTCAATGTGTAGTTGTTGCAACTTACAATGTACGAAATTGCACGTGTAGACCTAGTGTGTGTGTATACGGGCCGGGTCCAGACTATCGAGTCCATTCATGAATTTCGGTGCCTCGATCTACGTCACGAACAGCGCCCTCAATTTGAGTCTCAACAAATTCCAAAAAGGGGGGGGGGGGGCAATTTTTGGGCGGCAAATAATCACACTAAAACTTCACTTGAACCAGTTTGGCTTTTAATTCACATTTAATACATATAAATGAATGTATTTATGAAATAAAATGCTATCCGGCAAATTTGAGAAGCATGGTTCCTTTAAGCTTTCATATGGTATACATGTATGTCTGAGGCCTGTAGCATTTTGCATTCGCGAGATATTTGGAAATTTGCATGTTTGTTTTCAGGAATTTCTTGAAATGACTTAAGGAGAAACAAGCCATTTTTAAAAACAAAAAGCTAAGCAATAGATTGAAGCACTCGACACAAACACATTCTTTCTCCAACTTTATTCACTGAAATCAAAGATTTTTGTTCAAAACTAGGATAATATAGGTATCAAAGATGCCAAAAAATCCCTCCCTTAAAAATCACTTGTTTGAAGAATTTGTTTGTTTTTGTCTTAAATGACATCTTAAATATCTAAAGTTTCAGGTTTGGTACACAACAATGTTGATTTCAGTAAATAAAGTGAAAAAAATATTTGTTGGAGTGCATTGTTCTATTGCATTGTATTAGAACTAGCTATTTCAAAGCCTGTTTTCTCTGTTGTGCAATTTAAGCTCCACAGAACTAATTAATATGCAAAAACGCAATATCTCCAGAACGGAAAGGGCTTTGGAGCTCTATCATGTACCAAATGAAAGCTTACATTGCGGGCTTTCCAAACATACATAAAACTAATTTTTCATATTTTGCGACATAATATACCTTTTTCCAGAGCGGGTCACATATATGTGCTGCCAGAGAGCGACTGATTACCAGGAGTTCTAGCCTGGATTCCAGACCATCCCAAAACACCATGTCGTGTTGTATTTTGATGGGATCAGGACTGTA
Source organism: Hippasteria phrygiana (assembly GCA_037893225.1). NCBI lineage: Eukaryota > Metazoa > Echinodermata > Asteroidea > Valvatida > Goniasteridae > Hippasteria > Hippasteria phrygiana. The sequence continues at coordinate 947,021 of JAZGUH010000502.1, forward strand.
GAGCCTTGGCACTATAACTTTACATGGAACTATGATGCCCCAATTTGTATAAGTACAAGGAATGTGCCATAGGTATACTGCACAGTGTTGGATTTTGACAGGTTGAGGACACTTCCCAGTAAAACTGCCACGGGGTTGTGTTTAAAGAATACAATACTATGTGCTCACGGGAGTGTTGTAGTACTCGTACTCGAGTACTTTTTTATCGTACTCGTACTTGTACTCGTACTTATAGAAATGTACTTGTACTCGTACTCACATGAAAAAATTCCATCCCGTAAATCAGCAATAGGCTTCTGGAGAGTTGAAAAGTTAACCGAAAATAGATTTATTTGTGTAAACATTATTGTATCATGTTTAAATATTTTTTATGAATGTGTAAATATTCAGTTTCAACTAATAATATGCAGGGCCCCAATGGAAACCAGTTTTAAACTGTTTGGGCACACCCTGGGTAAAGAAATGTAATAGATAAATAAATAAATAAATGTACTCGTACTCTTACTCATACTCGGGGTGAAGTACTCGTACTCATGGAAAAGTACTCAATACTCGTACTCGTACTCATGGAAATGTATGCGACTACAACACTCGCTCACTGTCACCTTGTGTGTTGTTGATTGGCAGCTAAGATTCATGATGATGTAGGGGACCTCGTGTGTGTCAGCCAGACTGTGATCTTTCTTGTTGGAGCAGGCGGCTTTGGGGGAAAGAAAACTTCCGACAAAACCAAAGTAAGTAGAGAATGAAGAAGAGTCATTTGTTATCAGACCCCAACTTCTGTTACTCAGAATGTGGGTCCTAGCCCCACTTAGGGGTTATGATGGTTGTGTCCTTCAGCAAGACACTTGATTGCAGTTGTTCCTTTCCAGCAAGGAGCAAATGGTATCTGTTGAGGTTGCATTAGTACTGTGAGAATAGTTGCATACAGGCCAGAGGCCTGTTACTTTACACAATGAACATCTAACAAAAGAAAAATGGCGCACTAACAATAAACATCTATTGTTAAGTGGCACTAAATCCATTGTTATATTTTCCTAAACGGACAGTTCAGAAGGTTCCGGGAAGATTTGTTTGACCCTGAGGTCAGGGGTAATTGTTTTTTTATATGGATTTGCTTTCTCTAAAGTTTGAAATGTCTTTATATAAGAAAAATAGCTTTTAACCAGTTCGCGTCGGATGACGTGTATACACGCAAAAGTTTTGCGGTATTCGGAACGGATGACTGATAAACACGCACTCGATCGAGGCCGGAAATATCTGTCAGCGATCCGCTCGCAGCGAGCGAGGCCAGAAATATCAGGTTGTGCTACATGTACCCGCAGATTACGGCCTGATTCCACCTGAACCCGGCTAGCGTCGAGGTTCGTGAAAACTATAATCCCGCGCCTGGGTCCGGTGAATGTCAAAATAATCCCGCCGTGAACTGGTTTAAGAAGGTGCATACGAGAATCATATAATCACAGGGAAATGCTTACCCCAAATTAGGTTTTTATGTCAAATAATCTGAGAATGTTAAACTTGGAACATAACTAGAATAATAAAAAAGACATTGTACAATACATGGTGAGTAAAAAAAGTACACCGAAACTGAAGACTGTATATCCCATATTAATCAAACTGATGCCACTAAATCAGTTTTGTTATGTAGTCCAAGTTCTTCTTTTTTGATACAGACAACGGCCATAGCCATGGTTTCTAAAAGACCACCTGGCCGGTTGTCGTCTACACGCGCATTCCTGTGCGTATTCAATCCATTCATGTTTTAAATATATCGTTCTTGCAAGGGGTTAACCCATTGTGTACGGATGACGCCATATGGCGCCAAAAAAACCGAACAGTCACCAGGCCGGATGACGCCATTGGCCGCTGTTTGTGCAGTTTCAATCCACTGTTGGATTATTGTGTATGTCATGCTTGACTGCACAAACACATTGTAGCGGTTCGCTTGGCTGCCAGAACCGCCGCAACATCCCGACGTCTCCCGTAAAATACCGTGCTCAAGGGGTTAAAGGCCTCTATTTTCCCCATGGTTGTCTCTTGAAATGGTGATTATTGTAAAAACCACTTATCAGAAATCCTAAAAAAAATATGTTAAAAGTCATAGAATTGTTCTCTGAAACATCTCTCAAGATCACGTGTGTGATAAGGTCTGTTTTTACTTTGAATATTGTTGCCATAGTCAACCGTCAAGCCGCCATCGCGTGCTCCCGATGCCTCCATTAAGCAGATGACGTTCAAAGATCAGGCTGCCCTCTATCGGCTGAGCGGAGATTCCAATCCTCTTCACATTGACCCGTCATTTGCAGCCATGGGAGGTAAACGGATTTTGAGTAAATGGGGAAGGTTTCATAGTGGGGAAAAAAGGAGTTTAGAGAAATTTGGGCTTTCAAAATGATTCCCAGAGTTTGTTATGCAAGTTCGCCCCGAACAAAGCTGAAAGCCACTCAAGAGACGGAGGAATTAATATTCCTCTTGAAGCAGGAAAGATCGTACGATGAGGGGAAACATGCACCAGGCAAAGAATTCCATAGAGATACAGAACGAGGGAGAAAGATATTGGCATAGCTTAGGCTAACTCAGTGGGACCATCCCACCTCCTCCCATGCACTGTAGGACAAGGTTTTGAATAAATGTGACCCGCTCCAGAAAAAGGTGATATAAGTCGCACTATGCATTTATTTGGTCAAAATTCATTTTTTGTTTTTTGTCTATAATGACATCTTAAATATCTAAAGTTTCACGTTTAGTGCACAACAATGTTGATTTCAGTGAATAAAGTGAAAAAAAAAAACATTTTTAGAGTGCATTGTTCCATTGCATTGTATTAGAACTAGCTAGTTTTCTCTGTTGTGCAATTTGAACTCCATAGAACTAATTAATATTCAAAAATGCGATATCTCCAGAACGGAAAGGGCTTTGGTGCTCTATCATGTACCAAATGAAAGCTTACATTGTGGGCTTTCCAAACATACATAAAACTAATTTTTCATATTTTGCGACATAATATACCTTTTTCCGGAGCGGGTCACAAATGACAGTGAAATGACAATGTAATGCCATTGACCACTTTTCTACGTTTTTTTGGTGCTAGGCTTTGACCAGCCCATTTTGCATGGCCTGTGCACCTTTGGGTTTTCCTGTCGTCACGTCCTGAAGCAGTATGCCGACAATGACGTCACAAAGTTCAAGTCTGTAAAGGTATGCATTTGTCTTTTTTTTCTTCAAATCGTAGGCCTAAGTGTTGCAGAATTTCCCAATCCTATCAAATGAGGTCATCTTAAAATTAGCCCATATTTTTTATTTTATTTTATTCCACCTTAACTTTTGTCATCTGTGAGAAAATTGTATCTGACAAAAATGCTGTGTCTTATTTTAATTCCTGTGCATATTCAATCTATTGTTTGCCTATTGTGTGTGTTACGTTTGGCATGGATACCAGACTTCCGGCAATTGCCGGAATTCCGGCTTTTTCATATTTTTGGGAAAAACCTCCGGCCTTCGGCATTTGTGGGCCGGAACGACAATATTAATACAAATTACCGTAAGACCATACATGCAGCGCTTTCCTACCTTCATGCTGCAATACACGTGTACAAATTTACACATAGCGCGGGGCCGGCACTATAAGCAGTGTCCTGCATACGTATGCAGCGGACACTAGACTTATATACATACTATGTACACGCAACTGGTAAATTTCAGTCTGTGAGGAACGGTAACAATTTGTGTGTACGTTGCGTACAACTGGTGCGTACACACAATGAGCGTGCAGAACAAAATGCAATCAATCGACGACTTGGTCAAGTTTAGTTCCACAGAGATTGCTGATTTCGTTGATTCCCATGCAACTTGTATTCACTTTACGCAGTCAAAGTAGGGAACCAGTTATGTTCGTGCATCAAATGGTTTCGTGAGCGTGCGTGTGCAGCGTGAATACAACATGGCGGAATAACAGCAGCGGAGATCGTTTGACAAAATTTGAAGTTGAAATAATTATGCATAGCGTATTGAACATCTACGATGTGATTGCGTATACTAGTACTGTTCATTGTTGTACGATAGATCTACGTTCGCTTTGGAAACATTTTCGTTGAAAAAATAAATCAAGCACTTCGTAAAAATAAAGCAGAAGGTGGCGTCCGAAAAATTGGGCAAAGTTTATTGTACAATGTACATGTAGGTATAACCTTCCTCCATGTATACATACGCATACATACATGTAATTGTAGCGTGGCCCAGATTCCGGACACGCAATTTTTTTTCTCGGCCCTGCAGCCAAGACCTACTGGCATCCCTGGTTTGGCTGCACAAGCCCGTAATGCATACTAGCACCCCATTAACACCTTGAAGCCGGTTATTTATGAGGCGCCGGGGTGCCGTGGCGGCCTGTGCAGCCAAGCGAAACGGACACAAGAGGCTTGTGCAGCCAAGCGTAACATACACAATAACCCAACAATGGATTGAATATGCAGAGAATGAAGTGTATAGACGACGTCATCCGGCTTCAAAGGGTTAATAGCAGTGAGACAGAATTTGTATTAAAGTAATGTGGTTTCTATATTTTTTAAAATTGTGCATGAATCCAGCCTTTCGTTGCCAATAAATTTGGCTTACCTTACCTTACTATTTTTTCATCACTCGAATGACGGATTAACCCTAACAGCCCAAGCCTTTTTACTAGAATCCTTCCCTAACTACACAAACTCCAACACTGTGTAGTAAACCAATGGCACATTCTTTGTACTTGGACAAAATCAGGGCATCAAGTCCCATGCAAAGTGATGGTGCCAAGGCTCTACAGTACCCAATCACACAAAATTCAACACAATGGGGTGTTTGATTTTGGCAGGTTAGGGATGGTTAGGGTTAAGCTCAAATTTTCGCAGGCTTGTTTAACTTCATGCATGTTGAATCCCACAACATATGAGCACTGCCTGCAGCTATGTTGACAGCTCTGCCACTCTAGATCATACAGGCTTGCAACTTTTCCGCGGATCCACGGATTTCCGCGTTTTTTAAAATTCCGACCGCAGAAAAAAATATCCGTGCTTCGGTTCATTTCCCACCGTGGCGACCGCGTACCGCGGAATTGTTCGCCGATATTGCTAGCGCACATCGTCTGGCTCCGTATTTTGTATACATATATAGCATAGAAAGGTGCAGGACACAGACTCCGTGCGCATTATGTAGCATACCTGTACAATCTTGCCGTTTTATGAACGAGTTGCTATAGCGCCCTCTATCGACTAGACTTATAGTCAGGTTCCACATATTTTTTTCTCGCGTGAATTAATACAGTACAATAGGGATACAGACAGTATACCTACATGTTGCATGTGCTGGTAAAACGTTGGAAAAACGTGTTTGGCAATCGATTTAACGTGTCAAAAGGATTCATTAGTTGAGAATGTCAAGGTAACAACAACTTTTACATCTGAATAAATGTTAAAAAACAAATTTGAAGCATTTTGTGTAATTTTTTAATAGAAAACATGCCACAAAATGAGGTTAAAATCTCTAACTCGGCTTTCAATCCAAGTGGTCAAAAACTGCTCAGAATGCACCACAGAGCACCTTGAATTCAAACTTCAGGGACCCTAAGGCGGGCCCCGGACCCCACGCCGTAAGGGCTTCGCGCTACGCGCTCGCAAATTGTTGACGATATTTTCCTTGTTTTTTGCAATTTAAGAGTTGCATGCCTGATCATACCTTTAAACCTGCTTCTAGTATACAGACATACCCAGTAAGTTAGCAAAACACAATCCTGAAATTTACTGGCAAACAAAGTAGTGTTCATGCCTCGGCAGTTCTCAAAGGAGCAAGGCACCACTTTCTGTACACGCAACTGACTCCAAAGTCATTGTTCGCGTTGATCCTGTCTAAACTAGACTATGGCTGCTGCCTACTGAACGGTGTTTCCATGAAAGACCTATCCCGCCTTCAAAAACTCCAAAATAGATGTGCCCGGCTTATCATCCAGACGCCCAAACACACTCACACATCTCCTCTTCTCAAACAATTACACTGGTTACCAGTTGCTCAACGTATTCAGTTCCGTACACTCGTCCACACTTACAACTCGCTCAAGCACTCTGCCCCAAATTATCTTTCTTCTCTACTTGCAATCCAGACAAGCTCTTACTCTCTCCGTTCTTTAGATGGTAAATCCCTTTCCGTCCACAAGACACGCAAACAGGCTGGTGACAGGGCCTTTTCCATTGCCGCCGCCCCCGGTTATGGAATAACCTTCCCATCTCCATCAGAAATTCTGACAGTGTTTCAGCCTTTAAAATGGCTCTGAAGACCTATCTTTCCCCTAAAGCATAGCTGGTTGTACCCCCTTGTTTGTCTATCGTTTTCTTCCCTCATCTCCTTGTTTTAGCGCCGTGTATCCTCATTCAATTTGGCGCTATATAAATCCAGTTGTAATTTTTCTCAATTGCCGGTTGGGGCGACACATGATGCTGGAAAAGAGTGGGTTTGGGCGACCCAGTCGAATAGGGCGACACATATATGTCGCCCTATTGTGAAAGTCGCCCCTTTGGAGTGTTTTTTAGTAGGGTGCGTGGGGAAAGTGCTCTAAATGGGCGACTCGCGTGTCGCCCTTTTGGGGTTATTTCGGGCAGAGTCGCCCGTTTGCCGCATGCACAGGAATTCTAATTTTCCTCAATTGCCGGATAGGGCGACACATAATCCTGGAAAAGAGTGAGTTAGGGTGACCTGGTCGAATAGGGCGACACATAACTGTCGCCCTATTGTAAAAGTCGCCCCTTTGGAGTGCTTTTAGTAAGGTGCGTGGGGAAAGTGCTCTAAATGGGCGACACTCGTGTCGCCCCAATAAGGTTATTTCGGGCAAAGTCACCCATTTGCCGCATCCAGGAGATTTATAATTGGCTGTTTTGGAAACTTTTCCAAAACAGCCCTTGTTTTCGTTAAGATTTTTTTTTTTTTCTTTTTTTTTTTTCTTTTTTTGGCTGTTTTGGAAACTTTTCCAAAACAGCCCTTGTTTTCGTTAAGATTTTTTTTTTTTTCTTTTTTTTTTTTTTTTTTTTTTTTTTTTTGGCTTTTTTGGAAACTTTTCCAAAACAGCCCTTGTTTTCGTTAAGATTTTTTTTTTTTTCTTTTTTTTTTTTCTTTTTTTGGCTGTTTTGGAAACTTTTCCAAAACAGCCCTTGTTTTCGTTAAGATTTTTTTTTTTTTCTTTTTTTTTTTTCTTTTTTTTTTTTTTTTTCTTTTTCAGCCAAATGCCCATAGCATTTGTACACGTTTTCTTTCTTACTGGCACTTTAGCTACTTTTATGCTACCGATTGACTTCAAACTTGGCAGACACTTAGACTAACTGCTCAGAATGTATGCCGAACATTTACGTCATGATGACGTCATCACGTGATTTTTTATGAATTTTTGAAATTTCAAAATCGTAATATTCTTTTCAATATATCTAGCGAACAAAACAAGATATTTTCAAAATTCTTTTTGTTATAGCTTTGGTATGTCTCAAAGATATGCACTAAAAGAAAAAAAAATGTGTGATGTCATGATGACGTCATCAAAAATGTGCTTTTTTAAAACACATATAAGGATAGGTCCGATCGTCATGAAAAGTGGTGGGTAGGTAGATACTGTCACTAGCATGCAAAATCTGAAATGAGGTCATGATGACGTCATCACGTGATTTTTTATGAATTTTTGAAATTTTAAAATCGTAACATTTTTTTAAAATATATCTAGCAAACAAAACAAGATATTTTCAAAATTATTTTTGTTATAGCTTTGGTATGTCTCAAAGATATGCACTAAAAGAAAAAAAATGTGTGATGTCATGATGACGTCATCAAAAATGTGCTTTTTTAAAACACATATAAGGATAGGTCCGATCGTCATGAAAAGTGGTGGGTAGGTAGATACTGTCACTAGCATGCAAAATCGGAAATGATGTCATGATGACGTCATCGGGAATTTTTTTTATGATTTTTTTCATTTTTGAAATTTCATTTTAATCACAAAATTTTACACAAAAAACAAAACAGCCCTGTGTTTGTCCACAAACACTGTACCATATGTCTAGTTTTTTTTTTTTTCCTTTTCAGACTTTTTGCCCATAGCATTTGTGCACGTTTTCTTTCTTACCGGCACTTTGGCTACTTTGGTACACCCGATTGCCTCTAAACTTGGCAGACACTTAGACCAACTGCTCAGAATGTATGCCGAACATTTACGTCATGATGACGTCATCACGTGATTTTTTATGAATTTTTGAAATTTGAAAATCGTAATATTCTATTTAATATATCTAGCGAACAAAACAAGATATTTTCAAAATTCCTTTTGTTATAGCTTTGGTATGTCTCAAAGATATGCACTAAAAGAAAAAAAAATGTGTGATGTCATGATGACGTCATCAAAAATGTGCTTTTTTAAAACACATATAAGGATAGGTCCGATCGTCATGAAAATTGGTGGGTAGGTAGATACTGGCACTAGGATGCAAAATCCAAAATGACGTCATGATGACGTCATCACGTGATTTGTTATGAATTTTTGAAATTTTGAAAATCGTAACATTCTTTTAAATATATCTGGCAAACAAAACAAGATATTTTCAAAATTCTTTTTGTTATAGCTTTGGTAGGTCTCAAAGATATGCCCTAAAAAGGAAAAAAATGTGTGACGTCATGATGACATCATCAAAAATGTCCTTTTTTAAAACACATATAAGGATAGGTCCGATCGTCATGAAAATTGGTGGGTAGGTAGATACTGCCACCAGCATGCAAAATCTGAAATGATGTCATGATGACGTCATCGGGAATTTTTTTTATGATTTTTGAAATTTTTGAAATTTCATTTTAATCACAATTTTACACAAAAAAACAAAACAGCCCTGTGTTTGTCCACAAACACTGTACCAGATGTCTAGTTTTTTTTTGTGCTTCTTTTTCAGACAAATGCCCATAGCATTTGTACACGTTTTCTTTCTTACTGGCACTTTGGCTACTTTTATGCTGCCGATTGGCTTTAAACTTGGCAGACACTTAGACAAACTGCTCAGAATGTATGCCGTACATTTACGTCATGATGACGTCATCACGTGAGTTTTTATGAATTTTTGAAATTTTGAAATCGTAATTTTTTTTTTAATATATCTAGCGAACAAAACAAGATATTTTCAAAATTCTTTTTGTTATAGCTTTGGTATGTCTCAAAGATATGCCCTAAAAGGAGAAAATGTGTGACGTCATGATGACATCATCAAAAATGTGCTTTTTTAAAACACATATAAGAATAGCTCCGATCGTCATGAAAATTGGTGGGTAGGTAGATACTGGCACTAGGATGCAAAATCCAAAATGACGTCATGATGACGTCATCACGTGATTTGTCATGAATTTTTGAAATTTTGAAAATCGTAACATTCTTTTAAATATATCTGGCAAACAAAACAAGATATTTTCAAAATTCTTTTTGTTATAGCTTTGGTAGGTCTCAAAGATATGCCCTAAAAAGGAAAAAAATGTGTGACGTCAGGATGACATCATCAAAAATGTCCTTTTTTAAAACACATATAAGGATAGGTCCGATCGTCATGAAAATTGGTGGGTAGGTAGATACTGCCACCAGCATGCAGAAGCCGAAGTGACGTCATGATGACGTCATCACGTGATTTTTTATGAATTTTTAAAATTTTGAAATCGTAAAATTCTTTTAAATATATCTGGCAAACAAAACAAGACATTTTCAAAATTCTTTTTGTTACAGCTTTGGTATGTCTCAAAGATATGCCCTAAAACGGAGAAAATGTGTGACGTCATGATGACATCATCCAAAATGTGCTTTTTTAAAACACATATAAGGATAGGTCCGATCGTCATGAAAATTGGTGGGTAGGTAGATACTGGCACTAGGATGCAAAATCCAAAGTGACGTCATGATGACGTCATCACGTGATTTGTTATGAATTTTTGAAATTTTGAAAATCGTAACATTCTTTTAAATATATCTGGCAAACAAAACAAGATATTTTCAAAATTCTTTTTGTTATAGCTTTGGTAGGTCTCAAAGATATGCCCTAAAAAGGAAAAAAATGTGTGACGTCATGATGACATCATCCAAAATGTGCTTTTTTAAAACACATATAAGGATAGGTCCGATCGTCATGAAAATTGGTGGGTAGGTAGATACTGGCACTAGGATGCAAAATCCAAAGTGACGTCATGATGACGTCATCACGTGATTTGTTATGAATTTTTGAAATTTTGAAATCATAACATTCTTTTAAATATATCTCGCAAACAAAACAAGATATTTTCAAAATTCTTTTTGATACAGCTTTTGGTATGTCTCAAAGATATGCCCTAAAAGGCGAAAATTGTGTGACGTCATAATGACATCATCAATTTTTTTCTTTTTACGCATGTAAGGGTCGGTCCGATTAAAAAAATGTATACATTGAATTTTTCTCTACCTAATTCAACAATTTCGTGATCGTGGCTCACTCAAGTATAAAGAAATAACAGGCATCTGAAAATTGTGACCAAATTCAATATAACACAAAGGAATTCTGGGAAGGACAGAAACCATGGCTTTCATGTGGCATGCTGTCTATAAAGAGTTGATCTCTAGTCTTTTTTTCAAGTCGTTAGACAAGTCGTAGGCAGACACTTACACCAACTGCTCAGAATGTGCGCCGAACTTTTACGTCATGATGACGTCATCACATGTCACGTGACGTCATCTTAAAGGGGCATTTTTGGAAACCATATATCTACAAAAGTACAAGTCAGATTAAGTTTAAACGTGGTATTTAGTTATGCCAGCATGTGTTAGATTAAAATTTATGTGACGTCATGATGACGTCATCGGCTAATTTTCTATAATTTTTTTCATTTTTGAAAGTTCATTTAAATCACATAATTTTACACAAAAAAACAAAAACAGCCCTGTGTTTGTCCACAAACACTGCACCATACATCTAGTTTTTTTTTTGTTTTTTTTCCTTTTCAGACTTTTTCCCATAGCATTTGTGCACGTTTTCTTTCTTACCGGCACTTTGGCTACTTTGGTGCACGCGATTGCCTTTAAACTTGGCAGACACTTAGACAAACTGCTCAGAATGTGTGCCGAACTTTTTGGTCATGATGACGTCATCACGTGATTTTTTATGAATTTTTGAAATTTTAAAATCGTAAAATTCTTTTCAATATATCTAGCGAACAAAACAAGATATTTTCAAAATTCTTTTTGTTACAGCTTTGGTAGGTCTCAAAGATATGCCCTAAAAAGGAAAAAAGTGTGTGACGTCATGATGACATCATCAAAAATGTGCTTTTTTAAAACACATATAAGGATAGGTCCGATCGTCATGAAAATTGGTGGGTAGGTAGATACTGGCACTAGGATGCAAATTCCAAAGTGACGTCATGATGACGTCATCATGTGATTTTTTATGAATTTTTGAAATTTTGAAAATCGTAACATTCTTTTAAATATATCTGGCAAACAAAACAAGATATTTTCAAAATTCTTTTTGTTATAGCTTTGGTAGGTCTCAAGATATGCCCTAAAAAGGGAAAAAATGTGTGACGTCATGATGACATATCAAAAATGTGCTTTTTTAAAACACATATAAGGATAGGTCCGATCGTCGTGAAAATTGGTGGGTAGGTTGATACTGGCACTAGGATGCAAAACCAAAGTGACGTCATGATGACGTCATCACGTAATTTGTTATGAATTTTTGAAATTTTGAAAATCGTAACATTCTTTTAAATATATCTGGCAAACAAAACAAGATATTTTCAAAATTCTTTTTGTTATAGCTTTGGTAGGTCTCAAAGATATGCCCTAAAAAGGAAAAAAATGTGTGACGTCATGATGACATCATCAAAAATGTGCTTTTTTAAAACACATATAAGGATAGGTCCGATCGTCATGAAAATTGGTGGGTAGGTAGATACTGGTACTAGGATGCAAAATCCAAAGTGACGTTATAATGACATCATCATGTGATTTGTTATGAATTTTTGAAATTTTGAAATCGTAACATTCTTTTAAATATATCTCGCAAACAAAACAAGAGATTTTCAAAATTCTTTTTGATACAGCTTTTGGTATGTCTCAAAGATATGCCCTAAAAGGCAAAAATTGTGTAACGTCATAATGACGTCATCAATTTTTTTTTTTACCGCATGTAAGGGTCGGTCCGATTAAAAATTTATACATTGAATTTTTCTCTACCTAATTCAACAATTTCGTGATCGTGGCTCACTCAAGTATTAAGAAATAACAGGCATCTGAAAATTGTGACCAAATTCAATATAACACAAAGGAATTCTGGGAAGGACAGAAACCAAGGCTTTCATGTGGCATGCTGTCTATAAAGAGTTGATCTCTAGTCTTTTTTACAAGTCGTTAGACAAGTCGTAGGCAGATATTTACACCAACTGCTCAGAATGTGCGCCGAACTTTTAGGTCATGATGACGTCATCACATGTCACGTGACGTCATCTTAAAGGGGCATTTTTGGAAACCATATATCTACAAAAGTACAAGTCACATTAAGTTAAAACGTGGTATTTAGTTATGCCAGCATGTGTTAGAGAAAATGTATGTGACGTCATGATGACGTCATCGGCTAATTTTCTATGATTTTTTTCATTTTTGAAATTTCATTTAATTTTTTTTTTTTTCCTTTTCAGACTTTTTGCCCCATAGCATTTGTGCACGTTTTCTTTCTTACCGGCACTTTGGCTACTTTGGTGCACCCGATTGCCTTTAAACTTGGCAGACACTTAGACAAACTGCTCAGAATGTGTGCCGAACTTTTTGGTCATGATGACGTCATCACGTGATTTTTTATGAATTTTTGAAATTTTAAATTCGTAAAATTCTTTTCAATATATCTAGCGAACAAAACAAGATATTTTCAAAATTCTTTTTGTTACAGCTTTGGTAGGTCTCAAAGATATGCCCTAAAAAGGAAAAAAGTGTGTGACGTCATGATGACATCATCAAAAATGTGCTTTTTTAAAACACATATAAGGATAGGTCCGATCGTCATGAAAATTGGTGGGTAGGTAGATACTGGCACTAGGATGCAAATTCCAAAGTGACGTCATGATGACGTCATCATGTGATTTTTTATGAATTTTTGAAATTTTGAAAATCGTAACATTCTTTTAAATATATCTGGCAAACAAAACAAGATATTTTCAAAATTCTTTTTGTTATAGCTTTGGTAGGTCTCAAAGATATGCCCTAAAAAGGGAAAAAATGTGTGACGTCATGATGACATCATCAAAAATGTGCTTTTTTAAAACACATATAAGGATAGGTCCGATCGTCGTGAAAATTGGTGGGTAGGTTGATACTGGCACTAGGATGCAAAACCAAAGTGACGTCATGATGACGTCATCACGTAATTTGTTATGAATTTTTGAAATTTTGAAAATCGTAACATTCTTTTAAATATATCTGGCAAACAAAACAAGATATTTTCAAAATTCTTTTTGTTATAGCTTTGGTAGGTCTCAAAGATATGCCCTAAAAAGGAAAAAAATGTGTGACGTCATGATGACATCATCAAAAATGTGCTTTTTTAAAACACATATAAGGATAGGTCCGATCGTCATGAAAATTGGTGGGTAGGTAGATACTGGTACTAGGATGCAAAATCCAAAGTGACGTTATAATGACATCATCATGTGATTTGTTATGAATTTTTGAAATTTTGAAATCGTAACATTCTTTTAAATATATCTCGCAAACAAAACAAGAGATTTTCAAAATTCTTTTTGATACAGCTTTTGGTATGTCTCAAAGATATGCCCTAAAAGGCGAAAATTGTGTGACGTCATAATGACGTCATCAAATTTTTTTTTTTTACGCATGTAAGGGTCGTTCCGATTAAGAATTTATACATTGAATTTTTCTCTACCTAATTCAACAATTTCGTGATCGTGGCTCACTCAAGTATAAAGAAATAACAGGCATCTAAAAAATTGTGACCAAATTCAATATAACACAAAGGAATTCTGGGAAGGACAGAAACCATGGCTTTCATGTGGCATGCTGTCTATAAAGAGTTGATCTCTAGTCTTTTTTTCAAGTCGTTAGACAAGTCGTAGGCAGATACTTAATACAAAAACTGCTCAGAATGTGCGCCGAACTTTTAGGTCATGATGACGTCATCACATGTCACGTGACGTCATCTTAAAGGGGCATTTTTGGAAACCATATATCTATAAAAGTACAAGTCACATTAAGTTAAAACGTGGTATTTAGTTATGCCAGCATGTGTTAGATGAAAATGTATGTGACGTCATGGTGACGTCATGATGACGTCATCGGCTAATTTTCTATGATTTTTTTCATTTTTGAAATTTCATTTAAATCACATAATTTTACACAAAAAAACAAAACAGCCCTGTGTTTGTCCACAAACACTGCACCAGATGTCTAGTTATTATTATTATTGTTTCAACACAGCATGCACTTACATCATCAACCAAAAGTTTTTCTTTTTTTCATATTCCTAGTGCCGCTTTGCCAAACCTGTCATTCCGGGCCAGACAGTTCAAACTGACATGTGGAGAGAGGGCAATCGCATTCACTTCCAGACCAAGGTAGGATTAAAAAAAATATCAGATTGAGATCTTAGTAAACTGGAAAAAAATAATTTTTCTTGAAAGAAATATTGACTGCTGTCATGTATGAGATAGACGCATGGCACCTGAGGTGAAGCTAATGATGCCATTTATTCTCCAGGGGGGGAAAAAACCATGTGCTTTGCATCGCAGCAGGCAACAATTGTTTTGTCATATTGTGCTAATACTTGAAAAACATAAAACTTACAAAGAAATTAATGAAATTATTGTATTGTAACGTTGGATTGCTGTGAGCTTTCGTGCCAGTCATGAGATTGAGAGGTTGTGGGCTCAGACCTCTTGAGTACGGACGACGGCCATAGCCGTTGTTTGAAAAAAGACCACCTGGCCGGTTGCCCTCTGGAGGTGCATTCCTGCGCATACCCAATCCATTAATTTTGTAACTATATTGTTTTTGAATAGGAGTGTAATGATTAGATGGAGCTTTTTCCAACAAAGCTTTCATTCACATGAAAGGGGGCTCCAAGTGCAATGAATAGGAACACTCTATTCAGTGTGGTGCCTATTGTTTGCATTTACGCTTGACTGCACAGCCCCCATCCTGGCATACCAGCCCCCAATCAATATATTGTACAGTCAGATGCAACAGGTTAAACAAAGTTGCATGTAGACATGGATCTGGTGGCATGTGTGGGCCCTGGCAAGCTGTGCTGCATGGAGTGCGTTTCAATGTTCTATGTATCCACTGGCCTTCATGACACCTTTGATTTCCAAACAACAATATGATGTAAATGATGTGCAACATTGAGGATTTGAGTGCTATAATTTCATAGTCGTTTTCACAACCGTGGCAGTACAGAATCCTTGTACAACATGGTGAGGGCTGAACACTGATATATTTCTACAGCAGTAGATAAAATTCCATGAGTTAAAAAAAAAAAAAAATTCTAAAAATTTATCTCTACCTTGTTCCCAGGTTGCAGAGACGGGAACTGTGGTGATCTCGGGTGCATACGTGGATCTCATCAACCTCGCTCCCCAGCCAACTGCAGCAGAGGTAATAAGAATGCCATGCGTCAGCCCCGATTCATTTTTCATTTTTAACCCCTCGGGGTATTCTGACATTACAAATCATCCAAGATCTCGCATTATCACAATGATGAGTAGATTTTCAACACAAGGCCAAAAAGGCCACTCAAGGTGTGGGCTACAAAAGGCAAGAAAAGACAGAAATCATAGGGATAGAAGGTATCTATTCACATTTCATTTGAATTGTGAAAGATTATAGGTGGAAGGGAAGCAGGTTATAGGTAAGGAGTTCCAAAGAGAGGCAGTACGAGGGAAAAACTTGAGGAGTATCTCCTCACAGAACTAGCCTTTGTAACAAAAACAGTGAAAGGATGGACAATGGTACTCAACTATGAATACAAGTACAGTGGAACGCAGCTATACTGAACATCGCTATACCGAACATTCGGCTATACCAAACACCATCCTTGGCTCCCAAATTTTGTGTACAAAACTTTATACCGAACATTGTTGTTGAAAAAGAGGTAACGGATTTTTAAAAAGATGTACAGTGTATTTGGGCTGTTTGTAATTCCCAAACGGCCGCAGCTTTATGTTGAAGAGTGACAGGTGGCTATTACTTCCCTAAGGAATAGAAGGGAAAAGCCAACTCTTGCTTTAGAATTTGATAAGCTTAGAAAGTATGAGCATGTAATGGCCGGCACATGTTCAATTACAATCAATAAAAGAGGGCGCACTTCAAATACAATGCAAGAGGGCGCTATTAATAAAAGAACGGACGCCATGTTGGCGGACTGGCGGCTGAAAATCGCTATACCGAACAAAATCTGTGGATCCCGCGATGTTCGTTCCACTGTACTACAATGCTGATTGTAAGCACTGTATGCAAAAAACACAAACAACAAAATCCTTTTGAATATACATCCACCCCACTCAAATTCAATCTTCAGTTTTTCATAATTTTCCAAACTTGGCTTTCAGTAGTTAGAAAAGGAGCTTTGTGAGTGATCATATTAACAGTTTCTACACATTGTAAGCACTAAGTCAAAGAGTGCTTTTTGACATCTTGATTAAAGGTATGATGTGGTTTTGGTAAACAATTTTTTGGTCAAACAAACCACAAGGGAAACTGACTAGATAAATTTGAATAAATTTTCAAAGTGTACAAAGAAAACTGGCAGGAGTGGGATTCGAACCTGCGACCTCTGGAATACAATACCGGCGTTCTACCAAATTAATGAGCTATCTTGCCCTATGTTGGCAGTCTCCTAAATCACAGTGTCTTTGTGGTTTGTTTGACGAATTATAAGTTAAAAAGTCGTATCCTCATTGAGTGATCCCCACAATGTCGCTTCCCAGGTTGTATCGTAAAATTGGGCGTGATCCCTGGCTATATGGCATTATGGGTTTATGACTTCTGACTAGCGCCCACTTGAACAAAGACACTGACAATTTGGGAGACCGCCAACATAGGGCAAGATAGCTCAGTTGGTAGAGCGCTGGTACGGTATTCTGGAGGTTGCAGGTCCGAATCCTGCTACTGCCAGTTTTCTTTGCTCACTTTGAAAGCTCTGTTGGATGAGTTTCAGTCTGAAAGCTTACTGTTTATAAAGATGAGACCAGTCCAGTACCAATCCTGAGAAAATTGTATCTGAAGACCACAAATACTGAGGTTTATTTCACTTTCAACAATAAAAATAAGCACATATTAAAGCAGAGCAGGTTTTCTTGTGAATACGAAACTTACACAGGTTTGTTATTTCCTGTATAGTGGAACGTCGCTATAAACGAACATCGCACGATCCACAGATTTTGTTCGGTATAGCGATCATTTAGTATAGCGATTTTCAGCCGCCGGTCTGCCGCTTGCCCATTTTTCAACATGGCATTCGTTCTTTTTAATAGCGCCCTCTTGCATTGTATTTGAAGTGCACCCTCTTTTGACATATTCATTCTTTCTAAGTTTACCGAATTCTAAAGCAACAGTTGACTTTTCCCTTCTATTCCTTGGAGAAGTAATAGACACCTGTCACTCTTCAACATAAAGCTGCGGCCGTTTTAGAATTACAAACGGCCCAAATGCCTGGTACACTTTGTTAATCTGTTGGATTTTTTTAAACAACGTTTAGTAAGTGTTGTACACAAAATGTTGGGGCCAAGCAGTGTTCTCCACGAGGGGTTTTAGCAGGGCGGGCCGCCCTGCCAAAATTGTATGCCGCCCCGCTAAAGTTTTACTGCCCCGCTAAAATTTTCACCGCCCTGCTATTTTTTTTCCATTGGATTTTCCCCCATTCTCCACAGTCTTCACAGTTTATCTAAGTACGAAGAAGTTTACCGCACTCTGTGGAACGAACATGAAGAGGCTGCCAGCATTAACATTAAGCAGTATTGCAATAGCATTTATAGTAATCGAACAGATCTGGATGCAACGTACGCTAACGTTCTGTAACACTTGAGGTAAGGCTGTTCGATATCCATTTATTTTGATACCGAAATATCGGCAGAAAAATATCGCGATATTCGATATTATCGTGATGACGTCACTTTTTCATTACCGGAAGAACGGAGGAATAGCAAATACATGACGGAAGTCACCACGGCATCATGAGATCGGGGCCACCGCCGGGATCGGGCCCGCCGGGATTTAACGGCAGGAACGGGGGGCCGGTTTGACAAAGCTTCCCTTCGCTCGTTGAGTATTTGGAGTTTTACGACATTTACCTTCGGTTGGCTACTTTATGGCACTCCAGAAAGACTAGCGTTTGTTTCTATTTCAGCATTGTTGATTAGTAACACAGATGATAATACCATGGACGATCACATGCGAGCTGTCAACAAACGATCGTGTCGTATTTTTTGTGAAGACGACATGACATTGCACAATGTACAATGGATGCGCGGCACGTGTTTTAATCTTTTCTCAAGACGCGGCGCAGTTCGCTACACGTAACTACACCTAACTGCGTGTGCCTTGTACACTGGGGAAAGACGGTGGCATTCAGTGCGGTTGCTTGCACTTGACGAAGGCTAGCAACAAAGCAACGCGCACGCGCAGATGCGCTACAGGGGTTGACCTTATTGCAAACAATTGCCATACCCCTCGATCTCAAGATGAGTTCGCAAGCGTGTAGGTACGTACATTGTACACTGGGAATAAGACGTTGTTTGCACTTGACAACGTACGGCGCGGAGGGTAAATCGTTCGGAAGGTAAATCGCGCGGAGCGGAGATGTCATGTCGGGGTTTAGAAAACGGTCAAAGAAAGACACATTTAGTGCATGTATGTATTTTTGTATTCCTCCATGGTACATCATGATACATTATATACTATTCTACCGTCCAATAATTGGAAATAACTGGAATTTCGAGCAAAGTAAACTGGACAAATCCACAAAAGAAATATATCGCGATATTCTTCGGTATATCGAATTCCCCGATATTCCGTTTTTTTTTAAAGGGGCCGATACGATTTTCGATATGAAAAAAATATCGAAATATCGGGAAATATCGTCATATCGAACAGGCTTAACTTGAGGGCGTCTTTTTCTCTCGGAAAATACCTTATCCACGAGCGCTGTGCCCACGTGCATGTTTAGCTCACCAGCCGGCTTAACTCTGAACCCTCCGCTCGGTGACGAGTTCCACTCAGTAAAACAAAATTTCCTCCGAAAAAAATCAACTTTTGATGACCAAACCCCCTCCTCCTAAAAATCTTGCCTTCATTTCAAGTTGTAAACACGAGCAAATTTAAAGAGTCAGAAGAAAATGGCCAGGAAATGCCTCAGATTGCACCACAGAGCATCTAGAATCCAAAATTTCCCGGGGCCTTTAAGCGGGCCCCCGGACCCCACGCCGTAAGGGCTTTGCGCTCCGTGCTCCGCGCTCGCATTGTGTCTGCCGCCCTGCAAAAATTTCAGGCCGTGGAGAACACTGGCCAAGGATGGTGTTCGTTATAGCTGAATGTTTGGTATAACGGTGTTTGGTATAGCGGCATTCCACTGTACACGTTGAATCACACAAAGTATGAACACTGCCTGCGACTGTGAGCTCTGCCAATGCCATATCACACATTTAACTGACCTCTTCTTATCTCATCCATAGCCATCGGCAGCTAGCGGCCTGCAGTCGGACCTTCTCTTCCAAGAGATGCGTCGTCAACTCCCCAACAACCCTGACATTGTCAAGAAGGCTAGGGGCGTGTTCTTATACAACCTGACCAAAGGAGGCAAACAGGCGGGCCAGTGGAGTAAGTAACCTGTCATTATCAGAGGGGAGAGGGTGGGGTGGGGTGGGGTGGGGTGGGGTGGGGTGGTGGAGGGGTGGGGAAGGGGTAGGGGTGAGGAGGATGTGGAGGATGTGGTGGTTGAGTCAGGGTGGGGGATAGTGCAGTGGTACTTGCTTCGCTTTTCACTTCTGTGAACCGGTTTTAGTTTTTACCCAGAATGGCGTGGATTGGGTTTTGAATTCCATGAGTTTTCCCTTTGAAAGTGGATCTCGGGTTACCCTGCTATATTTTGACAGAATATTTTCTCTTAATAACCCTCCTACTGTTATAGCTATCATAACCTATCAAAAAACCTAAGCCCTTCCTCTCCAACAGCTTGTGTGTTTCAACCTGAAACTCGATAGGTTTTGATACATAGGGTAGTTGGCTCCATTTTGGCACCGAGAGAGGGAGGGTTAATTAATGTCCTCTCTCCACTGGTTTCTTCAGGCTGACGAACTAAATAGTAGACATGTTTATCCCTAACCCCTTAGGGTGCATGCAAGATTGTATTAAAAATGGAAGGATTTGGGACTGTTAGGGTTTTGAGAAAATCTTGGCTTAATGACCAGTAAAAGAACATTAATTTACTTGAGATTACAAAGAATGTGCCATTGTGCTACTGCGAATTAAATCCAAATGATTATACATGCATGAGGACGGACTTTTGAAACGTAATTTTATTTTACTAAGAATTTGCAAGGAACAGAACAGTGCGAGGGAAAAATTGAAGGAAAAGTTTCCAAGTGTATGTAAACTTGACCTCAAGTGTGTACATCACTGCCAAGCATCCCCCCCCCCCCCCCAATGCAAGACATTTCAAAAAAATGAAAAGATAGTTCTGCTGAAATGTTCCTTTATGCCTATTTATGCCTATTTACACCAAACAAAGCTAAATTGAACAAACAAATATTCACTTTTACAGGGTTCCCACGGTCATGGAAAATCCTGGAAAAAAAAGCTTGTCCTGGAGAGTCATGGAAAAGTCATGGAAAATTTGGAAAAATCAAAAAGTCATGGAAAAGTCATGGAAAATTTGGAAAAATCAAAAAGTCATGGAAAAGTCATGGAAAATTTGGAAAAATAAAAGTCATGGAAAAGTCATGGAAAAGTCATGGAAAAGTCATGGAAAAGTCATGGAAATCTAGTGTACATGGTGTATCTTTTTGTATAAAAGTGGGTGGATCCGATGGCTGTAAGGGGAGGAGGAGGCCATTATTAATTGAAACTTATTTTCAAAAGCTTTTTTTTTTTTTTTACAAAGTATGAATGTTGATTCTCTTCTTTAAGCTGTGGATTTGAAGACGGCCGGCGGTGCTTTGTACAAAGGTTCGCCCAAAGGTGGAAAAGCCGATGTGACTGTTCAAATGTCCGATGAAGACTTTGTTGCCATAGCCACGGGGAAACTCAATGCCCAACAGGTTGGTCACAGTGCTGTTTGGAATACCCCCCTCATTTGTTTTGGCCAGAACCGTCTTGAAAATGCACGGAGTGTTTGTCGGATATTAACCTGCCACAGCGATTGAGTATTGATTTTATGATTGTCAAGTATATTTTCACATTTGGTGGGCCTTCGTCACTTTACAAATATTCAAAATTCAATTTACACAAATGTAATTTGTGACCCAAAATATTGTCGCAAAATATGAAAAATTAGTTTTATGTATGTTTGGAAAGCCCGCAATGTAAGCTTTCATTTGGTACATGATAGAGCTCCAAAGCCCTTTCCGTTCTACATATTAATTAGTTCTATGGAGTTCAAATCGCACAACAGAGAAAACGGGCTTTGAAATAGCTAGTTCTTATACAATGCAATGGAACAATGCACTCTAAAAAGGTTATTTTTTTCACTTTATTCACCGAAATCAACATTGTTGTGCACCAAACCTGAAACTTTAGATATTTAAGATGTCATTAAAGACAAAAAACAAAAAAAATGAATTTTGACGAAAAATTTCACCCTCTCAACGTTGAAAGGGCCATTACACGTAAATGCATAGCACGACTTATATCACCTTTTTCTGGAGCGGGTCACATTATATTCAAAATTAAATTTACACAAATGTAATTTTAGAATTAAAGGAAGTAAACTGACTGCACTCATTGTAAATTTGTATGCTTATCTGAGAAATATTGGCTTTGCCTTTGCCGACAAAATGTAAATTGTAGGTAGATGTATATTTTGAGCATATTTGTGAGAAGATGGAATTTGTGTCGGGACGATGAAATTAGACAAGAGATTTTTGCCCATATCTAACATAGTGTATGAAGCACTGTCTGCTCAGTGCTTTCCGAGAGCCTGTGGGAAAAAAATTCAAAGGCTTAATACTCGAGTGGGACTCGAACTTACGACCTCCTGCTTTCTAGTGCAGACGTCTTAACCACTAGACCACCAAGCTTGCCGGGGTAGGCTGGCCGATTCAAATTCAATGTAGGAGCGGGTACTGTGTAATTAGTATTAAAGCAGGAGGTCGTGGGTTCGAGTCCCACCCAAGTATGCCTGTTATTGTTTTTCCCACACTCTCTTGGAAAGCGCTGAGCATACAGCGCTTCATACACTCCATAGGAAAGGCTCTCGTCAAATCGTGCATTTTTGTGTAATATTTTCATTTCATATTTGGAGTCTGAGGAAATCCCTGTTGTAAAAACGTAGTGTTGGTCACAAAGACAGGCAGGAATTGGCTCGACCCGAATTTTGATGTAATGAAATGCATGCCATTATACCACAGCGTGCTGTCCCATCCCCACCTGATGCAACCAAATAAACACACACTGATGTCATTACGTCTCGGGTCTATTAACTCTGCATTTGTTACCTCGTTGTTGACAGGCCTTCATGTCAGGTCGCCTCAAGGTCAAAGGTAACATCATGCTGCTGCAGAAGATGATCCAGCTGCTGATGGCCCATGCGAAGCTGTAGACCGCCCTCTATAACCCTACAAGGCAACTCTGTTACAACATGGATGGTGTAAAGCCAGAGATGTATTCGAGTCCATCACCAGTCCCTGCAAGTCCCTGCAAGTCCCTACAAGTCCATCACAAACCCTCCAGTCCTAATCCCAATCACAAGCTATTCAAATGAGCTTTGACAAAGGCATTCCTTTCTCATTGTTCATCCATGTGACCGGCTTTATGAAAGGACTTCTGACTGGACTTGCGAAAGGACTTCTGACTGGACTTGCGAAAGGACTTGCGAAAGGACTTGCGAAAGGACTTGTGAAAGGACTTGTGAAAGGACTTGTGAAAGGACTTGTGAAAGGACTTGTGAAAGGACTTGTGAAAGGACTTGTGAAAGGACTTGCAGAGTACAACTCTGTCTAAAGCCCGTTTCACATAAGCTTTAGAAACACACACATCTGCGATGATTGGCGCCAGGTGTCTGACGCCCAAGGATGGCTGTGATTTCATCGCAGGCTTTAACACGATACAACACAGTCCAGTAGCGAACGTCCCTCGTTTTGCAATGTTTGCACGTGATGTATTGCTGGTGTTGCGATATTCTATGAACGATGAAATTTATAGGGTAACAGTGATTTTCCCAGACTGTTAAAAATTCTGTAAAATGACAGGTTCTTTTCCCTTTTAAAAACAAACAATCACCGTATTTTAGTTTTAAGGGATTTTGGACGTAAAATTACAGTAGTGACCTATAGGCCATCAGCCTCGGTCAAAAAAATGGGCCACCGGTATCAAATGATCGAGAGGAGTAATACTCATAGCGATTTTTGGCAAGGTATGCACGCCTAGAGTTGGAAAATGTGTGATAGCATTGCAGCGTGAGCGGTGGCAGCTTTTTGGGTGTTATCACTTTTGTTGCTAGGCCCACCCGAACAAAGATACTGACAATTTGGGAGACTGCCAACATAGGGCAAGATGGCTCAGTTGTCAGAGTGCCGGTACGGTATTCCGGAGGTCGCAGGTTTGAATCCTGCTCCTGCCAGTTTTCTTTGTTCACTTTGAAAACCTTTTGAAGCTGTTAGTCTTGACCCTTGTTTTGAGAAAATGAAGCTCAAAGTTTATGAACGGTGCACACTTTTTAACCAGAGTTCAACAATAATATTTCCAGATTAAATTCAGTTTAAAAACTTGGGGGATATGATAGAATAGGGCTTAAAATCCCAAAGTCGAGTTTGCAGTGAAAAATTGTTGTTTGTCCTTGTAAAACAGTATACAAATATTGAATGTTTCTGAGTGCGATGGTAAGAATAAGTTCAAGAGGTGACAGATGCAATGTGAGAGTTGAAATTTTTTATCTGTCACCGAATGTAGTTAATCTTTCCATTGCACGAACGTGAAACATTCATTATTTGTTTTGTACAACACCTGAATAAATCCTCGTCATCTGACTGGTCAAAGCGCGACCGATGGTGTGACAGTGCATGGAATGGAAGTTCTATTCAATGTTGAATAGAACTTCTACTTTTGTAGTGCAGCCGTGCATTGGGACGAATAATTCAATGCACATGATAAACGATCCACGAATCAGATGACGGAGATTAATTCAGGTGTTGTATAAAATGCCACAGTGGTGACCGGCTCTGCAAAAAGGGGTATTATGTCGCACTATGTGAAAACACACACAGGACAGTTCTCTGTGAAGCAGGTGAAAAAATCTTCACGTAAGTGATTTTTTTGTTTTTGGTTTGTTGGCTTTTGTTATATCTATATTTTCAGAATTTATTTTTAGAAACATTAATATTGATGAATAAAGATGAAAAAATAAATGTTGATAAAAATTACTTCTATCTTATTTCTTTGCACTTTTTGTGTTTAAAGGCCTGTATCTCTAAACGCACTTCCGTTAAATTGGAAAAATAGGAGTATACAAATGTCAAGATATCTCGAGAACACAAAATGCAACAGGGGTCAAACCTACACCAAATTAAAGCTTAGGATGTGACAAATTCAACTATGTATATAACTCGTTTTTCAAATTTTGCGACATAATAGCCCTTTTTGCAGAGCCGGTCACAGTGTGACTTTCAGGTCACATATGGAGTAAAGCCTGCTGGACGCATCCATGTTGTGGTCAAACCTGAGGTAATTCAGTAGGGCTATTTGCATATCTGCATTTGTACTGATTTTCATGCGTTTAGAAAAACTGCAATATATCGAAATCAACCTAAAAACAAATAAATCCGAAGCCATTCTTGATTTAGATCTTCTGCAATCTTTACCTGGGCTTTGCAGTTCCCAGAAGAAAAAAGAAGGAATTCAAACATCAATGGTTTTGAAGTGCTTCGCTGAAATAAATGTTCTCTTTTTGAAGAATCAAGTTTGAAATGTTCAACGAGACATGAGGTATAACTATCTTAATTGATGTATTGATCTCAGTGTTCTTTTGTAAAAGACCACTAGCCTTTATGCAACTTTTGTTTTATTGAAACATACTCAATTATTCAAATTATTTTTCATTAAATAATTGTAATGCGGTGCTTATGTAGTGCTTTGATACAAATATGTCTCAAAGCACTTCAGTTTTTTTCCCTATTTGTCAGGCCATGAAATCACTGTGCATCCATAGCAGATCAGACAGGTGTCTATTTTACTCCTTGGTTGAAAGAGGCAGTTAGAAAGAGTCTTGACCGAGCACACATCACCATGATCAGTATAAAAAGCGCACCCATTTGCTGCTCAAGATAATGCAAAACAAATAATCAGTATGTATGAGAATGTTTGTATTTTAAATTTTAAGAATTCTATTTCTGTTGATTCAATTTGTATGGGAGTCTATTTGTATGATTGTTTTAAATATATGGGGGTTGCAGTGTACAGGTTATCCATTATGACTGAGGACCAGGGACAATGGGGGATTAGTGATAACAATACAAGTGAGGACCTGAGCCCAAGTCCTCGGTGGAAGTAATGTACAAACCTTATGAGGCATGTTGAGAAAAAGTTGAAGTACAAACAAAGGGAACAATGGAAGGAAACACCCCAAGTCCTCGGTAGTATAGGAAAACAAGACTGGGTGTGTGAGTTTGTTTTTGCATTCAATAGGGGACCTTTAACAACAGAGGACAATAGGGTCCCCAATTGAGAAAGGTCCCCGTTTGAAAATCGTGTACGAAACCAATGAGGGCCCTTGCCAAAAAGTTAAAGTATGAACAAAGGGAGGACAATAGGAGGTCCCCGATTGCCGGCCTTTACACACTTGTGTGTGTTTGTTTGTTTGTTTCAATGACGGAATGCACAAAATGACAAAAGAATAAGAAATGAAAAATGTAGTGAATGCATTTAACAACCCCTACATTGTCTTGAAGCATTAAGTCATGGAAGTGTTCACATTGTGCTTTATAATCTGTCTGAGTATCTCAGATTGTGCTCCGATACTAAATTAAAGTTGAAGACATGAAGAATGTTGATACAATAGTATCAGAAAGTTTTATTTAATTTGTATTTAATCCGAAGTTACTATGTTTTGCACGAGAAATGGGTTATGATTTCAGTATACACTATATTGTTATATGTTAAAGAAATGTCGCTTGTCATTTGGTGGATTTGCTATTTTACACAAGAACAAAAAAATACCGATAGATATGAATGTTTTTCATGAAATGATGTAATTTTTGTTCCAAACAATTGGCACAAATATATCAAGAAGAAAAAAATCAAAAATATTTGTTAAATTTGTCTTATTCCTTTTTTAGTGGTAAAGTCGCCTGAAGCTGATCTGTCTGTGCTTTGACTGAAAACTTCAATGGATTTCCCCTACTAACGAATTAATAAATAATATTTTTAACGATGATACAAACGGAAAACAAGTAGCCCGAAACTTCCATGAATGCTGCCTCCTGAGATTCAAAGAACAACCCTGTAATTACAGCTTTCTATAATCGGTGTTAATTTTTTTTAATAATTTCCATATTATCACTAAATATCCGAAAGCTTGAAAACATTTACGTTGTGGACGCCTCGACGTCTATAGACTCCCGGGCTTCTCCAGAATCAAATTGTCAAATTTAGAAAAGTTTATTTTTGGTCCGAAATCAGGGGAAAATCGTGGGGTTTTTTAGCACGGAAATTAAGTTGCCTCATCAGATGTAAAGATTAACCGTGTAATTACAACTTTCACAAATCGATTTGGGGGTATGCAAGACGTCTCAGTACTGTGCAAAGCCCCTCAACTCCTCTTACCACTGTGCCGTTTGGGCACGTAATTATGATGAGAACAGTAGAAGAACATCGGGCTTATCAAATCGGAAAAGTTGTCGGCATTCGTGCTCCGAAAATGACAAGAGATCGAAGGTTCCTTTTTCAAAGACTAACTTAGGAATTGCTGGTTTCAGTAACTCGGATAGCATAATTAATTCATCATCGTTGTCAATAGCACCCAATAACCGCATCTCTGCAGCCATTGCAGTCGCTGTTGCAAGTGACATGCTTGACTGATCACTATGGATCACTATGGATGTCTCAGAGGTTACGAGACATTCGGATGTCTCAGAGGTTATGTTTTGTCTCAGGGGCTATTTTTGGTATTTTAATTTTATTTACAGTGATTGTTCAAACGGTTACCCATATCCTGGTGATACAAAACCAGTGCCCTAACGCCGCCTTAACGCATACGGTCTACTGATATTTTTAATTAATGAGAAGGGACGGGCATGCATACTTTTAGGGCATGCATATCAAACATTGGTGATTTTGCATAACCGACCCTGTGAGAACTAATAATAGCCCGTAAAATTACACATTTAAAATTTGGCATACAATTGTGATATTGACACAATTGAAGCAAACTTTCGAAGCCGTAATTAATCTATTAAATAAATCGTATGTTCTAATGAGGACATCGAGAAATTTAACACAAAATGAATATGAGAAATATACAAAACAGCGGTTATTTTAATCACTTTTCCCCGTAACAAATTGGCTGTCCGCTTCCAATAGTTAGCCACTGTTTCTGTACAGAATTTGGCCGCATCATGCATGACTTCACTTCCACACGTACACGCACATGTATACATGTAAAATCTCTACCTCTCCAATGTAATTTTTGGTCAAAAATCGGGAAAACAGCACTTTTTTGGGGGGCACGGAAAATAGGTGGCCCGGAAATTTACAGGAAAGTGTAACCCTCTAATTATAACATTCTGAAATCAATTTTAAATGTTAAACGATTTTTTAAAATTATTTCTTATATTGTCTATAAAAGTATCCTCAAGCCGGAAAAAACTGAATTTTAGTCAGTTTTTCCGATCTGAATAGCCCCGCTAGGCATCTCCGGAATCAGTTTCGGTCAAATTTTGAAAATGTCATTTTTGGTCGAAAATCGGAAAAACGGTAATATTTGTGAATATGGAGAATAAGTGGCCCTGAAAATTGCAGGGACTTTCCCTCGTGAGATGCAAAAAGTCGATTATGAATTTTCAATTAATTTTTAAAAAGATTTTAAGAATACCCAAATTTTTCATCAAAATCCTACAGCTTGAAAAGGTAACGTTTTAGTCGCTTCTACGATTCGAATGAAATCCTAGTCATATCTGAAATTAATTTCACTCAAATTTAGAAAATTTGCACACAAAAATAAGTGGCTTAAAAATTCCAGGAAAGTTGCCTGATGAGATGCAAAGCATAATCCTATCACAGCTTTCCCGAAATTGATCTTTTTCAATACGATGCAAAATATATTCCTGCAATTAGAAATCGACTTTTCATTTTTGTGTTCATTATATTGAACATCTTGTAAAATCGAAATATTAGTCGATCCCGTGCATCCCCAAACTTTCAGTTGATAAGTCAAATCCGCGAAGTTTGCTCTCGTACAAGACTCTTTCTGACGTTGGTGGCAGCAATTTCATTGGAAAGCTATCGATCCATAGGCCTACAACCACTGATCTCCTTGTAAAGAAAAAATCTGCAGAGCATATCACCACTCCCAAAACGATACATTTTTCAAGCTTTTCCCAAGACTCTTCCGCCATCGTCGTTCTTCATAGTGCACGTTAATTACTGTATTGATATGGAAATGCCCCAATACGATGGGAGTGATACAACGAGGCACCTGCTGGCTTCAGTTGTTTGTACGAGCGCGCAATGGTCAACGGGCTGTCAACTGCACACTACCCGAACCCCGCCCCCCTCCACACCGCGGTGTGCCACGTGTATTTCAGCCCATGGAGCAGCCCTCAATCCGCGTGCTATCCCTAACGGTTAAGGTCTAAAAGACTATTACCAAATGGCAGTTCATTAAATCCGAAATTTGGTTTTGATGTTCTTAAAATAGCATTGAGGTAGTTGGTGAAGTGGGGTTTCCGTCTATCAACCGGATGGTTCTTCCAGTATGACAGCACTGTCCTTGATTTCACAGCTTCGTCATGGCGTGTTGTAGGACACAGATGCATATGAGGAACAGGAATTTTGTCTAAATGCCTTCAATCGTGGACCTCCTATTGTCCTCCTATTGTGTATACTTTAACCCTTTTGGAAGGGCCCTCTTTAGTTTTGTATACGGTTTCCAACGGTGGACCCTATTATCCTCCAGACCTATTGTTTAGGTCCACGGTGTGAATACGTAAACACACACATACACACATGCAGTCGTACTTACCTATACTCGCGAGGACAATGCTTTGTGTTTCCTATTCTTCCTTTAATATAGCCAAACCCCATACTCTAAGCACGTAGTCGTACGTTCGAGGACCGATTTTAACAAAAGACCGTCTCTCGAGGACAAGAAAGATTCTTTTGTGTTTTCTTTCTCCGCTCGTCCTCGAACGTAATACAGTACATGTACATACACACACCCATACTTTCCCAATACGTGCGGCGAGGACAATGCTTTGTGTTTCCTATTGTTCCTTTAATATAACCCAACCCCATAGACTAAGCACGTACTTCTACGTGCGAGGACCGATTTCAACAAAAGACTTGACGTGCGAGGACTGAAAGGTTTCTTTGTATTTCCTTTCTCCTCTTGTCCTCGGAGATATATACAGAACCTGTAGACACATATCTAGCACCGTAACTGTGGGGACATACAGTTAATAAGTTGTCACTTAATATTAAGAAAACCAACTATATGTTATTTAGTAAAACTGCCAGTAATCTCCCCTCCAACATATATGTCCTCATACATGGTCATGGAAAAGAAGGATGGTTTTAAATTTCTTGGATTATTCATTGATTCTAAATTAACATGTACTTATTATATTTATGTAAAATTATTGCTAGAAACATAGGTGTTATTAATAAGATCAAATATTGTATTCCTCCTAAAATGTTAGTTTCTCTTATAGTACATTAATATTGTCGTACCTTAGTAATGGTATTCTAGCCTGGGGAGCATGTTCCCTCAGGCTTTCCCTTTTACAAAAATGGGCTCTGTGAATTATTAATTTTACTGATTTCATTGCTCATACTGATCTTTTACTTTTTAAACACAAGATTTTGAAAGTTAAAGATATTTATCTTCTTCAGCTTGGGTGCCCCATGTATCAATCTGTTTCTGGTACCTTACCATCTTCTATAAGTTCAATCTTCGTCCGGAATGTTGATGTTCATTCCCATTATACTCGTCAAGTCTTCAATTTTCATTTACCATTGACTCGTACATCTTTAGCCCCAAAAACTATTAAATATCAGGGACCCAGGCTGTGGAACTCATTTACCGAGAATCTGAAAACGTCTAAATATTTGTCAACTTTCAAACGGAATTATAAATCGATCTTGTTGAATAATTATTGTGATCGCATGTAACTTATTAATCTCGGGGTTCCCCATGCTACACATTTTACACATTTTATATAGCTTGTTAACTGGCATGTAAAGTACATGTACATGTATTGTCCTTGTCAATTGTTTGTTTTGTGGTTTATGTATTATAAGCAACTTCAAATTTGTATAAGGGGCATACGATTACAAGCTTTGCTTCTTAGTAGGTCCCTCTACAGTTTCACTATTTGTCCTACAAGTACCTTATTATATCAATTACCATAATTAAAATTTGTGACACTGTGGAAATAAATGAAAAATAAACAATGAACAATGAACAATACACTTGTCGTGCGATAGACGTCGTGGGGGACCAAAATTGTTATGGGGATGTCCCCATAACTCGGTCCTAATTTGCCTAACAAAAAGAAATGCCCCCCACACTACGCGGTCGATGCCTACCCAAACATGTAAACACTTCCAATCGGGGACCTCCTATTGTCCTTTGGCAATGACCCTCATTGGTTTGTACACGATTTTCAACTTATTGTCCTCTATTGTTAAAGGTCCCCCACGGTAGCGAATATAGAAACACTCGAAACAAAAAATTCACTGGTTTGAGACTCTAACTGCGGGAATAAATAAAGTATTAGAAAAAAACTACAAACAAGATTCAAAAATAACAAAATGCCAGAGAGCTCATCGCCAAACTCCGTCTCTCCATCCCCTTCCCTTATTTTCTCCACATCCCATCCGCCATATCTGAAAGCGAGACCCAGGTAATTTTTTAAAAATCCAAGACCTTTCCAAACCATTTTATGCGCAAGGGCACATCGTGCGGGAGGTGGTCGAGGGTCATCCCCCAAGGGAAAAAAACCCAGTAATACTAATAGCCAAGTCCAGAACCTTTGGCAGAAACAACCATTATAGGCCTTATAGGGCGCTCAGAAAGCAGGCAGCAGCACAGAGATGAGTCCTCCTCCCCTCACCCCTCTTTTGTTCTTTTTAGGGCCACAGGTCACCCCTCCCAAAAAGGTTTTGCTCTAGACCCGTCAAACGGCGTTTATACAGGAGCTGTTATACTGCCCATCCACTGCCTAAAATCTTCTATTGTGATGTGCTTTTCCACATTGGGGTATGTAGAATTTTCGTCATCACCAGTTCGGTAATTTCTTCCGTTCGTCTTAAATTTCCTACTATCCCAACTTAAAAGTGCTTATTCACCGTTTCGCTGTGTGGTTTTCCATAGGATGTAGGATATGACTGATCGAGTGTGACTCGGTGACTCCACCGTCATGGACATAGTTTAGTTGGAATTCACAGCTGCCGATCGATGAAGCATGCATCCTGTAAACAAGTTCATTCTTTTCATCTGCCTTTTGATCTGACTTGTGGTTGACTTGATTACAACTCAGTTTTCTGTGGTTTGTTTACGAAATTAGCGCACGTACCAAACTATGCCTGACCAAGGTTTTTGTTACCTTTTCCGAAAATTCTGCTAAATAGGAATAATATCCAGTAACATGTAAACATGAGTAGGTAGGCCTGCTGTTAATTTTGTTATACACGATGAGGTATAAAAAATCATACACACAACTGCTGTGTACTTCGTAGACTGGTTCCCGCCCGCAAATATAATGGGGGCCATTAGCTATATAGTGCTGATTAGCCGCTTTTGAGTGGCGCTCATGTGCGCAAGCGCTGTAACAATTTCCTATTTTAAAGAGTTGGATGCCGTTTTCATTTTCGTAAATTTTGAATCCGTAGAGAAATGAATTTTGTTGAATGCTCTTGTGTAGCGGTCGAGAACATTGCGGACCGGAACACGTAATATGGTGTATCGATATAAAAACCCTAATTAACAGAGCCTGAAAGTAAAAAGGTCACGCGGCGGGCTTCCGGAGACCTCGCGCAGCCCGCCTATGGACATTTTACATTGCATGGCTCTTTCACCTGCCATAATTTTTGGTAGAATGAATTCTAACCCTCTCACGTGACCGGCCACTCTCCCAATAATCGATGCATCTATCACTTATACCGTATTTCATAGTGACAAAATTTAAAGACCAACTAAAACGCCAATTTTTTTTTGACTTGTTTGACTTATAGTTTATGCCTTCCCAAAACTAATGTAACAAGTTTCATGATTCTGAAAAATCAAAACAAATGTTTTTGAGCCTTTTCTTTCTGAGCCACTTTGACTCGAGTCAGAAAAGGCTGAGGTCAACTGCGTGCCGTATCGCGCGAGTATTGACGTATACGTGTAGAAACATATGACGTCACTGTATTATACGACAATGTTTTACGTAGAGTCTGTACGTATTTGTTTGTCTAAGGCTAGTATTACTTGCTGTGCCTTTTGCTCATGATTCAGGAGTAACACTACGATAAACATATTTTAAAGTGTTGACATCTTTGTGAGACACATTTAGAATTGGGGTTGTAGGCTTGTTCTTGCTGAAAAGCTAGTTATGAGTCATACTTTCCTTTGTTTGCAGTCGGCTTTTATTGGGACCTGCGCGGTGAGTTGTGTGTGAGCTGATGGTATACTGTAGTCTGGCGACTTTGCTTATGCAGCCCTCATAAGGACCTGCACCTTCTCAGAACTATACACACAATTTCTGTTATAAGGTACCAGACTCAATCGCATGCAGCGCATGCGGTACCGTGCGTGTACAATGCATGTTGAGTCAAGCGAGCGTGGACAGGGAGACGGCCGGGGCTCTGGCTGCTCGAGACGGCAACCGCAGGGAACGTCGTCGCGGTGGTGCGCGTGAGTCCGGGACACGATTGGAATGCTCGGTGCCTTTAGAGTTGGAATGGCTCCAGCCTTCAAACGGAATTGTGCCTTCAAACCCAGCTGAGTTTTTATAATAACACTATCATCTATACAGTCTTTGGCGAAATGTTCTGCACATATTTTCGACCATTTCGACAGCCCAAAATCAGATATTGTATTGTCTACAAAGCGGACCCACTGTCGCCTTTGAGCTCTATTCAGCACTGGGAATCGCAGTAAGGTTAGGTCAGGGTTTTTGTCGCTGTTCCTCGTGCAACCCCCAACTACACACGATCGAGGCATAATGATTATCTCAGAACCATGCTATACTGAAATAATATCAAAATTAGACAAAATAGACGGGAAACGGAGGAGTTAGGTCGACAAAACTCTTCAGCAGCATCAACTCCACGTACGTACATGCATAGTGTTTGGCTGTAGCATCAACCGACTCTACACGTGTACGTCACGGGGTCACGTAGGCCTACATACATTTAACATACATAATGAGCTTTCGCGAAACAGGATAAATGGTTCAGAATAACAACCCTTTTTTTTATAAATAAAAAAATTCCTCTCGTCTGCAAACTAATCTCCATCAGTTAAAAGAGTATTTAAACTGTCGGAAAAGTCCAAAAAGTCAAAAAAAATTGGCGTTTTAGTTCCTCTTTAACGCTGCACCTGGCTTGCTTGAGTGTCTGGCGTACAGCCTCACTCAACGTCCTTATCAGCGTTACATTAAATTTCTTTCGAAATTGGTAATGAGTCCTGTATGTTTATTTTATTTTTTAATTAGCCAGAAAAGAAATTAAATTTTATTCTTTGCCACAAAATTATTTCATAAATTTTCAAGAGTACATTAGATTTTCGGAAGTGAGAGGTCAATTTTTGGCACGATATTTCTCTTTCGCATCAGGCGATTTATTAGTTTCCATAAATTGATATGCTAGTAATAATTTTACAAAGGCCTTTTTTGTGGGTAATTTTCTTAATAATTCAATGTACCAAAAATCACTGCAAATTTTACAAGTTTTACACGTTAATTTTCCTATTCAAGGTCTCCGGATGGGCGCCACCAGGGGTGAACTTTCAGGCTCTATTAGCATAAACCTTCAGGAATTCCTCTCGGAATATGCAAATGTTAATACCCACAATCAGATCCCACAATGAATGTCATATGAAAACAAGGGACCGGGAGCCTGTCTATGTACTTCACACAAGCCTTGTGATTTCGTAATGGTAGCATACGGCCTTGAATTTCATTGCGGTAAAATTCGACACGAGTGGAACAAATTAAACTTTTCTCTTTAGTGAAAGGTCTTCTTCTTATAAGTATACAGATGTCTTTCGTAATAGGCTACATGTAACAAAAACATTAACATTAAATATAGCAATTAAATAAAAACTAAATTTTAAAACGCAGACAATAAGATATAAATTCCAATAAGTTGATTGGTTGGAAGCTGTAGGCCACGTGATGTAATTCTTATCAGTATAGAGTACCAAAGTCTGACGTCAGTTGGCACGACAACTGGCTCCAAACAAATGTAGTTTTCGACTGTTCCTTTGTTTAACAGCCAGTCATGCAAACACATTGACACAAAATAACAAAAGTATTCTGGTTTCAAACATTGCATTGACGTCATCACTTCGGTACTCTATTGATTTAAATCAACACATTAATGTAAATTTAAAATGTTACATTTTAATACTCTGAATTCATACTTCATTAGTAAAATCATTCACGTTTTGGTCACCAGGATACACCGGTAATTATTAGCCAGACAAAACTAAACAGCGCATTAAGTTTTTCAATGCTTTACATAGATAATTTATAAAAGTCTTGTCACACGAGGCAATTTGTGTTGGTAACACAGCAGGCTTTGCGAATGTTTGAATAACGGATTTAACAAACATATTTCTGACAGTTTATTGGCATTTCTAAGAAATTACGCGAACAAAACATGGCATTACCCAAGCAATGAAACACACTGCGGTACGTATACAAATTCCTATCAAATAATTTCGCACATAAATCCGTTGGCAATACTTTATCAATATAAAGTCAATTAGCTTTTAAAATGCAATGTACAGCACACCCCTCGTAGGTTTCTTGTTAATATTCAATCATGTAATCTGTGCATACAAAGTACGCTCCTTAATCTCCGCCTTCGGTTTAGAGGAAACCCCGCCCTCTCCTCCCGTTGCAGGAGGGACTTCCACATCAGCATACACCGTCTCAGCTCCCGGTCTGTGACGGGGGTCTTCCTTCTCCGCTATGCGGTAGCCGTTTTTGTCCAGCCCCCATCTGATCTGGGACTTGATCTTCTTAGAGAGTTTCTTGGGCTGGGCGTACAAAGTGGTGTCTGTTGGAATGCGCCTGGGCATGGGAGCCGGCTTGCGGCTACCGGGGGATGGTCTTCGCTTCAGACCGCTCCGCTTACTCTGCCGTTTGGGCACGGCGTACCAGGGGGTTACAGCGGTCGCAACGATCGGCTCGTCCCCGAGAGCCCTGAGCGTACCCCGCATGGGTTTTGGGGGGACCGCGTACGCCGGATTAGCGGCGGCGGCTGCTAAATTGGTTCTCTGCATTTGGGAGGCAGTGGGTGGCACCTCCTGGTAGGTATTGCCTCTTTCATCTACCGTGAGCGCGGGAGCAGGGGCTGAGGTGGGCACCTCTTGGTAGGTATTACCTCTCTCATCCACCGTGAGTGTGGCTGCGGGGACTGGGTTGGGCACCTCTTGGTAGGTATTACCTCGCTCATCCACGGTGGCCGTGATATCGTTAGAGGAGACATCCTCATAGTTATGACCTCGTTCAACCATGGCATACTCCGTCGTCCCTTGTACCCTTTTCCTCCTCCACACGCAACAGCATATGGGTACTATGAGAATCAGGAGTATAGCAATAATGGCTAGAAAGCCAGCAATGACGATGATGATGGGGAAAGGGCTTTCAGATGGCTGGTTGGTAGCGAAGAGATAGCGCGTACTGATTTCCGGTGGGGTTGAGTTGGCAATGACGGTACCAGTGAGGACGTCGTCTGCAATTGTAGTTCCAGATGACAGGGACGAGGTAGTATCGATGTCTTTAGTGGAGGTGATCGAAGTGGTTTCTCCTTCTACAGTTGTGATTCTGGCTGTCGAGCTGCCCGATAACCCATTCGGGGTGGCGACAATGCAAGTCACCGAGATGTCTTCTTGGACCGAGGAAATCTCCAGCCTATGTACGCTAGTGAATACCACGTACCGGTTCAAAGGCAGCTCTTTCCCCGTCATCGAATCCCGTACCTCCCACGTGTAGCTCGCAATACTCGGTACGCCGGACGCTTCGCAAACCAAAGATGCCTCAGCGCCATCGCTGACAGTCAGCGCAGAGGGCGTAAGCTGTGCGTTCGGGAGAATCTCAAAGGGTCTTACGGAACAGGACCTCGGCCCATCCAGGTCAGGTGAAGTCACGGTGCATTTGAAATCCACTCCATTGTCTTCCGGAATCAGCTGCCTCTGGAAAGTCACTTCTTTAGACTCTGAACTGGCCAGAGTAATCTGCGAGTTGCCTCGACGGTATTCGATGAGAAGTGGTGGATTCAGCGTAGAGATACACCAGAGAGTCACAAAGTCCCCAACCGAGAAATCGGCGTCTTTCCCCGGGGAGGGATCCACTCTGCACTCCGGTAAGGCCGGGTCCGGCGGTTCGTTTACCGTCAAGGTGGTGGTCGCGATCTGCCTGTTAAGCGAGGCTGGATACATGTAGTAGCATGTGTAAGCACCGTTGTCTGAGAGTCTCAGGTCCCTTATCCTTAGATTAAACTGCTCCTCGTCTGGATCCCCAACAAGGTCCAGCCGTTGCGACAACTCGCCCGGGAGTCGCGTACTGATGTCCCGGTTGAGGCTCAGGAGCTCATTCGTCTCGTGGTGGTACCACTGTATACGACTCGTGCTGACGTTTCTCAGGTCGCACGCGAGCGTAATCGTATCGCCGACGGTCGCTACGATCTCACTCGGTGGACCCTCGTCCAGGGAAATGAACGCCGTCACAAGATGAAAATTTACGGCCAGGAGTGCTACCACCGCAGCGGTCGACATTCTTACCCCGGAGACGCTCATTGCATAAAAGTTAATAATGCGCTGTTGTGTTCTCATCTCCACACTCGACTAAAGTCAGAGTTTCAAATAGCCCACATGGAGTGTAGCTCACTGGTGTTTCCGGACAGAGTGACCTTCCCCCACGTACGACGTAGGAGGTGACACCATTTTGCGTTGGTTTCGGTTCCATTGTCACTATGTCCAATTACGGAGTCACTCGCTGTATCCGGAGTTCACTGAAAGACCACTTAGGTTTACTCATCAATAACCACAGAAAATCATTCAACACAGCTATAAAGGTTTCAAGGTAAACGTACTGTCATGAGAATTGAACACTTATGTTTGATTTGTTTTTCAGTATCTCGAATCATTTATGCCAGTGGAAATCAAAGAATCAACATTAGGCCTGTAATCCTTTCTGTACCTCTGGTTCAAGTTGGTAAACTTCCACATGTTTTTTTGTCGTCCATTGAGCGTATTTTTCTTAGACCACACGTGTAGACCGCATTTGATTGATCATCGTATAGTGGCAGGATGACGCACTCCGTGCGCGCATACGGAACTCTTAAAACCAGTTCGCGCCGGGATTATTTTTGCCGAAAATTTCGGTTTACAAAAAATCAAAATGTAGCAGCCAACTTCTGATATACAGCCAAACGACACAAATACTTATTCGCAAGAGTCATTTCAACAGTATTTGTACGATATTTCTTGCCGAAACCTCATATATTTCAATACTCCGGTGTGCCCACTAGAGCGTAAATTGTAGAACAACAGGCCGTGCACAGCGGCCAAGTTCAAGTTCAACACACGGTCCGCCTCCACAGACTTCTCGGACTTTGTGTGTGTGTGTGTACAAAACAAATGAGGGATTAGCGCGTTGAGACGTCACCTGGAGGTGAGTCGATGAGGCAAGCTTGACGTTTTAACCCGTCAGCAGTGCCCGTGTATAAAAACAGCCAGATCGTGTTAACTCGTCCGACGCGAACTGGTTAACTACTTGAATAAGCACTTCAGTAGCATCACTACACTAAAGCGCGATCCATGACGACATGTGAAAAAATGTCTATTTAGTGAGGGTCAAAGTATACCAGAATTTAACCCCAATATATCACATAAAAAATCATCCCGATACAGCCTGATTATCCAGCACTGATCTCTATAAACTGGATTGGCTGTGAAGCTCCTCGATTGAAGCCACCGCGCGGCCATCTTGCTATATTCAAAACAATGGCCGTTTTCCAGCCCCTGGCTTCAGCTCCGTCTCCGAATTCAGCCCATTGCCAAACTGCATCCATGCATGCAGTTTGTGAATGGGCTGAAGTTGGAGACGGAGCTGAAGCCTGGTGCTTGGAAAACCGCCATTGTTTTGAATATAGCAAGATGGCCGCGTGGTGGCTTCAATTCACGCATAGGCAATCACTGCTGCGCTGCCAATCCATGCAGTGTATAGAGATCAGTGTTATACAGCCTCCGATCTCCTCTTTCAAGTAATAGGTCACTCACCCAGATCCGGTCCCAGATAACTGAGCACGAGGTATATGTTCAATTCGTGTAGTGTGTTGCTTGGTGATTAGTGTGGGTGCTTTGTTCCCCTATTCCCCCATTGACGTTGTACACAAATTTCCTTGTGGAGACATTCTCCTCTTTAGAATTTCCTTGTGGAGACCTTTTCATAAATTTGTCTCTTTGGAAAGTACCGAATTTAGAAATTCCAACTCAGGCAGCCACATGTCACTAATCACAAACCGACACGAAGTTTGACGCGGGCAGTTTGGGCTTGTTTTGGGTAGATACCTCATTCAATATCATTTGTTCATACTTTCCAGGTGCAAATCAAATTAAGGTAACAAATAAATTGTTATGCTCAGTGATCTGGGTGCGTGGCCTATCATTTCAAAGAGAAGTCCGCGGCTACCTAACGAAACCAATTGAGTAATATCAGGTTGATTCGAATGCGATATATTTGGGTTTTAATTCCGGAATACTTTTGTACTCACAATGTATAGTTGGTCATGGATAATTTAATCTAATTTTAACATGATGCAAGACATACAGATGAATCCATGAGTAGTAAGGGGAAGTCGCATATGGTCTTGAAATGACCAAATTCAATTGTGTGACTCGAACTATACTGTTGGAGCCCTATTAGGAAACTCCAATGCTAGAGTAAACTTCTGCACATGGGATTTGAAAGAAGCACGGAGCTTTTATTGTAAAGGTTCGTATTAAATGCCACTTCCTACAATTCTGTGCACAGATGTTCCCCGTGGCATTGGTATAGGGATGTTGATGTCAAAGCTCAAACCAATTTAACACTGGGAATCAGTTGAGTTGTTTGTCCCAAAAACGTGTTAACATAATTCAAGGTGCATGTGCCAATAATAATTGGAGATTTTTGAGACGCTGGTGGCAGTAGACCGCATACCGGTTCTTTTTTGCTAGTTTTGAGATACCCTGCAACGATATGGGGGAAAAGGGTACCCCCCTTTTATCCCTATACCCTAAGCACACTCAAGATTATTGTTATCTAACACATCCCCCTAGATTTCTGAATAGAATTCCTGAGAATCCGGGAAAACAATGGGCAACACAAAAGAGGGGGGGGGGGGGGGGGTCCCTTTTCCCCTATATCGCGCTTCATATGAGTTTTGAGCATACGCGCGTATAGTCTGGTTTCCTGACCTGAAGACACGTCTTCCATTCTGCACACTTTGTAGTTTGGAAAACTGAGGTATTTTTGTTATACCCAGCACGATATGGGGCAGAGGGGTACCCCCCCCCCCCCCCCCCCCCTTTGTCCCTATACCCTATACACTCTCCAGACTATTGTTACCTAACACATCCCCCCTAGAGATCTGAAAAGAATTCCTGAGATTCCGGGAACACAATGACCAAAACAAAAGAGGGCGGGTTTCCTCTGCCCCATATCGTACATCATATGATTTTTGTTGCCATTACATCAGTACTGAATATTAAAGTGGCCTAATTTGGGGGTAACTGTCACCTTTGTTTACAATACGTCGCCCGGATATTACCAGAAAATCACAAACGCCTAGTACGAGTTGAACTCTGAACAGAAAAGCCTGGAGCAACGTCCCGGAACACGCTCTCGTTCTTGCAGATAATATAACAGCCTTATTGGTCCAAAGTTCGGGCATGCGCTTTTGGCACCAGGGTAATTTCAGCACGGAGCAAATAAACCCCGCGAGCGTGGGCCACGCAGTGCGATGTAATGAGAGCAGAACTTGGTGCTAATTACTTCCACGTACAGCCATGAAATAAAACAAACGGGAGATGGCAGTGAAAGCTTGCAAATTTTACTGTTTTATTCAGCATTATCAACGCAGCGTAACGGAATTTAATCGACTAATATACAAACCAAGGCCTGCCGCACTTTTAAACCGCACTACATACACACGTTGTCAATTACGCAATACGAGTGCAAGTTAAAACTGCCGACAAATTTTCTGATAGGCTCCCTCTCAGACCGCATAACAGATTACATCCAAGGCAAAACAGCCGAAATTAATCGGTCCGGTCAAAAAGAAAAAAGAACCAAAACTATGCAACTTAAAAAATTATGTCGAAATTATGGCGATGCATATTTTGTGGCAGTTATGCTAATAATATAATGGAGGTGAGAGAGATTGAGGGAGAAAGAATTGGGGAAAAAAAGAGTCGTGACACGGTGCCGCGTCCGTGCTCTTTGAGAGTGGCATCACGAAAAATAAATTTTCTTATTTTCTTTAGCATTAGATAAGTTATGAGCTTTCCAATGACATATTCCACCCCCCCCCCCCCCCCCCAAAAAAAAATATCGGCCCCCGGTTTTAAGGACAGATGTATTATAAGTTGTACATTTAGGCTCCTACGTCTTACAGTATTAACCCTAACTGTTGTGAAAAATCGTATTGAAATTGGAGGATTCGGAACCGTTGGCTTAACGTATAGGATAATCTAATTCTGCCCCCCCCCCCCCCCACCCCCCTCTGGAAAATTGGGATTTTCGCCATCTGTAGTGTGTAGATATGCGTTACTATAGCGTAGACCTATTTAACGAAGTCGAATTTTCCCCCTTGAAAATAACCATGCCCCCTTCTAGGAAGAGCCTGGCTACGCCACTGTACACCCCCCCCCCCCCCCCCCCCCCCCCCAACTCACTCCAGAATGGGAGTGGGTAAATAGGGTCAATTGACAATTACAGTAAATTACAGCTATCATCAACTACTCTGCATACGATTTGGACAAAGTACATTCTTTATCTCATAGTTGGTGTTAGCAAAGCAAAATCATGTTTATTTCAAACAAAGTAAACAACATTCTAAACAAACTGGTGGAACAGTACCAGCAGATAAGCCATAATGTGTCCGTCTCAACCATTATAGTTTAAAGGGGATATCAGATACAAATTGGTAGCCAGAAAAAATATGAAAAAGACCGTTTTTCAGTGCTGCTTTTAACATATAGGCCTAGAGAGTTCTGCAATAAAAGTTATTAAGCTGACCATTTCAAGGGTACATGGAAATGGGGGAGCCAAGGGGCATACCCCCCCCCCCCCCAAAAAAAAAAAAATCAATCTTTTTAGTAAGAACCCCAGAAAGCATTTTATACACCGCCAGGCATTTATTGATAGGGGGGTGGGGGGGGGGGGGGGGGGGGGGGGGGCATGATATACCAAGAACGGGATGTGCAGCCAAGTGTAAATGCAAACAATAGGCACCACACTGAATAGAATGGTCCTATTCATCGCACTTGGAATCCCCTTCCCCGTTTTTCTTGTGAATGAAAACTTTGTTTGAAAAAGCACCATCTATACATTACACTCCCATTCAAGAATGATATACACGTGTACACATGTAGTTAAAACATGAATGGATTGAGTACGTGCAAGAATGCACGTATATAGAAGACAGCCGGCCAGGTGGTCTTTTTCAAGAGGCTAAAAACCGGGCACTTGGAATACAGCATTAAAATAGCGCCACCAATGTTGTTTTTAGAGTCCTACCCCCCCCCCCCCCCTCCCCCCACCCCAAGCAAAGTATTTGT
Source organism: Hippasteria phrygiana (assembly GCA_037893225.1). NCBI lineage: Eukaryota > Metazoa > Echinodermata > Asteroidea > Valvatida > Goniasteridae > Hippasteria > Hippasteria phrygiana. The sequence goes on from JAZGUH010000502.1 coordinate 989,494, forward strand.
GGCGTCCGCAAGGGAAAGCGGACATAATTTGAGTAATTGCAAACTCTATGAAAATCGTCAAAAATCACAATTCCTGTTTTTGTCAAAATGCCGTGGTTTAAAGCATATTTAATTCAAAATACCTGGTTTGCTTTTGTGTTGAGACCATTAAATGTGTACAATTTGACATTTTAGTCTGGCGAACTTCCAGAACCAAATTGTGTAAACTACTATTATCTTCCATTCTCAATGCTGAATTTACGGCTCAAAAAAATATTTTTTTACCATTACAAAGCTTACATTATATATTTAATCATGAAATGGAAATCTCAATTTTCAAAATTTCCACCTTATGTCTGATTTTGCTTGCCGGTGCCACATTTAGCAGATGGAGAAATTTATTTTATACAAAAACAATTTCTGGGCCCCCAAAATTGTGGTCTGCATTTAAACCATTTTCATCTCACATGTACTTCATACATTTCAGCACATTCAAGCTTTAGTTAACATTAATTAACTCTTCCGAGTTTGTATTTACAATTTAAACACTGATGCTTGCTAAAACAAGAAGCAGATATTCACAAAAAGGTGGAGAAAAAAAACATTCTTTGATCGGCCATTATTTTTAACAAAAATGTAATCATTGAAAATCCAAGTACGTTCTTTTGCTGCCTTTAGCAATAAATAAGAAAAATATGTTACAATTGCTGCTTAATTATCTGATGTTATACACTGAATTTAATATATTCTACAGATAACAAACTTGTGAGAAGTGTTTGTGAAAAGTTTTAGATTTCTGATATTTTCGTTATAAAATTTAAGTAATTCTAAATTTTCTGGGCATTTTTGTTGGGTTTTTTGTTTTATATATATTTTTTTTAGCATACCAGCACTATAACGAACATCATGGAATTCATTAAAAAGTCCAGTATAGTGGTTGTTAATGCTCGCCTTTAGTGAATAATACAATGTATTGCATAGAACAATTTTGGAGCCAAAGAGGATGTTTCTAATAGCCAAATATTTGGTGTTTATTACAGTAAAGTTCTACCCTACTTCAATTTTTAGCCGCGTCGCAGACGGGGCTCTATAAGTTGTTGTTGTTGTTCTTCTTCTTCTTGTGCCAAATTCGTTTAGTCACGTGACAGTCTTCCTTGACGAAACTCTCACACACACAAAGTCTATGAGACCGCAGGCTGTACTGTGCATGTGTCTATGATGAAACTGTCGCACACGCAAGTCACCAACGACGCGGCTCCTGCACGAATTCGTGCTTGTTTTGGGGTCTACCTACAGCCCCAGCCCCCAACTCCTGTGGATTCTTCCCCCGTGAATATGGTGCAAACAATTAATTAGCAGAGGATCACACACTTTGCCACAACATTTTACATCTTTCCAAAAGTGGCCAGCTAAAGTTCACACACACACACACACACCGATGCAGCTTTTTTTTACATTTTGCGAATAGCTCAAGAAAGACTGGACACCGACTCGATACATCAATCGTTTGTTTTTTTGTTGTTTTTTAAACCTATTTTCTTTCCTGACTGTTTTCTCAGAGGCTCTCCGTAAGCTCAGGTGTACTCGTTATCAGACAGATTCCCTGAGTCGGTGTTGCGGGACAGCATGTAGTTGTCCATGTCGATGGAGCGACAGTTGTAGATGGCATAGCGCAGACGCTCGGCCATCAACGGCTGGCTGGAGTAGGGGGGGATTCGTAGCTGAAAGAAACAGGTCTGCGCCGTTGGTAACCCGTCTACTGTCTGTCAGGAGAAATAATAATAACACAAAATTCATAACACACTTTCTCTGAGAGCCATTCAGAGGCGCCAGTCTAGACGTAAAGAACAGACAAAACCTCAATAGTTGCAAAAAAACCAGATAAAGAGATGTGTTTTGAGTTTCTGTGTTAAAAGTGTTGTTTTCCGTGTCTCCGAGTTCATGTGGGAAAAATGCTTCCAAAGACAAGGTGTAACAATTGAAAAGGTTCCGTCACTGTACCCGGCAAGACGAGATCAGGAAATTGAAAGGAGGCTGCCATATGACCTCAAGCCCTGTCTGACAGTATAAAGCTGTAGGTTTTGTATGTAGCAGGGGTGAGATTTGTCAGGATTTTTCCTGATTTCAGGATATTTTGTCGGGATTTCAGGATTTTTAAAGAATCTCTTTTGCAATCTTGGAATTCCTGAGGTGTTGTCCTAAAGGTCTTTTTACCTGTAAAAGTGGATATAGACCAATAAAAACAGATATTTTAAGGTGTCCTCGTGGATTTTTTGTGGATTTCGTGGATTTTAATTTTTTTGGGCCAATCTCACCCCTAATGTAGGGTGGGGAGAATGATCTTGTACTGTATTCTGAATTTTAACCAGCAGCCAGTGAAATCTGGGACGTGTGGGGGTGATATGAGCTGATTTCTTATGACCAATTTCAATTTCCATTCCATTTTACACTTGCTACATTGAATTTCTTTGACTGTGCTACAGAAAACGGAAATTGCCAGAGGCAACTGGCCTCTGGAACTAGTTTGTCAATTTTCAATACCTTGGGGAGAAAATATCGGCTATTTGCCCTTTAACCATTTGTATACTATCACCAAGATATAACAGACAAAGAAAACAACCTCAAACTAAACTAAACTATAAAAAAAAAAAAAAAAAAATGTTCACAATAAAAGAAAAAACCATACCCTTTCCACCCTCATGATCTGGAATCGCTGAGAGATATCGGCGATGTTCGTCGGCAGGCGAGACCGTCCCGAGACAAAGCGCATGAAGAGGACCCTCTCCTCGTTGCTAAACTCCCTGAGTGTCTGCCACAACCACTGGACCAGCTGGTGTGTCTCGTCAACCTCCCGGTACCTGAGCATACGTAAACAAAAACAAGAGACACATCGTTTAAGGAAATTATTTTCCTAGCAACGCCGATTCTTAAATGAGCTCAATGGGCTAAAATAGATTTAGCCTTAAACGTAGTGTACAAAACTGCTCATGATTGGTCATTGCTGCACTTTTCAGAAATGGGCGGATTTGGGGGTTATTATTTTATAGAAAATATCGTTTCACTGACCTGTTCAAAGTTTTGCATTCTTGGATGGCGAAAAAGAACAAGAGAAAAACGGCATTCGTTTTTAACCGTCGGGCGGCAGTTAACTGGATTTGTTATAGCACCCTCTTGTAAAATAAGCCCAATTTTTGTAAACGGGATCGTTTTTAATTGGTCACATAACTACGCGAGCCGACTGGTTACAACCCGTCGCTTCGGTACACTACGCGACTCACACTTGTACTATAATTGCAACCTTGCGCCCGTTTTTGGATTGTTAACCCATTTTAGAAGCAATGCGCACTAACTACCGTAATTTTCGGAATATAGGCCGCGGCTTATACATTGATTCTCACGCTAAAAAATGTCCATGCGGCTTATACTCCAGGCGGCTTATATGGCAACATTTGAAGAATAAAATCAGTCACAGAAGCCGCACCTCAGCGTGTTGGAAATAAAGGAAACCAGTCCAGAGGGACCGAATAGACTTGCAAATGTACCGTAAGTACCGTTCACACCTCACAAATCGTGTGGTGCGTCTGTTCGTTTTTGTCTGTTTTATCGTTGTGTAATCCATGTTGTTTATTATTTCACTGGTTAATGTAGAGTCCGGCTATCAGAATTTTCAATAATCGATACATCGGAGGTCCAACATCGATTATATTCGATGTCAAAATGTCAAAATTCTGGGACTAAACGAAGCGCTAGTCAACTATTATTAGTATTAAGGATCATGATAAACACATACCTTCACCGCTTTGAGGCTTAATCTATCGCATCTGCGGTCTGCGAATGTGACAAAAAAATGCAAGTTGTGTACGTATTAAAGCCTACAATAATTGTAGGCTTTAATACGTACACAACTTCCATTTCCAGCGTCCTCTAAAGTAAACAAAATATTGTTGCAATAATGTTTTGTTGCCACATCTTTGCGGAAAAGTCACGTACTTCCGGGGCGCGGGTACCAGTATTGTCCGTAGTAACAAAATTGCGCGTGGGCACCATGCGACGTTCATTTTCACATTAGGAGAATTTTTACCGAAATATTACAATCCATTGCAATCCGCTGAAATCTTTCAGTAAAATATATTCATCTATCTGCATATATATTTATTATTTATTAATTGTCATTCTGGCGATTTAATTTCGTCCTCGTATGTTCCCTGAAGTGGAGAAAAATCCAGACAAAAATCATCTTTCGTTTACAGCAAAACGAATTATTTTCTTCAGATCTAATGAGCGTGCCTAGTTTTGGATTGCACCAAATATGCTACGAGGGATGTTGTTGAATTTCCGAAAACATTGTCAAGTGGAGTAAATGATAATGTGGGAAATACAAATCATATTTGTGTTTGAAAAAGAAGTTACTTGCTTCCAGGCGTATTTGCTTTATATCAAATTTATTAAAGAAAAATTACTTTTATACTGAAATCTTAAGCCGAAACCAATAAACATCCCTTTGCATGAATTAGCAAGGCCCCCAAATGTATGAATGGTTGCCAGCACGTAAGCATGTAAGCGTGCAACAAAATCTACTTTGGCCAATCAAAACAACGACTAGCGACACGTGCTCATACATGATGCATATTGCATAAGGAAATTTGCTTTGCGATGCCGGTGAAAATAGACATGCTCGCCGTTCTCGGCGGAGTACAGACTCTGTATTATCGCGGTACTGGAAGTGGTTTTTACAATGATCTCAACTTTTTATTCATACTTTTTATTCATAGAGTACGATATTTTCCCTGTCAAGTTCAAGTTGATTAAAGACGATTAGGCCTGCAGGATATTTCTTAACACCCTGTCCCCCCGGCCCCGGAAGGCGACAAAATTCACTGAGACAAGTCTACTGATGGACGATTGGGGGCGCCATTCACTTTACACGGTGCGTCGTATGCGTTACGCGTTCTATTTTTTTACCGCACTGTCATTTTGCTCCCGTAAGTTTTTACGATTTCGCGGTGGAAATATCGTCCTTCGGCGTCATTTTGCATTTGTACATGTAGCTGTAGAATGGGAACCAGACAATAGCACTTCCATGGACAGACCACCATTGAAGATTTATGTTAAAATAAAGACGGTACTTTTTAGCAGACACGGTGAGGCAAAAACGTTTTGGAAAACGTAAATTTATTAAAAATCATTAAAAGTCCCGACACAACATTTTATAATCGTCATGTTTATACAACTTAGCAGGAAGTCCTTAATGCCTGATGAACTGGATGAACAATCGCCATACGGTTGGCAACGCAAAAAAGGAGTAATTTCCGATGCCGCGATAATAAGAGTTGCCGCGATAATTAATAGGGAGTCCGACTAGCGCTTCAGCATGCAACATGATGACTTGTGGTTGGACGTCGTCAGCGCCGCGGTGCGGCTTATACACCGGTGCGGCTAATACGCCAACTTTAAATCTTACTTTACAGATTTTTGCGTGCTGCGGCTTATACTCCACGCGGCCTATATTCCGAAAATTACGGTACATTCTGTCAATAGAGAGAGCATTATTTTATAAATCCGTTATTTTTTCCAACGATTGTTACGCGGAACAATTGTTGGAAAACGATATAAATTTCAACTTTTCTATTGCTATTAACTTACAGTCTAGTAAGGTATTTCGTAATAATTCAGTAAAAAAAAATTTGGAGGATTACCAATCATGTAGACTACGTTTAAAATTAGAATGGATCTGATAGCATGTTCAGTTTTAACTGTCAATTTTCATTTCATAACCCCTTGTGTCCGACTGTTATTGATGGGAGGCTGGTATGCCGAGACTCTGACTGAAAGGGCTGTGCAGCCAAGTGTAAATGCAAACAATAGGCACCACACTGAATGGAGTGCTCCTATTCATCGCACTTGTCAACCTTGCTCCGAACACCCGAAGGCACGGACAGCCACTAACCTGACCACTCTCTGCAGGATGTCCACATCGATGTCTGGCATCCCGCATACCATCTGTTCCAGGTGGTTCGTCGTCAGGAGGGACAGGAGGGGTACCGGAATGATCCAGGACATACCCTCGCGCACCGCTGCCACCTGTGGGAGGGGGGCAGGATACCAATCAGGAAAATTCTGTGGAGTTTCTAAGCAGCATCGTTTGCCGGTCACCAACCAAAATCAGATGAGATGATCCCACCTGTGACTGGTTCCCAACCGATTTTTTGCGTAGTGCAAAATTTTACCAAGCAGCTCTAAGAAATTTCAGGGAGCAAAGATTAAATTGCTGAACAAAAACTGGTTACCTGCCAAAATTGCACGTGACGTATCTTTTAATTGTATTTCATCTTGACATTCTGGCCCCACAAAAATGAAGCGTGCCATTTATTGTAATCTTTTTTTTTTTTAAGTCCACTATCTTTTTTTGACTACTTCACATTTAAAACTACAGAGTCATTCATTAAACATCATCGACCGTGGAAGTTACCTCGCCTGGGTTTATTACTCTGACAATTGGGATAATTTCTTTGGTATCCATTGAAGATTTATCCTCTATTTAGATCTGGATGCAGGAAAACCGTATTAGGGCTGGCAACTAAAAATGTGGCTAACCCCACCACCTCTGTTGTAGCCTTTTAGAGTGGCTTATAGCCTTATATTGGACAACTTCCATGAAAACAAAATACCTACAGATTGTGTACATAACTACTAAATGCATTATATACGTGTGTAAATGTGCAAGTATTATGAAACCTTGGCAAAGTGGTGACCTTTCTCTGTTCTTAGGTGACACCATTTGCTTTTGCTGTAATTTTAAGAAATAAATGAATGTGGTGGTTAGTATTTCATAGCGTGCTAGTAAATATTGTAACACTGACCTGTTTAAAGTTTTGTGTGCATAGATGTTGGTAAAAAACCATGAAAAACAGAGAGAAAAAAAATTATGTTTTAGTAGTCTGGTTCCCTGACCATACATTAGACAAAACGGAGCAATTTATAGAGTTAGGGAATTATTAGGTTGGGAAACTAGACTATAACCAATGATTATCGGCCGCCAATCATTGAGAAAACGATATAAATTTCCACTTTTCTTAAAAACGACTGCACACGAGGTGCCATGATTTCACAGGATGCTTGAGACTGATATTTGCTTAAAGTCTAGTACGGTATTTCATAATAATTCAGTAGTTTTGTTTTTTGATGTTTGCAAATGGTGTATACTACCTTTAATGCAGGTTTGACTATATCTGTACCAAAGCAGCATGAGTCAATGTATGGGACCACTAAAACTCACTCAACATTCAGAGAACAATCCCTCAGGCAAGACTCTGTGCCCGAGTCATTTGAGCAAAAGACTGGAGTTACAAAAGAATGCACTGAATTTTTCGGGTCTGTGTAATACGTAGGGCTGTCCCGAATATACCAAATATTCAAATACCTTTTTGCCGGTTCGAATATTCGAAAAAATATATAAGCACGTACAGATACGACTCTATACGATGCTATTTTAGTAGAAAAGTAAGGGAGCTTAGCAGTGTGAAATGCCGCATTTTTGTCAAAGGTATTTAAACTTTTTGTGGCCAGAGGTTTTTGTTCCCGTCCGTAAAACCCTTGTTTTTTACACTTGTAAAAAAACAACATTCCTGCAAAAACGCAGGCTGAAGTTTGGTTTCTTATCAGAACATTCCGTACCTGTAATGATCTTGATGAACTGCGCATGCAAAAAAAAGAAAGTTGATCGAGCTGTCCATAATATCGATCGCCGCACGTAAAACACCGGCGTAATGGCGCAGCATGCAGTTGCAGCTGACACGTGAAAAACTTGATCGGCGAGTATCAAATATTTGAATATTCGGACAAATCTAGTTTCGAATCATCGAATACTGAATTATTCGAAAATGAACAGCCCTAGTAATATGAAGCGCATATCTTCAGTCGCATAACATGCCTAGAAGTCTGAATCTTAGGGCTCTGCAACCAAACCAGGTACCCAAGTACCTGACCACTAGTGTCAGGAACCAGTTCCACTATGAAATCGAGTACCCGTAACCGAATTAAAACTTCTCAGACAATGCAAAAGAAATTTTGTGAATGTCATTTGTGGGGAATTCTCAAAATGAAAACCAGGGTACATGGAACCGTTTTGCTAACGGATTTACATTTATGACATTTGGGTCATTCCATAAATTTGGTGTCCCTGTTACACAGTGACATGCATACGACTTTGCAATTCAGGACACATTGGCTTTAATGCCTTCTATCTCCAAGAGTGATTGTGTAAAGCAAAGTACCTGCCAAACAAGTAAAAAATAGTGCGAAGTCAATTTTAATGATACTTGATTGAAATTACACAGGTCAGGTGTAACAGGGACACCTAAAAAAAATGTCACACTTTTGGACCCCAAATTTATATAGAATGACCCACTTGTGAAAATGCAATTTACACCATGGTAGTATTCATGTGCGGACGTTTACGAACAACATGAACAGCAATTTCTGAGATTCAATTTTTGGGATTAGCTTTCTTTAACCTGTACCCCGGGTACCTGTGCTTGTTTTTCAATCGGGTACCCGATTCCCGTACTACCCGTAAATGCACACCCTACTGAAACAGCCACCCACACCCTGCATGAGTTTGAGTCATTCGTAACTCCACTTTCATGACAAAATTCATCAAGTTCATGCCTTATACCCGACCTGTATTCACCTCCCCCCTCTTCCTTCACAGCTCACCTGTCTATCCATCTCATGGAGTCGGTATGCCAAGGCTCTCTCCACGTACTCCTTACGGTTGCTGTAAGTCAGGGGGACGCTCCGTCCACCAGGAACCACGGGAACAAACCTGCCATCGGCACTCTGACCCTCAAACCACTCCAGAGGAATCACCTGCCAAAAAAGGCCATAAAATACCACAAACGGTCGCAAGGCCACTATAAAAATCAATTGTATAATGCCAAGTGTTGCAAAAAATGTACCCTACAATGTCACTATTAACCCCTTGCGTACGGAAGACGCCATATGGCGCAAACAAAAAACAGTGCCACCAGGCCGGATGACGCCATTTGCCGCTGTTTGTGTAGTTTCAATCCATTGTTGGATTATTGTGTATGTTACACTTGACTGCACAAACACATTGTGGCCATTTCGCTTGGCTGCCAGAGCCGCCGTGACACCCTGACATCTCCCGGAAAAAATTGTACTCATCAAGGGGTTAAACAAAAAACAAAAACAAAAACAAAAACAAAACAGGATCGTACAAGGCTGCCACAAAACAAAATCGAACTGATGAGTTCATTTTCTTGATCTTTCTTGATCTTTAGAGTAATGAATTCAATACAGGCCTCTAAAGGAACCATGTCTAATGTATGTGTACTAACAAATTTTTTACAAGGCCACAATAATAAATCTTAGGTCACTAACAAATTGATCTACTTTTCAGTGTGACTTAGGGCCTGTTTGTTTCACACTGATCCGGATCTCCATCAGTGATCCAACCGCTGGTTCGCTCGATCTATTGGGGGTATGGTCTGATGTGTAAACCAGCGCACGGATCACTGATCGAGATCTGTCTGAAACAAACAGGCCCTTAAAAAAATGATAAAAATGTTAAACATGATTTAAAAACGTGTCAAACAAAGGTTAATTTAGCCACACAAAAAAATGTGCTTAACCCTAACCCCCATAAGGTATTCTCTGAGCACCCTGCCAAATGCAACATAATGCAACACAGCTGAAATAAGAACCCTGCCAAATGCAATGTTGCACTGTGCAATGAACTCATCTGTACCAGCCTAAATACAAAAGAATGCATCAGACCAGGAGGCATGCCTTGACTGCTAAATGCAACAACTTTTTACCATTGGTGCACTCCGTTGTATTTAGCAGGGTTAGGGTTAAATGATAAACAAACCATCGAACAATTTTTCGGCTTGTCTTTCAATTTACAATTAATAGGGGACTAAAAAAAAATTGATTTCAAACATTCGACTAAAAAAATGTTGAACTCAGGGGGTTATTTTTTTGTATAATATATGACAAAAATTGTACACAAAACAAACTAGGGAAAAACACAAATCAACAACAGAATTTTCTTCTTAATACATTTGTTTGCACATTCTGATTTTGTCGGGTCAAATATGCCACCCACCTCATGGAAGTTCTCATCGGTCACACCGCTTTTGTCGATGTCTCGGATATTACGCAGCGTTTGGACGTATAGAAAGTCCATCTGAACACAAGATAGCCAAACAAAAAAATGCAGTACATTTAAAAGACGACTACTTCACTGACAGACATGTTTAGACCTTTACGGATGACGGCCATAGCCGCGGTTTAAAAAAGACCACCTGGCCGGTTGTCATCTATAGGCACAGTCCTGTGCATACTCAATCCATTCACGTTTCAACTATATTGTTCTTATTATGAGAGTGCAAATAATAGATGGAGCTTTTTCAAACAAAGCTTTCATTCACACAAAAGAGGGGCTCCAATTGTGATGAATATAGGTGCCTATTGTTTGTGTTTACGCTTGGCTGCACAGCCCGTTCTAGGCATATCAGGACCCATCAATAACAGCCGGACTCTTAGCTTTTCAAACTGGACCCTGTGTCATTTAATGGACCACCTCTGCCCTCAAAGATGTCTATTTGCTCCTTGGGAGACTTTGAGTCATTGGTGGCAGCAGACATACCGGTCCTTTTTGCTAGTTCGGAGCAGGCGCACATTCTTCCGAGCATGTGTGTGTACTTCCGAGCATGCGCGCGTATACTTCTGAGCATGCACAGGGGTCAGAACAAAGTAACCAGTATGTCTGCCGCCACCAGCGTCACAAAAAGTCTCCAATTGCTGTCAAGTTTCTTGCTCAGGAACACCAGAACAAAAAATCCCTTGGCTGGGTTTGAACCCACATTCCGAAGACTGGAACAGAATTACATCCGATATGTGACCCGCTCCAGAAAAAGGTGATATAAGTCGCGCTATGCATTTACGTGTAATGGCCCTTTCAACATTGACAGGGTAAAATTTTTCATCAAAATTCATTTTTTGTTTTTAATGACATCCTAAATATCTAAAGATTTAGGTTTGGTGCACAACAATGTTGATTTCAGTGAATAAAGTGAAACAAATAACCTTTTTAGAGTGCATTGTTCCTTTGCATTGTATTAGAACTAGCTATTTCAAAGCCTGTTTTCTCTGTTGTACAATTTGAACTCCATAGAACTCATTAATATGCAAAAACGCGATATCTCCACAACGGAAAGGGGCTTTGGAGCTCTATCATGTACCAAATGAAAGCTTACATTGTGGGCTTTCCAAACATACACAAAACTCATTTTTAATATTTTGCGACATAATATACCTTTTTCCAGAGCGGGTCACATATTTCTAACCCTGGACCATGTACATTTGAATGTTCAACCTTCTAGCCATAAAAAGCAAATTGTTAGAAAGAATTACACTTGAAACCTAATTGACGTATCACAGCAGAAACAGCTTGAACAAAGTTTGTGAAGTACTTTAACCCTTTCTTTACCACATTGTTTATTGGCTTATACCCCAGTACCACATTCTTTGTTCAGTCAAGCATAAAACCACTTACGCAGACAAAGCAGCTGACTGCTTGTTGAATGGTTGTATTTTCAACCAAAGATTTCACCCTCAAGAATTGATTGAAAAGGAAAATGTGTGTAAAGTTTATTCCATGACAATTTCTCTTTCATATGGTGTAAAAATGAAAGTCATAACTGCTATAAAAATAGTAAAGTTACGGCTGTTTTCTCTTCTGGCCCACTTGATCAAACAGGAAAGTTGTTCGTCACATGAACCAATAGTACACCCATACACATAACTCTACAGGGAAACTTCGTATACAGTTTCTCAAAATATTGGTGACACATGAATTTGATAGCACCATCGGAAAGATCTGAACAAGCTCTTTACGTTGGTGTATAGATCATGTATGGACAGCGAAAAACACAAGCACTACAGTTCATTGAAACATGGTGAATATATTTGTTTGGATACTCTGGTGTGTGGTTTCCTTGTCGAGTAAACTCGACATTGGTATTAGAAAAATCAAAGTGTGATGAGAACTGTGCAAATCTTGGACAAAGAAAAATGACTGCACACAATTCCATAATGTGGTTTAAGGGGCATGGTGAACTCGCAAATAGATATTGGGTCAACTCTTTGAAAGAGGTACCTCATGGGTATACACACGTTACGCTTTGTTAGGTTTTCTGAGGATATCTTTTGTAGTAGCCTAGCATTCCTTTCAATGTTATTAGCACCAGTAGTTAGGCAACACCGATAGCGAAGCATGCCCTTTGTTATATGTGATACGATCAAGCAAAATCAGTCTGAAGTAGGCCCTGGTCAATTTTGGGATTTTTACATATTCATTTGTAGCCAAGCTCCATATTAGTGAAAACCCCATGTGAATTCAACCTTTGGTTATTAAAAAAGTTACAAATATTTGAAAACTGGTACATTAAAAAGAAAGAAACTGAAAAAAAAATTGAGTTTGCAGTTACAGGACTTTAATTGAGTCATTTTTAGCACATTTATAATACATGTCATATTTTCATGTGAAAGAAGAACGTTTTTCCCTTCTGTGAACATATTTTGGCCCATATCTCAAAACAAGGATTGCCGAGTTCCGAACGATTTTGCTTGATCGCATCACATATAAGAACCAGTCGTCCTAATCGTCTTTCTCCGTTCTGCATGAGCCTCGCCACTGGAAGCAAGAATCACTCTGCACCTTACGCTATTCTACAGTTTGTCTTCCTTTCATTTCTGTGAGTAATTGCTTTCGTTGCCCTGGCGAACCGGGTTTGGTAATAGCATACAGCTAATAAATGAGCCACGGTGACGTCGCATAATACTACTGTGTTATAATTAAGGCGGTTCCTATTATTTTGTACCATTAAAATAAATGTAACCATAAAGTATTATATATTTTTCAATGGCAAAAAAATACTGCCCAAGATAACATATAATGTGACCCACTCTGCAAAAAGGGCCATTATGTTGCAAAATTTGAAAATAGTGTTTTATATATAGCTGGAAAGGCCATTTTATAAGCTTTCATATGGTATATGTCTGAGGGCTGTAGCATTTTGCATTCGCGAGATATTTGGAAATTTGCATGTTTGTTTTCAGGAATTTCTTGAAATGACTTGAGGAGAAACAAGCCATTTAAAATAACAAAAAGCAAAGCAATAGATTAAAGCACTCAACACAAGCACATTCTTTTTCTAACTTTACTCACTGAACTCAAATATTTTCGTTATGAACTAGGATAATATAGGTATCAAAGATGCAAACAAAATCCCTCCCTTAAAAATCACTTGTTTGAAGAATTTTTCACCCTCTTCACACAGAACGGCCCATTAGGCCCAAAAAAATTTTTTGGTTGTCCTCCACACCCCTTCGCCTTTCTTTTTTTTACATTCCCGGAAGTCCAACTTTAAACCACACACAAAGTAAAACAAACACACAAATGTTGTAAAATAAGGCTGCCAGTGCTGACACTGTCTCCTGGGGCTCAACAATGTCACTCTATGGACCACTTTTTGTGGCCACTCCTTGGGATTTTTCCCAAGATCATGGGAATTTTGGTGGGAAAAATATGGATTGCACATGCGCAAAGTACTTATTCCGATGCTTTTTGCACAGTGGTTTCCCATCGCCTTGGGAATTCTTGGGAATTTTTAATTTGATGAGTGGCCACGCTGCATTTGTGTATTTCTGTACCGCGTGTATTTCCATCGAGATATTTATTGTGCGAAGTCACACACTGATACTAGAATATGAACTTTCAAACTCTGGAGTAAAAGGTAGGGTCGTGTTTGTGCATTATGGGTAAAAGCATACAGCGACTTATGTGCACGTTTTGCAGAGCGGGTCACATATTTTCTTTCAGGCATAAGCCTGTCTAAAGTTTGTTTCCCTTTGGCAAAGTTGGCAACAACAATTATTTATTAATATGGTGCTCCACACTTAACAAAAATCGTGGGTTTTCTCCTCAAGTTTGAACAAGCCTTAGCCCTCAGCCTTTACCTCTTCCAGGTCCTCGATGGTAAGGGGCATCCCGGCCAGCTGCTTCCAGACCATGGGGGCTAGATGCAGGTCCAGGGGCTTCTTGGTACGCACTGCTACCCCAAGGAGAATGCCCAGGAACTTAAACAGGAGGAGGTGCTCCTCCGTACACATGGAGGGGTTCAGGAGGAACCTGGGTCATCAATTCAAGAGAGCAAGCCCCAAATATTAAACAAAAAAGCCTCCACGACAAACAATTCTCTTATTTATTCCTGGTAATGAAACCAAGGGTTCCTCTAAATTGCATCAGACAATACAGCTCAAATGCCTGAGAAAACCTGTGGGGAAAAAAAGACGAAGAAATGTTTAGTTTTAGAGGTGTGGGGAAATTTTATGCAACATTTGCTTTTGTTGTAATTTTCAGAAATGAATGGTTTGTGGGGTTAGTATTTCATAGAAAATATTGTAAGACTGTCCCGTTTAAAGTTTTGTGTATATGCGGGAAAAACAGAAGAAAAAAAATGTAGTCTGGTTCCCTGACCCTACTTCAGACAAAAACGGAGCAATTTATAGACATCAGGGAACTATCAAATCGGGGAACTAGATAAGCTGGTTTGCACCCACAAAAGGTGGACTAACTAAAGTTGATAAATTAGGGGCAGTATTGGGAACAAATTCAGGTTTTTTTCCAATGGTGGTTGGCTGACCATCGCTAAATATTGATACAAACTTTTCGTGAAAAAGCACATTGTGGCCATTTCGCTTGGCTGCACAGGCCACCCCGGCACCTCACTACGATAACCGTACTCAAGGGCTTAATAGTGAGAATAAAATTTGGAATACTTACATAGATCTCCTCAAAAATAGGGGAAAAGGTTATTTCTTCTGCCAAAAAGCTAAAGTTGCATATGTTCGGTTGGGATCGTAATGAGACAGTACACGCACAGTATAATAGCATAATATGCATGCCAAAACAATATTATGGTTGGATTTCACAAAATCTGTATTTATAAACTGAAATTCATGCTTCCGTATTTTTCATGAATTTCCGTACGAAATAAGGAAAATCCGTACTGGTTGGCAGCTCTGAATATGGGGGCGCTAGTCAGAAGTCACACCCTGTACTGTCATCTAGCCTAGGACATATTTCATTAAAGGTATGACCTGCCATTCCCACATCGTCACCCTACCTCCCAAACACTGACCTCGACAAACAGACCCACCTGTCTCTATTGCTGCCCGCATCCGCCGAGGCATTGGGCGTGGCAATCAGCAACGGGACCACGCCCGTCTCCAACTCCTGGCACATCTCGGTGATGGTGTCGTCGAACACGCCCCCTGCATCGTCCGCCCCCTCCCCGACCAGTTTGACCTTCCAGGCCCTGGCCGGCAGTCGTAGGTCGCCCGGTTTCATGCGGACCACTTGCTTGGCAATCTGGGTGAAGATGGGCTTGCACTTACGCCCTCTGTAAGCGGGAAAAGACAATTTGTGACCCGAACCAACAGATCAATAAAAAGGAACTCAGAAGGTAAGGGATCTTTTCATATTGTCTGAAAGCAGTATGAGTTGCACCAGAGATGTAGTCGAGTCCATCACAAGTCCCTGCAAGTCCATCACAAGCCCTCCAGTCCTAATCCCAATCACAAGCTATTCAAATGAGCTTTGACAAAGGCATTACTTTGTCATTGTTCATTCAGTTACTTGTGACTGGCTTTATGAAAGAACTTTTGACTGGGCTTGCGAAAGTACTTGTGAAAGGACTTGCAGGGACTCGACTCCAACTCTGAGTTGCAGTAACGGTGTTCATGGTCTGGCCCATGCCTATTCAGCATTAAATGACAACGGGAAATCTTTGACAAGCTGATTGGGTTTTAATGAGCTCCAGGCTCCAGTTTTAACCACGATTAGTCAGTTTTTTCAAGTCGCCTGGCTTCCCATTCATCAACTACGAATGAGGTACAAGAAAAACAGCGGTACCGCAATCGATACCGCACCTGGACCATATGAAGTGCTCCCTAATCCAAAGGAACTGTTAATATCTTCACCCACACAATACTCGCATTCATATAACTGCTCAACCCTAACCCTGCCAAACGCAGCACAGTGCATCTGTGATGACAGCTCCACTTTGCTGGACTCTGCACACAAGTCAATGTGACAAAGTATGCAATCTGATGCGTCTGGCAGGGTTCTAGCAAACATGCCCCAGAGGATTAGGGTTAATGTATGAAAATATAGAACTAAGTATGTTCCTTTTAAAAATTAATGGATGGGGAAGAAATATACAATCAAGGTTTGATCTTTGATGTCATAACCCCTACCTTGTCGCGAGTCGCTTGACCGTGACCTGGGGGCCGTAGTTCTTGCCCTGGACCATGGTCCGGCCGATGGACCTGACCATGGGCAGTGTGTAGACCCTGGAGGCCAGTAGTGGACGGAGAGGGCCATCGGTCAGACCCGTCATGCCCGTACCACACGCAGAACCAGGACCCTGATAAACAGAGAGGGATGAATACTCAACATCACACAGAGTTCTCAACCGGCATACTTTGATATACTCCCAAAGGCCAATTACTTGGATCTGAGGCAAATTATACACCAAAATTGAATGTTATGCATAGTTGGTAGTAACTGGTTCTCACCTAAATTTTGCTTTAAACGTGAGTCTGCCCCAAGGTATGGAGCTACAAAAAGAGAAAGAATCAAAGATACAAGAGGTAGGAATTAATATTCCTCTTGAAGCAGGAAAGATCGTAAGATGAAGGGAAACATGCACCAGGCAAAGAATTCCATAGAGATACACAACAAGATTTTCGCTCTTCATCTAGGTACAGCTAGAGTATATTGGTGTGAACAGGCGGAAAGCCGAGTTTCAAGCTCAAACACCCTAACTGGAGGAACCAAGCTGGACAAGCCAGTGAAACATTTACCATGAAAATATCTGTAGAACAGACTAAGAGTAGCAACAGATCTCAGATGGAAGAGTGAAATGTATATTTGCTGTGTTGCCAAATGCAAAGCTTCAGACTATTTGAAAGTTTTGGATTAAATGGCCCGATTCTCACCTTGGTGGGACTGAGATTGAGTAGTCGCCAGGAAGCATAGATCAGGTCTGAGAAGTGATGCAAGAGGCGTAACCGTGACCGGATGGAGGAGGTACTGCACTCTTTCAGGGTGGTATATTGAGCAGGTACACTCTGGGGCAATCCTTCAAAAACAAACCCAACAGGAGAGACGTTCATCAGGTTGTTTTTCTCTTGTCATTGCTAGTGCTTGTCTACTTTTTAGTTATTTAGTTATTATCTAGTTATTATTTTATTTCTTGGCGGGGGGGGGGGGGGGGGGGGGGGGGGGAGGGAGTTGTGGCACAGCAGTGCAAACAGACATATTGATACTATGGGTTTTGGGAAAGAGATAGCAAAAGACATATTGTCAAGTGGGGGGGGGGGGGGGGCAGCGCATCAGAAAATTCATTTAAATTACCTTGTCAGTTTCCCTTGTGATTTCTTTGACAAAGTTAAAAAAGTTGTATCCCCACTGAGTGATCCCGAGAGTTGTAATCAAGTAAATCACAAGTCATCACAAGTCACCACAAGTCAATCACAAGTCAATCACAAGTCAATCACAAGTCAATCACAAGTCAATCACAAGTCAATCACAAGTCAATCACAAGTCAATCACAAGTCAATCACAAGTCAATCACAAGTCAATCACAAGTCAATCACAAGTCAATCACAAGTCAATCACAAGTCAATCACAAGTCAATCACAAGTCAATCACAAGTCAATCACAAGTCAATCACAAGTCAATCACAAGTCAATCACAAGTCAATCACAAGTCCATCACAAGTCCATCACAAGTCCATCACAAGTCAATCACAAGTCATCACAAGTCACTTCACAATTCTGTCTCAAGCCATGTAACAGCTATTTAAACACTATATAACAAAAGCATTCCTTTGTCATTGTTCATCCCATGTAGCTTGTGAGCTGACTTGTGATTGACTTGATTCCAACTCTGATACTCCCCACTCAATGTCGCTTCCCATGTAGTATCAAAAGGTTTGGGCGTGATCCCTGGCTATACGGCATTATGTGTTTATGACTTCTGACTAGTGCCTCCCGAACAAAGACACTGGCAATTTGGGAGACCGCCAATATAGGTCAAGATAGCTCAGTTGGTAGAGCGCCTGTACGGTATTCCGGAGGTCGCAGGTTCAAATCCTACTCCTGCCAGGTTTCATTGTTTACTTTTGAAAAAAAACCAACGAATTCACCTAATTCTGTATAATTCGTGCATTATATCCTAGGAAGAGGACACCTCCACTATCCTGATTATCAAGAAAGAAACCTGCACAACTGACTGACCTAATTGGAGGGGTTGTGGTGTGCCCGGTGCCCTGGCCGGGACTGGCGCCGCAGTCCAGGCAGCCGAGTGGCTCCTGCCGGTAGAGATCTGAAAACAAACCAAGAAGACAAAAATTCAAATAAAATTCAAACTGAGCATGTGTATGTGAAAAAAAAGAATCCAACGATTGATGAGTTGGACATTCTACTTTAATTCTTAAAACCCCCCCCCCCAAAAAAAAAAACCACCAAAAAAACCCCGGACCTTTTGCTCCCAACGACCCCTCGTAATGGGCCCGACACCATGGTTAAAGCATTGCTAACGTATTGTGCTTACCTGACGTATGTTCTTGCTTTGTAGGCTGGTCACCAGAAGCGGTTCTCTAACAGTATTGGTGTGACCTAAACCCAACTGTTACAAGAAAACAAACCAATTTCAGAATATCAAAATTCACGATAAATCCCAAATAAGATTTTAAATCATGTCAGAAGATAGAATGTTTGCGTCGGAGGATGATGTAAATTAGAACAGAGATGTTTTCTCTTTTGCCCTGTCCCGATGTAATATATGAAGCAATGTATACTCTCACTGTGCTTTCCGAGAGCATGTGTGAAAAAATTCACAGGCTTACTCGGGCGGGATTCGAACCCACGACTTCTTGCTTACTAGTGCAGACGTTCTAATTTAATACATCATCCCCCGATGCAAACATTCCATCTTCTGACTGATTACGCGGTACCCGCTGCTGCATTAAATTCGAATCGGACAGCCGACCCCGGCAAGCTCGGTGGTCGAGTGGTTAAGATGTCTGCACTAGTAAGCAGGAAGTCGTGGGTTCGAATCCCGCCCGAGTAAGCCTGTGAATTTTTTCACACAGGCTCTCGGAAAGCATACAGTGCTTCATATATTACGTCGGGACAGGGCAAAAGAGAAAACATCTCTGTTCTAATTTACAAGATATTAAATCATATTTATCAAAATTTGAAAATTCCGGCAAAATCGAAAGCTCCATCTATTCATTGTGCACCCATTCAAGAACAATATAGTAGAAAAATGAATGGATTGAGTATGCACAGGAATGCGCCTATAGACGTCAACCAGTGGTCTTTTTCAAACCGTGGCTATGGCCGTTATCTAGATTCAAGAGGGTAACAACTAGGGACCAATTTCATAGCACTGCTTAAGCATTAGCGTATTTCATGGCCAAGTCGTGCTAACGCTTGCGTGTGCATGGAGATTTATATTGTTGCATCACTAATTTAAGCAAATCCTGCTTCCGAAGTTAGCGGGCTCTTCGCTGTGCTTAATGCTTAAAGTTTCTATGAAATGGGCGAGGGTTCCATTAGCAGAAAATCGTGTGTTATAAGCAGCACTATGAAGTTGGGCCCAGAATATACATGCACCTAGCCATACCTGTCCATCCATGTTGTTGCCCCACACCCACACACTGCCACAGCTGGTCAGTGCCATTGTGTGCTCCGATCCTACCACGATGTCCTCCATGAAGTGACCGGCTAGAGCCGGCACCTGCTGGGGTCGATTGGACAGCCTTGACCGGCTCTCCGGCAAGCCCGTCAGACGGTCTGGTGTCAAGACAAAATGTCAAAACCAACAGTGACTTCAAATAACAATGTAATACTTGGCGGGTTGAAGTTTAACCCTCGGAGCTACCAACAGACTGTAACAACATGACAAATCATTTGTTTTTTTAATTACTAAAAATTTGTTCAGCCAATAAGGGTGACACTCCATGTATTCCTCAATCAATGCTTCTAGTTTGAGGTTCTCTGGTCACCTTTAACCTGGGGATTCCCCATTGAGAGCAATAAATCTGAGAAGTACTGGCAGTGTGACTATTTTTTTTTTTATAAAGCCATAGGAATTGTGTACAAATTTGATCCCTTTGTGTACAGCTACTCTTGCCACTGGCTATCAAGGTTGGCAATCAATCACTGTTAGTTTGACAGTTCCTTGGGTAAACCACAGCTGTTTCCAACCAATTGATGACCTGTAATGGCCTCAGGGGTTGCTGGTTGGCTGGCTATAGCTGTCTGGCAGTCTGGCTGTATGGCAGTTATACATGGTTTGGGGCCATGGATTTGGACGGTTACTTGAATTAGTAAAAACAAAAGGGTGAACCAACATGTACATTTCCAGTGGGCTTGAATTAGTAATATGTGGGCCCAGGGACCTCCATTCGACCTTTTCAAAGTATTAGACTTGTATTCTGTCCCCCAAACGAGGGTATATACGCGTAATACAAATGGACTGTTCACATCAGTCCACAGGAACAACCGTGTGATTTTTTTGACCTGGTGGCTCCGAGGTTTAAAAGACGAACTTGGACAGCAAATCTGTGGTTAGAGTAATCTGCAGGGCTGTAGCCGATTCCCAATTAGAGTCTGATGCACAAATGGTCAAAAGAGGGGACTTAACCCTTGAGTACGGTTATTTATAGTGAGTTGCCGGGGTGGCCTGTGCAGCCAAGCAAAACATACACAATAATCCAACAATGGATTGAAAATGGCGTGTGTAGACGTCATCCGGCCAGGTGGTTAATTTTTGTTGGCGTCATTTGGTGTCATCCGGCTTCAAAGGGTTAAGTCCACGAGGAGTCAAAAACTAAAAAAACAAGTAGAAATCTGGACTTGACTTGAACTCTAGCTCGAACACAAATTTGAAGCTGGATTCTAAAAAACTTTTTTTCAAAAATCATTATCCTAGAGTCATGCCTGGACTCAATGAGACACTGAAACAAGGCATGTGAAACAATTACACTGACACTAACAGTGATGAACAACCGAGTCACTGCAAGGGGAAGGGGAACATTTAAGACCCGCAATCCCCTTGCTCATCGCCAAATCACACATTCCTTACCTTGACCACTAGTGAAGACCCTTCCATCTTTAGTCAGTGCCACTGAGAACTGAGTGCCGCAGCAGACTTTCTTTATCCCCATCCCAGACAGCCCCTCGACTTTCTGCAAAAACAGCAGGCACAAATAAAATGCTCTCATATCACATCACTTCTTCCAACTTAACCCTAACCCCCTAGGCATTTTTACTAGGAGGCTTCCTCAAGCTGTCAAAATCCAACACTGTGCAGTAAACCCATGGCATATTCTTTGGACTTAGACAAATTGGGGCATCATAGCTCTATGTAGTACTGAACTCATCAAAACTTGACAAAACCTGCTGTTGGAGTTTGCAAGGCTTGGGGTAGTTAGGGTTGATCTTGACTTGTATCAACCTGAAGGGTAGGAAACATTGATCCTATATTGATGAGCAACAGTGTTTTCTAAAGAAATTGGCTGAAATTGTCTATGCATTGTTGTCTGTGGCTGACCCTAAACTATTGAACTCTTTTCCAAGGTTATTCGAATTAAATCACGTTGATTTAAATCACGTCAATTTAAATCACTTTTGTTTTCATGCTAATTTTGTATATGTTTCTTTCCCCGTAATACAATTTATACTGTTACTCTAAGAATTAATCCTAATTAAAAAGTTTAATAATATCAATTTAATCATATGAGGTATTTGACCTCAAAAATGCATAGTTGCATACTACTTCTATATAATTTGCATCACTGAAAACAGAGACAATTCAAATTCTATTTAATTCAATCTTTTTAACAAAATACAGCCAAAAGGAGAGACGCATTCCCAACAAATACATAAATCATTTATAATACTGGCATCAACATTTCACTTTCACACGGTTTTGCAAATAAAATGTCTGCGTACAATGAGCAATATTATTTTCATGTTAAAGCTTTTTAGAATCTTATATGCTGTACAACAGTATTTCTTAGGACCGAATTCCATTTAGGGCCGGTCTGCATACCGGCTCCCGGTATCAGACCGGTTTAAACCGCGGACGGTATTATACCCCTCCCCGGACGGTACAAGTCCACTTGCTCATCGGCATTTCAAAGCCATCTTAATGAATAGACTTGCAGTTAAGCTTGGCTAGCCTGCTGCCTGATGGCCCAGCAGAGTGTTTAGAATGGGGAGTTTATTGACTGATGACTGACTGAGTATACGTGTATGTGTAGTGATTACCGAAGTGTGAATACTGGGTGGTCAGATCTGTCCAGCGGCAAACTCTTTGAAACTGAGCAAAAGTTTAGGGCCCGTGGAAGATTATTATCGGATTAAAGTCACCCCATTGTCTGCATTTAAAGGAGTTCACCAGCCCAGGAATTGGACACAATGGACTCCTAAACAGGGCCAGCCTTCCAGTAGAGGCTTAGACGGTATCCAACCCGGTTTGTGAGGATTAAAATGAACCGGTTTGCATACCGGGAGACGGTATACATACTGGCCCTATTTGGACTTGGGGCCTTAACCCCTTGCGTACAGATGACGCCATATGGCGTAAACAAATTTAAAAAAGTGCCACCAGGCCGGATGACGCCATTGGCCGCTGTTTGTGCAGTTTCAATCCATTGTTGGATTATTGTTTATGATACGCTTGACTGCACAAACACATTGTAGCGGTTCGCTTGGCTGCCAGAACCGCCACAACACCCCGACGTCTCCCGTAAAGTATGGTCCCTAGGTCTTGCACCCTAAATACTCATCTATCCACCCCAATCCACAAGCACTGTCTTCCACAGATAGTCTGGTCTCCCCCTTAATCTAGTATCCTACCTGCGGGGATGACTTTGAAGCTGTACTCCCAATGCCTAGTTTGCCATAGTCCCCATCACCGAACGCCCATACAGTGCTCCCGTCGGCCGATATGCACATCGTGTGGTTCAGACCGCAGGCAACCTGTGCAAACAATCAAGAAGGACAAAGTTTTAGTTTTATTTTAAAACAAACCGAAAATCCAAGGTAGAGAACCTCAGCAGTTGGAGAAAACATGGTCACGCGATTGTGAACCAGCCACAGGGTCACTGTGCTTGTGTCCTTGAGCAAGACACTTTGCACCAATTGCTTCTCCCCCGTGGAACGAATGGTTGATTGCGAAGGGTGGTGGTGGTTGATAACAATCCACAGTGCATGTACTGCTGTCATTGAATCACACACACACACACACACACACACACACATGGCAGTTGAAATACTGAATTGAAACATCTGCCATTAATCAGGGGTAAAAATAATTGAAGACGCATTTAAAAAACGAGACTTTATAAAATCAAAATCGAAACATCTGCCATTAATCAGGACTAAAATCTTTGGCACAATAAGAAGTCTGTTTAACCCCTTGAGTACGGTATTTTACGGGAGACGTCAGGGTGCCGCGGCGGCTCTGGCAGCCAAGCAAACCGCTATAATGTGTTTGTGCAGTCAAGCGTAACATATACACAATCCAACAATGGATTGAAACTGCACAAACAACGGCCAATGGCGTCATCCGGCCTGGTGGCACTGTTTAATCCAACAATGGATTGAAACTGCACAAACAGCGGCCAATTGCGTCATCCGGCCTGGTGGCACTGTTTTTTGCGCCAAATTCCGTCATCCGTACGCAAATGTCATTTTCAAATGTTTTAAGTGAACAAAGAAAACTGGTAGGGGTGGGGGATTTGAACCTGTGACCTCTGGAATACTGTACCGGTGCTCTACCAACTGTCAGTGTCTTTGTTCTGGAGGCCTCATTTTGTTGAAAACTGAGGAAAATTCTATTAATCTCAAAAAGTCTCAAAGTACATTTTTTTTGGTAAAACAAATGCTAAGACAAAATCCATGCTCGCCTTGCAATTTATTGACTTGATGTCATGCTCTTTGAGGTGTAACATTACCTCCTGAAGTTCTAATAGATGATGGTGCCTTCTGACGTCACGTATTTACATCAATATTGAAATGTGCCAGGTGGCTTGCGCACGCATCGTTTTTTTGCATAAAATTTGGTTTAGGAGCGACGTCGCAGGTCAGATCGTCTTTGATTTATGTGACCGTTGATGTCACTCCTAATAACCAGATCAGGGGTGAGATTGGCCAAAAAATGAAAAAATCCACAAAATCTGCAGTGTTTGGGGGTCGCTGAGGACCCCAGAGCAACGTAGGGACTGGGTCTATGGTTTGTATTTGCCTAAAGGCACCCCTTAAAATACCCATTTCTATTGGTCTACATCCACTTTTACAGGTAAAATTACCTTTAAGGGGACTGTTTGCTAAGCAAATTGCTAAGAAATCTTTTTTAGGTTACGTCATAGGGTGCTCCTTTAAAGTATAGATTTTGTGAAAAGGGGCTCTGTACTAACTTAGATAATGTTTTCAACTTTAAATTACAGTTGATTGTATGTAAAAAAGATGTTTTACTTTTCCCATAAAACTTGATTAGGTAATTGTACTGAAATCCAATATGGCCGCCATTACCATGGCAACAGCAGATTTGCGGACAGTGCTTTTTCTTGTAAATTATGAAGACAATATATTGGTGATAATACATAAAAAAAAACTTTAAAACAAAAAAAAGTAGTCTGCTTTTAGCTAACAGTCCCCACCTCAGGAATTGCAGATTTCAAAAGAGATTCTTTTGAAATCAGCAAAAATCCTGACCAAAAAATCCCGACAAATTTCACCCCTGCTAAATTGATGCACAACACAATGCGTGCACATACCGCTGGGCACATATAAATATAGGACGGTTTAGATGTAAACAAAGGACAAAAGGTCTATATACCAAACATTGAACAACTGACAAAGAACCACTCTTGTGTGTACAAACCTGTCGGACAGCCAAACCGTCTAGTGCCCTGACTCTCTCAGGTATCTTCTTATTAGAGGTGTTACCATGGCCCAGCCGTCCGTAGTCGCCATTTCCAAATGTGAAAAGCTTTCCGTCTCCTGTAACCACAGCCGAATGCTTGAAACCACACGCCATCTTCAAAATTGAACACAGGAAAAAATTTCACAGATTTGTCTGGAAGTATAAATGTATGCAGGGCCCCAATGGAAACCAGTTTTTAATCTTGTCGGTAATGAATGATTCTATGACGAAACAGCCTGTACGTAGTCACAAGTCAAGATTGAGGCAGTGTTGGAGTACTCGTACTCGTTTTTACTCGAGCCCAAACTCGATTTTCAGTACTCTAAAAAAGAAATTGGACTCGGCACGTAATCGGCTATTTGTACTTGGATTCGTACCCGACACTCAGTATTCGAGACCCATACTCAGGAATACAATCGATTTTCTCTTTTGATACTGCACCTTCGGACTCGAAAGCACACATACATCAACAGTTCTTAGGCTGTTGGGTAAATTCCCAAAAGGAGAAATTTCAATCACATGTGATGTACACATTTTTGAGTAGGTTCATCATGTTGTGTAAAAGGTAAATATAAAACATGAAAATAAAGTGAAATAGTCAGTCTGCTGAACTGTTGGTGTTTAGACTCTTGATGATGCAGGTACAGTATAATAGAGTTACAAACATAACTGGGCGTTTTTGTTTCTTTTGGTGTAATTCATACTCGGCCTATACTCGATTGTTTATGTACTTGTACTCGGCCCGTACTCGGCCCGTACTCGGAGAACTTGGTACTCGGACGGTAGGACTCAACTCCAACACTGGATTGAGGTCTTCACCAGAGCCACCTGGTAAGGCATTTAGAGCAAAATATGGGACAGAGGGAACCCCCCTCTTTTGTGTTGGTCATTGTGTTCCTGAAATCTCAGATATCCGTGCGGGATGTGTTAGGTAACAATAGTCTGGAGTGTGTATGGGGTATAGGAACAAAAGGGGGTACCCCTTGGTCACATATCTTGGGTATATGGTGGGTATACCAGACCTTAAAAAAACAGTGTTACCGGTAATAATATCGCCTGTCATCCCTTATTCAACTCATTTTTATGTACAAATTTGTAATTTTTTGACAGAGCTCCAGTCATCAAGCATAAATAAAATAATTAGACAAGTTTTTTTCTTCTGTTTGGCCAAATACTAACCTGTATAACCTCTTCCCCTTGCAGAGCTTCTATCTGTCGTGGGCGTCGCTGTCTGTCGCTGTTGCCGTGCCCCAGCTTGCCATAATCGCCATCCCCCCAGCTAAACACTTCCCCGCTCTCGGTCAGCGCCATGGAGTGACCGTCAGAACCGCAGGACGTCACAAGCTGAATCACCACAAATCCTTGGTGACCAAAACAAGTTTTTTTACAGGTGTGATTCCTGGCTACACGACATTATGGGTTTATGACCGAGTAGTGCCCCCCCTGAACAAAGATATTAACAAATTGGGAGTCCACCAACACAGGGTAAAATAGCTCAGATGTTAGATCACTGGTGCGATGTTCTGGAAGTCGTAGGTTCAAAGCCTACCCTTGTTCATTTTCTCTGTTAAGGTACTTTCCTACAATTAAGGTCATATTTTTAAGAAAAAAAATCAAGATTTCTTAAAGTTTTCATCAAATTTTTACTGTTTATCACTTGCGAAACACTTTTTTACAACTTTAATTTTATTTGAGTATATGACTAATTACATAAATTAACTAACAAGCTTTTAACGTTAAAAAAAGTATATTGTTTTTAAAGTGTAGCTCGGCAACCATAGCACCTACCACGGATAATGATATATGAACTTAAAGCTTATTAAAGTTATTGTTAAAAAGTTATTTAAAAAAACATGAAAATAGTGTATCTGTCTTGTGACATTTGACTAATTAAAATGGTATTTTCTGGGAATGTCATTGGATTACAGTGATGTTTCTGCTTACAATAAAACCAAAATGAAGAAAATCCATTGAACAATAGTGAAAATATTTGTTTCTCTCAAAAATTCCATGTTTACTCAATATTACGAATCGAGAAAAACGCATTTGAAGATGTTATTTTTTTGTTATATTTCTTACAAATATGTTATATTTCTTACAAATATGTTATATTTCTTACAAATATGTTATATTTCTTACAAATATCAGCCACAAAAAACGGAGTTGTTATAGTGAAAATATAGAACCAAATATGTGTTTAGAATAAAAAATGAAAAACTTGGAAAAACTAGTAGCATCAATATTTAAAACCAAATAAAACAGGATAAAAGTTGGACTTTGAAGGACAAAATCAGGATAAAAGCAGATTTTTTTGCGGGCTTTCAGGAGTAGTTTTCGTAGATACTCACCCATTGTCCACAGCATCACGAGCCTCACTTGGCATGTTCTGTACTCACAACACTTGTGCTCCATCCTCAACTACAACTTGTAAGCTCTTGGAAGTAAAGTTGCAGTACTTCTGCACCCAAGCCCTTCATTGTGTGATTTTTTATATGACAGTGAATAAGACCGTTATGAAAAATATTCAATGAGATTTCAATTTTTGCGGTTGTGGGACAAAAAAAATATTAAAAAATAGGAATTTCAAGAAAAAAGTAGGAAAAGTAGGAGCTAGGTAAAAAAGTAGGAAAAGTAGGAGCTAGGTAAAAAAGTAGGAAAAGTAGGAGCTAGGTGAAAAAATAGGAAAAGTAGGAGTATTTAAAAGACTGTTTAGTGAATTTTTACACTAAGCAAAAATCGACTGAGAGTATACAGTATCACATGCAATTTGGGTTGGTAACACATTTCTGGTCACCAAAATGTGTCCGTGCTTGGCACACATTGGCCCCCTGGTTCTCAGACAATTTTTCTCCTATCAAATACCATTTCTTATCACTAATTCTGTGCTTGGCAGATATTTAGGCTCTGGATCTACAAAGATAAACAGTGCCCCTTACCCTGAAGTGCCGAGACAACCGTTGGCGAGTGCAGATCGTCCGAGTTCCCTTGACCTAGTCGACCATAGCTACCTTCCCCACAGGCTGACACTGTCCCGTTCCGGTGGATAACGAAGGTACAGTTCTGGCCACACACAACCTGGAATTAACAGAAGTGATAATCTATGAGAACGAGCAAAGAAATGGTTCACCTCTTGAATATGGACGATGGCCATAGCCGTGGTTTGAGAAAGACCACCTAGCTGGTTGTCCTCTACACACACATTCCTGCACGCACTCAATCCATTCATGTTTCAACTATATTGTTCTTGAATGGGAGTGTAATGAATAGGAGTCGACATTTGACCACACCGAGCCAACATTGGATAGGAAAAGGGGGGAGGGGGGGGGGGGGGGGGGGTCCCAACGATTTTTGTCCAAGATTGTAGAAGTGCTGTGATTGCCATGAGTGCAGCCATTGTCGACCAAAAATACCATATACTATCTTAATTCCATTTTTTGTCCTAGTAGGCTTTCTTGTATGTCTCATCGGGTCCTCCCATGTTACATGTATGTTTTACGCTTAGAAGTGGTTCATCATTGAAATGACAGACAATGTTCTACTTGCAATATGAGAGGAAGGTACCAGACTAACTACATTCGGTCAATAGAGGGCCGGATTATTAAAAAATCTTATTTTTTTCCCGATTGTTACACGGAACAATCATTGGAAAACGATATCAATTTCAACTTTTCTTGAAAACGACAGCACACCAAGTGCCATCATATCACAGGATGATTGAGATCGCTCTTAACTAACAGTCTAGTAAGGTATTTCGTAATAATTCAGTAAAACAAAAATTGGAGGATTACTAATCGTGTACACTACCCTCAATGACTGCTGCAAACTGGAAATCATTGACAAGCCAACTGGGATATAATGAGCTCCAAGTTCCAGTTTTGACCTGATGATTATTCAGTTATTCCAACCACCTGGCTTCCCATTCAGCTGGGTGCGAGGTATGGAGAATGCAGCGCCACAAAGAAAAACAGCGGTACCGTAATCGATACCGCCCCTGGACAATATGAAATGCTCCCTTATAATCGGAACCATGTCGGTACCCACCTGCTGCGCCTGTGAGAATGACTGTGTGATGGTTGGTAGGTTGGCACCTCGTCCCGTCTCCGCCAGCTGGCCGTGCCTGCCGCTACCAAACATGTATACATCACACTTGCCTCCCAGCTGCCAATCCTGGGGAGGAGGGGCAGGAAAGATGAGGGAAAAGCAGGGGGAAAATATTAAGATTATAATTACAAAGGGGATAATATTCATAAGAAACACAATACAGAAAAAAATAAAAAAAATAAAATAAAAAAATTAAAATGCATGAAAGATTTGGAGGCATTTCATTTGTACAGCACAAAAAAACATGCATTTTTCTACCAAAAAGATACTGCACAAAATAGGTCATTAGAATTAAAAGAAGACCGTTTCAGGTTGCAGATGTCATTTTGGAATGATAAAAACAATTTAAGGACCACAAAAAATCTTCCGAAAATCTGGAAGAAGTCTCACCGAAATTCCTAAAATCAGAAACAAATCTGGAGAAATCTCACCCGTGACAATGCCACAGATGCAACTTCCCAGCATGAATTTTCTTTGAATGCCTGAAAGGGCTTCAACTGGAATTGGATATCTGCCTGTCCAGTACCAACCAGTGAAGATAGAAAAAAAAAAAAAAGCTTGTCGAATCCCAGCCATATTTTGCGAAGTGATACCCATTGCTGCAACCTGACACTGTAGGTGAAATTAACCCCTTGAGTACGGTTATTTACAGGAGGCGCCGGGGTGTCGCGTCGGCTTTTGCAGCCAAGCGAAACGGACACAATGTGCTTGTGCAGCCAAGCGTAACATACACAATAATCCAACAATGGATTGAAACTGCACAAATAGCGGCTATAGGCGTCATCCGGCCCGGTGGCACTGTTTTTTTTGGCGCCATTTGGTGTCATCCGTACGCAAGGGGTTAAGATTAAATTCATCAATGTTTAACATTAATCTACGAAGGTGGTGTTCCTGCTAGGAAAAAGTGCCCGTCCAAATTATGTTTGCTTGTCCAATGGAAATAAGAACTGAGTAGATTAAAAAAATGCTGCATTCCTGTTCAGTTCGATTATACAGTCGGAAAGGGGCAAGCACGGACTGAAGTTTAACTGCCCCTACATCCTTTAACCAGGCAGTCAACAAAATTAGCTGGCCTAAGGTTTCAAACTGAAACAATTTTTTTTTCTCAAAGGCAAATGGCCACCGTTAATTTGTATATTTCAGGTAAAATTCAGCCAGTTAGCAGATTGCGGGAGTTTAACCTATTCTGGCCAGCTGTTATTAACCAGTTCACGCCGGGATTATTTTTCACGAGCCTGGGTGCCAGACGGGTTCAGGCCTTTATCTGCGGGTAGCGCACACCCTGGCCTCGCTCACTGCGAGCCGGTCGCTGACATATTTCTGCTGGACCCTTGCCTTGCTGAGTGCGTGTATACACGTCATCCGACGCGAACTGGTTAATAGGGTGCTTGTATGCCAAGACGGGCTTGTGCAGCCAAGCGTAATGCAAACAGTAGGCAAACAATTGATTGAGTATGTGCAGGAATGTGGGTATAGATGACAACGGGCCAGGTGGACTTAATCAAACTGCGGCCACCGTCCGTATTAAAGAGGGTAATTCATTTTCATTGTATATTTAACTAATTGTTTTGTTTGAATTAATTAAGACCCATGCTTAAAGAGGAAATACAAAGTTTAGTTCTTGGACTCACCTCCGGTCTGTTAGTTGCCCAGGCCATGATCTGCTCGTCCATGGTCAGGCTCCACTGGCCGTTATCCCAGGGCTTCAGGTCCAACCCCTCTGTGCCCCCCTCGAGGCTCTCCATGTTGGGCACGATGAACTCCTCGGGAAGCTTCTCCCGTCTCATGAGGGCGACAGCCGACTTGATGGCAGTGCAGAACGCCGACAGCCAGCTCCACTCCGTCACCACCAGGCTGCCCTGGGTCACCTCGGTGTCGGGCTGGCTCTGCAGGGACTTCGGTGGGTAGAAGAGGGCCTTGTCCAAGTGCAGGGCCACGGCAAGGGAAGCCAGGCACTGCAGGAAGCTGCTGTGTATCAGCTGATCACCGCACAACACGTGGACCTGCAGTACGTATAACCAGGAGAATATTACCCGGGGGTCGAATATCAGGTAAAAATCTACTAGACAGCTGGGCTAGTAGCACAAAAAAGTTATCAGACCGGAAGGTATTTCACAAGACCAATGGTAAAAATAAGAACACACAGTGTTTTGAACGAGTGTGGTGTTTCGATTTGTTCCCCCCCTTTGCCGACCTTGTTGGGGGAGGGGTTAGAAATGCTGTTTTGATTGAAACTCCCTGCCTCAAAACTAAAAATGGCCATTCCAGAAATTATGAGCTTTTTCAGTTCACCAGATTTAGAAATTAAAAGGACTTTATTAGTGATAGCATTTTATGCAGTTTATGAAAAAAATCACTAGACCACCGGACTAGTTCGGTCAAGAGTTCACTAGTCCAACGCTCAAATCACTGGACTCGGGCCAGCGGTCCAGTAGATATTTCGATCCCTGAATAACCCTAGCCTTCCGAAATCCTCCAAAATCCTCTTTGCCAAATGGAGGAATTTGGAGGACTGAGGGTCTTTGGAAGTTGAAGCATCGAATAATTTTGCAGGATTGAGGGCTTTAGACAGGGTTCCGACCATTTCCTGAAAACAAAATTCCCTGATTTCCCCCCCCGAGTTTACCCTGATGAATTTTCAAAATTCCAGGATAATTATTTCGACCTATATCCAGTTTGACACGTCTTCAATGTTGTTGAAAGAGAGATAAAGAGGGATTTCCACACTAAAAAGCCACCATAGCCAATCATCCAGTGGATACGCTGTTTGGCCATGAGACAAAAAATAACAGACTGACCACTTTCTCTTTTGGGCCAATCAAATTCCCTGACTTTTCCCTGATTTGAGGCATTTTTCTAAAATTCCCTGACTTTTCCCCCGACTGGAAAAAGCGAAACTCATTTTCCAGGATGCAGTGGGAACCCTGTCAGAGGATTTTGCCGCTGGAGGAAAATGGAGGATCCAGGTCATCAGGCCCAATCTGGTGCTGGTTGATTTCAGAAGATTGAGGTTACTGGGGTATTTATCCAAAACCCACTGGAGGATTTTTGCAGGATTCAGGCAGTGGTCCCCAGTCACAAACATTGGAGGATTTTGGAATCGGAGGACATAGGAGGATTCAGTTTAACATGTAGGAAAACTGATGTAGGGAGTTAGGGTTAAATATGGAATTTGTGTGCGGTAGGATGTAAATGTAATGGATTCTTTTTTTGTGGGAAAAGATGAGATTTTGAAAATTACTTTTAAAAGAACAAACCAAAAAAACGAACAAAAAATCAAAAACACAAAAACACAAAAAAACACAACCCAACTTTTGTAATTTTTAGGGTCGGTCTTGGAGGCAGCACAACTTTTTTGGGGGGGCCTAAAATGGCGTCACAGGTTTCGCAGATGTGAAAAGCACCTTTTCGTAGGAGTACTGGTCTTGCAGTATCTTGGGCAGTCTTTCCAGGAATGCCCGCAGGCAGGGCGCCTGGTGCAGTCCCACAATGCCTTGCCTCAGCAGGGCCATGCGGGCCGCGGCGTAGACACGGTGTTTGAGGAACGTGGCTTCGGTGTAGCCGATGATGAGGAGCTGCTTGGAGCGCTGGAAGCAGGCGGCCAGCCCCGCGGTGTCACTGACCCAAGAGAGCTGCTGTACAGGGCCTTCTCCTTGTAACGTCTGGAGTACGGCACTCTCCTGTATGGACAAAAAGTGAAGGAATAGAGTTTGGGAATGCACCGAACTTCCAAAATGTGGGGTGCATTCCCTCTACAGTGGAACGTCGCTATAACAAACATTGCGGGATCCACAGATTTTGTTTGGTATAGCGATTGTTTGGTATAGCGATTTTCAGCTGCCAGTCCACCAACATGGCTTCCGTTCTTTTAAATAGTGCCCTCTTGCGCCATATTTGAACTGCGCCCTCTTTTGATTGTAATTGAACATGTGCCAGCCATTGAATCATGTGATT
The DNA here is from genome assembly GCA_037893225.1 of Hippasteria phrygiana. Classification (NCBI taxonomy): domain Eukaryota; kingdom Metazoa; phylum Echinodermata; class Asteroidea; order Valvatida; family Goniasteridae; genus Hippasteria; species Hippasteria phrygiana. The sequence continues at coordinate 1,022,627 of JAZGUH010000502.1, forward strand.
ACGTGTTCATACTTTCTAAAGTTACCGAATTCTAAAGCAACAGTTGGCTTTCCCTTCTTTTCCTTGTGGAAATAATAGCTGCCTGTCACTCTTCAACATAAAGCTGCGGCCGTTTGGGAATTAAAAACAGCCAAAAAACCCGGTACATTTTTTTTTACACAAAATTTGGGAGCCAAGGATGGTGTTCGGTATAGCCGAATGTTCGGTATAGCCGAATGTCCAGTATAGCCGAATGTTCGGTATAGCGGTGTTCGTTATAGCGATGTTCCACTGTATATGGAATATGTATGCATTCCTTCACTAGTCCCTGGAAGTGATTTATTTATGAAAACAATGCTGATTTACTATTTAACCCCTTGCCTCCAGCTGTTATTGATGGGGTGCTGGTATGCCAAAAACAGGGGCTGTGCAGCCAAGTGGTCCTATTTATCGCACTTGGAGCCCTCCTTTTTGAGTGAATGAAAGCTTTGTTTGAAAAAGCACTATCTATTCATTACACTCCCATTCAAGAACAATATAGTTGAAACATGAATGGATTGAGTAAGCACAGGAATGCGCCTATAGATGTCAACCGGCCAGATGGTCTTTTTCAAACCGCGGCTATGGCTGTCGTTAAGGATGGGACGTTTACACGTTTAAACGTTTAAACGAAAAGAAAAGCAAATCTGTTTAGAAATTTTCCCAAACGTTTAAACGGAACTCAAATTTCAAAGATGGGACCTTGTATTTAAGCAATCTACCGTCAAGTTGTATTTACAAAGAATCTATGATCTTTGTAAATGTATTTAATTTACAAAGCCTTTAGTACTTGATCACATTCCAAGAAATTTAATTGATACATCTCTCAATGACCAGCAACTATCTATTGTGTCAATGATACACAGTGTATACAATTGTCTGTGTTTGATGTTTTCAATACCCCGCTGGGCCAAGACTAATGCTCAGCGCGGACAGCACGTCCTAGTGTTAGTCTGATTAAAATAATGTGTTAAATTTGGTCTAGCATCAAATCCGGGCTATTAATACCTGGCCTTTTTTTCAATCCAGTTTTTTAACCTCTACTACGCAAAAAAAGATACATTAAAAAAATTATTCGGACTTGGCAATATCCCCCGAATCGTTTATCCATGTGCATACACAAAACGGGTGAAATTTCATGTTCATTTCAGTTTCCAAGCTCATTTTTTCATATCAAGTTTTCCACGGTCTTTGGAAAAAAATGCCCAAATAAAATCCCAACTCCAAAAGAAGCCTTTCCAGAGAATGATTGACAGCCCCATTGTTCAAATTGATACAGTGTGTCTCTTGTTTTGGGGTTCAGCTGTAGGCCACTGGACTTTGAGGATGTGCCACTTGTTAATGGGGGTGTTCTTTGCTGATGGACAGTGATGATAATATTTCAGCCAATTAAATGAGCTGCTTCCCAGCAAATAAATACGTCATTGGTTGTGATTCCTTCCATGTGCAAGCTGGAGACATTGCCAATTGGAATTCTTAGCTGGCTGAAACACAGGTGCATATATGCAAACACACGTGACCGCGACCGCCGACTGCACAGATGCTGGGACGGGCAGCAGCCTTTTTGCAAGTGTTGACTAAAGTTTAAACGTTTAAACGCTATCGGAAAGTTTTGCTAAACGTTTATCAAATTAAACGTAAATTCCCATCCTTAGTCGTCCTCTGTATTCAAGAGGTTAATAATGGAATCATTTCATGTGCACGCATACTGTTTTAAAGAGTTTGGCACATGTTTGGCGTTGTGCCAGTGCATATTGCACGTTAAAACTTGACCAAACTCACCAAACAACAGAAAATGATAATGGCGAGCAAATAATGGGATATTTCAGTTACGCAATATCCGGGGTTGAGCTATGGCTATGCAAGGGATGCTGGGAAATTAGGAACAGGACGCACTGAGATTGTACTCTCAGAACTTCCTTTATCCACCATCTTGGTTTCAACAACACATACACAGGCATCTATAAATAACCGTTGAGTTGAAAATCCCAGTTGAAGCCATCTTACTGTGCCGAAAACAATACGTTTGACAAGGCTGTCCCGCGTGGTTTACTTACATCGTCATTTCATCCTCGTTTTCAATAGTACATCACAGGCGGCTACATAAAGCTGTGCTACACACTAACTAGATTTGACGTAATCGATCGACTAGATGCGTTCGAGTGAAAAACAGACCACGTGTGCGTGATTTAAATCACAAATTGACAAAAGGGACTAGGGGCCAATTTCACAGAGCTGTAAGTACACAAATTTGCTTAGCACCAAAAAGTCTTGATTAGTTAAAACAGGTTACCAGCCAAACAGCCATGGGATTTTCATGCTATTAAGCAAGCAACAGCTGAATGCCAGCCACAAGCGATACACTTCACATCAAAATTTGGTTGGTAATCCTGTATTTACCAAGGAAGACTTTTCGTGCTAAGCAAATTTTTGTGCTTAGCATCGCCGTGAAATTGTCTATGGTAACGGCTGCAGCCACCGTGACCTCCCATAGACTTGTGTTAATTTTAAGATGCAGCCAAGTAATTTGGACACGGCCCAAGGTTTATTCTCAAAACAGTCTGGTGCCAGTGACGTGGTACCCTGACCACAGGGAATTTCTCATCCAATATTGAATCAGGCAACAATGATTATTAGTGTGACAGGCCGTGGAAAAACAAATGTTCAGAATATGGGGCAAGACCCACTGACCCTAACCTTCCCAAATCCTCCAAAATCCTCTTTGCCAAATGGAGGAATTTGAAGGATTGAGGCTCTTTGGAAGTTGAAGCATCGGAGGATTTTGCAGGATTGAGGGCATTAGCGGATTTTTTGCCGCTGGAGAAAAATGGAGGATCCGGGTCACCAGGCCCAATCTGGTGCTGGATGATTTCGGAGGATTGAGGTTACTGGGATGTTTATCCAAAACCCACTGGAGTATTTTGGAGGATTCAGGCAGTGGTCCCCAGTAACAAACATTGGAGGATTTTGGAATCGGAGGATATTGGAGGATTCAGGTTACATGTAGGAAAAATGATGTAGGGAGTTAGGTTTAATGGATTTATCTTGACACAAAAATCAAACTATATATTCTTACGGCAAGTCCTGATTTTCAAACCAATGCTATCGTCAAATCATGCAAATCTGATAGATTTATTTAGAAATGTTTATACCTGCAGGGCCCAGATGTTGACGCAGCCTCCAATGCATCCAGAAGCCAGCAGTATCGAGCTGGGATTAAAGCTTAGCTGAGTGACCGCCTCATGGTGACCTTTGACCTGGACGACCTCAACAGCACTATCTGATTGGTTGGTGTTACTGCTTTGACCCTTGACAAAGGATACAATTTTAAAATACTTTTTAAAAGGCTACTCCACAATTTTGCTGAGGTCTGATATATTTGTGTAGCAATTAGCACAATAACTACATTCAAATGCTGAATTCCTATTCTTGATTGTACAATGAACGGAAATCAAAATACTGAAATATTTTGGTTTGACGATATTCAGTGATCCCCACAATGTCGCTTCCCAGGTTGTATCATGCAGTTGGGGTAAGATCCCTGGCAATACAGCATTATGGGTTTCTGACTTCTGACTAGCACACCCCCCCTCCCCCTCCCCCAAACAAAGACACAAAGCAATTTGAGAGACCGCCAACATAGGGCAAGATAGCTCAGTTGGGAGAGCGCCTGTATTCCAGAGGTCGCAGGTTCGAATCCCGCTCCTGCCAGTTTTCTTTGTTCTCTTTGAAAATTCATTCAAATTACCTGGTCAGTTTCCCTTGTGGTTTGTTTGACAATATCAAATTAGTCTTTTAAAGAGGAAGTTCAGTGGTGAGAAGTCTGCGTCATTTTTCATTTTTATGTAGATTGCACATTGTAAAATCAAACAGCAAATTATTTCTGCCATGAAATACAAAAACTTTTCAGAGCTATTTTTATCAAGTCCCCTTTAGCCCGCTGGTGCCATTTGTCTGAAAGTCGTCGCTGCGGGCAGCAAACAATTTGACGTCATAGGACGAACTCCCCTTATGTGTCTAGCACTAGGCACAAAAGGGGAGTTCATCCTATGTAGTCGATTTGTTTGCTGCCCGCAGCGACGACTTTTAGACAAATGGCACCAGCGGGCTAAAGGGGACTTGATAAAAATAGCTCTCAAAAGTCACTTTTTTATATTTCATAGCAGAAATAATTTGCTGTTTGATTTTACAATACGCAATCCACATAAAAATAAAAAATTCGTCAAACAATATACAAGGGAAACTGACTAGGTCAATTTGAATACATTTTTTAGGTGAACAAAGAAACTGGCAGAAGCGGGATTTGAACCTGCGACCTCCGGGTTACCGTACCGTCGCTCTACCAACTGAGCTACCTTGCCCTATGTTGGCGGTCTCCCAATTTGTCAGTATCTTTGTTCGGGTGGGCGCTAGTCAGAAGTCATAAACCCAGAATGCTGTATAGCCAGGAAAAAAAAAAATAGAAAAAAAAAATAAAATGACGCAGACTTCTCTCAGCAATCACAACATCTTTAAGTTTTGCTACCTCATTTCGTGGAACGGTTTGCTGATGTATGCCGTCATCTCGTTGACTTAGTCTCGGTACGGTCACGTCCGCACCGGTGTGGGGAACCCTCCAGACACGAACACTGCCATCCTTACAACCACTGTAGGCAAGAGCAACAAGTAGCAACAACACGTCATCAGCTCAGTATCTTTTCAGAGCAGAATTTCTCAATTTTTTTAAATTTAATACATTCTGGTCGGCTGTTATTGATGGGGTGCTGGTATGCCAAGAACGGGGCTGTGCAGCCAAGTGTAAATGCAAACAATAGGCACCACACTGAATAGAGTGGTCCTGTTCATCACACTTGGACCCCACCTCCTTTCATGTGAATGAAAACTTTGTTTGAAAAAGCTCCATCTATTCATTACACTCCCATTCGAGAACAATATAGTTGAAACATGAATGGATTGAGTACGTGCAGGAATGCGTGTATCGAGGACAACCAGCTAGGTGGTCTTTTTCAAACCATGGCGATGGCCATCGTCCATATTCAAGAGGCTAATAAAACCATTCTGGAGGCAAACATTACCCTTTTATAGGCCATTTTTTCTAATTTAGGAGGTTTATTTAGGTTTCGGAGGCTTTTGCAGGTTTAAAGAGTGTCAAACCGAGCCACTCTACATGGAGCTTGATGTCCCTTGAAAATTCCAAGCACAAAGCAGGGGATGCAATTTGAGGAGAATGAAAAATCCATAAAACATTCGGAGGCACTTGATTTGTATGGTGTTGCCGACAAATGCATAAGAAAAACTGCATTTTTTGTACAAAATGATGCGGTTCAAAATTACAAAAATTGAATGAAAGAAAGACTGTTTCAGGTTGCAGAGGTTATTTTGGAATGATACAAACAATTTAAAGACCCAAAAAACAACTTCCGGAAATCTAGAAGACATCTCACAAAAAATCCTGAAATCCGGGAAAAATCCGGAAAAAATTCGGAACAAATTTGGGGAAAATCCAGAAAAAAATGGAAAAATCTCAACCTTGACAAAGAACGTGCCAATTACTGCACAGTGACAGATTTAAGAAGACCCAGGAAGGATCCTACAAGAAATGCCACAGGAGTTAGGAATTAAACTTAATTGCTGGAGAGGTTCATGGATGTCGACAATTTGAGAAATTCACAAAACTGGGCACACTTTTCCCCGGAGTGGCAAAATTTCACGGCCTATCATGGGAAAGGGTCGACATCCGTTAAAATAATTAAACCTATTGCGTTATTATCTCACTTGGAAAACCTGGGAATTTTAATTTGGTGGATGTGCCAACCCCTAAATTGTTGGAAATGTTCTCTGGATGGTTACGATCATTGCTTATATTTGTGAGGCTTCCGACTTTTTTGTTGCCTTTTGTCCAGCTAATTTTGTTACTTTGTATATTTCAGGTCAATCGAGTCAGTTAGCAGTTTGCTTTTTTTTTTAAATCCCCAATACAAGGCTAAATGTCAAACTACGTAAAGGGTTATGATCAGAGGTGGTAGGGTTGGCCACATTTTGAATTGCCAACCCTAACACCCTTTACGATTTTCCTGGGCCCAGATCTAAATAGAGGCTTATTCTTCAAAAGATTCCAGAGAAATTACCCAAATTTTTAGACCCTACAGACCCAGGTAGGGTAACTTCCACGGTCGGTGAGTCCAAATCACCTCCCCTCAAATATTACTAAACTGAAACAATCTGAGAAATGAACAACACCATACAGGCAATTTGTCGATTAGAAGTTGGGAAAAGGAGGTCTCCGGTGCGACCATTTGATGGCACACTGCACTGTGAATCGCTCAAATTTTCACAATGACAGAAATAAATACATCCAACAGATGCTTTCTTTTTTTAACAAGGTCAGTTTCAATTTACAAACCAGAATTTGAAAAACATGAATGATGATCCTTCTGAAAATTCACAAGCCATTTTTACATTCTTCCCTAGCTTTGCAAATAGCAACACCCCGAGACCCCCCGACTCACGTCGCTAGCAGTAGTATCGGGCTTCCTGGCTGGTTCACGTGTGGGCACCAGTGAATGGCAGACAGCGGGCATCCGTGTCTGAGGACGTACAGGCAGAGCCATCGATTGGACTTCTGTGTCCAGACCTTGACCTCGTGGTCTTGGGAACATGTAGCCAGGAGATGACCGGTGGGGTCCCAGGTCAGCTGGTCAACAGCCGTCTGAAAAAAAGAAAACTCCAAATTTGGTCAATTGTAAAGTGAAAAATAACAAAATATTGGCAAGACGTTTCTTGACTTGCCCTGTGTAAATGAGCCACAGGTTGCGCAGTGTATTTTCATGCAAATTAACGGTAGAATCTTGTGAAACAATGTCCAATCACATTTGAATATAACTAAAAGTAGAAAGCACTTAAAATTTTAGACAAACAATAATACAAAACACAGAGTTATGAGGTGCGGCAACACGCTAATAATAAGCTACAGGTTAATAAACAACTAATTAGAAAAGTTTCAACAATTTTAAAATTTACTTTTTCTATTCTGATGTTATTTTGTGTCTTTGTAAAGAATAATATTAATAATATAATATTAATAATCATTCATAAATGCCTCAGCAAGTTTCACTATCCCTATTGGTCGAGAGCCTGTCTCGTGGGGGTGTTTAAACGGTTGTTTAAACACGGCTGGAAGTTGTTTAAACACGGCGCGTCATAACCAGCTGTTCTCAGCCGATACGCAACAGGGAGAGCGTAGTAGGTGCGCGCACAAGATGTACTGAACTTCATAATGTAAGACAATGCTAATGCACGCGTATAAAACGATGCATCTCGTGCGTGTGAGTTTGTATAGCTATTTAAACTGTGGACCTTTAACAAAGAGGACAATAGGGTCCACGATTCAGTCAAGGTCCACGATTGAAAATCATGTACAAAACATATGGGAGGCCTTCCGAAAAAGTATAAACAAAAGAGGAACAATGGGAGGTCCACGATTGCCGGTGTTTACACACTTGGGTGTGTGTGCGTGTGCGTATGCGCACGCGACAGACAGGCGCAGAGCGCCTTCACGTGTTCACAAGGCCGATACGTATGCATGTACTGAGCAAATGGGTGAAAAAGCTTCGCATTTTGTCCTTTTTACGGGAGGTTTTTGCATTTTTCGTAAGGAGGCATTTATGAATGGGGAAAAAAATGTGATGACCCGGTCTTTACCAGTCAATAATAACCGCTGTTAATGGACCTCGCCTTCGGCTCGGTCCATTAACAGCGGTCACGCCCCTCCTCGGTAATTATTGACGTGGTAAAGACCGGGTCATCACAATTGTATCCCCTTTATACATTCTTTATTTTTTTAAGCTTGTTTTCTGCAATAGGGCGTTCCAGATTCTTTTCTAAAGAGAAACAAGAAATCTAACCTTATGGGCCATGAGCGTTATGATGGGTTCTAGATCGAAGGTATCCCTGCTACACAAGGTGAGGACACCGTCCGAGTACCCCACTGCAAACCGACGATCCTCGTCATACCACGCCAAACAAGTTACAGCAACTACATCAGAAATACCAGGAAGAAATTAAGGCTTGTTTAAGGGGGATCAGAGGATTTGTTTTGCCCTTTTCCCGACATAGTGTAATAGGCACTGTATGGTCGGTGCTTTCCGAGAGCCTGTGGGAAACAATTCACAGGCTTACTCGGGTGGGACTCTAACCCACGACCTCCTGCAGACTAGTGCAGAAATCTTTACCAACGAGCTTGCCGGGGTCAGTTGGTCGATTCATATCCGATGTAGCAGCGGGTACTGCTGATGTGTTGATAGATTGGTCAACTTTTCTGCAGCCGATTTCTACTTACGTCACAATTTATTGTGTAAGTTGCTCAACATCTGTGACATTTTAAAAATCGATTTCACGAAAGTTACGCAGTGCGTTAGTCGCTGACTTGCGCCACAAATTATGGCGTAACTTTCGCACTCATTTCAGGTGGCTTAAGTTATCCGCACAAATACCGAAATGATGACTTAGCTAGCTGAGCGTGAGCACAGTAGAGCCGTTAGTTGCTCAAATAATTTATTAAATTCACTAGATTATTTCAGAGAGTAATGAAATGATCATCCGCTGCAGGTTTACCTGTGAAACATGTCCGAAAGTTGCTATCAATTTTTTATCGGAGCGAAGTCTTAAAAGTGAAACGTTTTAAAATGGCGTCCCACAGTTCAATTTTACGACTGTTCCATGTATTTTTATTGTTGTACTAAAACAGTCGTCGTAAAAGCGGCATTCAGCCTCGTCCGCAATGTATAAAAGAAATAAAACATTGCGCAGCTACGCACTGTTTCGTGAAATGGATCGCAAGGATGTAGCGCAGCTGCGCAACATTTTTATAGTGCAAGTCCTACGCCATGGCGTAAGTTGCACACGGTTTCGTGAAATCAGCTGCTGGTCACATCAAGAACAGCATTTAAAGACACGGCACTTTAGCACAACTGTGTAAAACTCTACTTTAATATGCAACATTTAAATAAGAAAGTTGTGGAACAGCTCGGACATTGATAGATGTTTTGTCGTGTGGCAATTTATGGAATAACTTGCATAGTTGCTTTTAGGCAGCAGAGTTGGTCTGGGTAACTTTAAGGGACGATTATAATCGTATACCTTGAAGAGACTCCAAACATTGTTCTCAGGATAACAAATTCTGCATCTGGTGCATATTTTAATACCCGAAATGAAATTTCCAGAATTGCTGATTATTTGCGCAGCAAAATTGAAAAACAAATTTAGAATGGGGCCCAAAATTAAAATGCCGCCAGTACAACTATTTCAGTGACTATTCTATGAAACTTTTCATGTGTGTACAAACAAGTTGTCATAAAAGCTGTGATCATCCTCGTTCATCAGGACATCCAAAATATTGTAAAATGTAGTGTACAACATTTGCAAACATAAAAAAACAAAACGACTGAATTATTACAAAATACCGTACCAGACTAAATAGCAGTCTCAAACATCCTGTGAAATCATGGCACCTGGTGTGCTGTTGTTTTCAAGAAAAGTGGAAATTTATATCATTTTCCAATGATTGTTGGCCAACAATCGTTGGAAATTTTCTAGTTCCCCAACTGGATAATTCCCCGATGTCTATAAATTGCTCCGTTTTGTCTAAAGTAGGGTCAGGGAACCGGACTACTTGAACATCATTTTTTTCTCTCTGTTTTCCCAGCATCTATGCACAAAAAACATTAAACAAGTTAGTGTTACAGTATTTGCTAGCACGCTATAAAATACTAACCCCCAAATCCATTTATTTCTGAAAATTACTAGCAAAAGCAAATGGTGTATACTACATTTAAATGATGCGTAGCTACGCCACATGTCATGCGATCAAATAGAAGAACACTTTGCAACAATGCTGGCAGAAATATTTACTCTTTTAGGACAAATTGAGAAAAAAAAAAGTTGTGACAATTTCTTACCATTCTCTCTGTAGCATTGGTCCAGTTCCTGCCTGTGGTATGTGGAATGGTCCAGGACTTCAATCAACCCCAGGGTACCGTCGATGCGACCGACGACCAGCATTTCCGTTGTAGTGCCAGCGCGTCCCTCAAGCAGCCCCTTGTACTTCGGCCATGCAAGGGCCGTCACCAGCTGAGGCTGGAGATCCAGGTGGCCTCTCCCGCCTTCGCCCAAGCAACCCAAAAAAAACACGGAAGGTTACCAAGCCTTGGGCTGTTCACCAAGTCTGCCAACAGCAAGGCAATTTCTCCCATTTTTTAACAGAAGTAGCCCAATACAAGGCTAAAAGCCACTCTAGGTATTAAGGGCTACAACAGAGGTGGTGGGGTTGGCCACATTTCAGGTTGCCAGCCCAATCACCCTTATGGTTTTCCTGGGTCCAGATCTAAATAGAGGATAATTCCTCAACAGATACCAGATACCAGATACCAAAGACCTACAGACCTACAGACCTACAGACCCAGGCATTGTAATGTCCACCGTTGGTGAGAGCAACTCACCTCCCCTTATCATGGGAAATCGTCAACATCAGTTTAAATCGGTATGTACGGTTCTGTTCAAGAAAACAGTTTACTATATTTTTTTTATTTATTAATTTTTTTTAAATAATCTTATTGGTGTTTTATCTTTTGTATGCTGTTTATATTTTAATGTATTTTTAGGAGTGCAAACCAAGGGATAGAGTTTCATGCTGGCATGACGAATAAAAATATTGAATTGAATTGAATTGAATTGAATTGAATTGAATTGAATTGAATTGAATTGAATTGAATTGAATTGACTGGTGGATGCGCAAACTTTGAAGATGTTGAAATTTCTTCGGGATGGGTAACGACTGCTTTCAACTAGGAGGCTAGTGAATGCTTTTCACGTACTGCTAAACTAAAATATCTTGAGAAATATCCCTGGATCAACGATGCCATGTTAGCGATCTGTTGATCGTCATGTTTGAAAACGGCCTCTCCATTACAATCATGTGGTGGCACATCTGCCTCGAAATAGTACTAGCCCGACGTACGAATTCTGGTGAAAATCGCTCCGGGTTACTCAAACTTGCTTCCTTGGTAGCCCGGTGGGCTAGTGAAAAATTCAGTTGAACCAACCTGTTCATATTTTTTCAAAGTGAACAAAGAAACTGGCAGGAGCGGGATTCAAACCTGCGACCTCCGGGTATTCAAATTTACCCAGTCAGTTTCCCTTGTGGATTGTTTGACGAATTATAAGTTAAAACGTCGTATCCTCATTGTCGTATCCTCAATGTCGCTTCAAGGGTTGTATCGTAAGATTGTGTGTGATCCCTGGCTATACGGCATTCTGGGTTTATGACTTCTGACTAGTGCCCACCCGAACAAAGATACTGACAATTTGGGAGACCGCCAACATAGGGCAAGATAGCTCAGTTGGTAGAGCGCCGGTACGGTAACCCGGAGGTCGCAGGTTCGAATCCCGCTCCTGCCAGTTTCTTTGTTAACTTTGAAAATGTATTCAAATTTACCTAGTCAGTTTCCCTTGAGGATTGTTTGACGAATTAACTGTTAATATTTTGTTCAAAATAATACTTTAGGTATTAATATCAATACAGGATTGCAATCAACTGGGTCATTGTGTGGTTTTTATTTGTGTTTTTCCGACGTGATAGTCGTTTATCTAGACAGCACATACATGTAGTGCCTTCTAAGTCATTTACTACCGGCCTTTTATGTTTTCCGAAATATTAACTTCATGACTGGTGCGCCAAATAGAACTTAGTCTAAAAGGGAAAAAAAATACATACAAAATTACTAAAATCCCAAAATATATACGGGCTAGTAAAACTCTAAATGGGCTAGTAAAACTCTAAATGGGCTAGTAAAACTCTAAATGGGCTAGTAAAACTCTTACACTGCCAAAAATGATTTTCTTTACATTTCTTAATATAAGAAAATATTTCTTATTTCAAGAAAAATGTTCTTTTCTCACTCCAAAGAAAACGTTTCTAGGGAGCGAGACTGTTCTTGAAATATTATAAGACAATTTTCACATTTTAAGAAAACCATTTTTGGCAGTGTAACGGGCTAGTAAAACTCTTAATGGGCTAGTAAAACTCTTAATGGGCTAGTCAAACTCTTAACGGGCTAGTAAAACTCTAAACGGGCTAGTAAAACTCTAAACAGGCTAGTAAAACTCTAAACGGGCTAGTCAAACTCTTAATGGGCTAGTAAAACTCTAAATGGGCTAGTAAAACTCTAAATGGGCTAGTAAAACTCTAAATGGGCTAGTAAAACTCTAAATAGGCTAGTAAAACTTTAAACAGGCAAGTAAAATCTGCAGTTAGTTAGCACTGTGGTCTAGCCAGGACAAAAAAGTTAGTGCAAGGCCTGGAACCATGCAAATTTACCTGTGACAAACCAGACGTTGACCATGTGCTCTAGGGAGGCGGCAATGACCCGCCCATTGGCACTGCAGCAGAGGTTGGTCAAGGGTAGGCCATGGCGACTGGGGCTAATGTAGGCCCCGTACTCATCACTGTCGCTGAACGTGCAGGTCTGCTGGAGGGAGGGTTGGGTGCGGGACAGGGAGCCCCAGAGCCTTACCACTCCGTCGCTGCCACTGTAATGAAGCAAACGGGAACAGCAATCACTGTCGAACCTTTCCTAAGGACACGGTATTTATTTTTCAATTTATCTTAAAATATACGAGGTTTGTGACTTCTGAAGAAAGATATAGACAAATTAAGATGCTGGCAACTTGGGTATTCAACGTAGCTCAGTCTGTAAAGTGCTGATACAGTGTTCTGGATGTGGCAGGTCCAAATCTTACTCTTGCCAATTTTCTTGATCTATTCTATGTATTCCGCAAACAAATCACAAGGGAAACTGATTAGGTTATTTAATCAAATAGAGTGGGAAAAAAATCTGACAAGGGAAGGATTTGAATCTTAAACATGTGAAATGTTTAGGGCTTATCAGATTATTTGCGATTAAAGTAAACCTGAAGTGGGGGGCTTTGGCAATTGGCAGACCATAAACAATGTTCAGCGACTTTGCGGAGGTGTGCAATGACCCAAAGATAATAAGGTCATTTAGGCCAGTAGACTGGGAGGGCTTCAAACGAACCCCCTCCCACCGCTCGGTGACGCATTCTGCTCAGAAATTGAAAAAAATACGAAGTAAAATTGGTAAGTAACTAACTCAGGCTAGCCTGTCAGAAGATGGAATGTTTGCGTCGGGGGATGATGTAGCTAGCCTACTACAAATTTTGCCTTAAAAGTACACATATCACTGAATATTCCACTTTAATACGGTAAATGCAACTTGTATAACACTTGAGCACTTTGAGGTACGTATTTATGCATTTTATGCATGTGTTCACAATGTTGTGCATATGCCATTTGGCAGTTCTGCACAAGGAAAAATCAGCAAAGGGCAGCAGGCAGCCGGCGCTGCTTTGGAACCCCAGCCCACTTTTAAAAGTGTTCCGCTGCACCTGCAAAAGTTCCAATTTGGGGTTTGACGACCCCCCCCCCCCCCCCCCAGTCTTTGGGGCAGGGAATGGGCCTGCATGGTACATATTCATGCATGTGTTCACAATATTGCGGATATGCCAAAAGTTCCACTTTGGGGTTTGACGAACCCCTCCAGTCTCGAGGCAGCCAACCCGTCCGTCATTGTGGATGCAAAGAGCAGCCTGGACAAACCGCCCCAAACCACAAACTATCCAATGGTTACAAATATCCTCTCTGACCTGCTCATCGCCTGCTACAAATATCAGGAAGAACTCCGGCCAAAATAATTACCTTGTAGCAAGCAGCGCCTTCCCTGGGTTCCAGACGCAACCGGTCAGTACGTCCTGGTGAGCATCCATTCGGGCCACAGGACACGCCGGCAGGTCGCCGTGGAAATCAGCGGCCAGGACCGCCAAGGAGCCCGGCCTGGCCTGGCCAGACAGCGTCTTGACCAGCTGCTGGGCTGCCCATTCCCGGTGCTGACTGGCCAGCCGGCTGGAAAGGCAGCACGCGGCCAGGGCGTTGGCAAGCTGGAGGGGAGCAGACCGCGTCGCGATGGGGGCAGCCGAGGTCGGTTGGTTGGACGCGGGTTCTTTCTTGGGCTGGACAGAACCTGAAGTGGAGAGAGGAATACACGCGCATGCACGTGACCAGATGCTACAAAATGAGTCTTACAAACTTTTTCTCAAATGAGAGTTTTTGCATGCAAATAGAAAGAGCACAATCAACTCTTCAGTTTGATAAATTACTCAGCTTGACATACTGATGAATATGGAAACTATTGGGATAAACACTTTGACTATTCCTATTAACCCCTAATGTATGGCTATTATTGATGGGGGGCTGGCATGCCAACAATGGACTGAGCACCAAAGCGTAAACGCAAACAATAGGCACCACACTGAGTAGAGTGGTCCCATTCATCATACTTGGAGCCAACCCCCCTTTTTCGTGTGAATGAAAGCTTTGTTTAAAAAAGCTCAGATTACACTACTATTCAGGAACAATTTACTTGAAACATGAATGGATTGAGTACATGCAGAAATGCGCGAATAGACGACAACCTGCCAGGTGGTCTTTTTCAAAAATTGGCTATGGCCGTCATCTGTCTTCAAGAGGTTAACGTCTATTGTATAAACAAAAGGTTTTGGTCAGTATGCTCCGACCATCATCCGGAGATGACGGTCAGAGCAGACTGACCGAAACATCAGTTTAATACCTCTGGTTTTTCAAAGAACCGCATTTGTATCCTGAAAACTCTGCAGTTATACTCGCTACCTCGTGAGGCCTGAAATCTCATTTAATTTCAAATGTGTAAGATTTCTTCAAGGGACTGTAACTCACAAGGAGCTTAGGCTACTTCCAATAAAATTTCATTGGGTTGGATCACAATAGGAAGAAAGTGATGTGATATTGTTGAGATTTCAATGTTATTATTAAACCCCTTTCAGCCGACTGACGGCCATAGCCGCGGTTTGAGGTGAGACCATTGGGCCGGTTGACGTGTATAGCCGCATTCCCTAGTCTTGTTGACTTGACTTGACTTGACTTGAATCGGACTCGAGTCGCAATTTTTTTGACTTGAGACTTGACTTGACTTGGAAAAAAAATGACTTGTGACTCGACTTGACTTGAATAAATTTGACTTGCTGACATTAACACTTCTGTTAAAATAAACACAAACATACAGGTATCAGTTAAAAAACAAGCCTATATCGCATATATAGCAAGCTGGGTTCCCAGTACGTATTGCAGGGCCGCAGCGCTGGCCGAGCTGCATGGAGAATTGTCGAAATGGCACACCAGGTTGATTTTGTACAGTGCATGCGTGCTAGCCTATGCATTGTCATTTTGTCATTGGAATTTCTATTTACTAACAATTGACTCGACACTGGGTACTTGACTTGAACAAAATTGACTTTGGACTTGACTTGAAAAAAATTGACTTGTGAGTTGACTTGACTTGGGAAAATTTGACTTGCGACTTGACTTGACTTGAGAAAAAATGACTTGGTTACAACACTGGCATTCCCGCACGTACACAATCTATTCATAATTCAGCTATATTGGTCTTAAATGGGAGTGTAATGAATAGATGGGGCTTTTTCAAACAAAGCTCTCATTCACATGAAAGGGGGGGGGGGGCTCTATTGTTCGCATTTATGCTCGGATACCACAAATCTCAAAAATATTTACGCAAGCAAAAGTTAATTCAAATCTCAGAAGTTCCAAATCTCACAGAAAAAGCTCAAGATTTAAAAACAAATCAGACTTGCATAGAAACTTGTTTAAACTTTCCAACAAAATGTTGCCGAGAATCCCATCCCCAACAAGCCAGTCCGGTATTTCAACTGCACACGTGCACAATGACAAAGTTATCCCGAATGACCCGTGACCTAACGCGCGTAGGAACGCGCAAGGTGGTCGCACAACGCGCATGTGTTAAATTCAATCAGAATGGGCGTTCACGTAACATCGCGCGACATTACATCAGCAATTTTATCCAGAATAACCTTTGACCTTCGAGACACCGAACTGGCTTATTATTACCCCTACAGAAAAAAAATCCTAGCTAGACCACCAACCTGAGGAGCTGTCAAACTGTTGGCCTTGGCTGGCCTGTGTCTTGGAGCCCTCAGCGAGCAGAGAAACCAAAGCCTGGGTGACAGCGAAGCTCGGAGAGGACAGGGCTCGCTGGTCTGAGGTGGTCGGGTCCTCTCGGGTCGTGGGTCCACGCCGGGTGTCAATGGCTGCTACGTTGAGACCGCAGGCAGCAGACAGAAGGTCCTAGAGAGGGAGGGGGGGGGCGGGGAGATTAGAAACATTTAATCTTGGAAACAATTGTAAGCTGCCGACGTTTTCAAACTTATTTCAGTATTCAGAAAGCAAAAAACAACCAGTATTTTACTCAGAAAATCCGTATTTTTCATGTAATCTAAACTTTAACTGAAAATCAGATTTTTTTTTCTGAGCTCATGCTGTGCGCGCATGCTGCGTCCCCCGGTGAGTTTAATAAACTCACGCAATGAATGGACCGTCTCCTTATTTTTAAATTTTCAAAGCTAAAATTGCATCTGTTCAGTTGGGGCTCGCAATAATGAGGCAATGCACGTGCAGTACATAATAATGCATGACAAAACATTATGATGGTCGGATTTCACAAAATCCTTATTTGGAAACAATAATTCATACTTCCGTATTTTTCGTGAATTTCCGTATAAAATATGGACACTGGTTGGCAGCTCTGCATATACTTCAAAGGCTCTACTCATCCTATATCAGCCAAGAACAATCGGTGCCAACGTGAGTACTTGACTGATGTTCAACATATTCAAGACCATTGTGTTGGTCTTAAACAAAGGTTTAAAGACACCCACTTGACGGGCTCTGGGTGCGTTTGAGAAGCTTACTTGGATCGACTCGGGTGAAGGCAGACGGGTTAGCCACGAGAGCTGGGCTAATAGAACGCTCAAACGCCCTCTCCTGTTGATGTCACCTTGCACTTGAGTCGGCAATTGTGTAGTTACGGACCTCTCTTTATATTTGATCCATTTCGAGTCAAGGATGTTTTTATTATTCCAAAATGAATTTATCGACCTAAAGTATACTTCTCTCAATTCTAATGACATCATGTTTTGTAATTTTGAACAGTTTCTTGAAGTAGAAAATGCAATTTTCTTACGTGTTTTGCGGTTGGTGTCTTGCGAATCGGTGCGGTTTTCTCCATCATTATTTTTGTGTTGCGTTTTGTCATCTTCGTTGTTTTACCCAAAAATTCCCCACAAAATAATATAAAAACCTGCCCTCTATCTACGACATACCTGTTGGTTTTTAATGTCGCAATCTAGTCTGGATTTTGTTCTCTTACACAATCGCCCTTGAGGTCAGCCATTTTTAATTCCCCGCTCCAGTAGAATATGTGGGTAATCAGACCAAACTACGCATGCCCCGAGTATGACGTCAGAGCTAATCAAACGGCACAGGGCTATAAACCCGAGTCAACTCGGGTGAGCTACTCGAACGCACCCTCTGACAACTATAATATTGAAACCGTCTCAAGCATTTATGAAACCAGATTATAAACTGAAATAAACTTAGGAACAGTTTCCCTACCTTTGTACACAACTGCACCAGCATCTTAGCCGCCCCGGGATTGCAAGCCGCCAGCGAGCCAATGGCTGAGCTCAGATATGACAGGCTGGAGGAGGCAGCCACAGGGCTGGTAGACCCTGTATCCAGGTAGCTCTGACTACCATAGCTGGCCGAGGACGAGGTGCTGGTCGTGGGTGCAAAGTCCGTACGGCCCGCGGCCGCCAGGCACATGAGACGGACCACAAGCCGGATGTCCGACAGCCCTAGCTGTTCCAGCCCTTCCGAGAGATTGCAGGCCGAGCCACTGCGTGGAGAGAATGGGAGAAATTTAAGAGCAGATATAAAGACATTTTCAAAGTGAACAAAGAAACTCGTTGTTCACTTTGAAAATGTATTCAAATTTACCTAGTCAGTTTCCCTTGTGGATTGTTTGACGAATTATAAGTTAAAAAGTCGTATCCTCATTGAGTGATCCCCACAATGTCGCTTCCCAGGTTGTATAGTAAAATTGGGTGTGATCCCTGGCTATACGGCATTCTGGGTTTATGACTTCTGACTAGCGGCCACCCGAACAAAGATACTGACAATTTGGGAGACCGCCAACATAGGGCAAGATAGCTCAGTTGGTAGAGCGCCGGTACGGTAACCCGGAGGTCGTAGGTTCGAATCCCGCTCCTGCCAGTTTCTTTGTTCACTTTGAAAATGTATTCAAATTTACCTAGTCAGTTTCCCTTGTGGATTGTTAGAAGATAAGACAAATATAAGCATTCTATAGGTCTCTCTCAAATGACGTCACTTCCTACAGATTGCCACGTGTATCGGCATTTTGGGCGTCAAATTTTCGTGACGCTCATCGGCTTTGCCGTATTTCGTAGAAACTTTGAGCAACATGCGAGTGTTTAGAATAGTTCGCACACTGCGCGCAAACAGTCGTACTTTCCCAATACTTCTGAGGACAATGCTTTGTGTTTCCTATTCTTCCTTTAATATAACCCAACCCCGTAGACTAAACACGTACTTCTACTTGCCAAGACCAATTTCAACAAAAGACTTGACTTGCGAGGACTGAAATGTGTCTCCTCTTTTCCTCGGAGATATATACAGAACCTGTACACACGCACCTGATGGCATTGAACACGCAGTTGTAATTTTCCTACGAAGATGGCGTCCTATGAGAGAGATCTATAGGAGGAGATTCTATAGGAGCACAGTCTAATTGTCTATGTAGTAAGAGGCATTTCAGAAGTAGCAATGCTTAGAATGCTCAACTGGGAACTCCACCTGTTCTAATTGTTATCTGGGAACAGCCTGTGAATGTCAGGTGATCCCGTATGGAACGTTGGTCTATGCACATGCATGCCTACTCAGTCTGTTTCACTTGGGAAGACACTAGGAACACAGCACGTTCCAATGGGAAAACGCTCTTCCCACAAGACATGTCCAAAATGGGAACGAACAAAATCTGGCTTTTGGGACTCTCCCTACCACAAATTGAAGTCTACTCAGAGACATTATGTGAAATAATTAACTCAGAAAAGAGAAGTATGTTCAGAGAAGAACCGGAGGTATAAATCTGGCATTTCAGATGTATTACCGCAAACTGGACGTTGGCTGTATTAAAAACTAAAGGTTAAAAACCAGCTTTTGGGGGCTGGACTTGGACCGAGTCCTTGAAGTAGTCGAGTCCTAACTGTCCTAGTCAAGTCCAAATCAGAGTCCTCACTTTCAGAGTCCAGTCCTTCAAAATCAGGACTCGGGTTCGGCAATGCTGTCAGCATGTGATGGTGCAGTTTACATCAAGCGCTGTCTGGTCACATGAGTAAAAAACGGCCTATAAATGTTATGTTTTATTAGTTAGTACATCAATGCATAGGATCTGGTTGGCCTACCTGACCGACAGTAGAGAGAGTGCCCTCATGACCATGGAACGAGCCAGCAGCACATGGGCAGCGGCCGTCGTCTTGCGCAGTGCGACGGCCCTCTCATGAGCAGTGGACAGTAGAGTCACCTGCTCACCTAGGCTCAGGCGGTTCATGAAGTACGAGTCGCGCTGGCTTGTCCCATCTGGGAGAGAAGACAAGGACAGAACGAATGCTTCAAATTAGGCAGCCAAAATGAGACACTACTGGTAGGGTGTAAATCTAGCTCTTTACTTACTCTAACAATAAGCCAGTTCGGTATTCCAACTGCGCATGTGCACATCAAGATTTGACAATTTTTCTTTCGGGAGAAACATTTCATCGTATGCGTGCAAAAGCATAATAGGTACCAGCAAATTTAAAGAGATCGTCGTGTTCTGAAGTGAAACATTTTTCAAAAAAAGGTTTGGACAGCGAAGTGTTTTTATGTGTCTTGTGCGTCCAAACTTTTGTTCGAACCAAAGTTTCCATCGTCTTTTCGATTGCACGAAAAATTGC
Source organism: Hippasteria phrygiana (assembly GCA_037893225.1). Classification (NCBI taxonomy): domain Eukaryota; kingdom Metazoa; phylum Echinodermata; class Asteroidea; order Valvatida; family Goniasteridae; genus Hippasteria; species Hippasteria phrygiana. Next base: position 1,042,634 of record JAZGUH010000502.1, read on the forward strand.
ACAGAATGCAGATTCGGTTTACCACGTCCCCCATAGCCTGTTTTCCCCCCCCGAGAGAAAAATCTTCAAATCTTGTTGTGCACATGCGCAGTTGGAATACCGAACTGGCTTATTGGCCTGATTACCGAGTAAGTTTCCCGTTTATTTGATGTTATCTGATAAAAAAAACACCAAAAAACGAGTAACAGAATGCAGATTCGGTTGCCACGTCCCCCATAGCCTTGTGTGCATTTATCTGCCACGTTTTTCCCGAGAGAAAAATCGTCAAATCTTGTGCACATGCACAGTTGGAATACCGAACTGGCTTATTGGCCTCATTACCGAGTAAGTTTCCCTTGTGGTTTATTTGATGTTATCTGATAAAAAATTTAAAAACAAACAAAACCAAAAAAAAAATTTCAATCCTTGCGATACTCACTGAAACATTAAAAAAACAACGTTTGGACAGCGAAGTGTTTTCAGGCGTTTCCATCGTCTTTTCGATCGCACGAAAAATTGCACAGAATGCAGATTCGGTTAATACCACGTCCCCCATAGCCTTGTGTGCATTTATCTGCCACGTTGGAATACCAAACTGGCTTATTGGCCTGATTACCGAGTAAGTTTCTCTTGTGGTTTATATTTGATGTTATCTGATAAAACAAAAATAAAAATAAAATTAAATAAATAAAAAATCAGATTTCAATCCATGCGATACTCACCGAGATTCAAGGAGCCTCCTGGACCCCTGCCTATCCCCGCCGAGGCACTCCTGGCCCCAAGGGGGTCGGGTTCTGGGAACTGAACAGGCTCCGGTATGGAACGGGACTCCGTCAGGCCCAGACGCCCCATGATCTGGTCAAACGTCTCCTGGCCAGAGATCAGATTACTGTCGTCCTCCACGACCAGCTCATGATCGTCTGGAAGAGAAACCCAAATTTGTTTTTTAGCTTCAGAGTACAGTCCGTGGCTGCATTTTTCAGAATTTGGGTTCAGATTCATCCAGTGATATGATCCCCTTGTGTAAGACACATTCAGCAAGTCTGGTCAACTAATGGTTGGTTGCTGCCTAACAACACACATAGGCAGTAACAGCCAAGGGAAAATGACTCTAATCAAAGTATTAAATGCAGGTCTTTAAATTACCACTGAAGTAGTTTTACTCGTCCAGCCCCGTCTAGTTGTCCAAGTGACAGAAAAAAACCAATGCCTGGGTCAACTTGATGGTATAAAAAAAAAAAAAACTCAATGAGAATCATCTTTACCCCTTAAACCCGGTAATACCAGGTATTTCATGGGGGCGCAGGGGCGCCAGGCTGGGTTATGCGGTCAAGTAAAACAGAAACAAGAGGTTTGTGCAGCCAAGCATAACGTACACAATACACCAATAATGGATTAAAATAGGCATGTATAGACGTCAACCTATATTTGTGTCAACCTAACGCAAGGGGTTAACACAACCAGTATACACTGTCCAAGCAGGTATATCCAGACAATTTATTTTGATATTTTTTCTAATATCGATCACATTTCTGCATAATTGTGATCTGGAAGGGGCTATTGTAGTTTTTATTTTTTTGCTGCCCTGCCCAGAGTAGTCAATAGCAAGCTAAACCCCGTTTTTGTTCCATTGAGTTCTGCCTGCACAGCCGGTGTCATATGAATATCTGACTCCAATGAAAATCGGACTCCCTTTTCCCTATTATTGGTTAAACCCTCATGTGCAATACTACCAATGAGCCAGTATTTCATAGTGACTAATTCCTGCTCCACGGCGCAGGAATTTTGAAGTTGTATCGTCTATCATACTGAATTCCATGGACTGGCTTTATGGGAAGGGCATTCAGTTCAACGCACTAGTATAAATAAAGCAGGACCACAAGTTTTCACTCTGACTCCTTTGCAGGGTTCCCATTATTTCATAAAAAAAAACAAATTCCCCCCCCCCCCAAGTTTTCCCTGATGGATTTTAAAAATTCCAGGATAATTATTTCGACCTATATCCAGTTCGACACGTCTTCAATGTTGTTGAAAGAGAGATAAAGAGGGATTTCCACACTAAAAAGCCAACATAGCTAATCATCCAGTGGATACGCTGTTTGGCCATGAGACAAAATATAACAGACTGACCCCTTTCTCTTTTGGGCCAATCAAATTCCCTGACTTTTCCCTGATTTGAGGCACTTTTATCAAATTCCCTGACTTTTCCCTGACTGGAAAAAACGAAACTCATTTTCTAGGTTTTCCCTGATTTCCAGGATGCAGTGGGAACCCTGCTTTGTTGTAGAGTCTTCAACACATCATTCTATAGTGTTATATCTACATACAGCATAGGTGCATTCAGCTTGCGTCCCTACGCGGGAATAGAAACTGGTTATGTACTGTTTGCTGATTACAGGGACTATTCCCGTGGAAGGACACAGTTCCTTTTTCTGTAAATATTAGTACTATATTCATTTCGACAAGAAGTTTGATGCTCCAGGAGTCCAGAAGCTGTTTCAAGCAGTCAACTGCAGACTCCGACTTTTAAATTAGGGTAATTATTTTGTGTATATTTCCAACTCTGTACCCTTAATTGTCACCATTATAATAACCATTAATTAATCCCTTTGTAGCCGGACACCTGGGCTGGTTGACGTGAATAGCTCATGCTTTCAAGCAGACCCAGGTGAACAAATAGGAGAATAGTAGGATCAATAAACAGGACAAAAGTAGGACTTTGGAGGACAAAATCAGTATAAAAGGACTTTTGCGGGCTTTCAGGAGTAGATTTCGTTCATACTCACCCATGTCCACAGCATCACAAGCCTCATTTGGCATGTTCTGTACCCACAACACTTGTGCTCCATCCTCAACTAAAGCTCTTGGAAATAAAGTTGCAGTACTCCTGCACCCAAGCCCTTCATTGTGTGATATTCATATGATAGTGTGTAAACACTTATCAAAATTACTCAATGAGATTTCATTTTTCGGAGTTGTGAGACCAAAAAATAGGAAAAAAGGTAGGAACAAAAATAGGAATTTCAAGAAAAAAGTAGGAAAAGTAGGAGCAAGGTAAAGAAATTAGGAAAAAGTAGGAAAAGTAAGAATACTTGAAAGCCTGATAGGTGCATTCCTGCTCATACACAATCCATTCATTACTATATTGCTCTTGAATGGGTGGGTAATGAATGCATGGGGCTTGTTTAAACAAAGATTTCATTCACATGAAAGGGGGGGGGGGGCTCAGCATGCGATGAATAGAGCCAGCCATTTTAGTGAGAGCTTGGCTCCCCGGCACTCCATCAATAACAGCCGACCGCAAGTGGTTATTAAGCAAGCAGAAGACATTAGCCAACAACTCACCATCCACGGCACCCTCAGTAGTTGTACTGAAGTCCGACGACATGCTGACGTGGCCCCTGGTCCCCGACTGGTACTTCTCCCTGCAGTCGCAGCACATGAGGTAGTAGGGGTTACCGGTGCCACAGGCCCCGCCGAACCAGCCCCCGACGTAGGCCCCGTTGCTGCGGTACCCCATATGGCCGCAGCTCTGCCGACAGCCCGGGTGCTGCAGTCGCATGTGGCGGTTGAACTGGGTGGTGGTCACGCCGCAGAGCTCGCAGGTCACCTGGTTCTCATTCTCCTCCAGTTCACGACTCAGCTGATTAGGAATGAAAGACCAATTGAGAATACTAAGATGCGTCCCAATGGGACATAGGGGGTTTCTCAAACCCTGGCTTGGGCTTGGGCTTGGGCTTCGTCTCCAGCCATTTCCCAGCCCCATGGCCAATCTGAAGCCTTGAATACATAAATAAATAAACAGGCTCTGGCTCTGGATTAAAAGGAAAGAGTTCCATATCCGGACATCACTTATACCTCGTGCACAAAGTCTATGGGCCATGACAGAAAAAGTAAAAACAAAATTCAAAGAATAAGTTTTCCCTCCTAAATTCGTGTTTCTTCATCAGATTTACACTTTTTGATAGTTTTTAAGTCATATTAAGGGAAAATAAGTGATGTCCGGATATGGAACTCTTTCCGATTAAAATATAAGATTTGTATGTACATATAGCAAAAACAGTATCAAGATATTGCCAAATCTGCGGACATAAAATTATGATAAGCCGAAGCCCGAGCCCAAGCCAGGGGTTTGAGAAATGCTCTATATGTGTGTGCCTGGGTTCTAACTCTGGGCTGGTGCTCCGGCTTGCTATTTGTCCCTCTTTGATAAAATTCAGCGGCGTGTTTCAAATCTGATTGGTCAGGACCTGGCATCTTCCCTGGAACCCCTTCATGTCCGACGCTCTGTTGCTTCATTGAGTTTCATTTATCGATACTATCATGGAAGGTGTTCCACTGGCCTTCCACCATTAGTTTCCCCCTGTCCAAACTTTCAGGCACTCGACTCGCCTCGACTCGACTCGCCTGGCTGTCTCATGTGGTTTCAAAATCGAGTACTGTGAGATACTCTTCAGGTTCTTTCCCTCGTACAGCCTCTCTTTGGAACTTCTTACCTATAACCTGCTTCCCATCCACCTATAATCTTTCACAATTCAAACGAAATGTGAATAGATACCTTCTATCCCTGTGATTTCTGTCTTTTCTTGTCTTTTGTAGCCCACACCTTGAGTGGCTTTTGGCCTTGTGCTGGGTGATGCCCATAAAAAACACGGGGTTTTGATAATGTACAAACGATAATATAGGCCTGTACAGGCTAATCAGGTCACTTTTTGTGCATACAACTAGAAGTATAACACAAAAAAGATATCATTATGTAATAAGCCAGTTCGGTATCTCAAAAGTCAAAGGTTATTCGGGATAAAATTGCTGACGCGCCATGTTACGCGAACGCCCATTCTGACTGAATTTAACACGTGCGCATTGTGCGACCACCTTTTGCATTCAGACGCACGGGATCAAATGTCATTGTGCACATGCGCAGTTGAAATACCGAACTGGCTTATTGTATTGACATGAATTTTGTTCTGCCTGTCCCAAAATTCGACACTAATTGCATGGTAACCCACTATCATATTGTATTCGAATCGGCCACCCGACCCAAGCAAGCTTGATGCTGAAGTGGTTGTCTTCATTAGCAACCATCAAGTTGTAGGTTCGAATCCCATAAGTGCACTTGTGAATTTTCCTCAAAAGATCTCAGAAAAACAGTGAGCATAAAGTTTTACATTGAGAAGGGAAAAATCCTTCGTTTAACATAAAAAAGATCCCTCATATTTTCGGTCAAATTTTCTGACATTTTTGACACAATCCCTCGCTTTTAAAGACTTACATCAGGATACCAGAGGCCCAGAAGCTCCCGGTCCCCTGCGTTGTCGGTAACCAGGATATCTTCTTCTTCTTCATCCAATTCCATATCATCGTCCTCGAAGACAATGTCATCTGGGGGTACGTCATATCTCATCTCCTGCCTGTCAGATTCACTAAATAAGACATCGGAGTGGACATCTGTAAAGACATTTAGCGACAAATTGTATAACTCCACTGCCTGAAGTTTGTATCTTCAAGCAAACCTGATATCATTCTTAAATGTACCTCCCTCACCCCCTCAGCTGATATGTTTGCCAGACTAAATTGGATTCCTTTTAATGAAAGAGTTCAGTCCAAAAAGGCTATCCTTGTTTTCAAAAGCCTTAACAAAATGACTCCTTTGTACATGACAAATCTGTTCACACCACTTACAGTGATTCGTGAAACACGACAATCGACCCAAATGGCACTGAAAGTTCCTTTCGCCAAAAAGGAATGCTACGTGACAAGTTTCGCTGTTAGTGGTGCCAGTATATGGAATAATCTGCCTGAACAAATAAGAACCATAAACTACTTAAGTACATTTAAATCGGAGCTACGTAAAGCCATCCGTCAGTGATATATCTGCCATTTACGCTGATCTGCAGAGTTATAAACTTGGTTGCCAAAATACTTTGGAGCCGGATGGGAATTTCCTCTTGTTTTTCACCCTAAAAGGATTTTTTCGCGGGTTTTTCGCCCATCCCGTAAATCAGCAATAGGCTTCTACTGGAGAGTTGAAAAGTTAACCGTAAATAGATTTATTTGTGTAAACATTAATGTATTTGTTTAAATATTTTGTATGAATGTGTAAATATTCAGTTTTAACTAATAATATGCAGGGCCCCAATGGAAACCAGTTTTAAACTGTTTGGGCACACCCTGGGTAAAGAAATGTAATAAATGTAATAAATAAATCATTGATTCATAAAGAAGGCCATTAACGAACCGTAAAATCAGATCCATCAACACCTTTGAAACTTAACACGGAGAAATGTAGCAACTTTCCATTAACTTAACTTTCCCAAATCCTTCAAAATACTCTTTGCCAAATGGAGGAATTCAGAGGATTGAAGTTGAAGTATCGGAGGATTTTGCAGGATTAAGGGCATTAGAGGATTTTGCCTCTGGAGGAAAACGGAGGATCCAGGGGCCAATTTCATAAAGCTGTTAAGCACAAAAATTTGCTCAGCATGCAAATGCTTCCTTGATAAAAACTGGATTACAGACCAGATTTCCATGTGTGGAATATTGCTTTTGACTGGCATTCAGCTGTTGTTTGCTTAGCATGAAAATTACATGGACTTTTGGCTGGTAACCTGTTTTTACTAAGCAAGACATTTTCATGCTAAGCAAATTTGTGTGCTTAACGGCTCTATGAAATTGGCCCCTGGTCATCGCGCCCAATCTGATGCTGGTTGATTTTGGAGGAATATCAGGCATGCAACTTGGATTTAATAACAAAAAACGAGGAAATTCCAATCTTTACATTGTTTTTCAATTTTCAATGGCATAATTAGTGTGAAGTGAAAAACTAGGAAATCAGCTGATCCGAGGAAAAGTTGCATGCCTGAGGATTGAGGTTACTTGGGTGTTTATCCAAAACCCACTGGAGGATTTTGCAGGATTCATGTAGTGGTTCCCATATTAAAGAGGATTTTGTAGGATTTAGGTTTAATATTTGCAGCTTTAACACTTTGAAATCTGAGGATATTGGAAGATTCAGGTTATTTGGAGGAAAAATGATGTAGGGAGTTAGGGTTAAACACTTACATGGTGCTCTGTCCATGTTACGAGCCATTGCATTCGCAAGAGAGGATAAGTCTGCCACAGCCCTGTACCGCTCCAAGCGCGACGGGGGACGTTCCACAGACGGCGTCCGTCTGAGCCGTCTAGAGACGTCCTCTGTCTCGGGGTAAGTGGGACTGCTCAAGAGAATACAACACCACAACGACATAATTCACGAGACAATTTTTACAAACTCTGTAATGATTTAGTGGCAGTCAAAATTACTTGCAGATAATAAACTGCAAACCTCAGAATTACTGGACCGGTGCTCTCTCTTGCTGTAGAAAATACAATTTTCTTACGTATTTTTGTTTTTGGTGTCTTGCGAATCAGTGCAGTTTTGCGAGTTTACTGTGCGTTGCGGTGATAGCGATCTTTATTTTCGTGTTGTGTTTTTCATCTTCGTTGTAGTTTTACCCCACAATTTCCCACAAAAAATTTAAAACCCTGCCCTCTATCTACGACATACCTGTTGGTTTTTAATGTCGCAATCTAGTTTGCCGAGTTCAATAACTCAAAAGTGGATTTTGTTCTTTTTATAGCTCCATGTAGGAACAGGGTCCTTAACTACACAATCGCCCTTGAGTCAGCCATTTTTAATTCCCCGCTCTAGTAGAATCTGTGGGTAATCAGACTTAACTATGCATACGTGTGACTTAATTCCAGTAGTGACTCTGCTCCGTGAGCAGGGTCCGTAGTGGCTGACCCGAGTGAGCCCCGGGTATGACGTCAGACCTAATCGAATGGCACGGGGCTAACCCGAGTCAACCCGGGTGAGCTACTCGAACGCACTCAAAGAATGTGGTTCTGAAAGGGTAATACTCACTCTTCATACTCGTCGTATCGTCCCATAGAGCTCTCCGAGTCTGTCACTCTGGACGGCCTGCTGACTGCGGACTGATGCTGCCTGGTGCTGGTCTGCTCTACGGCACCACTCTGCTGCTGCTGCTGCTGCTGCAAGGGTGAATGGTCATCATCCTCTTCCAGGTAGGGGTGCTCTATCATCCAGGTGGCTAGGATGGTGATACGCTGTGCATCTAAGTCACCACGTGTGTCTAAAAAGGGTGGCATTAAAAAAATGTCAAATTAAATATAAGGGTCTGTATTCACCTCTTAAATACAGCCGGTTGTTGTCTGTAGGTGCATTCCTGGGCGTACTCAATCCATCTATGTATCAACTATATTGTTCTTAAATGGGAATGTAATGAATATTCAATATTGGGTTTTGCCCTTCACCGACATATTTTTATAAACACTGTATACTCAGTGTTGTCCCGAGAGATTATTTGGAAAAAAATTAGTATACAGTGTTTATAAAAATACGTCGGTGAAGGGCAAAACCCAATATTGAATGTACACACCCCGACGCAAAATTCCATCTTATGAATAATTTAATGAATAGATGGTGTGTTTTTTTTCGAACAAAGCTTTCATTCACATGAAAGGGGGAGGCTCTGAGTGCAATGATTAGGACCACTCTATTCAGTGTGGTGCCTATTGTTTGTGCTTAGCTACACAGTCCCATTCTTGGCGTACCAGCCCCCCCCCCCCCCCATCAATAACAGGCAGGTGCATGGGGTTAAACAGCTCTTCAGCTCAATGTCAGCTGAAAGTTTAAAGTTCTGCCTTATATATCAATCACAAATGATGTCAGCAATGGATCTAGGATTACATTTTTTCCTATCCAACTGCAAAAGAATTTTTTTAAATTGGGAAGGGGACTCTTGTAGGTTTCTGTGCTTACAATTCATCAGGTCAATCACAGAATATGAACAATATACCCAGCAAGATCAGGGATCAAGGGGTACACCCCTATACCCTATACACACTCCAGACTATTGTTATGTAACACATCCCCACCCCACAATATCTGAAAGGAATTTCTGAGATTCCGGGAACAGAATGCCCAACACAAAAGAGGAGGGTTCCCTCTGTCCCATATCTTGCTTTAAATGATGAACCAAGAAAAAGAAAACTGACAGAAGCAGGATTCGAACCTGCAACCTCCGGAACACCGTACCGGCGCTCTACCAACTGAGCCATCTTGCCCTATGTTGGCAGTCTCCCAAACTGTCAGTATCTCTGTTCGGGTGGGCGCTAGTCAGAAGTCATAAACCCAGAATGCCGTATAGCCAGGGATCACGGCCCAACTTTATGATACAACCTGGGAAGCGTCATTGCGTGGATCACTCAACGAGGATACAACTTTTTAACTTATATCGAAAAACAAACAAGGCAAAAAGAGTAGGCAGTCTGAAAAATGTTCAAAGTGATCAAAGACAACAGGCAGGAGTAAAATCTCGCTCAAATTACCCAGTCAGTTTCCCTTGTGGTTTGTTTGTCGATGAGATATTAATCAGTGATGTAGTCGAGACCATCACAAGACCATGCAAGACCCTGGCAAGACCAACACAAGACCATCACAAGACCTTCGGTCTTAATTCAAGTCTCAAGCTATTCAAATGAACTGTAATAAAAGCACTCCTTTGTCATGGTTTGTGCCTGTTACTTGTGCCTGCAACAAGCTGGTTTTGTGCCTGGTCTTGTGCCTGGTCTTGTGCCTGGTCTTGTGCCTGGTCTTGTGCCTGGTCTTGTGCCTGGTCTTGTGCCTGGTCTTGTGCCTGGTCTTGTGCCTGGTCTTGTGCCTGGTCTTGTGCCTGGTCTTGTGCCTGGTCTTGTGCCTGGTCTTGTGCCTGGTCTTGTGCCTGGTCTTGTGCCTGGTCTTGTGCCTGGTCTTGTGCCTGGTCTTGTGATGGTCTTGACTACATCACTGATATTAACCCCTTGAGTACGGTTATTTACAGGAGGCACCGGGATGTCGCGCCGGCCTTTGCAGCCAAGCGAAATGGCCACAATGTGCTTGTGCAGTCAAGTGTAACATGCACAATAATCCAACAATGGATTGAAACTGCACAAATAGCGGCAAATGGCGTCATCCGACCTGGTGCCACTGTTTTTTTGCGCCATTTGGCATCCTCCGGACGCAAGGGGTTAACTATTTGAATCACCGTCCTTAGAGAAATGAAAAAATAAAAAATACAAGGACTTACTTGTGGCTACCATTGCCTTCAGTACGTGGTGCATACTGAACCCCATCTCAAGGAGGGGAGCTGCGATGGGCGGGGATGGTAGGGGCGGTGAAGCTGTACAACAGACAACAGGAGGAAAATAAATTGACAAGCATAATAATGACTTCCATTTCTCTATCACTATTATGCAAGTCTAAAAGAGGCACCCCCATAGTCCCCTGCTTTTTCATAGCTGTCTAAACTCACAGTGTACAAGCGTTGTATTCATCGTGTGGACCTGCAAATGATGTTTCCTTTGTTCCTGTACTTACTTAAGCATTCCCCATAGACTTTCTGCACACATTTCTTTGTGGGACATATTTATTTGTTAGGCAAAATACGTCCGAGTTATGGGGACATTTCTCTGTCCCCATAGCGCTTTTGGTCCCCGCAACGTTTATCGCACGCCCAGTGTTTGTCTCCACAAATATGATGTGGGATTGTGTACAGGTTGTCCATTACGTCCGAGGACTTGGGACAATAGGGGATTAGTGATTACAATACAACTGAGGACCTGAGCCCAAGTCCCTTAGTAGTGTTCATGTACAAACCTTAAACGCTAACACACCTCAATCCTCCAAAAATCCTCCTTGCAGTTTTGGATGATTTTTGATGATTTTGGAGGATTGAGGATGAATGGTGTTTCAAAAAAAGGAGGATTTTTGAGGATTGAGGATTAATGGTGTATGAGAAACAGGAGGATTTTAGAGAATTGAGGGTGAATGGTGATTAAAGCCACAGGTTTTTGGAGGATTGAGGTTAAATGCATTTTTTTTGGGTAGGGCAATCGGAGGATTTTTGAGGATTGAGGATGGTTCCTAGCAAAAAGGGTCTAGGGGGTTAGGGTTAAAGAATACTATTATTCGAAAAATGAACAGCGCTTAACCCTTAACCATGTCAATGTATCCCACCTTCAGCATGGATGTCTTCTTCCGGCGAGTGGGGTGGGGTAACCGGGGGAGAGATGGCAGTGGTCGGCCTCTGCGTCCCGCGGGAAAACAACATCCTCATCCCAACCCCTCGGAGGCGAGTACGGGATGGGAGGGAGCAGGAGGGGGTGGGCGGGGCCGAGACAGTAGTGGAGGAGCTCTGGCGATCCTGGTTTTCGGCTTGGCCGGTCGCAGCGGCAGTGCTGTCGCGCTCTAGTCGACGAGCTTGGCTGGCTAACATTTCTGTGGAGATATTTGGATTAGATTAGATTAGATTAGATTACAAATTTATTGTCCGCATCATAAAAATACAAAAATTTTGTTTCCATTGGCACTTTTAAAAATAAAAAAATACATTTAGATAAAAACAATAATTTACCCACAACAATTACACAAATTAAATGAAGAAAAATACACTCAAAAATAAAAAAATTATTTTATACAAGAAAAATTACAAAGTCTTACGATGGACGAGAAAACCTACAGCAAACATAAAATTTAAAACCCCTATTTACGTACAGCTAACGTGTTAAATAAATGAATAGAATTGGGAACAAAGGATTGCCTGTATCGAGTATTAAGGTTTGTACGAGGAACACAAAATCTAAGACCAGATCTATTAAAAACAAAACCATCAGAAAAAGTAGATGATTGTTTTGTTTTTAATAGATTTGGTCTCGGACTTTGTGTTCCTTTGAGACATGATCAGATCAGAGTTGTTAATTGATTCATCACAAGTCACTTTCTGGTCTCAAGCCATGTAACAAGCTATTCAAACACACTATGTAACAAAAGCATTCCTTTGTTATTGTTAATCCCATGTAGCTTGTGAGCTGACTTGTGATCTGCCTTTTGATCAGACTTGTGATTGACATGTGACTGACTTACAACTCTGGATCAGACCAAACAAAGGAATAATGGGAAGTGGAATCCACAGTGTTTAATTTTCCGTGTGAAAGTCATACCCTGCTAAGACTATAAATGAAATCTTACTTCAAATGAAACAATACATATTAATATCAATTATATACCTGTTGGATTCTGTCGTATTTAGGACGGTGCAAGCAGACTTCTAGTAAAATTTTAGTTGTATTTTGTTGGATTCAGCAGGGCAGCCGCAAAAATGCCAAGGCTGGTGTGTAGGTAGTACACTGCAGAATCCAACAAAATTTGCGGTTGGATTTTGTCGTATAAACAGGCTTCTCATTTCAGTTTTGTTGGAAATTGTTTGATATAGCAGGGCCATTTAATGACAAAAAAACTTGAAGGCGGTTAATGTGACTTAGCATCTATGGGCACAGAATTGGAGTGGTATCAACATGTGTATGAATCGACACCAATGTTGAATTTAGCAAGGGTGAGATTTGAGGGGAAATGAAAAATACATGAAACATCCCGAAGCATTAAATTTGTATGGAGTTGCTGACAAAAACATCATAAGAAGGATTAAAAGAAGACTGTTTCAGGTTGCAGAGGTTATTCTGGAATGATAAAATCAATTTAACACTCCCTCTCTCAGTGCCAAAATGGAGCCAACTACCCTATATATCAAAACCTATCAAGTGACAGGTTGCAACACACACAAGCTGTCAGAGGAAGTGGGTAGATTTTTTGATAGGCTGTGATAGTTATAATAGTAGGAGGGTTAAGGACCAAAAACTCTTCCGGAAATCTGGAAGACCTCTCACCAAAGATTCCTGAAATCAGGAAAAATCCGGGGGAAATCTCACGACTGATTTAGTGCCTGCCTACCTAATTTAGAAGCGGTCTCTTTCCCGTCGGTGAACGGTGCCTGGGCCGTGAGCTTGATCAGCATTGCGTGGGCCCTCTCTAGCTCAGCCATACAGACCACGCGTCGGATCGGTGACGGCATGACAGCCCGCTTCACCAACTGCCTCATGATGGTGCGCATTGCGGCCCGCAAGCCCTCCGTGTCATCCTTGCCCCTGGCCGAGTCCGTCGGGTCCTTGTCGCTGCCCGAGCTGCCCTTCCGCTTCTTCCCGGAGGTCGACTCCTTTTCAGGCTTTTGGGTAAATTCCAAGAGAAAGTGAGCAGAGAGAGAGTGTGTTGGTCTGTTTGTTGGTCTGGTTGTCCGATCTGTGGTTTTTGTTTATATATATATTCTATTTACATGTATTTTTAAACTTGTTGATCTTTTTCACCTCTCATGATTTTTAAATGTTCTAATGCTATTGTATGAATTTAATAATGAGCTTAACTCTCTATTTTATTTTGTTTGACCTTAACTTTTAATACAAAATCCTTGTATAATTTTGGTATTAACATTTTTTATAAAAATAGAATTGAGGTTTTTTAATGAAGGTAAAGTGTCTTAACCCTAACCCTGCCAGACGCAGCACAGTGCATCTGTGGTGACAGCTTGACCTTGCTGCACTCTGCACACAAGTCAATGTGACAAAGTATGCAATCTGATGCATCTGGCAGGGTTTCTAGCCAAAATACCCTGGAGGGTTAGAGTTAAGCATCTTTTTTGACAGATTTGGCGCTATATAAGACAATTATTATTATTATTATTATTATTATTATGGCCCAAAAAGAGAGTTTAAGCGTGCAATTAAGATGTAACTTTTTAATCAATTTTATGATTAATGATGATTAATTAATGACGATTTGTTTTTAGTGCTTTCTGTTAAATTTTTTGACATCTTTTCAATGTTTAACAATGTTTTTTCTACTTGTCCATGTTATTTCTAGTAATTCCTGTGGTCTTACTGATGTTTTAATATTGTTGACATGAATTTTTGTTTTGTAGAGTGCTTTTTAATATATTTTTTATAGAAATGGCGCTTAGGAAACAAAATAAATGTTAAATTTAATAAATGTTAAATGTGCCAAATAAAAGAGGAGTGAAACTTCTCTCCACCGAGTAGCACTTCAGCTCCAGAAAAATGTATTTCCGCTTTCCAATAATGCAAAGCAGTCTGTGCCACATACAAGTAACTGGTTGGGCACCTGTTCGCTATCTCTCCTGCTGGATATTAAACATTTTTGGGAACATACTTTTGCAGCATATGCCAAATGATCTAAAAAATAACACAATTTGTTGTTTTAACCCCTTGCCGTCGGTTGACACAAATATGTGCGGATTGAAAATTGCCACCTGGCCGGTTGACGTCTATGTGTGCCAATCTCTGCATTTTCAATCCATTATTGGGGTATTGTGTACGTTATTCTTGGCTGCACAAGCCTCTTGTTTCCGTTTCGTTTGGCTGCACAACCCGGCCTGGTGCCCCAGGCGCCCCCATGTAATGCCCAGTGGCAAGGGGTTAAATAGTGCAAGGTTCATTTGGAGGGACAAAATGTAACAAGTTACGATAACCCATTGTTTTTTATGGAAGTCACCCAATAACGAGGCTAAAAGCCACTCTAAGTAAATGGCTACAACAGAGGTGGTGGGGTTGGCCACATTTTAGGTTGCCAGCCCCACCACCCTTACGGTTTTCCTGGGTGCAGATCTAAATAGAGGATAAATCTTCAATAGATATCAAAGAAATTATCCCAATTTTCAGACCTATATACCCAGGCAGGGTAACTTCCACCGTTAGTAAGACCAACTCACCACCCCCCCCCCCCCCCCCCCAAACCAAACCAAACAAAATATGTGATGTGGTCCAGCAAAATAGGTCGGAACTCGGCAATCCTTGTTTTGAGATATGGGCCAAAATATGTTTGTAGTGGAAAAATCAAAATTGACTTTCTTACAAAAACAGAAAGGGAAAAAAAACATTCCTATTTTACATGAAAATATGACGTATTATAAATGTGCTAAAAATGACTCAATAAAGTACTGTAACTTTAAACTTAATTTTCTCAGTTTCTTTTTAATGTGCCGGTGTTCAAATATTTGTAACTTTTTAACCAAGGGTCGTATTCACATGGGGTTTTCACTAATATGGAGCTTGAAGTACACTACAAATGAATAAGTAAAAATCCCAAAATTGACCAGGGCCTATTTCAGACTGATATTGCTTGATCGCATCACATATATACCCCAAAGTACCATGAATTATTATTATTTACTATAAACCATGATAGTAACGTATGATATACACCCTAATGTCGAAATGGCATTGCAAACATTCTGCCAAGAGTGCAAAGTATGAGAAGATATTCAAATGTAAAAGGTATTTACAATTTCAGCACATCTTTTTTGTTTTTTTGTAACATGAGTTGCCACGATAAAACCTATCGCTAAACCAACCGAAAGTTAATCTGCCGGTCCCCTTTTTCTAGTTTAGTCAAAGATCTTTAGTGGGGGAAAAAAAATCTACAACGGCCTAGGCATTTATTTGGGGTAAAGTACAATATACTACAAAGTACTATATAATACATGTATATAATATGCCAGTGTAGTACTGTATACTACAGTTTACTACTACATGTAGTAGTATTTTGTAGCTTTAGGTGAGGTTAGGGTTAAATGTAAATCAAGTTACCATGGAACTGCCCTTTTCCGTTGTTGTGGTGGTCTTGGGAACCAGCAGCATCTCAATGTACTTGCTGCAGCCCATCAGGACACTCAGGGCTTTCAGAGCGCCGACCTGAAGATGGGCCAGCATGATGCTCTTCATCTCTCCATCTGTCTGCTTACTGGCATCTTCGAGATTCGATGGAGGCTTTGGAGAGGAGGTATCCGGATCCTCGGTGGATGGAAGCGGATGCTGCTGCTCCACTTTGGGCGTCTCGGCCGGGACAGATAAAGTGCTGGTGTCGGACAAGTTGGCATCTGTGGGGCTGAGGACTGGAGAGCTTCTGTCACTGGAATCGGTATCTTCTCCATCCTCCCTGATGCAAGGCTCTTGAGTCTGATTTACTGTGGATGACCTTCTTGGTCCAGGATCTTCTACTCCTTGTGAGATGCTATCCAAGACTTCCTCTACCATCTGCATGGTGATTGGTGCGGTGACTGCCTGCTCTTCTATATTTGATGCAGTGGCAGCAACTGAAGGTGGCTTTGGTTTCGGATCTGGTGTCTCCAGATGCAGCTGCAATGTGGACAATTTAGTGACCGCCGCTGCTGCTGGGGATGCAATACTATCCACGTCAGTACCCTCAACAGAGACTTTGTCCAGGACAGAAACTTGAGCATCAACCGCCTCCCCATCTTCCTCCTTCATTGCCCTGGCGATCTCCGCATCCAGGGACCTCTCAAACTCCTTCACTGCCCTGGCGATCTCCGCATCCAGGGACCTCTCATAGGTATCGGCCTTCGCAACCTCTTCTTTCGTCTTCTTCTGCTCTTGTTTCTCTTTGCCGGTTTCCCTCTGCTCCTCGCTGCCTTGCTTCGGAGGCTGGTCTGCTCTCGCCGCATCTCTCTGAGCATTCTCGTCGGCAATTCCCGACAGGAGGGCCAGGTCGCACAGGATGGTGGAGCTGAAGCCGGTGAGGTGAGCTGGTTCGAATCCCACCGGCTCCATGGGTTCCAGGTTGGATATAGCGCAATCACTGTTTAGTAAAACAAATCAGCCACGAGTTGTATTTTGTAGATGTGTAACAAATAATACTATGAAATCCAAGTAAGAAATCCAAGAAGCTCATCAAGTATTAGCTATTGGAACTAAACATTTGTGCTTTTCACATTTTCTGGAAGAATGCCCTAGCCAAATTTTATGCATCATTAGGTGTGGATTGTACAAGATTCCGTGACTTTTTCATGACTTTTTCTGTGAATTTCAATTTTCCAGGACTTTTCCAGGACTTTCCAGGATAGCTTTATGATTTTCCATGATTTTTAAAACCCTGTTTAAAGTTAAACTCACCTGATTGTCGATTCTGCATCTTCCCACTGTACTTTGGCTGAGGTCCCGCCCTCTTTGAGCATGCCCAGTAAGGTTGCCTCTCTGCATGTCTGCTTGTGGAGGCATCGGCCGCCAATTCTCAGGCCCCTGTCCACCCCACCGATGACTGCCAGGATCGGGAGGACGGAGTTACACAGCTGCATCCAGTCGGTCGACTCCGAGTCTGAAAGTGAGAGAGTTGGCCCATGTCTGATCAAAGATCAATAGAGAGTCCGGTTGGCCTGGTGGTACTTTCCTCACCTTCCACCGATGTGACCCGGGTTCGAATCCCACCAGGGCCGACATGTGGGCTTTCCTCCCTCTTCTAAACCTGAACATTTCTCCCTACAAGGAGAAATACGTTGTCTAACTACAGGTTTCGTCAGGCTTTCCAGCTACAGTGCAATACGTGCTTTTGAGGAAACGTTGCTTCAATTTAATACCAGAAAGAATTAAAATAAATAAAAATGAGGGAATAAATATGCTCTGGGCCGGTTTTAAACAAGTACGTTCAAAACCGACTTGGGGCCTGGACGCTTGATAATGACCCGAGCCAATAGTGATGTCATCACTTCAAGATGCTATACTGCATTAATTACTCACTGTACAAAAAGAAATTCCAAACCTTTTTCGTCTGCCATTTCCTTTTTAGTCCCAGCTCCACTGTCTTTCTTTTCGTCCCACTTTGGACGCTTCTCCATCTTGGACGTGTTAGAGTCTGCATCTGTCTTTTTGGACGATTCGTGCTCCTTCTGGTCACTTGTGTCTGTAACTTTTTTCCCCTCTCCTGCCTTATCCCTCCCACTATCCCCATCCGGACTTTTCCCTTTCTCTTTCGTTACGCTGTCCGATTTCATCTTCTGCTCGCTGCTTTTTAGCAGTTGGTCGCTATCCCCGTCCATCTTCTTGCAGGCGGGTTTCGTGTCGTCACTCTCAGATTTTGTGGTGGCAGACTTCAACCCCTTATTCTCCAATTTCTGATTTCGTCCAACGTCCGATTTTCTTGGTCCGCTCTCGGCGGGAGCACCGTTGCTGTCGTGTTCCGGAGTCTTGGATCCCAGGGCCGCCCGGTGGAGTTTCTGTATTTGCCCCAGCCGGGCGTTGATGCCACGGTTGATGCAGTCCCGCCAGGCAGCCTCGCGGTGCAGCGATCGGAGGAGAGACACGTGGGCTTCGGCCAGCACCGAGGAGGTCGGGGCACAGAGGGGTTCCCCGGGCTGGAGGTCACGGGGCGCACCTCGCACCTGCATCTCACCAATTTTGACCTGTTCAAGTACAACACACAGAATGGACCCCATACAAGCTTGAAGTTAGTTACCCTTTAAGTGAATCAGCACCAGGGCTGTAGTCGAGTCTATCACAAGTCCCTGCGAGTCCATCACAAGCACTCCAGTCCTAATCCCAATCAGAAGCTATTCAAATGAGCTTTGACAAAGGCATTCCTTTGTCATTGTTCATCCAGTTACTTGTGACCGGCTTTATGAAAGGACTTTTGACTGGACTTGCTAAAGGACTTGTAAAACGACTTGCAGGGACTCGACTACAGCTCTGATCAGTACCTATAAATGATTTAACATGGTGTACGCTACCTGCAGTATGACATTTGCTACGTGGAAATATTTTTTTCAACATATCCCTTGTAATTTATCTACAATAACCTTATACAAATATGTATGGTTCCATTTTGTGGTCGGTCAGTAGTATGCAGGGAAGGTTTTTACAATAAATCTTGTAACAAGACAAAAAGATGTAAAAGAGTCCCAGTTACATCCGAGTCCTAAATTGTTCATGAAATGTAAATTTTCTCAGGAAACTAATGTTTGAATGGTAACAAAACTTGCCCAGATCTGTCCGACTTCCAAGACAAATATCATTGAAATAATTTAGTCGATAGATGGCATGTAACTGGAAATGTAAGCAAAATGTCACACTTTGTGTCTCAACTTCATGGAATGACCCAAATGCAAACTGGAAACTGGAAGTCTTTGACAAGCCGACTGGGCTTTAACCCTCCTACTATTATAACTATCACAACCAATCGAAAAACCAAATCCTCTCCTCTCCCACAGCTTGCGTGTCTCAACCTGTCACTCAATAGGTTTTGATAGATAGGGTAGTTGGCTCCAATTTGGCACTGAGAGAGGGAGGGTTAAACGTAGTGTACACGATTGGTAATCCTCCAATTTTTTTTTACTGAATTATTATGAAATACCTTACTAGACTGTAAGTTAATAGTAGTCTCAATCATCCTGTGAAATGATGGCAGCAGGTGTTCTGTCTTTTTGTCAAGAAAAGTAGGAATGTATATCGTTGGAAACTGCCCTGTGGCCGTTAGTCAAGGCGCGCGTGGCTACCCGGACGAGTGGCGCGCCCCGGACATGATGGCGCCATGGCATATCCGGGTCCCGTCACGCGCCCATAGCCACGCGCGCCTTGACTAAAGACTATCATCCACCCGACAGTTGAAAACGAGCGCCGTTTTTCTCGCCTTCCAACAACACAAAACTTTGAACAAGTCAGTGGAACGATATTTCCTATAAAATACTAACCCCCAAATCCGCCCATTTCTGAAAATTGCAACAATGACCAATCATGTACACTGCCGTTAATGAGTGCCAAGCTCTGATTATTCAGTTATTCAAGCCACCTGGCTTCCCATTCATCAGCTAGGTTTAAGGTACAGAATGTGGTGTCACAAAGAAAAACAGCGGTACCGCAATCAATACCACAACTGGACAATATGAAATGCTCCCTAATTCCAGTCTAGCATGTACTATGGTAGTCCACATATGAAGCCATTGTTTACCTCTTGCAGTATCAGGGCCCATAGCACTGCTTAACAAACGATTTTCTGCTAACGGAACCGTCGCTAATTTCACAGAGACTGTAAGCAGTAAACAGTAAGCACAGCGAAGAGCCCGCTAACTTCGGAAGCAGGATTTGCTTAAATTAGTAACGCAACAATATAAATCTCCATGCACGTGCAAGCGTTAGCACGACTTGGCCATGAAATACGCTAATGCTTAAGCAAATTTAGCACAACTTTTCTGCTTACCGTTAAGCAGCGCTATGAAATTGGGCCCTGGTAGCATGTGTGAAAAATGTCTGCAGATGTACAAACCGGACAAGGCTGGGGCAAGGTTAGTCCAACAACTGCTAAGCACAGTCCTTTCCTAAACTTGCCCTGGTTTGTTGCAATAATTAGTATCAATAGACGAGTATCACATTAGCCTCGTCCGGGCTGAAAGCGTGGCCCTCAGTGCTAAACAGACACAGTGCTATTCAACAAATCCACAGGGGCGGATCTAGAGGGGGGGTTGTGGAAGTTGCAACCTCCATCTTGGGCTGCTGAGCAAAGTTGTTTTTCAGCTTCAAACGGAGAAAGCCCCTAGATTTCAAAAATTTTCCCGGACCCCCCCCTAGTGGGAACATGCCTTTGGCACATTCCACGTTTGGTGGCTGAATGGTACAACCCCTCCCTAAATATAAGGCTAGATCCGCCCCGGCAAATGACAGCGTAGCGCATGGTCAAGCCGTACTGGTCCATCGCGACAAACAGCGTCCAAATTAATTCCTAATCCACATGATGTCCAACTATTTCACAGAACAACAGTTCTCAAATAAACTTACATGCATTAGATTGTTTTTGCATGACTCGATCAGCACTTTTTAAAAATTCAAATTCAAATTTTATTGTGTATAAATTGCACAGGAATGAATGCGACAGTATAGGGCTGAGCCTTGCTTTCAAGCTCGGACGTGCGCAGATCGTAACTATTTTCGTCCATGTAGTAGCAGACGTTGCATTTGTTGTTCTGTATTCTGCAAGGGTCCACGACATTGCAAT
The DNA here is from genome assembly GCA_037893225.1 of Hippasteria phrygiana. NCBI lineage: Eukaryota > Metazoa > Echinodermata > Asteroidea > Valvatida > Goniasteridae > Hippasteria > Hippasteria phrygiana. The sequence continues at coordinate 1,063,332 of JAZGUH010000502.1, forward strand.
GGCATGATCAAAGAGTTCCACACTGCAAAACGGATGCGTGGAAACTATCGACATGGTTAGTTTTTCTGTGTGGCCTGTCTTATCTGACAAGAAAATAGTCTGCTACCCACCAAGAAGTGATCAAATTTATATACTGTTTGTTATGTCATAACCTGGGGGCATGACCAAGATGGCTGTATTGGGGCATACCTAAAGAGCAGGAACTGCAGCCTACCTTTTCTCCAGGATTACTGCTGTAGAACATGACAACTGGATACAGTTCCGTGGCTTCTACATCATCAAAGGCCAGTCTCGGCTCCTGGATTAGTGCAGAGAAGAACAAAATAAAGATAATTCAAATATTTGAAAATGCGACACAAGGAGTGGAGTGCTCCTATGGGCTCTGTGCACAACTACCCCCTCAGTGGAAAGAAAAGGCGAGTTGGGGGGGTCAATATCGACGCCATCTAATACCCGACTTCAATTTAAGTGTCTGGTTCCCGCTGTGATATTCTTATTGAAAACGCAATTATCGAGAGTCAGCGAACAGACAAAGCAATCCCACTGGTATACAAGTATCAAATGAACGAGGAGCGCAGTGCGTAATACCAGCGACGTACTCCCCATGGAAGTGTGGTTGCTATGTAGACAGCGCCCTCTTTTGGTGGCGCACGGAGCCCATAAAACTAATCCCAATCTGGATTTGAGTCTACAATCTAAGGGTTTCATTGCAAAGATTCGAGCCCAAATCAATTTACCCACCAATACTTGAAACAGGGGGAGGTGAGTTGGTCTCACCAACGGTGGAATTTACCCCGCCTGGGTCTGTAGGTCTGAAAATTGGGATAATTTCTGTGGTATCTATTGAAGATTTATCCTCTATTTAGATCTGGACCCAGGAAAACCGTAAGGGTGGTAGGGCTGGCCAACCCCACCACCTCTGTTAGCCTTGTATTGGCCGACTTCCATAAAAAAAAGCAAACTCTTGCTGGACTCACCTCCCCACTCTTGCCAAACGACAGCGTCCTGGCCTCCATGTCCAGCACGCAGGTGATGCAGTCGCCCTGGGTGAAGCCGGGGAGCGTCAGCGAGTGTTCCCCGTTGTGGTACAGGTTGCCGCTGTAAGCCCGATACAGCCACATGTCCGAGGTGGTCCTGTGACTGAAGTCGCGCACCGGGTAGCGGGACACTCCCACACACGTCCCTTCGTTGCCCTTGTTCTCTTTGACGATGTAAAACTGAGGAAAACAAATGAAACGGTTCAGATGAGAATGTTGTGATACTGCGTTGCTGTGCCTTGAGTGTACCTTGTTTCTGGTGCACGCATATCTATACTTTTTTTTAACACTAACCCTCTAGGGCATTTTGGCTAGAACCCTGCCAGACGCATCAGATTGCATAGTTTATCAAACTGACTTGGCTGCAGAGTCTAGCAAAGTGGAGCTGTCAGCACAGATGCACTGTTCTGCGTCTGGCAGGGTTACAAGCCACTGGAGCTACAGAAAGAAAAAGAATCAAAGATACAAGAGGTAGTCTTGTCGCAGCAAATATCATAAGATGAAGGGAAACATGAACCAGGCATAGATAGATCTGTAATAAACATCACGTTACATTCTAAGACCACTGTGAATCAGAAATCCTCTACAACACCTTGCTTCTGGCATAAACGCAAACAACAGGCACCACACCGAATAGAGTGGTCCTATTCGTCGCACTTGGAGCCCCCTTTCGTGTGAATGAAAGCTTTGTTTGAAAAAGCTCCATCAATTCATTACACTCCCATTTAAGAACTATATAGCTGAAATATGAATGGATTGAGTAGGCACAGGAATGCACCTACAGATGCCAACCAGCCAGGTGGTCTTTTTCAAAACATGGCTATGGCCGTCATCTGTATTCAAGTGTTTAATCTTGTGGGACCTACCTTCCACTGGTAGCATCCGGCTGTGATCCCCGTTGCCCCGAGCCCGTAGCCCCGCCCTCCAGACCCGTGGACGAGGGTGTTCCCGACCTCCACGCTGCAACACACTGCCTTCTCTCCGTCGAACATGGTGTCCTGCAGGGCGATCTCCTCGTCCTCGTCGTCCCCACTCTCCGAGACTGAGGACGTGGCCCGCTTGGCATCAGGGCCTGGCGGCACGCTGCTGGGGGCCGTGGCGGGGTTGGGGTCGGGGGGCCTGTGGTGGAATTTATGGTGGGCGAGGGCCTGGGGGGCACGCCACAGGCACTCAGAGAGGTTGTTGAGGAGTTGCTGGACCACCTGTAAATACGACGGAAATATCTTTTCAAAATCTTTGCAACCAAGAAACAATCTGCATGTTGAAACAGAAAAATGCACAGAAGGGCATGCAACATCAACAAATATTTCAGAATAGTTGAATCTTTTTTTATAATAACTTATTGTATTTTTAGAACGGTAAACATGAATCCAAGAGGACAGCTGGATGCCACTGAGTTTGGGCTGTCACAAAGTTCAAGTTAATTTAAACAATAGATACTACAACGCTTCATCTCCAACTGCGTGGCGTAGGTTGTATGGATTACGCACTCATATTCGTGTATATTTCCTAAACAAAAGAAAAACGGTGCACTAACAATGAACATTCATTGTTACTTGGCACTAAATCCATTGTTACTTGTTCACAGTGGAAGAATCTCCAAAGTGTCTTTTTATTTTATTTTTACTCTGCAGGTATTTTTTAGTTTTGGCACATTGTATTATATTTACACTTATCACAAAATGATTTTTTTTAAAAGCTTTTCTCTCTCATGTTGAACTTTTTACCTCTTATGATTCTGAACCCCTTGGGCACGGTATTTTACGGGAGATGTCGGGGTGTCGCGGCGGTTCTGGCAGCCAAATTGAACCGCTACAATGTGTTTGTGCAGTTAAGCGTACCATAAACATTAATCCAACAGCGGCCAGTGGTGTCATTTGGCCTGGTGACACTGGTTTTTTTGCGCCCACAGGCGTCATCCGTACACAAAGGGGTTAAATGCTGTAATGTTATTGTATAAATTTAATCATGGGTTTAACATTCTGTTTTAATTTGTTTCAACCTTAAATTTTAATGTAAAATGCTTGTATTATTTTTGTAACAGGTTTTTTTTATGGATTTAAGGGTTTTTAATGATGTAAAGTGCCTGCCGCCGCCGCCGCAAAATTTTGCTGAGCACAGACAAGTTTTGCTGAACAAGAATGTGTTACCAGCCAAAATTGCATTTGATGTACATACCACTTGCAACTGGTTCCCTGCCATTTTCTTTTTTGGGGGCAATTTCACTGAACAACATTTCTTACGAGAGGTTAAAGAAATCAGGCTAAGGTCTCAATTGAACATGCACGAGTCTCAAACCAAACAGTGAATTTGTTATAACATTTGTTGATGAAGTCTGACAGTTGGAAACGGTCGTAGTGCCCTTACCTGGTATTGGTGACCCTCCTGTGAGTCCAAGGGGCATGCAGGCAGGATAGCCTCCAAGAGATGCAGGGACAGCAGCCTGGTGCGGATGTTGTCAATCCTTGGTAAACCTGCACACCCAAAACAAAATTTGACACAGGGCAAAGGGTTTCAACTCAACTATGGAAAGTAGCTATCAGCAGCTGACCAAAACCAGAGAGCAGCCAACCTTTCATTTCAGTATTCAGAAAGCAAAAAGTCAGTATTTTGCTCAGAAACTCCGTATTTTCCATGAAATTTAAACTTTACTTTTATTTATTTTTCTTAGCTCATGCTATGCATGCACGCAGCGTGCCTGGTGAGTTTAATGGACCCACGCGTATGGATGGACTGTCTCCTTATGTTTTTAATTTTTAAAGCTAAAATTTCATCCGTTTGATTGTGATCACAATAATGAGCACAGGTGCAGTATAATACATTGTTGCCTAATATGCAGACAAAACATTACTATGGTCGGATTTCACAAAATCCATATATAACAAAAATTCATACTTCCATAATTTTCGGGAATTTCTGTACGGAATATGGAAAATCCGCACTGGTTGGCAGCTAGGCAAAACGTTCATTAACCCTTCCAGAAGGTTCAAAATCTATCATGCCGCTTTGGTGCATTTCCCTGGTACATCGCAACCTTCCAATTGGATTGTACAGTAAAGCCTAGCCACTCCTAATTGATAGGGCTTGATGTCCCTTGATTCTTTAAAGGGTGGCTGCAATGGAATTTTTATTGTGTATATCGATAAAATACAGTTTTTGAAACACAACTGTGTGTTGTTTGTATTTTTTATTTCGCGTAAACATTTAAAAATAATTTTTTTAAGGTGGGAGGGGGTCAGCCCCGCCCATCAAGTGTTAACGCCGATGTGACGTCATTCCGGGAACCCGGCTGGCTGTGGTGGATGGTCGGCCATAGTACACCGAGCGTGCGTTGCATTGGCATGCATGCGTTTTTTCGCTGTGTCGCGGAAAGCTTTCAGTGTTTTGCGAATGTTTTTCGTCGATAATACCGTGTCGTTGTGTTGCTGCTGGATTCAGCAACACCACTAAGGATGGTGTCAGTCTTCACCTCTTTCCAGTAGAACCGGAATACCATCGTATTTAGACTCGGAGAGTGTTATTTAGCCTAGCAATCATTGTTTTCAAGTCTTTCACGCGTTCCGCATCGGGAGTCCGATACGGAGTCTTCAGTAGTTTCGCTGTTACTCTCACCTTCTGGCTCATACATGTACGGAAGAGCTCCAAGATCCTCCTCTTCCTCGCCCCAATAATGTTCCGAAGAAGTGTCTGAATCAAGTCTAAAATCGACACTTGATTTTCAGATTCAGATCCAAAAGATTCTGTTTGAAGATTTTAACGCGACGAGAAATGTTTCCCTGGTCCCTTCATCCAAAGCTATTTAATCGCGTGTGGCTGGTTCCCTCAACAACGGCATACATCCACACGTACACAAACGTACACTGATCAAACTACTCTTGCTGAGTTTCTGTGTTCCCGAGATGACGTCACGCAGTTAGGGGCGCGGAAACAATAGAGAAAGGGGGGCACTTTATTCCGGGAAAATTGAACACCAAAAATGGGCAGAAACACGGAAAACACATTTTAATCACATTTCTTATATTGTAAAAGAGTTATACAACACAAAATTATATTGTTGGTACAATTTCATTGCAGCCACCCTTTAAGTGTTTTTCTTGTAAATCCATCTTTGTTTCTGGGCAAATTTCACAAAATTACAACAACAAAATTGTTTTAATGAGGAACCACAGATGGTTTGTTTTATATCAGATCAGAGAAAGCCCTTCTGCATATCGTTCCTGTCCAAATTTCACAATTGTGATGCCATCAAGCAAAATCAGTCGGAACTCGGCAATCCTTGTTTTGAGATATGGGCCAAAATATGTTCGTAGTGGAAAAATCAAAATTGACTTTTTTTTACAAAAACAGAAGGGAAAAACATTCTTCTTTCACATGAAAATATGACATGTATTATAAGTGTGCTAAAAATGACTCAAATAAAGTACTGCAACTTTAAAACTTGATTTTCTCAGTTTCTTTCTTTTTAATGTGCCGTTCAAATATTTGTAACTTTTTACCCAAAGGTCGTATTCAGATCGGGTTTTCACTGATATGGAGCTTGAAGTACGCTATAAATGAATATGTAAAAATTCCGAAATTGACCAGGGACTACTTCAGACTGATTTTGATTGATCGCATCACAATTGGGTCCACAAGTTCACTATCATCATTGGTACCTGTGTTTGGCCGGTGCCCAGCGATGGCAAGCAGCAGTGATGTCCAATCAGCTGACGCCATCTTGCCGCGGACTGGACGGCTGAGAGCGACACGGCGGAGGAAGACGAGGAAGTCTCCCAGGGCCGTCTGGACCAGATGGCGAGAGTGTCTCCCCTTGCGCTGCTTGCCTAAAAGAAATCAATACACCACTTAAGGTCTGGCATCAGTCAGATGGAAAAAAATTCTGATGTTCAGACTTTGAAGAAAGTATTCAAAATTATAACTTCAGGTAAGGCCAAACAAAATTGTTTTCAGTCTCTAGTCAGCGCGCGCGTCGATTTTGATCAATGCGCTTCAATTTTTTTTTCAAAATTTTCCGCGGTAGCTACAACAGCGCCCTCCCTCCATTGCCGCAAAAAGGCCTCTAGTCCCAGCTAGCAATTAAAAACCACATTGCTTTTGATGGTCTAAACATAAATGCAGCATACTTACATTTGACAAAAAATATAAAGCAATGTCTAAAAGCTGGCTTGGACCATTGGCAGTCAAATTTATGTGTTAAAAAAAACAGGTTCCGTTCTGAATGTGTAGCAGGGCTTTTGGAGGCAAAGACCAAGTCATAAAAGTTGCCTTGGCTGTATGGAAAGTGTAAAGGAAAGCATTTAGGGTACCTAGGCAAACGAGGAGGGCACCTACATGTAGGCAAATGAGGGGCACCAGGCAGATGTGGAGGGCACCAAGGAACATGGAGGACACCAAGGCATGGGGAGAACATCTGGGCAAATGAGGGGCACCAAGGAATTGGGAGGGAACCAAGGTAAATGATGGAGGGCACCAAGGCATATGAGGACACACAAAAAGCAAAATAGTACCCACCTTGTCTGTACAATCCAAAGTTTAGAAAAAAAGGCAAAAAAACCCAAAAAAAACGCATCGCCGCATCAATTCCGGAACTTTGGTCTGACCAGAGCAACTATTTTTTTTTGGGGGGGGGGGGCCTAAGGGCATTCAGATCATTTTAAACCATGACAGCTTACAAAAGACTTGATGCCTACCGTGAATATTTTGCAGCAGGTCGGGTAGGTATCTTTGTTCGGGTGGGCTAGTCAGAAGTCATAAACCCAGAATGCCGTATAGCCAGGGATCACGCCCAATTTTACGATACAACCTGGGAAGCGACATTGTGGGGATCACTCAATGAGGATACGACTTTTTAACTTATAATTCGTCAAACAATCCACAAGGGAAACTGACTGGGTAAATTTGAATACATTTTTCAAAGTGAACAAAGAAACTGGCAGGAGCGGGATTCGAACCTGCGACCTCCGGGTTACCGTACCGGCGCTCTACCAACTGAGCTATCTTGCCAACAACAATGTTTAGTAAGTTTTGTACACAAAATTTGGGAGCCAAGGATGGTGTTCGGTATAGCGGTGTTCGGTATAGCGGTGTTCGGTATAGCGGCGTTCCACTGTATACATACCAGCTTGCAGGCTGCTAGCACCAGTCTTTTTCTCCTTGCTGTCCGTCCCCTTGCTATCCGTCCTCCCCCTGGGAGTCAAGTCAGCCGATTTCTTCCACGCCGCCTCTCCCGAGGCCATGGAGAACAGACTGCACAGTTGCTCATGCAGGAGACTGACCAGGGCTTGAATGACAGACTCACTCAGTTGGTCAGCGTGGGTGCTGTCAGGTATTGGGTAAACCACAATAGACAATGAGTCTATAGGTCTGAAAATTGGGATAATTTCTTTGGTGTCCATTGAAGATTTATCCTCTATTTAGACCTGGACCCAGGAAAACCTTAAGGGTGGTAGGTCTGGCAACCTAAAATGTGGCCAAACCCCACCACCTCTGTTGTAGCCCTTTACATAGAGTGGCTTTGAGCCTCGTATTGGGTGACTTCCATAAACCAAAAATGAAAATTGTGATCTTTTTCCCAAATCGCAAGATACTCAGACAGCTCAAAAGCTGTTCACAAAACCCGTGTTCACATTTTGGACTTCTCATTTCTAATAACTATACATCTAATGCAAATGCATATAATGCATTCTGTGTGAAGTTTAATGCCACTGCTCAGCATAGGATTTTGAGCTAACATGAATTACATTCATATGTCAAATGAAGCTGTCATTTGTATGTATGCTGAAAAAAAAAAGATTTGAAATACTTTGGTCAACCAGTGGCTCATTCATTATGTACCTCATGCCTGCACGCTCATATTAAAGTAAAAATAATCTCTATAAATTGTCAAAGGCCACCAAGAAACGTCACAGTCCTGGTACCCTGCTTACTAGCGATACACACAGCTCGCTAAATATCTTTATCTAGTGGAGCGCTGTGGCCTCGTGGCTTAGTGTATTGAACTCGAGATCTCGGTAATAATGCAGATTGTGGGTTCGAGACCAGCTCGGGGGTCATGGTGCTTGTGTCCTTGAGCAAGACACTTTGTCACAAGTTGCTTCTCTCCAACCAGGAGTAAATGGGTACCTGTGAGGGCAGTGATTGTTATGTGTTTGTTTAGCCCGTATGCGCTTAAAATAGCAGCTGGGGCTGTATACTCCCCAGGGAGCTGAGAAGGTTTCAGGATTTATTAATGGGCCTGATGACCAGGGGTAATAATATTTGTAAAGCGCTTTGATCTTGCTAAAAGCGCTATATAAGAACCTGTATTTTTATTATTATCATCTTAAGTTTTTTTTTATCCAGCCTGTTGTCACTCGTTTTGTTCAAAGTCGTTGGAATAAAATAAATCCCGATACCTGGTGGTGATGGCCAGTATCTGCAGCAGTCTCATGCTCGCCACCTGCAACACGCAATGCATGGAGGGTATGCTGCCGGTCAGCACGGGCTGAACCGGTCTGGCTAGGACCGCCTGGCTACCCTCCCCGCACAGACTGGCCAGTAAGGGCAGGATGCCGCTGGACACGGCCAGAAGGACGTCCGGTGGCTGGTACTTGACACTCAAGGCAAAGATGGTAACCAGCAGTAGTCTGTGCCAGGCACCTGGGTTTTATTCAAATAGGACGAAGCAACAACGATATCAATAAGGGAATAAATATGAGCTGGTTCGGCTCGGGTCATTATCAAGCGCCCAGGCCCCGAGGCGATTTTAAACATACTTGTTTAAAACCAGAGATGTAGTCAAGTCCATCACAAGTCCCTGCAAGTCCATCACATATACCCAGCACGATATTGGGCAGAGGGGTACCCCCTTTTGTCCCTATACCCTATACACTCTCCAGACTATTGTTACCTAACACATCCCCCCCTAGACATCTGAAAAGAATTCCTGAGATTCCGGGAACACAATGACCAACACAAAAGAGGGGGGGTTCCCTCTGCCCCACATCGTCCATCATATGCTATCACAAGCTATTCAAATGAGCTTTGACAAAGGCATTCCTTTGTCATTGTTTATCCAGTTACTTGTGACTGGCTTTATGAAAGGACTTCTGACTGGACTTGTCAAAGGACTTGCAGGGACTCGACTCCAACTTTGTTTAAAACCGGGCCCATCACGTATTTATTCCCATTTATAAAATACCTTTTTGTATATTCAGCAAAAACCTCTGAAAATTATAAATTTCCAATGATTTTGTTCATTTTATTTTTATGTTGGTTTGTAAAACACCCCTTTAGCTATTTAATGGTTCGTGCCTCACGCGAGTTGTGCTAAAAATGTCCTTATATGGAAATTGACGCACGGGTGACATGTGGCGTGATATGGCACAGAACGCAGCAGTGCCGGTGTAGTGTGAAATTATGGACTCTAAATACGGACACAATGGTAGTATTGCGCTTGCGTAATTGGGAGTGACTGGTTGCGCGAGTGTTCAACCAATAAAAGGAATCAGATTTCAAAGGAGTCTCAATTTCGTGTGACACTGGAAAAAGTGTTAAAACCACCTTCGTGATGGGCTCTCGACCAATAGAAATGGGTAAACTGTCTTAGGTATTTATGAATTGTGATTCATAAAAACCTATGAGAGTTTCACTATTCGTATTGGTTGACAGCCTATCAGGTATGTTTTTAATACCAGCTTGAAGTTATTTAATTAACTGAACCCTCCCTCTCTCGGTGCCAAAGTGGAGCCAACTACACATCTATCAAAACCTATCGAATGATAGGTTGTAACACACAAGCTATGGGAGAGGAAGGGGGTTGGTTTTTTTGATAGGTTGTGATAGTTATAATAGTAGGAGGGTTAAAAGTAACAACGTCAAACTGACTAGGTAATACGAATGAATCAAAGTGAACAAAGAAAAATGGCAGGGGTGGGGTTTAGAACCTGCGACCTCTGGAATACTGTACTGGTGCTCTACCAACTGAGCTATTTTGCCGTATGTTGGCGGTCTCCCAAACTGTCAATGTCTTTGTTCAGGGGGACGTTTGTCAGAAGTCGAATGATTTTTTCTCCCGAATGGAGTGAAGGGTCATTCTATAAATTTTGGGTCCAAAAGTGTGACGTTTTTTTGGTGTCCCTGTTACAACCTGACATGTGTAATTTCCCATCAAGTATCATTAAAAATTGACTTCACGCTATTTTTTTTACTTGTTTGGCAGGTACTTTGTTTTACATAATCACTCTTGGAGATAGAAGGCATTCAAGAATGTGTCCGGAATTGCAAAATCTTATACATGTCAGATGTAACAAGGACACCAAAACTGGACCCCAAATTTATGGAATAACCCTGAAGCAATAAGCCAGTTTGGTATTTCAACTGCGCATGTGCACAATGACATTAAATGTCATTGTGCACATGAGCAGTTGAAATACCAAACTTTTTATCCCGAATTTTTATCCCGAATGACCTGCGTGAACTAAGTGCATGTGAATGCAAAAGGTGGTCGCACAACGTGCACATGTTAAATTCAATCAGAATGGGCGTTCGCGTAACGTGGCGCGACATTACGTCAGCATATTTTATCCCTAATAACCTTTGACCCTTGAGATACCGAACTGGCTCATTACAGTTAAACATCCTGTCTGGTTCAGGTATATGCTTCGAAGACGATGCCACGGACACAACATGGCAAATGCCCTTTTAATTATTAGCCAGGGCGTGAGCTGATTCTGTTTGACGCACGGAATGTTGGGGTATAGAACTGAGACTGCGGATACAAACCTTTGCAGGTTTTGGGTTCTTCTACTTTGTCCGCCAGCGTAGTAACAAGATGATCGTAGATCTGATGGGCCACTTTCTGGATCTCAAGCTGGGTGGTCTTGCTGGCCGCTTGGATCCCATCCTGCAGGAGTGAGATTGGCCAAAAATGAAAAATCCACAAAATCCACAAAAAAATCCACCCAAAAAAATTCCACAAAAATAATCCACCAAAAAAAATCCACAAAAAAAAATCCACAAAAAAAAAATCCACCAAAAAAAATTACACCAAAAAAAATCCAAAAAGAAAATCCACACAAAAATCCACACAAAAATCCACAAAAAAATCTACAAAAAATCCATTAGGACCCCAGGTCAACATATAGTTTGCATTTGCCTAAAGGCACCCCCTTAAAATATCAATTTTTATTGGTCTACATCCACTTTTACAGGTAAAAACCCCTTTAGGACAACACCTCAGGAATTCCAGATTGCAAAAGAGATTCTTTAAAAATTCTGAAATCCTGACAAGAAATCCCAAAATCAGGAAAACTCCTGACAAATCTCACCCCTGATCCTGACAAAGGTGGGATACAAGTTTGGTATTTATGCCAATATATTCCACCAAAACCGAAAATGGAACCGCAGCTATGAACCTGAAACCCCTCGGCACTGAATATAGAAGACGGCCATAGCCGCGGTTTGAAAAAGACCACTTGGCCGGTTGTTGTCTATGTGCGCATTCCTCCGCATACTCAATCCATTGTTTGCCTATTGTTTGTGTTACATTTGGCTGAACAAAACCCATCCGTCTTGGCATACCAGCACCCCATTAAGCTAACCCCCCCCATGCATGCAAAATCATATTAAAATTGTTGGATTTATAAGGGTTAGGGGTGAACTAGATTTTGTTAAAGAAAAACAAAATGTCAAAATAAGCTGGTTTTAATAGTGAAAAACGTAAAATGGCTTCTACTCAAAAATGTAAATTTTAGGCCGTGGTGAGCATAGTGCTACTACGTGGTGTCGATAAACTGAATGATGGGAAGGAGGTAGCATAGACATCGTTACCCTGTAGTGATGCAGTTGGGTAGGCAGACTGCCTTCCCCGCTCAGGCTGGGATCCAGGCAGCTCAGACCAAATGTGCCCATGAGGAACTGCAGGTGGACGGACGCCAGTAGGGACATGGAGCTGAAGGGGGCCACCACGTGGCCAAAGATGTCCAGGACGGTCAGCTTCTTGGTCTCGTCCCCCTCGTGGCCGTTCAGGAGCGACAGGATTTGGTGAAGCGCGTCCAGGCGGGTCTAATATACCCAATAAGAAATTATTTCCATCGTAATCACTGAACTGATTCTAACCATCAAATGATGGAAAAGTTCTGTGTTGATGATGAAGATCTGTACTAGGACAATGGGCAATATGAGGTCTTTTTTTTTTAATTCACGGACGACGGCTTTAGCCGCAGTTTGATAAAGACCACCTGGCTGGTTCTTGTCTACACGTACATTCCGGCACGTACTCAGTCTATTGTTTGCCTATTGTTTGTATTTTCGCTGGGCTGCACAAGCCCGTCTTGGCATTCCAACACCCCATTAATAACAGCTGGACACAAACAATTAATCACTCGCACTCCTGAGGACGGACAGAGCACACTGTCCGAAACGTCAAGTTACACACTCACCCCGGTTCCTTTCAGAACCACACTTCTTCCTAGAAGAGATTTCTTTCGCATGGTGTTACCCGCAATCCCAGTCTCTCTCACAACAATTCATCAATTTCATGCACATTTCCTTTCTGAAGGGGAGGGGAAGTGAGGGAAAGTGAGGTAGCATTTCCATGAACCATGTGCTGTGTGGGGGATCATCCCCCACATTACAATACTCCCTTGGAAGCGGCACATAAGTCACAAGGGAAAATGACAAGGTGTATAAATCAATGTTCAGCGCTGATCAATTCTTACGGTTTGAACTTGGCTATTATGAGAATTTGAAGACAAAATGTTGCCGTACCTCGGCCCTGCACTGCTGATGCTCCATAGCCATGATGACGGTTGCTGGCTCTGTGCAGTACATGAACTGCTCCTCATCCGATAAGAGTTGGTGCGTATCGGTCAGCATCTCGCCGCAGGCAAAGCCTATGATGTCACTGCTGATGTGCTTTACACAACCTTCCAATATGGCAGATTGAAATAAAACACATCATTAAGTAGGGAACGCCAACGGCAAAATTACCACTACAGTGGAACGCCGCTATGGGCTCCATGCACAACTACCCCCTCAGCGGAAAGAAAAGGCGAGTTGGGGGGTCAATATCGATGCCATCTTACCTGACTTTAATTTAAGTGTCTGGTTCCCGCTGTGATATTCTTATTGAAAACCCAATCATCGAGAGTCGGCAAACAGACAAAGCAATCCCACTGGTACGAGTATCAAATGAACGAAGAGCGCAGTGCGTAATACCAGCGACATACACCCCGTGGAAGTGCGGTTGCTATGTGGACAGCGCCCTCTTTTGGTGGCGCACGGAGCCCCTACCGAACACCGCTATACCGAACATTCGGCTATACCGAACACCATCCATGGCTCCCAGATTTTGTGTACAAAACTTACCAGACATTGTTGTTGAAAAAAAAAGGCAACTAATCAAAAAAAATGTACTGGGCATTTGGGCTGTTTGTAATTCCCAAATGGCCGAAGCTTTATGTTGAAGAGTGACAGGCGGCTACTATTTCCCCAAGGAATAGAAGGGAAAAGCCAACTGTTGCTTTAGAATTCGGTAAGCTTAGAAAGTATGAACATGTACATGTAATTACATAATTCAATTGGCCGGTACATGTTTAAAGTCATCCTTAAGTAACCGGCGGCTGAAAATCACTATACCGAACAATCGCTATACCGAACAAAATCTGTGGATCCCGCGATGTAAGTTATAGCGGCGTTCCACTGTATAAACACAAGTACATGCACATTGTATCTATAAATAACCACATGAATGGGACCAGAAAGCCCAGTGGCGAGGGGAAAGATGGTGAGGGCATAGGGGAGGATTGAGGTTACTGGGATGTTTATCCAAAACCCACTGGAGGATTTTAGAGTATTCAGGCAAGTGGTCCCCAGTAACAAACATTGGAGGGTTTTGGAATCGGAGGATATCGGAGGATTTCAGGTTACATGTAGGAAAAATGACGTAGAGAGTTAGGGTTAAATGACCTAGTTTAGTTTTTCCTTGCGATTTGTTTGAGGGCGACATTTTGACAAAGACTTCAAGGTGCCCGCACTCACCTAGAAAGCTGTGTGCCTGCTGATCACTGGCCTGGACAGACGTGGCCGAGCTGCTCTGGTCCTGTCTCCAATGAAGACGTCTCCATGTGGCTCGGACTACTTCCAGAGAGTCAAGGTTGGAGTCCACTTGGAGATCGGGTAGCGGTTCACTACGGGATGATTTCAGGCTTCGCACCGATTCCTGAATGAAAAAAAAAAAGGTTACTGGCACGAAAAGATATGTAAGTTTAACAATGCAAACAAAATTGCATTTTGAACCCACGGATGTAAGTTGAGGCCCTGTTTTCCTAAAGATATATTACCTTGGTATAGCTTACGAGCAGCCCACACATATGTGACCTCTTACCACAAAATAAGCGTAAGGTAGCAACATTTGAAAATCATGATTATGGAATTTCCTGAAAGTACAGGTTAAGAGCTTTATTTTGATATATTGTGTGCTGTGGTATCTCATTTCTAGCACTTGATATAACCTTTAGAGTTATCAGAGTCTTAACCCCTTGTTTTAAGAAAATGAAGGTCAGAGTTTGTGATCTGTGCACACTTTAACCCGAGTTAAAAAAATAATTCCCCTCAAAAAAATATTTTGAGAATCCATTAAGTTTTACAACTTTGGGATATGATAGCAAAGGGTTTGTTAAATATACAATTGTTAAAATCCCAAAATTGACTTTTTAGTGAACAAATTGTTATTTCTGCTTGTAACTCAGAAAGCCATAGTGCGACTTTAAGCTCATATTGTGGTGGCAAGTCACAATTACTATCTACCTTGTCAGACAATATTCACAATTGTCCACGCTTTATATAATCTGTTGAATCATGCATCATATGATTTCATGGTTAAGGATGAATGACATAGGTAACAAAATAAAACTGCACTACAAATTTGATCCTAATTAATTTTTGCAGTTCCCAAATATGTTTCTCTGCACTTTTCAAATTCTGAGGTCAATTAGAAGTCTACGCAGAGACCATACGACATCTTACCCTGTTACTAGGAGGGAGAGCCTGTACTTCATCTGTCTGACCAAGGTCTGGTTGACTTTGGGAATGACTCACATGTAGTGACAAAGCTGTTGAATAATGAAAACAAAACTACTTGAGCAGACTGCAAAAGCCACACAAATAAATCTCAGAGGTTATTCCAAGTTCATCACATTCCTCACTCAAGGTCGAGGGTCAAAGTTCAGAATTCAGCCATTTGTTTGAAATCAGTAAATGTTTGGCTTGGGCAAAAAACACCTCGCTTAAAACTGTTCAATTATTAAAATGCGTACCGCCTGAGCTTGGGTAAACCTGTAAAATAGAAAAGTCTGAGAGTGTTGATTTATTCCCAGCAGATTTCTGTCAAAACAAGAGATGGCTTCCAAGTCTGATAAGCCAAAGTTCTCAAACCTCAAGTCTCATTCCAAGTCTCAAGTTCAAGTCCCCTGTCATGAAGACCTCAGCAAAGTCTTGATTCTTGAAGGTTAAGACCAACTACAAAGACACAAGTCCTTTCATCACCCAACACCATTGACAAAAAAGTCAGAACCACCAGAAATAGAGTCCAAGTCCTAGAGAAAGTTTGCACAAGATGCGAGGTATAGTTAACCCCTTGCGTACGGATGACGCCATATGGCGCAAAAAAACAGTGCCACCAGGCCGGATGACGCCATTGGCCGCTGTTTGTGAGTTTCAATCCATTGTTGGATTAAACAGTGCCACCTGGCCGGATGACGCCATTTGCCGCTGTTTGTGCAGTTTCAATCCATTGTTGGAATAAACAGTGCCACCAGGCCGGATGACGCCATTGGCCGCTGTTTGTGCAGTTACAATCCATTGTTGGATTAAACAGTGCCACCAGGCCGGATGATGCCATTTGCCGCTGTTTGTGCAGTTTCAATCCATTGTTGGATTAAACAGTGCCACCATGCCGGATGACGCAATTGTCCGCCGTTTGTGCAGTTTCAATCCATTGTTGGATTAAACAGTGCCACCAGGCCGGATGACGCCATTTGCCGCTGTTTGTGCAGTTACAATCCATTGTTGGATTAAACAGTGCCACCAGGCCGGATGATGCCATTTGCCGCTGTTTGTGCAGTTTCAATCCATTGTTGGATTAAACAGTGCCACCAGGCCGGATGACGCCATTAGCTGCTGTTTGTGCAGTTTCAATCCATTGTTGGATTATTGTGTAAAGGTTAAGCTTGACTGCACAAGCACATTGTAGCGGTTCGCTTGGCGGCCAGAGCCGCCGCGGCACCCCGACGTTTCTTGTAAAATACCGTACTCATGGGGTTAAGGAATGCTAGACTAACTTGCACCAAACCTTCTCTACTCGATGAAGGTTGGCCTAGTCTAGATAATTTTTTGAAAGCAGCCTGCTGAGGTTGGTTGTATCGCCGGTTATCAAAAGTTGAAACACTACATGCACCACACAGCCAGGATCTTAACGTTTTGTCACAATGTTTAACCCTTACCAACCTCAATCCTCCAAAATCCTCCTTGCAGTTTTGGAGGATTTTGAAGGATTTTGGAGGATTGAGGATGAATGGTATTTCAAGAAAAAGAGGATTTTGGAGGATTGAGGATGAATCGTGTTTCGAGCAAGGAGGATTTTGAAGGATTGAGGATGAATGGTGTTTCAAATAAAGGAGGATTTTAGAGGATTGAGGGTGAATGGTGTTTGAGAAACAGGAGGATTTTAGAGGATTGAAGGTGAATGGTGTTTAAGAAACAGGAGGATTTTGAAGGAACATAAATGCGAAAATGTGGAGGATTTTGAAGGATTGAGGATGGTTCCTAGCAAAAAGGGTATTGGGGTTAGCGTTAAGGTAGTATACAACATTTGCTTTTGCTGTAATTTTTTAGAAATGAATGGATTTGGGGGTTAGCATTTTATAGCAAATCCTGTAACACTGACCAGTTTAAAGTTTTATGTGCATAGATGCTGGGAAACCAGAGAAAAAAATGGAGGAAAAAAAATGCTGTTCTTGTAGTCTGGTTCCCTGACCCTACTTCAGACAAAATGTAACAATTTATAGACATCAGGGAATTATCAGGTCTGGGAACTAGACTAACTGGCTTGCACCCGTTCTCGGATGTGTAACCAATTGCCAAACAAAATTTGGACGAACTAAAGATGGTAAATTGTGGGAATATTTGAAAAAAAGAAAAATAATTTCCAACGTTGGTCAATTGACCATCATAAATATTACCTTTAACCCTAACCTACATAAATCCATCAAAATCCAAACCCTGTTTTGGAGGATTTCGGCGGATTCAGGATACCTCCATATTGAAAACTGGGGGATTTTGATGGATTGAGGATTGTAAGCCTAGCAGTACTGCAGGATTTTGATGGATTCAGGATACCTCCATATTGAGCAGTGACCAAAACCAACTTTTTGTGCATGACAAAATAGGTGGATTTTGGTGGATTCAGGATACTTTCTAGTAAAGTTACCCAAGGGGTTAGGGTTAACCAGTTGGATTAGACATTGTTTGCACTTCAATATGAATGCCCAGGCGTGAGGTAAAGCACGATTCAACAACAGGCTAACCAATAACTCTTGCTCAGACTTGCGCTGGTTGCACAACTGGGCTTTACGAACACACAAATTATTGACCTGCGGGCGTTTCCGAGTTGTCTTTCTTCTCAGTGGCTCCAGGTGAGGTCGCTTCGGCAGTCTCCTTCGGTGGAATGGCCGGGCTGACCCCCAGCAGTAAAAACATGCAGCGTTCAATTATGGATTTGCAGGTCTCGGAGAAGCTGTACTGCTCACGCTCCCTGGTCTTTTTCTCCGGGGGCGGGGTAGGGGCACTCTCTCCGTCCCCCTCGCTCTCCGAATGGTCCACGTCCGAGGGCTCTGTGCGGGGACGAAAATTATTTTTTTCAAACTGTGCACTAAAGACGTTCTGGGACTTGACATATGTGTTACTGCTTTATCAATCTGCATCAATTTGTGTGGGATTCATTCATGCATGAATGAATTTGTTGAATTGCAATGTGTTAGATCCTCGCTTACAACCCGGAAGTGCGCAGAAGGGGCTAATGTGAAATTCGTCTATAAGCAGGAATGAAAAAAAAAAATTCTTTAATTTGACCAAAGGCAATCCAAAAATAATTTAGTCAACCACATCCCCGGCACATCTTATTGTCTCAGAATTTTCTTTTTTATTATTATATTTTTTTACTTTTCTTATCTTTTCTTTTTTCCTTTACAGATTAGGCCAACCATATTTACTTTTTTTCAGTAGTCCGTCTCTGCAGCTGAAAAACATTTTTAAAATATTTGATTTAAGGGGACTGATGACAAACTGGGATATTTTGTAAAATAGACTCCTTCAGAAAACCATTTACCTTCGATAGCGACTCGAGGGAAAAACTTTTTGCTTCGGGACCCCGTGCGTCCCCTGTCCCCATCCTGACCTCTGACCTCAGTCTGCACCCTGACCTGCGACGTGGACGGACCAAGCGTCGTGCTCGTTTCCGCCGCTGTGGTTGAACTTTGACCTTGCATGATACGTGTGGCCACAAGCTTGCGGCGGACTTTGTAGACGCTGTGGTACACTTCCACGATGGCCCTCCAGTGTTTTGTTCCAGATCTACAATTTGATTTGAAAAAAAATTCTGAAAAGTTTGTATAAACCATGTGAAGCAACTATAGACCGTATCGAATACCATCTTCATTGCAACAATAGGCCACCATATTGTGCGACAGGTATATGATAACGTTGGCCTGTATTATTCCATGCATGTGTCAAACAACATGGCTGCCATGATGTTAAATTTGATACGGTCTGCAGACACAGAAGTGTTATTTAACCAAACACTTCGGTCAGTATGCTCTGGACGTAATCAGGAAACAGTTGGAGCATTAGCTTCTACACAAATTTGAGCACATGCTTAAAAGAACCCGCGGACCGGAACGCCACTTTTTTGTGCATCAAATGTGTGGCACTTATTTATACAGCTGTGGTGCACTGTATAAGGATGCAGTGATTATGTGGTAGGATTCAGTGTTGTAGTCAAGACCATCACAAGACCATCACAGGACCACACAAGACCATCACAGGACCACACAAGACCATCACAAGACCATCACAAGACCACACAAGACCACACAAGACCCTGCAAGACCCTGCAAGACCCTGCAAGACCAGCACAAGACCCTGCAAGACCCTGCAAGACCCTGCAAGACCCTGCAAGACCCTGCAAGACCCTGCAAGACCAGCACAAGACCAGCACAAGACCAGCACAAGACCAGCACAAGACCAGCACAAGACCAGCACAAGACAAGCACAAGACAAGCACAAGACAAGCACAAGACCAGCACAAGACCAGCAGTCTTAATCCAAGTCTTAAGCTATTCAAATGAACTGTAACAAAAGCATTCCTTTGTCATGGTTTATGCCTGTTACAAGCTGGTCTTGTGAATGGTCTTGTGCCTGGTCTTCAAATGGTCTCGACTACAACACTGGTAGGATTTGTGTAGTACAAAGCACACTGAAGGTAAGAGTGGCAACAGAGCATCTTACTGAGGTTCCAAGGACGATACCTGGGCCAATGTTGTGCCTCTGCTTACCATGGACCTCCACACTTCGGTCACCATTCTGTGCTTACGGCACAAGTGCAGAAATTTTGTTAAACCTTGAAGCACAGAAGCCTTACAAATGGGGTGTACACACACCAACCATTCCTCGCTAACCTTGAAATTTTAATAGCTTACATTAGCACAGACTTTTCTGCTTTTAGTTAGTGGCGATTCTTCGGCAATGGTAAGCTGAGCCATGACATCGGGCCCAAGAACCAAATCCACGGAGCTGCTAAATACAGAATTTTGCTTTGCATAAGATTTGATTAGTAAAACCGGTTACCAGTTAAAATGCCATTTGAATGTGTATTACTTGTGACAGGTTCCCAGCCTTATTACTGCTTAGCATGTAAATTTTCACTAAGCAGTTTCATGCTTAGCAGCGGCATGAGATTAGGCCCAGTTCCAGTCTAAATAAGTTAGCACGGTTCTGGACTCTCAAGAAGAGACAAGTAACTAAGGCCCCAGTACCAGCCAAGATATGACTGCAGTGTTCCAGCGCAATATGGACTCACCCTTGTTTCTGTGTGACTACTGACAGCAGGTCAGAGTGTTTGAGCAGACAGGCTAACAGACACCGCGATGCACGGTCTAATAACTCCTCCTGCACCTCTTCACTGGTGTCCCAGTCTGCAGAACCAAACGAACAAAAGTAACTCTTATTACTACACCTTATACATATTCATAAGCAAGAGCTGAATTCCATTCATCATCACATGCCAGCTGGTATTTTCACTATGTACCAGCATGTACACAGTGGAGCAACATGCAGGAGAAAAATTACGACAGCTCTTATTGCTGTGTCATGCATAAGCATGAGCTGCATTCCAATTAGTCAAATTCACCACTACTAGCCAGTTGATATTTTTACATGTACTGTTGGGTATACAATGATGCAACACGCTGGGAAAAAAATTGGATGTGCAAATAAACCTATTACATGGTGTCATGGAACTATGGCGTCATAAAACTATCACATGGTGGCATAAAACTATCACATGGCGTCATGGAAGTATCACATGGCGTCATGGAAGTATCACATGGCGTCATGGAAGTATCACATGGCATCATAAAACTATCACATGGCATCATAAAACTATCACATGGCGTCATAAAACTATCACATGGCGTCATAAAACTATCACATGGCGTCATAAAACTATCACATGGCGTCATAAAACTATCACATGGCGTCATAAAACTATCACATGGCGTCATAAAACTATCACATGGCGTCATAAAACTATCACATGGCGTCATAAAACTATCACATGGCATCATAAAACTATCACATGGTATCATAAAACTATCACATGGCGTCATAAAACTATCACATGGCGTCATAAAACTATCACATGGCGTCATGAAACTACCACATGGCGTCACGGAGCTACCACATGGCGTCACGGAGCTACCATATGGCATCACGGAACTATCACATCGCATCTCAGAACTATCACATGGAGTTACAAAACTATCCTCAAGCATGAGGCACAGCAAAACAAATATTACACAGCACGTGATTCATGCACCCAACAGTACTAGTGTTCGAGATGGAGAATTGTTGCGGCTAATGTTCAAACTAATCACAGCACTTTATGCCGAAACTGCAGTGGCATCAGTAGCAATCATCTATATGCTCAGATTCGACTTGACAAAGTACATGTAGTTCTGAAGTTTGCCAATTTCCAACACCTCGTGTGGCTAATATGTGACCTGCCAGCACCAAAATAATGAGCATAAAGTTGCATTTGGCTTTCACTGAAAAGTTGATTTTGGGATTTTAACATTTTCACATTTAAAAAATCCTATTCTGTTATATCCCAACATATTAAAACTAAATACAATCTCGAAATACTTTTTTTGGGGAGTGATTTCTTTTGGAACATGTTGTACTCTGCATAGTTTAGAAGCTTTGAGCTTCATTTTCTCAAAACAAGGGGTCAAGACTGAGGAATGAGCCCATGAATGAGCTGCAGCAACACACAATACATCAAATTAAAGCTTATTTGGTGTATTGTCAGGAAATATGATAATCTCAATTTTCATATTTTATTACTTTATGCCCATTTCGTGATGCATATTCAATGTCCTTCTTCAAGCTGTGCTATACTTTACAAAACACAGCATGCAGAGCACTGCTGTGAAGTGACTGCACAGTTTAGACTCACATGCAGTGGCAATCTTGTAATATTCATACGTCTGCAATGTACTGCAAGGACTTCCAGACTACATACAGATTGAACGGTAACCTGCAGGCTTACCCTTATTGCGTGCATAGTCTTGCATACTGTTCCATATAGACAGCGCTGGTTCCCTCCCTTTGCCGGTGGCCAGGTCAAGTAAGGTCGCCAAGTCGGGGGTCAAGTTGAAGTCCGAGAGGTCATAGTCGTCGTCACCCGAGATGGCAGCCTCTGCGACCTTGCTGACATGTTTTACTACAAGAGACAGAAATGTTAACAAAATATCATTTGTAAAAGCTTAAAGGTAATATACAACATTTGCAAACATAAAAAACAAAACTAAAGAATTATTAAGAAATACCTTACTTTAGTATAAAGTAAATAATACCCGCAAAGAACCCTATGAAATCATGGCACCTGGTGTGCTGTCATTTTCAAGAAAAGTGGAATATTTGTATCAATTTCCAGCGATGGTCGGCCGACCATCATTGGAAATAGTCTAGTTCCTCGACCCTAATTCCCTGACTTCTGTAAATTGCTCCGCTTTTGTCTAAAGTAGGGTCAGGGAACCAGACTACAACAACACTTTATTTTTGCTTTCCCAGCATCCATACACATAAAACTTGTGTAAAACAGGTCAGTGTTGCAGTATTTGCTATAAAATATTAACCACCAAATCCATTCATTTCTATAAATTACAGCAACAGCAAATGTTGTATACTACCTCTAAAAGTGTTTAGATTTAGAAGTCTTGGACTGGTAAGTGACTTTTGTGATGAAGTAGGCCAACAATTAATTTTGTTTATTGTGCCTTGGATATTGTAATTTCGTTGGTCTTAAATGGTAACATGCAAGGTTGTAAAAATGACTGACATTTTGGAGTTGGCTAAAACCAGCCTACCTAATTTGTTAATGTTGTTCTCCAGACCGTTATTGAATAGCCTAGACACCATCCAGCCACTGGTCTCGCTCTCCTCTTTGGAGACCGGTAGCCAGGCTAGCATGCCCGCTAGGCACCGGCCAATGAGGAGAGAGCAGCATCTCTCCAGGTCCACGAGCCAGACCCACCCTTTGGCCGGCTGGGGGAGGGGCAGGGCAGATGGCTCCACGTTGCCTGGAGCTCCTGTGAATGGAAGAGTTTCAGCAAAACAGACTTCAGGAAAATGCTTCAGATTAAAATGTTTAACGCCTTGTGTCTAGCTGTCATTGACGAGGGGGGACTTGTTTTCCAGGTATGGGCCGTGCAGCCAAGCGTAAATGCAAACAATAGGCACCACACTGAATAGAGTGGTCCTACTAATCGCACTTGGAGCCCCCTTTCACGTGAATGAAAGCTTTGCTTGAAAAAGCTCTATCTATTCATTACACATTACACATTACACTCCCATTCAAGAACAATATATCGTTTCGGTTTGCGGTAACACCATGTGTTTATCTCAACCCCTTAAGTAGTATTTGCTGGGATTGTGTGCAGAATGGGAAGCGTTCCGATTGGTGCCACTGTTGTGTGATGTGTTGTGATTGGTTGCCACTATAGCATTTGTCTTGTTGTGTGTGTTGTGATTGGTTGACACCGTGGTATTGTACGTGAACTGTATATATCTCCGAGGACAAAAGAAGAAAGGAAACACAAAGAAACCTTTCAGTCCTCGAACGTAGAGTCTTTTGTTGAAATCGGTCCTCGAACGTAAGGATACGTGCTTAGTCTATTGGGGTTGGTTATATTAAAGGAACAATAGGAAACACAAAGCATTGTCCTCGGACATATTGGGGAAGTACAGGCCTTGAATTTGGTAATTTTTAGGGCAAGGCCACTTTGGCCTTGAACAAAGCAAAATTATGGAGGGCACCAAGGCCAGTAAGTAGGGCACCAAGGCCAAATTATATCTGCAGAAAGGGCACGGAGGGCGCGGCACTGTTGATTTTTTTCCGTTCAAAACGTATTTAACTAAGACTAAGAGTAATAAGAGTAAAGACTATGAGGCCAAAAACATACTGCTTCCGATCACATGGGTATTCAATTATATGTGAATTTCAGCCTAAACTATTTCCGTTTACGCTACGAAAGCTATAACAAAAAATTGCCAAAAAAAATTATCAAAACTTCCCTTAATTAATGTCAAAAATATTTACGGTCGATAATTCTTAAAAATCATGGAGAATTTAGGTCGTACACATCACTATGCACAACGCTAATTTATAACCATAACGCTAACCACGATGGGAAACTGGCCAACACTGTCCGTTTATCCATGGAGAAATAAATTTCTCCATGGTTTATCGTACGGTGGTAATTGCGTGCGTGATGCACTTTGTGTGGCGGGCGATAAACCTCGTGTTGCGGCAGGAAATGTCGGGGAAACACGCTGCGGTGTACAAGCGGTACAACCTCGAAACAAATTAATGAACACGGAAAATGCATACACAGACAAAATAGATCAAGTTCCGTGAATTAACGTGCAGAAATCTTCTTTCTCTATCGATTTTTTGGGCCTAATTATTCATCGAAACTTTTGACAATCGGGACACCGCGTGT
Source organism: Hippasteria phrygiana (assembly GCA_037893225.1). NCBI lineage: Eukaryota > Metazoa > Echinodermata > Asteroidea > Valvatida > Goniasteridae > Hippasteria > Hippasteria phrygiana. The sequence continues at coordinate 1,087,687 of JAZGUH010000502.1, forward strand.
TGTGACCAAAAGTTACTGTACGTATGTAGCGCGCCGAAGGCGTGCTTCATAGTGCCGCCTACAAGAGCGCGTTTCCTCGTACACGAACATCGATGCGTATTGTGAGGCGCACACGTGCAAGTACTGAGAAAAAGAAAGTCAGTTGACTGCACGTAAACGTTGCCGTACATGTACATACTCCTGCTGCTTTGTGTGTACGTACGGATACACACATTTAATCTTGCGGTGGGGGTGTTGATGCTTGAAGTATCGGCACACTCCGAAACTGGACCAGATTAATAGTTTGTGTGCATACTGTATGTGATTCTGTACGCGCGATCGCCAACGTGTTGTGCAGCGAGATTTTATGAAGGGCTGGCATGACATCGAAAAAACAAATGATATGAAGGATTGTACCTGTAGTGGCTGTGTTTTTGCAAAAAGGGCACGACGGCCAAGGTAAATTTGGGGCAAGGCAAAACTGGCCGTGAAGACGGAGATTTTGTGTGGGGCACCGCGGCCAGTAAGAAGGCAACGACGGCACTGGCCGTCGTGGCCGTCGTTCATTACAAGCCCTGGAAGTACGACTATATGTTCTTGTTGTGTGCGTTTTCTGCTGTTTGAGTTGCCTGCTCGCTGAGGCGTGTCAGTGGACTGTGGGGTGTGAGTGTTGGTGGATGGTAGGATTGAATGCCAAATGTTGCTGATGAAAAAGCCGATGTCCTAGGGGACAGTGTCATGTTTATGAATCTCAATAGCCTCTCTGATAGGACGGGTGTACCAATGCTTCTCCGGGGCTATGATCTACTTAAGGAGTTGAGATAAACACATGGTGTTACCGCAAACCGAAACGATATCGATATTCCACCATGCAAAGCCTCAAAACTTATATAATTACGTGCAGGAATGCGCATTTAGACAACAACTGGCCAGGTGGTCTTTTCTTAAACAGCAGCTGTGGCCATCGTCCATATTCAAAAGGTTAAATAAACCCTGAACAAAAATGTAAGTTGAAAACAGCCAATACTTTTGACTGACTTTTATACTGCCTCTATTATTACCATGCAGTGGCCACTCCAGTTCGTGTTCGTCTAGGAGTGCCGCAGCCGGAAGCAGTCTGTTGAGCTGGTCTAATTCAGGCAGGAGAGCCAGGAGGCACAGCATGATGGGACGGGAGACACTGACCGGCAGGAGCAGGAGGGAATGTAGGAGCTGTGACAGCATGGCACCCGCTGCCGAGGTGTATAAGACGTCTGTGGAGAAACAAGACAAAGTCAAGTGTAAAAATTACACCTTCATAAATTGTAAGTGTCTTTGCTAAAAAGAACCCGCCAAACAAAGACACCGACAATTTGGGGAAACGGCCAATATAGGGCAAGATAGCTCAGTGGGTAGAGCACCGGTACGGTATTCTGGAGGTCACAGGTTCAAATCCCGCTCCTGCCAGTTTTCTTTGTTGACTTTGAAAATGTATTCCAATTTACCTAGTCAATTTCCCTTGTGGTTCGTTTGACATTTAATAAATTTGGGTCAATATGAGACAGGGTGGGTAAAGCAGTTTGAGACACAAGTACCCATTTATACTCCTGGGTGGGAAGAGGCAATTCTAGTAAAGTGTCTTGCTCAAGATCATGCCCCCATGATCCCAAATACTACACAGATGAGTCAGATACCGTAACTAATGGACCGCAGAGTCAGATATCGTAACCGTTGCACCATGGTACTCTACAAAATCAGTTGGATATCAGTTAGTGATGTGCAAAAGATGCTTTGTAGAGACAAGGACATTAACCAAGTGAAAGTATCAATCAAGTTTTTGCTTGATATGACAGCCTTGGTTTTATGCATATGTAAAACTGGTTCAAGCTTGATGAAGCTGGATCAAGCTAGACCAAACTGGACCGAGCTGGATCAAGTTGGATCAAGTTGGATCAAGCTGGACCAAACTGGATCAAAACTGGGCCAAGCCGGTGTAGCATGAATTTCAGTCACTATGAAATACTGGCTCATTGATAGTATTGCACATGCCCAGTGAAGATAATCAGGAGAGTGGCTGGTCACGTGAGAAGTTTTAACCAATAATTGGGAAAAGGAGTCAAATTTTCATAGGAGTCTGATTTTCACACGACACAGGAACAAACTTTAAACGGCATAAGTTACTAAGTTTTCAATTGGACTTAAAGGTTTGCATGATGGACAAGAACAAAGTATAGAAGGTTTGCGGAAACACCATGTGAAATTGATCCTGTTCGAGTTGTGTGGTACTGAAAAGAAACGGTTGTTTTCAACTCGACATTTCAAAGTATGCTTTGTTCAGCAGCAGGAGACTTACTGAGTTTTATCAAAGCAAATTCTTTTAGGCTTGATCAGCCTCGTTCCTGCTGGATTAGTCCGGGACTAGCAAGTGTTGGCGAACTTGGGATGCCCTGCTGAATTCATATACATTGGAAAGCTTCAAGCTTGGCAGGGCTTTTGTAAGGCTTAGCCCACACTCAGGTTTGACACCTGCCTCTACAAATACATGACTAGACAGCTCACCTCGGAGCTTATTCCGGACAGCCGGTGCAGCCTTTCCCCCACTCTGCTGGAGCAGTTTGACCGACCTTTGTAGAACCTCGGCAGCATGAGGAAGGAGGAGGTTAAGGTGTTTGTGTAGCAGGCCTACACTCGCCGAAATCTATAAAAAATCAAAAAATCAAAAAATCACAAAATCACAAAATCACAAAATCACAAAATCACAAAATCACAAAACTCACAAAACTCACAAAACTCACAAAACTCACAAAACTCAAAACTCAATATCAAATCACTTTTCAAACAACAACAAGTTGTATGTGGCGTGTACTCATAGGACTGGTATTCAGCTGATTTTGCTTGTGGGCAATTCCACTGTCACTAACGTTACATTCATAGATGTTACTTTCATATCTCACAGCTTCAAAGCCTATTGACCACACAAAATGGTGGTGAGGCCAACCAAGAGACACAAAGAACAACTCAGGACTTGGGTTCCTGTTTTCTGAACATTCAGTTTATTGGTAGTCACTTACGTTACCAAAAAAGGACATGGTGTATTTAAGGGTTCTGTTAAACACCGATTGTTTCCTATTAAACTGGTTGAGCTCACTTCAAAAGTACCTGTCTTTTTAAACACATGGGGGTCAGAGCTGAACATTTAAATGAACATTCATTCAAATCAATTAGGAATCTAGGCAGGACTTGCATCAAATCGGTACTAGGTGACATCACTTACGTACGTCACTACCGTTGAAGAAAAGCTAATTTAGTGAAACACAGAGATTTGTTATCCACAATATATGCAGAATGCAATCCAAACTTTAAAAAAAATATTTCGAAGTGTTTGAATTTTTTTGTTTTGTCCCTATTGCTGTGGAATAAACCCTTAAAAGGAAAATGAGCTAAGCAATATTTCCCACTAAGTAGCTCCACGCAATTCGGTCGATTCACAACTCAGTGCGCCACCAGCGGCAAGCCAGGAAAGGCCAATTTCCCACTTACGGGGTCGACATCACGTCTATCGCATTGTAAAGATGGTGGACAGTACAGCAGTATGGATTTCGCGCGAATGCGAGTGGATGAGTTAAAGCAATTTTTGACTAATCAGGGAATACCTTGTGTGGGGAAAAGAGAGAGGAGTTGATAGATTTAGCGGAGAAGGGGTGTAAGAAGTATGATTTGATAGAACCGATGTCGACGTTTTCCCATGATGCACTGCGTAATTTGGCCTCTCCCCGGCTTGCCGCTGGCAGCGCACTGAGTTGTGAATCAACCGAATTGGGCCCTATGGACTAACCTCATCCCTGGCATTGACGTGACAGTAGGCCACCAGTTGCTTCTGCAGTGAGGAGAGTAATTCTCTCAGATGGGCAGGTGGAGCCCCATCATCACATGCCATGGACTTCTGCGTCTTGTCGCTGTTCTTCTCAAGCTCGCCAAAGGCTTGTTCCTACCATGATCAACGGTAGGGATGTGCATAAACAGGGAGTGGGTACAGGGAGTGGGTACAGGGAGTGGGTACAGGGAGTGGGTACAGGGAGTGGGTACAGGGAGTGGGTACAGGGAGTGGGTACAGGGAGTGGGTACAGGGAGTGGGTACAGGGAGTGGGTACAGGGAGTGGGTACAGGGAGTGGGTACACGATTGAAAAAAAAAGCATTGGTACCCGGGTACCCGTTAAAGAAAGCCAATCCCAAAAATTAAATCACGAAAACTGCTGTTTAAAGGTCCGCACGTCAGAGTTGCATTCGAGTCCCTGCAAGTCCTTTCACAAGTCCCTGCAAGTCCTTTCACAAGTCCCTGCAAGTCCCTGCAAGTCCATCACAAGCCCTCCAGTCCTAATCCTAATCACAAGCTATTCAAATGAGCTGTGACAAAGGCATTTCTTTGTCATTGTTCATCGGGTTGCTTGTGACCGGCTTTATGAAAGGACTTGTGAAAGGACTTGCAGGGACTCGAATACAACTCTGCCGCACGTTAATACTACATCTTTGCACCAATGCAGCAAGATGCAAGTGTGTACAGTGAGCTCTATAGCTTTACGGTGTAAATTGCATTTTCGCAAATGTCATGACCGCTAATCTGTTTTGTTTCTCCCATGACATTCAAAAACCTTCTTTTTCATTGTTTGAAAACAGCTCAGACTTGATGGCAAGTATAATATTCCTTCATTTGGGCAACAATGCAAGACTAGTCAGCCTCCCAAAGTGAATTCAACATGTAAACGTACGGTGTGGTAGCCAAGGTTACGCAGTAGTGTCTTCATCAGCACCTCTGCAAGATGCATGTCCTGACCCGGTGCCAAGGTCAGAGTTGAAGGGTCAGCGGGATCGGGTTCGGGCTCCCAGTCCAGCGGTGACGTGAAACCCAGGAGGGAAGCAACGTGGAGGTTCTCCTGGAGACTGGTAAGGATGATACCCAGCTGCATCCTCTGTAGGATGGGGCGGGGGGGGGGGGGGGGGGGGGGGGGGGATGAGAGAATCACATTCACATCCAGTCGTATATTTGTCACTTATGTTCAAGTGGTTCTTGTTCTCCAAGAACATGGCTTGAAATCTAGCCAGGTTTGGGGCTTGTGACCTTGAGCAAGACACTATGTCACGATTGTTTCATTACACCTCAGCACCTAAACACCAAGTGGTTTAGGGGTGTGCATTTACTGGTAGTAAAAGAACTGGGTACCCGATTGAAAAAAATACGGGTACTCGGGTACCCGTTAAAGAAACCCAACCCAAAACTTCCCGATCCCGGAAATTGTAATAATGTCTTTCTCTGAGATTCAAAAGTCTGATTTCAGAATTTCAGACAAATGTCTGAAAAATCTCATGCCTGTCCAGTATGATCACTTCTCTGCCTTTGCATATGCCGGCACGTGCATGCGCCGACATATCACAAAAGACGGTTGTCCGGAAGCTTTATACAGTTGTATTTCTTGTGGAATGAGGTACACTATTTTGTCTGGTCGAGGCTAATATCTGTGCCCAGACTACAAAAACCACGGTAAATTCCTTTCATTGTCAACTTTCGTGAGCGGCATAAACGCCATAAATTTTGAAAATTCCCAACAAATAACATTCAAAACCTTTTCCTTTTTCATTGACTGGGAAGATACTATGCGATAATGTAAAGTTGTACGGGTACTCGATTCCATTATCTGGAACCGGTTCCTGACATGAACGGTCGGTTATTCGGGTACCCGGTTCCGATGCACACCCCTAAAGTGGTTTATGTTCTTTTGTCACTTCTCATGTTGCAGTGGTTCTTATCAGGGATGTAGTCGAGTCCATCACAAGTCCCTGCAAGTCCATCACAAGCCCTCCAGTCCTAATTCCAATCACGAGCTATTCAAATGAGCTTTGACAAAGGCATTCCTTTGTCATTGTTCATCCAGTTACTTGTGACCGGCTTTATGAAAGGATTTCTGACTGGACTTGCGAAAGGACTTGTGAAAGGACTTACAGGGACTCGCCTACAACTCTGGTTCTTGTTCCTCGAATACGTCTTCAGAACTCGGCTAAAAATCTAGCCAGGATTGGGACTTGTGTCCTTGAGCAAGACACTTTGTGACAATTGATTCATGACACCTAGAAAGCAAACCTGGTTTTGATCTTCAAGCACAGTTTAATAATTACCAATGTCAGTATCGTTAATAAGGGAATAAATATGTGCTGGGCCGGTTAAAAAGTACGTTTAAAACCGCCTTGGTGCCTGGATGCTTGATAATTACCCGAGCCAAAGGCGTGGGTCATTATCAGCATTCAGGCTTTTGTATAATTCAGCAAAAACCTCCGAAAATTATATATTTCGAATGATTTTGATTAATTTGTTTTTACCTTGGTTTGTAAAACACCCCTTTAGCTATTTAATGGTTCGTGCCTCACGCGAGTAGTGCTAAAAATTTCCTTATATGGAAATTGACGAGCGCGTGAGATTTGGCCTGATGTGGCGCAGAACACAGCAGTGCCATGTAATGTGAAATTATGGACTCTAAATACAGACGCAATATGGGCGTGCTTGTGTAATTGGGAGAGGTTGTGCGAGTGTTCAACCAATAAAAGGAACTGGATTTCGTGGGAGTCTAAATTTCGTGTGACACCGGAAAAAGTGTTTAAAACCGGTTGGTGTTTTATCGGCCGTTTAAAACCACCGACATGATGGGCTCTCGACCAATAGGAACAGGTAAACTGTCTTAGATATTCATGAATAACTAATACTGCCGAGCCATTCACACTTTATCTTGTTAACCCATTGGGTACGGTTATTTACAGTGAGGCGCCGGGTGTTGGGCTGGCTTTTGCAGCCAAGTGAAACAGACACAATGTGCTTGTGCAGTCAAGCGTAACATACACAATATTCCAACAATGGATTGAAACTGCAGAAATGGCGTGTATAGCCGTCATCCAGCCTGGTGGCATTTTGTTTTTTGCGGCTATTGCCGTCATCCGGCTTCAAAGGGTTAACAGGCAAAAATCTATCATCAAATACGCCATCAAATACACCACATACCAAGTTATTTAATCAATGTTGAGAATGAAGAAAGAAAACTGAGAAGAGCGAGACCTGAACATGAGGCGTCTGGAACACTGTACAAGAGGTTGCAGGTTCAAGTCCAACTCCTGTCAATATTCTTTGTTAAAGGTGTTCCGCAGGGCGCATGTCCCACTCGTGTCAGGTTTCCTCGTTACTCCTCAAAAAGGCACAAATCTAGCTTGCCGCCTTCTGCTTGAAGCAAATGTATTTTTGTGTCGCCTAAACAAATGTTTTAGGGGGGCACTTACCATTCCTAAATTTTGTGTGACCGTATGACCGTAGCTCTGTATTAATGTTAGAGTTTTAGGTTAAGTTTTTGGGAGAAAGTTTATAACATTCTACATGCTTTCATGGATTTTCATGAAACTTATATGCTGAGGTCAGAGGTCATGTAGAGGTCATTAGTAAGTCGGTATGTATGTGGTATTTTCGGAAAAATTGGGTCTCATATGAAAAATTTAAGTCCAATTGCAATCAAACGTGGGTCATAGGTGCATTCTGTTAACTGTCATATGATGTGAAAGGTCACTTACTGAGGTCAAAGGTCATTTGAGGTCAAGTTATCAAATAGGCTGAAACTGTCAAATTGGTCTCATTTGAAAAGTTGGAAGTCCAATTGCAATCAAACTTGAGCCTTAGGTGCAATATGGAAACATTTATGTGATGTTGGTGTTAAAGGTCAAATATCAATGTTAAAAGTCATTTCAGGTCAAGTTGTAAAATAGGCTGAAAATGTAAAATTGCTCTCATTTGAAAACTTGGAACTTGCAGTGACCAAAAAAAAAAGACGACATGTGATCCACGGATCACCTTGTATAATTTGTTACCTGTCCCTTGGAGAGGCTGTCCCATCGATCTGGTCCTTGTGGTAGTAGAGATTGGAGCAGCTCCATACGCTCTCGAAGAGGCGGCAGAAGCAAAGGAGCACCGATGGATAATGTCTCACTCACGGCCTAAAGGAAACAACATAGATTAGCATGGTAAGACTGGAAGGTGTGCATGGTGGAAATCTCTACAAACAGAAAGTTTGCCAGACTATTTATTATTACTTTTTAATTTCTACATTAAAATCAAACTCTATGAAATTGGGACCTGATCTTTACCAGTTAAAGGTAGTGTACATGATTGGTCATTGTTGCAATTTTCAGAAATGGGCGGATTTGAGGGTTAGTATTTTATAGGATATATCGTTCCACTGACCTATTCAAAGTTTTGCGTTCTTGGATGGCAAAAATACGAGGGAGTTATAGCGCCATCTTGTAAAATAAGCCCAATTTTTGTAAATGGGATCGTTTTCAATTGGTCACATAACATGTACAGAGTCCGAGGGCCGAGCGGAACGTCCAAGATCCACTGCATGCACTGGTTACATTGTGTGACTTTGGTACACCACGCATGCGCCTGTTTTCGGATTGTTAACTCATTTTTATAGACAACATAGATTAACTACATTCGGTCAATAGAGGGCAGTTTTCCAACGATTGTTCAGCCAAACAATCGTTGGAAAACGATATAAATTTCCACTTTTCTTGAAAACGACATCACACCTGGTTAGGCCTGTTCCGGGTATCCGGGTACCCGGATACCCGAATGCCGGCGTCAATATCCGGTTCCATTTTTCCGGTTCGGGTACCCGAAACTTACGGTGAAAAATTCAATGTAAGGTTTCATACCAAAAATAAATAAATAAATAAATACGGAGAATTCGATCCATTTCAAACTCTGTTCCAACTCGAAAGACCCGAACCGTCCGGCGGTGTTTTGAAAACAATGCGTCAACAAAAATGCAGTGAATGGAAAGTATCAATAATGTGGTCGGCCAACGCTGTTTGTATCTTATCTATAGCTATCTTGTTGCTTAGTATAGTCTGTCAATGGAATGTGAACTGCGGTTTACGCTGGGGCCAAACTAGCTCCGCGGTATGATCAAAGAGTGGGCGGGAGTAATATTGATCTTGAGAGAGTGAACGTTGCTCAGACACTGGGGCAGCGGGAGTGGGAAGCGCTCTCCGTATAGGCCTACGGGTATACGTTAAAACAAAAACAATAAAAGGCTTTGCTTGGAGGAGGCTTTGCTTGGAGGAGGCTTTGCTTGGAGGAGGCTTTGCTTGGAGGAGGCTTTGCTTGGAGGAGGCTTTGCTTGGAGGAGGCTTTGCTTGGAGGAGGCTTTGCTTGGAGGAGGCTTTGCTTGGAGGAGGCTTTGCTTGGAGGAGGCTTTGCTTGGAGGAGGCTTTGCTTGGAGGAGGCTTTGCTTGGAGGAGGCTTTGCTTGGAGGAGGCTTTGCTTGGAGGAGGCTTTGCTTGGAGGAGGCTTTGCTTGGAGGAGGCTTTGCTTGGAGGAGGCTTTGCTTGGAGGAGGCTTTGCTTGGAGGAGGATTTGCTTTGAGGAGGTTTTGCTTGGAGGAGGCTTTGCTTGGAGGAGGCTTTGCTTGGAGGAGGCTTTGCTTGGAGGAGGCTTTGCTTGGAGGAGGCTTTGCTTGGAGGAGGCTTTGCTTGGAGGAGGATTTGCTTGGAGGAGGCTTTGCTTGGAGGAGGCTTTGCTTGGAGGAGGCTTTGCTTGGAGGAGGCTTTGCTTGGAGGAGGCTTTGCTTGGAGGAGGCTTTGCTTGGAGGAGGCTTTGCTTGGAGGAGGCTTTGCTTGGAGGAGGCTTTGCTTGGAGGAGGCTTTGCTTGGAGGAGGCTTTGCTTGGAGTAATTTGTTTTATGGTGTGTGATTATTTTAGTGTCCGACTACATGTGCCCTGTCAACTCGTACCCGAGTCAACTCGTACCCAGGTTAACTCGTACTCTGTGGATGATTTAATATTTAACCCCTTGCATACGGAAGACGCCAAAATGGCGCAAAAAACAAAAACAGTACCACCAGGCCGGATGACGCAATTTGCCGCTATTTGTGCAATTTCAATCCATTGTTGGATTATTGTGTATGTTACGCTTGACTGCACAAGCACATTGTGGCTGTTTTGTTTGGCTGCAAAGGCCGGCGCGACACCCCGGCGCCTCCTGTAAATAACCGTACTCGAGGTCTTTTTAAATATCTTAACCTTCTAAACGATATTTTTATAAAGACTGGACGACAGGTAATGACTGCAGCTGTGAAAACGTCTTCAATGGAGAATGTCTTATAATAGGTCAAATTTAACATAATTAATGTTCAGCTTCAAAGGTCCTGGTGTCCCTGAAATAATTGAAATCAGTAATAAACACAAAGCAAAGATCGTAACTTTGCCTTAATAAGGCGGTTACACTACATGACCCCCCATTTTTGTTCTTGTGCTGGATATTTTTTAAAGCGCCGTCCCTGCGACAGAAGAACCGCCCCAGTATAAAATCGCTTTGGACAAGGCTAGCTTTACCTTTTTTTTACCAAGAAGATAGTGGCACGTTTCGTGCAGTTGCCCAATCACAGGCTATTACGAACGTTGTGATATCTGGCCGGCGCCGAACAACCAATAAGTCCATATGAAGAGCCATAGTAGACCAATCATGCACGCAGTTCAGTGAGTCCACCTCGCACACGTGCCGTCCAATCAGCACATGGCACTCGCTCCCTGTGTGCAGTGCACGTGCGGCTCTGTCGGGACTCCTTCGAAATACCGACATCGTAACTCATAAGTAGGCCTAGTCATATAAACACTGCAGGATTATACCAAGCCTGGAACGATTGCGACATCGATGTCAAATTTCAGGCATTTGTTGAAACATCTACTTTTATACTGCATTTAATTTCAATTTTCTCGTAAATCAATTGACGTGAAATCAAGTCAGATCTACGGCCGGCTTGCTGTACGCACGTGCAGAAAGTAAATCTTTCTTTTTTAGGCCAAAACGAAAGCTACGAAAGCTACGAAAGCTACGAAAGCTATACAAAAAAATGGCCACAAAAAGTGATAAAAACTTGCCTTAATTAATGTCAAAAATATTTACGGTCGATAATTCTTAAAAATAATGAGAATTTAGGTCGTGCATATACACACCACACTAGGCACATACAACGCCAGCAAAGACGGAAAACTGGCCAACACTGTCCGTTTGCCGTGCGGTAAGCGTGCGTGATGCAGGCGACGAACCTCGTGTTGCGGCAGGAAATGTCGGGGAAACACGCTGCGCTAATCACTTCAAGTACCATATTAGCGGTACAACCTCGAAATAAATTCATGAACACGGAAAATACTTACAGACAAGAGAGATCAAGTTCTGTGAATTAATTTAACTTGCAGAGATCTTATTCACAGGATGATTGAGACTACTATTAACTTACAGTCTAGTAAGGTATTTCGTAACAATTCAGTAAAAAATAATTGGAGGATTACCAATCGTGTACACTAACTTTGGTAATAATAATAATAATAATAATAATTTGGGAGGCTAATCATCCTTATTAGCAGCTGGGATGCTGAATTGCGAAGGGACGCGGCTACAACGTGGTCGAGTCGCTGGCACGTAAAGGCGCCTCTGGCAGCCGGCCTACATCGACCCACATATGACCACGGAGCACAGCCAGAGATCGAAAGTGTTTGATTTTTCCGGAGGGAGGAAAGCCGGAGGACCTGGAGAAAAACCCTCGTGGCACAGGAGAGAACCAACGCACAACTCTACTCACATATGGTCCGAGCCGGGAATCGAACCTGGGCCACATTGGTGAGAGGCGAGCACTTTATGCACAAGCCACCCATGCCACTCATAATGATCTCACTACTATCGTAGGCACTGCGTTCTTCCCCTGCTCAGTCCATTAACGGAAGTCCATTAATAAGGGGATAAAAGTGTGATGAACCACATCAACAATAAACGAAGGGTGTGACTACTGTTAATGGACCGAGCCAAAGGCGAGGTCTTTTAACAGTGTCCACGACCCTCGGAGGTTATTATTGACTGGTTAATACTTTTATTCCTTTTTCTTCAATTGTGCTAAACGTATGCGTGCGTATCAGCCTGATGTTCGTGTGAAGTTACTCCACGGTTTGACCGTCGCTTGTGTACAAACACGCACAATATTCATGCGTATTAGCGCTGTGTTAAACTTCATTACATTAATATGCACATGCGTACAACGCTTTCTCCATTGCATATATCACCGGGGAACAACCGGTTTTGACGCACCATGTGATGCCAGTTTGAATCTCGTCATTTTCGTCAAAGATCAATTTAACTGGATAATTCCACCTCATGATGTTATGCGGCAGAAAAGCTGCTTGAAAATGCTTATTAAAGTCCTCACTGATTCTCACCTTCTGAACTGAAGTAGGAGTCTTGGAGTCCATGAGACGAAACAGTAAGTGCCTAAGGGGTCTGGCTTGACTCCCTAGGATGCTGCTTGTTAGTCCTCCTGCCAGAGCCAACTGGAGATGGGTGCATAGGAGTTTGAGGCATAGTAGGACGAAGTGCTGGTGCTCCCTGCGACGGGATGAAAGATTGTTTATAAAGTTAGAGTCTACTTCTTTGGCTGATATCATCAAACAAACCACATGGTAATTTATAAAATGAATGGCAGGAGCGGGATTTGAACCTGCGACCTCCGGATTACCACACCGGTGCTCTACTAGCTGAGCTATCTTGCCCTGTATGCAGTTTTAAAATGTCTTAGTCTTTGCTCAGGTGGCACGAGTCAGAAGTCAAGGCTTAACCCTAACCCTGCCAGACGCAGCACAGTGCATCTGTGCTGACAGCTCCACTTTGCTGCACTCTGCACACAAGTCAATGTGACAAAGTATGCAATCTGATGCGTCTGGCAGGGTCTAGCAAAAATGCCCTGGAGGGTTAGGGTTAATGCTATATAGCCGGGGGTCGATTTCACGAAGCACTATGATCGATCGTAACTCAACTTACGATGGATAACCCATCGCAACTTACGATGCTTCTTAAAATCGATTTCACGAAACTTACGATGAATTGAACCCATCGTAAGTACCTTGACAACGGCGTGGAACACGTTGTAAGTTAAGACGTGTCTGTGGGTCGTCGTAAGTTATGAAGTGTCTTTTCGAAGCCAGTTTTACGGCATGACAAGTGAAAAAATAAGACCAACATCATGTGATAATAATCGTAAAATTATCTATGTAAGGTACTGTTACGTACATGTGATTTACCTTGACAAATTAGCAGAAAATTCCAGTCAAACAACTGTTTGTCTCAAGCATTATTTTGTAGTCGAATCAACCATTATCGACCGCCATTTTGTTTTAATGAAAATCCGACGACTCTTTGCTGGTAACCAGACGACTGTTTCTTGTTAAAATAATACATACATAAAACAGTCACTGTAATGTGCTAAAAATAGTCTTGCGATACATCGCTGTTACGATGAGTTTGGTGAAACCGATCGCAGGACGCATCGCAGCTGCGATTAATCGCAGCGCTAAGACACATCGCAACTTTACGATGCATCGTAAGTTACGATGAGTTTCGTGAAATCGACCCCTGGAATCACACCCCCACTTTACAATGCAACTTGCAAAGGTTGAGCTTTTGGTTTTATGGCATACGACCAATTTTTGACAAGTTGACTTATAGAGCTATGTTAAAAATACAAGCCAGCTAACTCCTTATTCCCTCACGTTAAAGCCCTCTTAGGCGTAGCCGTGACTGGGAGTGGCGTGTGCCTGACCGAATAAAATGATCTGAAACATCATCGCATGTCTATTCTGAATGCATCCCCTGTGATAATAACATTAGGCCAAAAAAAATAAATAGTTCTGCTTCCGATCACATGGCATTTGAAAATAGGTTAGGTAGGTAGGGAATTGTTTTTTGGCACTTTTTTTTTTGCTGATCATATGTAGGTGTCTACGTGTAGTCAAGGTTTAAAGGTAGTATTTACAGCCTTTTTTTATAAAAAAATTCCAGAAAATAAATAGGGTTGGGGCTGTTAATATAGGGTAGGTAGGGTAACCGGAAGCAGAACTATTTTTGTTTGGCCTGAAGTGTCAACTAACTGTTCCCCTACTTAGGGTTATGGATGCCCATTTAATGGAACCTTGTTTAGCCTTGACCAGTGTTGAGATCAACAATGTTGTATTCTTGAACACATGAAAATCAGTACAAATACAGGTATATACAAATAGCTGTGCTAAAGCCATATTCAATGTGGAGCTCTAGTAAGGGAGGAGTGGTTAATCTGTGGTCGGGCCAGGCCTTTAAAAAGCCCAGCCATGCCCGGGCCTTCAGGCGTTTACTCTTGCTATTTTATTCTTGCTAAAGCCCGGCCTCTGCCAGGCCAGGCCTGGTTGTAGCCCCTCCCACACTAATCTGTACCCATTCACAGCAGGATCAAATGATGCCTCAGCTGTCAGTCAAGTCTGGGTGAACTATTGGAGCCCACTGGACTCCAGAATTAATGGGCAGTGTATTGTGTACAATCAGGGGATTATAGAAGCCCAAAGGTCCATGCGTTCCAGGGGCTTGGCCAGGCTTTTCAAGGGCCTGGCCCGACCACAGATTAACCACTCCACCCTAATATATTATAGCCCCATGGGTTGAAATACGGCTAAGAGTGACTTTTTTAAAATTGAAATTACCCAATACAAGGCTAAAAGCCACTCAAGGTATTAAAAGTGTTACAATCAGAAGTGGTAGGGTTGGCGTCGTTTTGAATTGCCAACCCTACCCCCCATTACGGTTTTCCTGGGTCCAGATCTAACCCTTTCCTTACCACATTGTTTATTGGCTTACCTTCACCCAGTACCACATTCTTTGTTCAGTCAAGCATAAAACCACTTAGGCAGAAAAAAAAAACAGCTGACTGCTTGTTGAATGGTTGTATTTTCAACCAAAGATTTCACCCTCAAGAATTTGTTAAAAAGGAAAATGTTGTGTGTAAAGTTTGTTCCATGAAAATGTCTCTGTCATATGGTGTAAAAATGAAAGTCATAACTGCTAAAATAGCAAAGTTACGGCTGTTTTCTCTTCTGGCCCACTTTATCAAACAGAAAGTTTTTTGTCACATGAACAAATGGCACTCCATACACATAACTGTACAGGGAAACTTCGGATACAGTTTTCTCAAAATAATGTAATAGTGACACATGAATTTCATAGCACCACTGGAAAGGTCCGAAAAAGCTCTTTCTGTTGGTATAAAGATCATGTACGGACAGCGAAAAACACAAGCACTACAGTTTGTTGAAACATGGTGAATATATCTGTTGTTTGGATACTCTGGTGTGTGGTTTCCTTGTCGAGTAAACTCAACATTGGTAAGCAACAGGGGTGCTGTGGCTTGTAGAGTAAACTCGACATTGGTAAGGAAAGGGTTAAAAGAGGATAATTCTTCAACATTCTAGAGAAATTATCTGTATTTTCAGACCTATAGATCCAGGCGGGTAATTTCCACAGTCTGTGAAACCAACTCACCTCCCCCTAGTATACAACTAAGGAGGATTAAAGCCAACCGACCAGGGGTAATGATACGTGTATCCTGCAATGTCATAATATCAAACAGCAAAATCACCATTACTTATAACCACTATTCAAGCTACTGTGAGCGACTTGCTGTCGTGAACCTACCGTGCAGTGGGGAAAGGTGGTGGTGGGCTAGGGTGGTCAAATCCATCGCAGTAATGCTCCAGGAACGAACGAAGGTAGGAGAAGGTCCCCTCCTGCAGATCTACACAGAATGGGCGGTGCCACGCCACTACTTGCCTGTGGGGGGAAAAAGAGGAATATTGTGAGGAACACTGGTATCAGGGCAGTCAGGTCAACATTCAAAAATACTTGCTTGGCCTTTATTTTTGACGGCCCTGGTTCTAACCCTACCTTGGCCTCGGTATAAATAACGGTTGCAGTCTCTGCTAAATTTCACCCACAAATTAAATCTTATTAGCTTTCTTCCCTTGTTTAAAAACCTCTTTCCTCTTAAATTTTTCTATAAATGATTTCCTCATGTACAAAACGGTACAAATAATTGTACAGTGTTTTCTTGCTAACACAGTCTGCACTTGATTTGCGAATCAGAAAATTTGACCGCACATTTTACAGAGCAGTTGGCCAGGTAAAACTTTATAAAGTAGCTTAGTGAAGTAAGTGGAACCGTGCAATAGACATCCAGTCAACTCGTTTTCAAACATACAACCATATCTTACAATTATACAAGCATGATGCAAATTCTCCTCTTCCTTTCAAGTGATCCCCACAATGTCGCTTCCCAGGTTGTATCGTAAAATTGGGTGTGATCCCTGGTTATAAGGCATTCTGGGTTTATGACTTCTGACTAGCGCCCACCCGAACAAAGATACTGACAATTTGGGAGAACACCAACATAGGGCAAGATAGCTCAGTTGGTAGAGCGCCGGTACGGTAACACGGAGGTCACAGGTTCGAATCCCGCTCCTGCCAGTTTCTTTGTTCACTTTGAAAATGTAAAAAAAGAAAGTGGTCATTTTTGGAAATCTTTCCCGTTTAGTCATGTAAGAGGGTGCAATTTTGTTTGGTAAGATATGGAAGTCTTTCTCAGTGCGTAACATATTCCTCCTAAATAACCCTTTAACCCTAACTACCCATCAGACTCCAACAGCAGGTTTTGCCAAGTTTTTGGACGGTTCAGTACCAAAGATTATGTATATGTTGTTGGACTTTGTTAGACTGAGGAACAAAGGCCTAGGGTGAGGGTGTTGGATTTTGATTGAGTGGGGACACAGGGGTGGGCCAGTGCAGTGACTGGGTAGTGGTACTAGGTGGCACCACGTGTGCAATACCCCCAGGTGTGGAGAAATGTCAGGGTCAAGTTTGCATCTATCTGTGTACAAACATATAGTTGGCTTTTGATGAGTTTAGCATTATAAGGCAACACATCTGAAACATTGCACAGGGCCTCATGTCCTAAGTCCATCAAAATCAAACAGTACAGGATGTATTGAAGTTTGGTATACCAGAGTTGTATTCGAGTCCCTGCAAGTCCTTTCACAAGCCCAGTCAGAAGTGCTTTCATAAAGCCAGTCACAAGTAACTGGATGAACAATGACAAAGGAATGCCTTTGTCAAAGCTCATTTGAATAGCTTGTGATTTGGATTAGGACTGGAGGACTTGTGATGGACTTGCAGGGACTTGTGAAAGGACTTGCAGGGACTTGTGAAAGGACTTGCAGGGACTTGTGAAAGGACTTGCAGGGACTCGAATACAACTCTGTGGTATACCCAGTTACCTTCCTTTGCGCAGCCTGTTGGACTATGGCAGGTTCAGTACATTCCCATAAATGTATGTGTGCAATGGTTGGTTGTTGGAGTTTGATAATAATAATCGGCTTTCAAGACCGCTCAAATAGTAAACTATATCACAGCGCTTACAGTATTATTATTACCCCTGCTCATCAGGCCCATCAATCATTCCTGAAACCTGAACTCCCTGGGGAGTACCCACTTACTCCTGGGTGGAGAGAAGCAACTTGTGACAAAGTGCCCTGCTCAAGGACACAAGCTCAAGGACACAAGCACCATGACCCCAGCCGGTCTCGAACCCACAATCTGCAGTATCACCGAGATCTTGAGCCCGGTACACTAAGCCACCGGGCCACAGTGCTCCACTGATGGGTTTGGTGTTCCGCTTTAGTGTACAAGTCTACGGGGTTAGGGTTTATGTGTTGAAGAGATATTAGAAATGGATTCCAAATGATTTCTTTAATGAACCAAAACAGGGATCCCTCTCAAAGGAAAATTTGTGATTTTGTTCGTACTCAATGCTATGGAAACCGCATTAGTGTACCTCAGATGACATCATGCTTTGACTCGCGACAATGAAACTGTGTACAGTGGAACACCACTATACTGAACATTCGGCTATAACGAACACATCCTTGAATTTTGTGTACAAAACTTACCAAACAAACGGCCGCAGCTTTATGTTGAAGAGTGACAGGTGGCTATTATTTCCCCAAGGAATAGAAGGGAAAAGCCAACTGTTGTACGTTTAATTGCATAAAACCTTCAATATTCAAAAGAGGGCGCACTTCAAATGCGATGCAAGAGGGCGCTGTTTATAAGAACGGACGCCATGTTGAAAAATCGAACGATCGCTAAGGATGTGGAAATTGATAGCAACATGGAAATAAGGCTGTTCTACATGTAGTCACGTCTTGGGGATCCTACTGTGTGGTTCCTTTAACCAAAACGTCTTCATCCTTATTAAGAAGTCAAATATAGCATACTGTTCAAGACATGCAGCAAAAAACGGTTCTCCTCAGAATCCCACATACTCACACAGTGATATTCCCACATGGTGTTGCTGCAAACCACCCTGAACTCGACTTCCAATTTAGTTTTGCTGCCCTACAAGTTCCTTAGATCACACCATACCTGTCGGTCGGCAGGGCGGTCCAAGCAATACTGTGGGAGGTGCCGGCCGATATCTGGTGGACGGTCACCCCTTCCAGGCCAAGCACTTTCTTGGGTCTCAAGACAGGGCTGGTGGTGTGGCCCTGACCGCACTGACCCATGGCATTGTTGCCCCATGCGTAGACCTCATTGTCTGTCATTAGGAGATGGGTCAAGTGGAAGACGGTCAATAACGGTATAGGTAAGGAGTATGGGAGGAGTATGGGAGGGGCACGGGGAGGGGCAAGGGGAGGGGCACGGGGGAGGGGCACGGGGGAGGGGCACGGGGGAGGGGCACGGGGGAGGGGCACGGGGGAGGGGCACGGGGGAGGGGCACGGGGGAGGGGCACGGGGGAGGGGCACGGGGGAGGGGCACGGGGGAGGGGCACGGGGGAGGGGCACGGGGGAGGGGCACGGGGGAGGGGCACGGGGGAGGGGCACGGGGGAGGGGCACGGGGGAGGGGCACGGGGGAGGGGCACGGGGAGGGGCACGGGGGAGGGGCACGGGGAGGGGCACGGGGGAGGGGCACGGGGGAGGGGCACGGGGGAGGGGCACGGGGGAGGGGCACGGGGGAGGGGCACGGGGGAGGGGCACAGGGGAGGGGCACGGGGGAGGGGCACGGGGGAGGGGCACGGGGGAGGGGCAAGGGGGAGGGGCACGGGGGAGGGGCAAGGGGGAGGGGCACGGGGGAGGGGCAGGTTCAACTAGAGTACACCTTTTAATGCAACTCAGTGTGCTTGATTCAAAGTAGACGAATATCAACACTGGTGATGCATGTCAAGTCAAGTCAACCCTCCCTCCTCCTCCTCCTCCTCCGACACAAACTGTCCACACTCTTTGTCTTACCATGGCTGAGGGCCATACAGTGACTGTCGCCACAAGCGATGTCAACAATGCGCGTCGCCTGGAGGTCATCCACTAGCTTTGGCCGGATGGCCGTGGTCTCCGCAGACCCACACCCAAGGCAAGCACCATGACCCCAGGCAAATACCTACACAAAAATGGACAGAAGAACACACTTCAATTAAAAACCTAAAAAGAAGCCTCAGTCAATATTCATTTCTATTTGGAGAGCATCATGGGAACATGGCATGTTCCCAAATACACCAAACTACTAGCAGCGCCCCTTAATGTGTAGACCAATAAGTCGCAGAATTTTTACAATTTCAACCAAAGTTCCACAAATTGACAGACTTGTGTCTGTAATTGTTCAATAGGGGCAGTGCTTACCGGAGTCTACTGACAATCACCATTTGCTTTTAAGCCCATTTAAAGGTAAGATCATTTGCAAACATCAAAAACCAAAATACCGTAATACCGTAATAGACATACGAAATACCGTATTAGACAAAGTAAATAGCAGTCTCAAGCATCCCACTGTGAACAAGTAACAATGGATTTAGTGCCAAGTAACAATGGATGTTCATTGTTAGTGCACCATTTTTCTTTTGTTAGATGTTCATAGTGTCCTGTGAAATCATGGCACCTGGTGTGCTGTCGTTTTCAAGAAAAATGGAAATTTATATCGTTTTCCAACGATTGTCGGCCGACAATAGTTGGAAATAGTCTAGTTCCCTGACCTGATAATTCCCCGACATCTATAAATTGCTCCGTTTTGCAATTGTCTAAAGTATGGTCAGGGAACCAGACTACTAGAACAGATTTGTTTTTCTCTACGCAATCTAAGGTTTTCCCAGCATATATGCGCACACAATTTTAAACAGGTCAGTGTTTCATTATTTGTTATACAACACCTGAATAAATCCCAGCCATCCAATTGGTGGATCGTCGATCACGTGCATTGAATTATTCGACCCATCACACAACGCGAACCCGCACCGCCCAAAACGTTCTATTACATGGTTTTATCAAACAGTGCAGGCGCATTGATAGAACCAAAAGAACTTCCCTAATTTCACGGTCACTATTGGTGGCGCTACAACAGGGCTGTCATTCACACAACATGGCGGCTGAGTTTCCCGAAGTGCTGCAATTTGTTCTCCTACAGACGACGAAATATTGGAACTCGAAGGCGATGCTGACGCTCCAAATACAAAGAGACAAATCAAATATGCAGTGAAACGATTAGATGAATTTGCAAGACACGCAGGAACAACAATTGAAGCTTTAACTGATTCGGAACTCGACAATTTGTTGTCGCGGTTTTATGCGGGACTGATAAGAAGGTAAACGGCACGTTGTAACGTTACACAACGAAATCCATGCATGCATCTGTCGGATTTATTCAGGCGTTGTATAAAACAAATAATGAATGTTTCACATTCGTGCAATGGTAAGAATAATTTCATGAGGTGACAGATGGAATGTCCCATTCCACTCGGCTTCGCCTCGTGGAATGGAACATGCCATCTGTCACCTCATGAAATTATTCTTACCATCGCACTCATAAACATTCATTATTTGTATACTAGCACCCTATAAAATACTAACCCCAAAATCCATTTATTTCTGAAAATTACAGCAAAAGCAAATGATGTATACTACATTTAAAAATAAAAACCCATATTATATTTTTGGCTACACTCCTTAATTTGTTCCCCTCTCCAGCTTCATCTTTCCCATCTCAATCCCTCCATCCTTTTACCCTTAACCTATCCACACTTCTTTGTTCCTTGCTGTCCCTTCCTCTCTATTTTACTGTCTTTGATGTTCACCTACTGCCAATCTCCTTTGGTCCTTAATCTCTCTTTTGTGTTTCTCCACCCACCCCAACTTGCTTGTGTGTTCCCCTCATCTTTGTTTCTTGTACTCCTGTGTTTTGCCTTTGAGAAAGAACTTGCTTAAAGGTAGTATACAACATTTGCTTTTGCTGCAATTTTCAGAAACAAACGGATTTAATAGCGTGCTAGCAAATACTGTAACACTGACCTGTTTCAAGTTTTGTGTACATAGATGCTGGGAAAACAGCGAGAAAAAAATGTGTTCTAGTAGTCTGGTTTCCTGACCACACTGTAGACAAAACGTAACAATTTATAGAGACAATCGTTGGAAAACTTGAAAACGACAGCACACCAGGTGCCATAATTTCACAGAATGCTTGAGACTGCTATTCACTTACAGTCTAGTACGGTATTTCAAAATAACTCAGTAGTTTGATGTTGGCAAATGATGTATACTACCTTTAAAGTTTAAAACGTTAGGCAGCTCCTTTTTTTGATTTGTATATTTCAGCTCAATTCACTCAGTAAGCAGTTTGCACCAGTTTAATTCATTTTCTAATTTATTTTTTGTCTCATATTTTGCACATTCTTGGACAACACTTCACAAGAAGATGGAATTTGCGTCACGGATTATGTAAATTAGAATACAGCATGCAGGATCGGCTGGCCGATTCAAATCCAATGTAGCAGGGGGGGGGGGGGGGGGGGGGTTCCAAGTAATCTGTGAGAAGCACTACACACTTCTACATTGGATTCGAATCGGCCAGCCAACCCCGGCAAGTTCCGTGGTCGAGTGGTTAAGTTGTGGGTTCGAATCCCACCCGAATAAGCTTGTGAATTTTTTCCACACTTTCAGAAACTACTGAGCATACAGTGCTTCATACATCTGTTTATTCCCAAGGTCCCACCGCTACAGACCAACATTCCCATATGAGATCATTTGGTGCTCCCAGGTAATACCCAATGGGAGCAGTGTACATTCCCAATTAGAAAAGACATTGTCCCCGCAGTTTTCCTGAATTTCACGAGATCAACACTTTTCACCTGTCCGGTGGACGTGAGGGCCAATGATGATTGGCTACCACAAGCTATCTTGCGTATGACCAGACCAATTAGAGCTTCGATCATCTTCGGCTTGTACACTCTGTTGGTGTCGCCGTGGCCAAGTTTACCTGAAAGGAAAAACAAATTCACATATTAAATTTTGATAATCATTAATCATGCCTTAAAAACTGACTATTTAGTACCCTGCATTCCAAAAAGAGATAATGATTTTCATTTTAACTTTGACTTTAGATCTGGCCCCAGGAAAGCCATAAGGGTGGTAGGGCTGGCAACCTAAAATGTGGCCAACCCCACCACCTCTGTTGTAGCCCTTTACCTAGAGTGGCTTTTAGCCTTGTACTTAGCGACTTCCATAACAAAAAAACCACAGTGAACACTCGCAGATAATGGTATTTAAATCCAATGCACAGTTAGGTGGAGTTCGACATGGGGGGGGGGGCACTAAAGCCCTTCCTCCATCGCAATAAAAAAAATCAGGCTTTTTGTTTTTTAGTAAATGAAAATCAAAACATTTGAAAAAGCTTTAAACCCTTCCGGCGAAAGAAAATGAATTTGTTACCTTCCCAATAGTATTTAGCCCCACCATCTGAACATTTCTGGTTTGGATCTACACCTGACCAGTGTACAAATAAACACAACATAAGAACTCAACATATAGAGCATTTGTGACCGGATCCTACGAAATGAGTCTTAAGGTCATTAGTTTTATACTTGCATTGGATAGTGCATACTTAGCTCTTCTGATATATCACTCAGTTTGACATCCTGATGAATATGGACATTATCCCTAACCCCTTAGGCATTTTTACTAGGAAGCTTCCTCAACCTGTCAAAATCCAACACTTTTGTGCAAATACATATAGCACATTCTTTGGACTTAGACAAATTGGAGCATCATAGCTCCATGTAAAGTAATGGTGCCATGGCCCTGCAGTACTGAACCCATCAAAACTTAACAAAACCTGCTGTTCGAGTTTGCAAGGCTCGGGGTAGTTAGGGTTAAGCGGGTGAAAACCTTGACAGTTCCCATTGATGTCCACTACATAAGTCACGTTTAAGGGCCTGTAACTCAAAAGTAACTCTGGTGACTTGCGACTCATTTTTGTTATGTTTTTTTTTCCTTTTGCAAAATTTATCACTGAACTTTCAAAATGTCATAATTTGGTTAACCCTCCTGTTCTCAAGGCCAAAATGAGGCCAGCTACCCTATATATCAAAACCTATCAAGTGACAGATTGAAACACACACAAACTGTGAGAGTTGGTGTTTAAAGTTTTTGATAGGCTGTGAGAGTTATAATAAGTACCATCACATTATAATAAACAAATCAGGATATTATAAGAAAATTTACCGTTATCACCACCACCAAATGACCAAACGGTTCTTCCGTCCTGTGAGATGGCTATACTATGTGAGCTACCACACACCACCTGGCCAACATTGCTTATATCTTTCACCAGGGTGGGTACATTTCGGCTATTACTGTCCCCATGACCTGCTCAAAGAATAGCGGGAAAAAAAGGTATTAATAGTATTTGCTCATAATCATTTTTTCATCATTCTTAACATTTTTAGTGCCTCAGACCCATCATATACTTTAAACACTTGACTTCCCGATCCCATACATGTTTGAGGATCATTAACCCTTTTTTTTCACACAGGATGTCAATGATGATCGCATTGTGTGCAGGGTACCAGTCCATAAACCGAATTGTTTTGCATGAAACTCTGCTGCTCACAGCTGCTTTTTTCAAACTCTGTTTTCTCAGTGAAGGCTTCATTTTAGAACAAGTTGAATATGCAAATTCTTACTCATAAAATAATCTTTTTTTATGGTACTTTCTTATGGTACTTTCTGATGGTCAAACCTAAATTCAAGCTTAGGATGTGACAAATTGAACTACGCACATAAGGGAGGAGTGGTTAATCTGTGGTCAGGAACCAGGCCTTTGAAAAGCCCAGCCATGCCCGGGCCTTCCGGCTTTTACTCTTGCTATTGTGAGCCACAAATCACCTAACAATAGAGCATCAACTAGTCAATAAAGCCCGGCCTCTGCCAGGCCAGGCCTGGTTGTAGCCCCTCCCACACTAATCTGTACCCATTCACGGCTGGATCAAAAGATGCCTCAGCTGTCAGTCAAGTCTGGGTGAACAATGGGAGCCGGCTGGACTCCAGAATTAATGGGCAGTTTATTGTGTACAATCAGGGGATTATAGAAGCCCAAAGGCCAGGGTGTTCCAGGGGCCTGGCCTGGCCTGGCCTGGCCTGGCCTGGCCTGGCCTGGCCTGGCCTGGCCTGGCCTGGCCTGGCCTGGCCTGGCCTGGCCTGGCCTGGCCTGGCCTGGCCTGGCCTGGCCTGGCCTGGCCTGGCCTGGCCTGGCCTGGCCTGGCCTGGCCTGGCCTGGCCTGGCCTGGCCTGGCCTGGCCTGGCCTGGCCTGGCCTGGCCTGGCCTGGCCTGGCCTGGCCTGGCCTGGCCTGGCCTGGCCTGGCCTGGCCTGGCCTGGCCTGGCCTGGCCACAGATTAACCACTCCACCCTAACTCATTTTTTTCAAATTTTGCAACATAATACCCATTTTTGCAGAGCCGGTCACATAATTTCTACTCCAGGAAAGTAGCCTTGGTGGACAGTATACCATATAACAGAACACTCACCCAGCCTCCCATAATCCCCCTCTCCCCATGTGTACAGCTGCCCGTCCTCTGTGACACAGGCGCTGTGCCGGTACCCCGCAGAGACGCACACCGCCACCTTGCTGGACAGGATGCCGGGCACCAGCTTGGGGTACTTCTGTGTGGACGTGTTGCCGTGGCCCAGCTTGCCATAGTCACCATCGCCCCAGCTGAAGATTTGACCTTCCGAGGTTAGGGCTAGGGTATGGCCATCTGAACCCTGTAAGGAAAAACCCAAAATATGTACAAAATACAAGAACACACTATGTTCCTAGGGCTGTGCATCCAAACCAGATACCTGACCATTAATGTCAGGAACCGGTTACAGATTATGGAATCGAGTACCCATAACCGAAATAACATACTTAGTGTTTTCTCAGACAATTAAAAAAGCAAGTTTTTGAGTGTCATTGGTTGGGAATTTTCGAAATGAAAACCAGGGTACATGGAAAAGAAACACATGATTACATTATGACGCTTGCAAAAATGCAATTAACACCATAAAGCTATCGAGCTCACTGTACTTGCATCTTGCTGCATTGATGAATGGGCAGCAATTTCCGACATTTAATTTTTAGATTGGCTTTCTTTAACGGGTACCCTGGTACCAATGCTTTTTTTAGTCGGGTACCTGATTCCTGTACTACCAATGAATGCACACCCCTAGACACATCAAATCCCGCCATTACTCTAAAGCTATTATGAAATTAAACCAGAATGGTGTGTTGACAAACACAAATGCCCCGCCAAGTCGAATAACCTTTTTAACTATTAAAGACCCAATTTCTTTTTTTTAAGAAAAATGTGTTAATATAACAAACATGCATCAAAGGAAAGTGCAAATGGCTAGCATCAAAAGTCATGGATCTGCTTACTGTATCTGCAACAAAAATGACACTGTTTATTTCAGATTGAAGCAAGTTATCGTGTACAAACCATTTCTATTGTTTCAGGCATAATGACTTTGACCTGTGGGCTTAAAATCAATAGGGTCAAGTCCTCAAGTTATCGTCACGGACACAAACACACACGAACACACACAGTCGTACTTTCCTATACTCGCGAGGACAATGCTTTGTGTTTCCTATTCTTCCTTTAATATAACCCAACCCCATAGACTAAGCACGTATCCTTACGTTCGAGGACCGATTTTAACAAAAGACCGTCTCTCGAGGACAAGAAAGATTCTTTTGTATTTTCTTTCTCCCCTTGTCCTCGAACGTAGTACAATACAAGAACACACACACAGTCGTGTATCGACCTCCAAACGTGGACGTCCTATTGTTCCTCTTTTGTTTGTACTTCAACTTTTTCGTAAGACCTCCATATGTTTTGTACACACTCCCAATCGCGGACGTATGTGGGAATTGCGGACAATATTGTTCTCTTTTGTTCTCCGGCATTTTTCGTCTACGGTTTGAATACCCCAACACGCTCAGACATACTTTCCCAATACGTGCGAGGACAATGCTTTGTGTTTCCTATTGTTCCTTTAATATAACCCAACCCCATAGCACGTACTTCTACGTGCGAGAAACGATTTCAACAAAAGACTTGACGTGCGAGGACTGAAAGGTTTCTTTGTGTTTCCTTTCTCCTCTTGTCCTCGGAGATATATACAGAACCTGTACACACACACACACACAAGTGTGTAAACGGGTGCAATCGGAAACCTCCTATTGTCCCTCTTTTGTTTGTACTTTAACTTTTTCAGAAGGCCTCCCATTGGTTTTGTACACGATTTTCAAATGGGGAGCTTTCTCAATCAGGGACCCTATTGTCCTCTTTTGAATGCAAAAACAAACTCACACACACACACACACACAAGTGTTTACATACCAGCAATCACGGACCTCCTATTGTCCCTCTTTTGTTTGTACTTTAACTTTTTCGGAAGGCCTCAGATATGTTTTGTACACGATTTTCAACCGTGGACGTTCGGTCAATCGTGGACCCTTTGTCTACGCCCTAACCCTTTTGTCCCAAGTCCACGATTGCCGGTATATATACATACTCACACACACACACACACCCATGTCTGTAAACACCTTCAATCGTGGACCTCCTATTGTCCCTCTTTTGTTTGTACTTTTTTGGAAGGCCTCCCATATGTTTTGTACACGATTTTCAATCGTGGACCTTGACACAATCGTGGACCCTATTGTCCTCTTTGTTAAAGGTCCACGGTTTGAATAGCTATACAAACTCACAGAAGTACAAGGAAAATGCAGTATGCCTCTTCGGCTTCGTCAACGGGGCATAAAAAGCATTTTGGAATCCAGCAACACAACTTCATTTGAGCCAGGGCTCCGGTCACAGATTAGAGTTCACATTTCTGAGTTTCGGAACTCCTAGTGGACTATTAAAGTTTACCGTTTCACTGCATTGGCTTTGATCCGGACATGACTGCAACACTGTTGCTTTGTGACCTACCTTCGAGGAGGATATCTTGGAGATGACATGGCTGTCGAAGTTGAGCTTCTTGAGCTGTGTCTGATTATTCGAATCTCCTAGACCCAGTCTGCCATAGCTGCCTTTACCACAGGCCCTGACGGTACCGTCGGCTGATATGACAAACGTGCAGTATTGGCCAGCTTCAACCTGTGTCGATACAAAAGCAAAAATTTCCCTGAGATTTTCTAACACAAAAATGGAAAAGAACTTAATAATTTCAAACTCACCATCATTGTACAGAGCAATTCACAACTAAACTTTTTATGACAATTTTCACAAGGAGCCAAGAAAATTCTACAAGGAATTTTGTTTGGCATGTTCTTTTCAGTGGTTAATATACAAGGGACATGGCCAATATAATATTGCCACTGTGCTGATTACCTACACTTGCATGGTAATTTGTTGTCGTGTAATCATAATTGACCGTAATCATAATCTGAACGATTTACCACACTTATTAGAAAACCAGAGTTGTAGTCGAGTACCTGCAAGTCCTTTCGCAAGTCCTTTTGCAAGTCCAGTCAGAAGTCCTTTCAAAAAGTCTGTCATAAGTAATAATATAATAATAATAATAATTTGGGAGGCTAATCATCCTTACTCGCAGCTGGGATGCTGAATTGCGAAGGACGCGGCTACAACGTGGACGAGTCGCTGGCACGTAAAGGCGCCTCTGGCAGCCGGCCTACATCGACCCACATATGACCACGGAGCACAGCCAGAGATCGAAAGTGTTTGATTTTTCCGGAGGGAGGAAAGCCGGAGGACCCGGAGAAAAACCCTCGTGGCACAGGAGAGAACCAACTCACAACTCTACTCACATATGGTCCGAGCCGGGAATCAAACCCGGGCCACATTGGTGAGAGGCGAGCGCTTTACGCACAAGCCACCCATGCCACCAAAGTAACTGGATGAACAATGACAAAGGAATGCCTTTGTCAAAGCTCATTTGAATAGCTTGTGATTGGAATTAGGACTGAAGAGCTTGTGATGGACTTGCAGGGACTTGTGATAGACTCGACTACATCCCTATGGGAAACCCTATGGGATTTTCTACTGCAAATTTTGTCTGTCTCAGACTCTGCGTGCTCCGGTATCTAAAAATAGTGATGTGATATTGGCAATATTTCAGAAGCTACGTTCATGTGAATGTGTTTACGTGATAGATCAATTGTTTTGGCAGAGGCCAAAAGACCATCAGAGGTAGTAGGGTTGGTGACATTTTGAATTGCCAACCCCACCACCCTTACGGTTTTCCTGGACCAACATCTAAAAGAGAGGATAATTCTTCAACAGATTCCAGAGAAATTATCCCAATTTTCAGACCAATAGATCCAGGTGGGGTAAACTTCCTGTTGCACCATCAATACCACAAAAAAATTGTCATTATTGCTTGTTTGCTCTGTGCAAATAGCCCACCTATTAAACTTCGGTTTTCTTCTGTTCGTACCTTTTACAGGGTGGTCCAGAAAAAACTTACACTTTTTGTTTTGTCATAATTTTTACAAATGTTCGTTTTCCCAAGATTTGTCTGCCAAGGGTGGGATACCACTATAAGTTTTTACTGTGAATAGCATTTTCAAAATGTGTTGAAACACAGGTGTGTTCACGCAGTTGTACTTTCCCAATACTTCCGAGGACAATGCTTTGTGTTTCCTATTGTTCCTTTAATATAACCCAACCCCATAGACTAAGCACGTATTTCTACTTGCGAGGACAGATTTCAACAAAAGACTTGACTTGCGAGGACTGAAAGATTTCTTTGTATTTCCTTTCTCCTCTTGTCCTCGGAAGTATATACATGTGAACAGCTGTGTTCACATGAACAAAGCTGTGTTTCAACAGGATGGTGCACCCCCTCACTGTTCAAACCGCACTCTTGAGTACCTGAGACAGTACTTTCCAGGGGACCGGCTAGTTTTGAGGAGGGCGGACAACCCATGGCCCCCATATACCCCCCAACCTCAAACCCCCCCCCCCCCCCCCCCCAGACTACTTCCTCTGGGGTTACCTGAAGGAGAGAGTCTATCAGGACAACCCTGACACAATCGAGAGACTGAAAGAAAACATCAGGAGAGAAATAAGGAGAATTCCAAGAGACATGTTGGAGAGAGTTGTCAACAACTTTAACATTAGGGTGACAGCTGTGATTCAGCAGCGAGGGGCTTGGATTGAACATGTTATTAATTACTGGAAAAAGTAAAGGGAAAAAGTGGACACTTTGAAAATGCTTTTCACAGTAAAAACTTCTAGTGGTATCCCACCCCTGGCAGAAAAATCTTGGGAAAAAAGCGACATTTGTAAAAATTATGACAAAACAAAAATTGTCAGTTTTTTCTGGACCACCCTGTAGTAACAAAGTAGCTTTATTACCTGTTGGCTCTGTGCAAACAGCCCAGCTATCTTCGGCTGTAAGATCTTCTCCTGACTACCCTCGGCCAGCTGGTGGCTGCTGTTGCTACCCCACACGTAGACCTCACTATTCTCAGACACGCTCAGACTGTTGTGTTTCCTCTCGTTGGGGCAGACACAGGTACGGGCATACTCCATGGCAAGGCGAGATACCTGTCATCAAATTAAATTAATCCACAAATCAACTCTTACAATTCTGGTTCAATTTTAACCCTAACCTTCCAAAATCCTCTTTGCCAAATGGAGGAATTTGGAGGATTTAGGGTTTTTTGGAAGTTGAAGCATCGGAGGATTTGGCAGGAATGAGAGCATTAGAGGATTGTTTTTGCCTCTGGAGGAAAATGGAAGATCTGGGTCATGAGGAGCAATCTGGTGCTGGATGATTTTGGAGGATTGAGGATTTTGCAGGTCAGTGGTCACCAGTAACAAACATTGGAGGATGTTTTAATCGGCAGGATACTGGAAGATTCAGGGAGTTAGGGTTAAAGATGCTCTTTCGTGCCACCCGAAATCTTCTGGCTGAAGTAACACCATTTCTATTAGCTTCTTGAAAAACATTGTATGTTACTATTTTTCAGAGATGTAGTCGAGTCCATCACAAGTCCCTGCAAGTCCATCACAAGTCCCTGCAAGTCCATCACAAGTCCCTGCAAGTCCATCACAAGCCCTCCAGTCCTAATCCCAATCGCAAGCTATTCAAATGAGCTTTGACAAAGGCATTCCTTTGTCATTGTTCATCCAGTTACTTGTGACTGGCTTTAAGAAAGGACTTCCGACTGGGCTTGCAAAAGTACTTGTGAAAGGACTTGCAGGGACTCGACTCCAACTCTGCTATTTTTACAATTTTACTTTTAAGGCATTGAAGGATAATGCATAGCTTTTACAGCAAGAAGTGAATTTTATTATTTAAGTACAGTTCTTTGTTCTATCTTGAAAGAAAAAATTAATACATATAACAAAATACACTCGTCAGCCTTCTACAAATACGGATGGTGCCTCCCATCTGTGCTATCATGTACGAACCTGTAATACACGTTAGTTGCCAAATTCTACTAGAACTACATGTAAATTCATCAGTTAAGTAAATTTTAAAAATTTTCTGTGTTTGCTACATGTATTGGCATATGTATAATAATAACAGGCTTTTGTAGAACATTCTTACACAAAGGTACCACAGTGTTTATTAAGAAAGAAAAAAAAACAAGACTCAAAAATGGAAAATGACTGGCAATCAAGTCGGGCTATTCATAGAAGTGAACCAGGCAAAATTCACACATGAAAAATAAGAAATACTGAGAATTTAGCAATGTGCATGATAGATTGATTAGAAGTGAAGAGGAAAATCAATTCCTATAAGTTTCTAAGTTTCTAGTTTTCCTGATTTCCCCCCACCCTCTATATTTTTTTCTTCTTGTAGCCCTTTGACTAGAGTGGCTTAAGCCTTGCTTGGGTGGATTATGCATAACAATTTTTTAAAATTTAAAAAAATTGCTCGTTTTGGTTACTGTATGTATCAAACATGGAAACTACATGTAAAATACCTCTTTATTTTTTAAAATCGCCATTATTGCAGTAAACCAACTCAATTAATATAAAACCTGTTTAACCCTCCTGTTCTCAGGGCCAAAATCGACCCAGCTGCTGTACAGATCAAAACCTATCAAATGACAGGTTGAAACAAACACAAACTGTGAGAGTTGGTGTTTAGAGTTTTTGATAGGGTGTGATAGTTATAAGTATACGAGGGTTAATGTCGGAACACTGTGGCTCCACTACGAAGCGAATGGAAGTCTCACAAATATCCTGCAAGTCTTTGCTGGAGGTTTTGCAGATCGTCCCGTTTTTAAAGGTCAACTTCCAGGCTCTTCTGCAAGTATCTCTATTTGACATGTTTGAATACAAATGCCAAACCCTCCCTCTCTCGGTGCCAAAATGGAGCCAACTACCCTACCTATCAAAAGGTTAAAACACACAAGCTGTTGGAGAGGAAGGGCTTAGGTTTTTTGATAGGTTATGATATAGTTATAACAGTAGGAGGGTTAATCTGAAGGATGGAACGTGATTACCTCTTCTATGAGACACAAGGCAGCTTGGTAGAGTGGGCACTGGCCATCCTTCTGCTTCAACTCAGACAAGACAGTGCCTCTTTCAGCCGAAGACCCCTGCGATGAAACCAGATTTCGCCGGAATGAATTTACAGAGCTCTCTGCTAACGACAGGCATGCAAATTCAAATTCAAATTCAAATGTATTGTCCATAAAATGGAAATTTGCTTTGTCGAGCATGCTCATAACTAAAAATATTTAAGTTACGAATTACAAATTATTACACACAATAGAATAAGAAAAATGAATTAAAAACCTAGAACTACAAAAGGGACTTAAAAATGTAAAATCTATAAAAACAATAAAATACATACATTGTCCAGCAAACCCCTACCCCTTAAACCCACTACACCCCCCCCCCCCCCCCCCCACACTATTGCCTTACCCACCCAAACCGGAAGACAAAATTGGACCAAAATGAGAGAAATAGCAAATATAACAAAAACAAAAAGTGCAAACACAGCATACAAGTAGCCTAGAGATCACATTTCCATGCAGCGCCCCCCCCCCCCCCCCACGACTTGTACCCTCTATCCCCATAGAATTTACTGACTATCGTTAAAAATACGAATGGAATATGGTAAAAAATAAGTTTAAATATCTACTGGTTCTTCACTTCAGACTTCTAAGCCTCCTACCAGACCTCATTACCTCATAAAAATCATGTAATGGATGTGCGTTATTGATTAAAATTGACTTAGCCTTAATTAAAATTCGTTCACAACAAATTGCACTTATGTCCTGTTTTCCACCAAACTTGGAATTAACACACAAAAAACAGGAAATTCCAATCTTTACAAGACTTGTACAGTGTTTTTCAATTTCCAATGGCATACATGTTACGTGTGAAGTGAAAAACAAGGAAATCAGCTGATCCGAGGAAAAGTTGCATGCCTGTAACGAGAGGTTTACACATGACAAGTTAGGGAGAAGTTTATATCCAATGGCCGGCTGTCCTCGGGTTTCCACGAGGTCTGCCATCTTTTCCAGTGTTTTTCAGAAAAACCCGGCAAAAACTGCCGGAAACTGGAGGACACCCGATGGTTATAGGTAGTCTACATGATTGGTCATTGTTGCAATTTTCAGAAATGGGCGGATTTGGGGGTTAGTATTTTATAGGAAATGTCGTTCCACTGACCTGTTTAAAGTTTTGCGTTGTTGGATGACGAAAAACGAGAGAAAAACGGCGCTCGTTTTCAACCGTCGGGCGGATGATAGCCTTTTAGTCAAGGCGCACTTGGCTACCTGGACGCGTGACGTGCCCTGAATGCCAGCATGTCCGGGGCGCGCCACTCATCCGGTGGCCACGCGCGCCTTGACTAAAGGCTACAGGGCAGTTCACCAACGATCGTTGGAAAACGATATAAATTTGCACTTTTCTTGACAACGACAGCACACCTGATGCCATCATTTCACAGAATGATTGAGACTACTATTAACTTAGTCTAGTACGGTATTTTGTAATAATTCAGTAAAAAAAAATTGGAGGATTACCAATCGTGTACACTACATTAAGTTCAAATCTGCTCAAAACTGAAGGTTACCAGAAAACGGTCTTTGAATATCATTTAGGCAAAATGTCTATTCATAATGTTAGGGTCTTTTCTATCAATTCTATCCATTCAGCTCTGGAAAATGCGATGCCACTGCAAGTGAGCATGTGTAAAGTTGCCTTTTAAATCTAAGATTAAAACTTAACCCTAACTACCCCAAGCCTTACAAACTCCAACAGCAGGTTTTGTCTAATTTTGATGGGTTCAGTACTGCAGGGCCTTGGCACCATTACTTTACATGGAGCTATGATGCCCCAGTTTGTCTCGGTCCAAAGAATGTGCCATAGGTTTACTGCACAGTCTTAGATTTTGACAGGTTGAGGAAGCCTCCTAGTAAAAATGCCCAGGGGGTTAGGGTTAATGTAACATTCATAATGTGTTCGTTAGTGTTTTGGCTGATTTTATGATACATCCGCATATGGTACAATTTTCAATAAAATTTGGCGTATGCTGCAACATCAGTAAATAATGTGAGATATACAATGTATGTGGTATAATGCTTTGATAATCCTGTCTATTCTTTGATAATTACGATGTCTGTTTGTCAGATTGAAACTACTTTTTGACTGGATGTCCATCTACAGCCGTAATTAGATTAACCCTAACCATCCCTAACCTGCCAAAATCAAACACCCCATTTGTGTTGAATTTTGTGTGATTGGGTACTGCAGAGCCTTGGCACCATCACTTTGCATGGGACTTGATGCCCTGATTTTGTCTAAGTACAAAGAATGTGCCATTGGTTTACTACACAGTGTTGGAGTTTGTGTGGTTAGGGAAGGATTCTAGTAAAAAGCCTTGGGCTGTTAGGGTTAAGTTATACCTACTTTGGCTGGGTCTGCCCTGGATTATGTTTCACATTGGCCAAAATGCAGAATTAAAGAAGCATTATTAAACCCAAGTAATATAGGGCTTTTTAAGGGTACCACGTGGTACATGGAACTTAAACTTTGAGGGGGGCAACCCCGAGGTACCACTTGTTTTATTCTGCACTTCATCCTTATATCCTAGATTATGTTTTGTATTTTATTCCACAGAATCACCACTTACTGTAGCTCTGCGCATCTGACCCAATACATCAGAGAAGAACTCGTACGAGATGACTCCATACTTTGGGGCGTCATTTCGTTCTGCTGCACCAGCATGGGAGGCACCACTGCTGGCTGCTGCAGATGAACCAAGAGCCATCTCCACCCAGTCTAGGAGGTGTTGTAAAGACCCGCGCTGAGCCGCTAGACCTATCACTAGCTGGCATGCTAACTGCTTGCCACTAGAGTCTGCACCAGAGTTGGGCATCGTCGCCGACTTGAGGAACATCGTAACCTGTTTGAGGCACTCAGTACCCAAGGATGGAATCTTACTCTCATTGGCTAGCGACAACGGGGGTAGTGAGTTCAGGACGTCCATGGCCGTCTGAAGCACGTCGTTACAGATGCTGGGGTTCCCGGAGGGTGCGGCCTGCAACCAGCTCTGCCGCAGGAGGGCAAAGAGCAGACTGAGTCCCGTCCGGACACCCATCTCCACCAGGGCGTCAGTGCCGAAGGCAATCTGCTTCATGGCAGTCTTCTCGTCTGCGGCGCTGGCGTGCGCCTGCTGCAGCCGCAGCTGCTGCTTCACCTTCTCCTTGTCGTGGAACTTGCTGGAGATGGCATGGAAGATACGCCGTAGGACGGCCAGGCGCTTCTGGAGGACTGATGCAAATGGGGACTCGGAGCAGACCGTGCGGGCCAGGCTGAGCTGGTTAGAGAGGAGCGCCTCTAGGAAGTGCTCCTGCTCTTCTGGCGATGGTGGCTCGCGCTCATAGTCGGGCAGCTGTGGTCCTTGTAGGTGTAGGGTCTGCCGTGGTGTGCTGATCACCTCCTTGTTGGTGACCAGGCGGTCGTATAACTCCAGGGCGCCCTCTCTGTTCGCAACCTGACCCCAGTCCTCTATCACCCAAGTGGCATTCAGGTGCTCCATCCACTTCAACTTCATTGGCATGTTGGATGACATCATGCCTCTCTTGTCATAGCCACATAACTAAAACTAATATTGGGAAAAAATCACAAAATATCATTCACTGTCAATTTACATGTATCAAGTTGGGGGGGTGGGTGAGGGAAATATTTTACTTTAACCCTACTTCTAGAACTAAGATTTTCACAAACCTTACAGAGAGACGCATAGAAACTGATGTGGATGATTTTTTTCAATTTTTTTTCAGGATCCATAACTCTCCGGTCACGAAATCTTCTGCCCCAACATTTCATATGCCTTATCTTGATATGGCTATGTACACATACATGTAGGTTAGGTTCAGTTCCTTGAAATGTCACTGGAAATGGTGAAATTTTACAAGAATATAGCTTACCAATTCAAGACCACAGGATTCACCACTCTAAAGTTTGACATCGTTGGTTGTTGACAGAGGGCGGCTTAATGCTTTGGTTTGTCAGTGTTATGGATCATGAAAAAAAATTGAAAAAAATCTTCCACATCAGTTTCTATGCGTCTCTGTAAGGTTTGTGAAAACCTTACAGTTCTGGAAGTACTTTAACCCTAACCCTCCAGAGCATTTTTGGCTAGAATCCTGGCAGACGCATCCGACTGCATAGTTTGTCAAATTGACTTGTGTGCAGAGAGCAGCAAAGTGGAGCTGTGAGTACAGATGCACTGTGCTGTATCTGGCAAGGTTAGGGTTAATACCCTCCCCCCCCCCAACAAAATCAGCCAGGAACAGCAAAATATTGGAAAATAAGGAAAGATTTTACTTTAATACCCCCGCCCCCCACCAAAATCGGTCAAGAACAGCAAAATCTTACAAAATAACCAACCCTTCTTGATAACAACCGTCTAATTATAAACATGTGGCACAACCAGTTATTTCAAGATTTGTGTCAACAAAATCTGTAAAAAAAATGAGGCAGAAATCAACACTTTGAGTTACCATACACTGTGCACATGCCAAGAACATCTAACACAGAAAACACAAACTTTCTTCCCCTATATTTCACAAAAATTTTCCAACAAAATTCTTAAATTTAAAGGTTGTGCCAAGTGTTTATACAATTCTGAACACAGATGGATAGTTATGAAAATGCTTTTAAGTGGTTCTGAAACAACAGGGGTTGCAATGGCCAAGGCCAAGGGGCATCAGGGGGAAACAACTGACAGGTGCATTTTTTTGTACTCCGACACTCCACTATGACTATGTGCACTGTATTAGTACAGATGATAATCATCAATATTTGTGTATCTGTAAACAAAACACTGAGTATGGATCATCTGTAGGCGCAAGGCCTGGCCGGCCATGGGCCTAAATACGTACATATGCACATACCACATACCAACCATCAATCACTGTCGCAGTGTTGGACTATGGTCGGACCTACTCCTAGAACTATGAGGTTCCTGACATGTCAGGAACCTCATAGTTCTAGGAGTAGGTCGGACCATGGAGGAAGGAAACCCTTCCTCCATGGTCGGACCTACATAATGTACATTCTACAGTACTGAGTATGCACTGCTGATGACTCACGATGAAAAGTTTGTCCTACACGCAGTCAGTCTTGATTATGTCCATCTGTTCTTTGCACTCTGGTAATAGAAACCTTGTACTTTAAGCTTTCTTCCAGCATACAACTTTAATAATCGCATAGGCCTACTAGGCAAAAAGTTAGAATCGTGTACAAATTCCTGTTTCGCTCCTTCCGTACATGTACATGTACATTCCCGTTGCGTCGCG
Organism: Hippasteria phrygiana; assembly: GCA_037893225.1. Classification (NCBI taxonomy): domain Eukaryota; kingdom Metazoa; phylum Echinodermata; class Asteroidea; order Valvatida; family Goniasteridae; genus Hippasteria; species Hippasteria phrygiana. Next base: position 1,124,678 of record JAZGUH010000502.1, read on the forward strand.
CGCGTTGCGTTGGACATGACACGAACAAAAATTCTACACGCACACAAACGCATACAGTTGTAAGTGTAGTCTGGTTACCAGACCTGACGATTCTGACTAATAGTGTAGTCTCTGTGCAGTCGTCGGTAAAGGCATTACTCACCGTACATGAGAACATGGATGAGAGTATCCCTCACACACGTTCTAAACCTTGAACAAAAGATCCTTTAAGTGTTGGAAACCACGACCCCACCTTTCGAACAGTTCGATCGTTCGATCATCTGGAAAATAGTTTGTTATTCTTTTTTTGGGGGGGGGGGGGGGGGGGGGGGGGGGTGGGGGGGGGGGGGGGGGGTGGGGGTGCTTGCGACATATCAGGCTGGACTGCTCACAGGTTATAATTTATTACCGTACACACAATCATTTCGGGAACATGATGTATGTACCGGTAGTCATTTTTTTCTAGTTCTTTTTGGGGGCGGGGCATGCATAGCTCCCCCCCCCGCCCCAGCTTCCCCCAATGTCTTTGGCATGGGTCATTAGCCTTTTAGAGGTATGGCGGACACAATAGGAGGGCGCCATTTGATTTGGGTAAACCTTTTGTATGGCACATATAGGGGTGGTTATTATAGGGGTGGTGCAAGCTTTCAAAAGTGGGTTGGGGGGTGTGGTTAACCGTTTTTTTTCTCTTAAGAATTAAGGGGGATATGCTAGGGATGGCATACCGGGGACACATGACCCATGACCCCTTCGTTAATTACCATGGGTGTAAATCTTTTATGGAGAGAATTCCAAATGGTGTTAATCCGGGATATAACTATACTGCTGTAAACCTATTTAAACTGTGGCATAGTAGTTTGACAAATTTCTATATTTAGTTGCATGTTGTCTCAAAAGAAAAAATCCAACATAACAAAATAACAAACAGATAGATGAACAGGCACAAAGTGAGGAGCAAGCAAGAAAGAAATACATATGTACAAATAAAATCTTTTTATTTGCAATAATTTAAAAAAAATATGTTTAAGTAGTGCACATGGTTAACACTTCGCACAGCACAATATTTACACAATTACATATCATCTGTTTAATTAAAAAGTGAATATTATTTACAAATGAACCAATTTGGTAAAATATATCTATCAGTGGCTATTTGTAGACTTGCCCCACTCAGAACTTGCATTTTACCGGAGCCGTGAAATTTTACAAAATGTACGCTTAGTCTTTTTGTGAAATGACACTAAAATAATGGTGAAAAATTTGGATAACTTTTCTTTGATTACCAAACTGGTGTATTCCAATGTAGGGCTTCCTACAACCGTGTATTCTCTTTTATAGGTCTAATGAGAAATACACTAGGCATAAAATATCTCAATTTGGGATGGCAACGTGCAATTACCTAGGTCAACAAATTCAGTATAATTTTGGCCATAATTGCAGGACATTAAAAAAAACATTTTAAGTAATTGCCTAAAATTAGCCTTATGTAATTAGGGCTGTCCTGAATATAGCGAATATTCGAACATTCAATCATCAACCAAATATTCAAACAGCTTTTTTCCGGCTCGAATATTCAAAAAAATATATATATATGCACACGTACAGATACAACTCTGATGCTATTTTAATAGAAAAGTTACGGCACTTATGCTGCATTTCTTTGTGGACAGAGGTTTATTGTTCCCGAAAGTAAAACCCTTGACACTTCTAAAATAATTATTGCAAAAACTCAGGCTGGAGTTTGATTTCTTGTTATCAGAATGTTATACATACTCTGGTGGTCTATAATATCAATCGCCACAGTGTAAAACACTGCCGTGCTTTGCGTGCAACTTTTTACCAGTGCAGCATGCAGTTGCAGCAGATGCCTGAACTACTTGATCGGCGAATATCGAATATTCAAATATTCGGTCAAGCCTAGTCTCGAATAATCGAATACTAAACTATATGAAAATGAACAGCCCTATAAGTAATTGTACATTAGCAGTTGGCCAAATTCCAAAGAAATGTTCTGTAACTTTGTACAGACGGTGGATGTAAAGTTCAATTAACATATCATACTGAAGAGAAGAAAGTATATCCTCGGTTTAAATTTATCTCCAACCCCCCCCTTCCCAATTTTACCAATGTGTTCCACCTCTGAAAAGCACTTAACCTCTTGAATATGGACGCGGTCTAAAAAAAGACCACCTCACGCAGGTTGTCATCTATGCGTGCATTCCTGTGCGTACTCAATCCATTGTCTGTCTATTGTTTGCATTATCCTTGGCTGCACAAGCCCGTATTAGCATACCAGCAGCCAATTAATAATTTGGTCTGCTGTGGGGGCGATACCCATGAAAGAAAATAACCCCCCAAAACAGATAGATCAATCCCATACAGGGTTGAAACCAGTCTTCTTGGGTGGCCTGACTGGAGTGTCCTGACCGATGGCCCGCTGCCCCCTTGGGATGTTTCCCTGGCCCTCTATCAGGTCCCTGTATATCCCTGGGTCGCTGTCTATGCCCGTCAGGGCTATATTACGCAGATCTGGCATCTCGGCAAACGGCAGGTAATCCTCACCTGCCAATGTGAGAGGAAAAGAGAACTCATGAATCAAACGAGAAGATTCGCTTCCAGGGTTCCTGCAGAAGTCCTAAATTGAAATTCGATGACTTTTTCATAACGGAACAAAATTTGGGTTTTCCATGACCAATTTTTAGGCTGTTTTTTTTTACCCCATAAGCATAATACACTGAAATTTGAAAGGTCTATGTAGTGTGCATTATCATTATCAAGATGGTCTCCCTCTCCCCTTATATACAGCCATCGGATTCTCCCACTTTATTATGCAAGTCACCAAACAGTTAACCCGATCCTTACCAATGTCGAGTTTACTCGACAAGCCACAGCACCCCTGTTTCTTATCAATGTCAAGTTTACTCGACAAGGAACACCAGAGTATCCAAACAACAAATAGATTCACCATGTTTCAGTGAACTGTAGTGCTTTTGTTTTTCGCTGTTCCTACATGATCTATATACCAACAGAAAGAGCTTGTTCGGATCTTTCGAACGGTGCTATCAAATTCATGTGTCAGCGTTACAATATTTTGAGAAAACTGTATCCGAAGTTTCCCTGTAGAGTTATGTGTATGGAGCGCCATTGCTTCATGTGACAAACAACATTCCTGTTTGAAGAAGTGAGCCGGAAGAGAAAACAGCCGTAACTTTGCTATTTTAGCAGTTATGACTTTCATTTTTACACCATACGACAGAGAAATGTTCACGGAACAAACTTTACACACAACATTTTCCTTTTCAATCAATTCTTCAGGGTGAAATTTTGGGTTGAAAATACAACTATTCAACAAGCAGTTTCCTGGTAAGTGGTTTCATGCTCGACTGAACAAAGATTGTGGTACTGGGGGAAGATAATTAGCCAATAGATAATGTGGTAAGGAAAGGTTTAAGAGTGGGTCGGTGAGAATGCTCAATTGTGCTATTTGAGGGAAAATGTGTGCAACAGAATATCTAAATTGCCTTGGCTCAACGTGGATTGAAACGGAATAATAAGCACTTGCCATATGGGATTGTTTTCTGGTGCCTTTCTGCTTCGGTTTCAAACACGGTTTCGTGTTGCTCCCAGTGTCTTTCACAGGCTGCACACAGGAAGTTGGAGTTAAAGGCACCACATCCACAGCCTGGACCAAAGAGAAGAACCAAATGATTTGCATCTGAACTGACAATAAAAAGTTATTATCCCTGCATGAGACAGCAAATTGAAACACATGATTTAGAGGCAGTTCTCTCAAGTCTTTTTTGTTCCTTGTGGCCCGGCAGTGGCCGACCTAGGTAACGAACTAACTATAGCTCAACTGAGCAACCTTTCAAAGCAATAATTCAATTTCAGTTTCTGGCCAAGCGGCTCGTGAAACATATTTTCATAACCCATATTTTAAACATTTTTACCGGTTTCACACTACTCTGAACAATACCCGGGTAATTTATTACCCGGGTAGTTGTCATTACCCGGGTAGAAACTAACCCGGAGAATCGGTTTCACACTACATAATTAACCCTGCAATTCTGCTTACCCGCTTCAGCGCGCACCCGGGTAACTTGTAGCCGCATTCACACTATGCAAATGGTAACCCGGAGAATGTGCATTTCTAACAAACATGGTACTGGGCTGATGCTGGCTACTTATGGGTTCGTTCCGGCATACCGTACAGTGTAATGGTACAAGACCAGAAGTGGGCCAATCATGGCTTGAATACGGCAAAACACTTTGAGTTTGAGAGAATGGTGGTGCTATCCCATTCAGTGACACTTCCCTTCTGCAGGTGACTTGTGTCACTTAATCCCAAACTCGTGTAAAGTCGATCTTAAGTACGAGTCGTCCCTATGGTGCTCTAAGGGTTGCAGATACACAATAAATGTAAACCCCGTCTCTGTACATCAGGCCCAGAGTTAGTGAAAAAACAAACGAATCGGAACGTGGGAGTGGAATCGGCAAGTCCGAAGAGCTTTTCCTTTATTTAATTGACAAGTGAATTTTGATTTTCAATCATTTTCCTTGACCCACCCACCCACATAAAAAATAAAAAAAAGATATTTTAAAACATTGAAAATGTTGAATAGCACCTTACTGTAAAATGTTTCAAATTATGATCGCACATACTTCGCATTCTGCACCTCCTTATGCCAGTGCAGTCGTGTTCCTCATGGGTGTGTTTGCAGCGACATTTGGCCCGCCACGTCGTCGGATCAAAGTCCCGTCGTCGCCGGAACCAAAATTCCCCGATGTCCTCCGGTCTACCCGGGATGAATGCAAAGGCCTGACAGGGGCAGTTCTGACAAGGTACGCGGACACTCCGACCTGGACCGGAAAATAAATGTGTTTCAATTCAGCTTAATAGAAATCAGCAGGAAGCGTGACTTATTAGGTTAAAAAAAAAATTTTAAATATGAAATCTCATCAAGTTAATTTTGTATTCCCTTCAGGTTGTATTTTTATCTTTCATTAACTCCTTGCCTCCGGCTGTTATTGATGGGGTGCTGGTATGCCAAGAATGGACCATACAGCCAAGTGTCAACGCGAACAATAGGCACCAAACTGAATATTCGTCGCACTTGGAGCCTCCCTTTTGTATGAATGAAACCGTGGCTATGGCCATCGTCCATATCCAAGGGGTTAAAGAGGCTGTACTTTTTTTCTTCTTTTTTTTTTTAATGCAAATCGCCCATCACAAGCCCTAGGGCACTCGAGGTGTGAGCTACAGAGGACTATGTGGAAGAACGAGCCCCTCACACTGAAACAAGACCACACTATGCACCCCTTGGATGTGATTTCATATTCAGAATGGACAGGAGGATTATGAGAATGTGATTTTAACAATGAGGGTCCAAAATCACATCCAGAGTCCAGAATCACAATGTACTCTTTGTCAGGGTGGGATAATAGTTCACAGGCTTCAGATGTGATTTTAAATAGAGTAGGATGTGATTTTGGACCCTCATTGTTAAAATCACATCCTCTTAATCCTCATGTCCATATTAAATAGGAAATCACATCTAAGGGTTTCACAGTGCCAGCTAATCTCTTCACTGAGTATGAATAGGATCGGGATGGGTAACTAGTCCACTGCAAGACATTAATAATGCCTCTACCCACATTAAGCATAGAAGTGCTATAGCCCACACCGGACTGGGCTGGAACCCACAACCTGCAGAATTACCCACAGACCTTGAATTCAATGTGCCAAACCGCTAGGCCACGGCACTTCCACTTCCCAGAATTTAAACTCTAAACATGTGCCAGAAATATTCCCATTATATGGCAATCCAACAAGGATTTAGAATTTGGAGTTTATATGGCACTAGAGAACTCATCACCATTATACGGCGCATGTTGACTCAGAATGTGTCCACAGAAGCATCTAGACTCCCTCCCGACACGGATACAATCCCAGGTGTACTCTGGACATCGCCAGCCGATATACACTCCTGGAAAAAAAAAGAGAAAAAAGAAAATACTCTGAGAAAGAAAGCTAATACATAACATTACATTTTCTTTCTTTACCCAGAGTATGCCCAAAACGTTTCAAACTAGTTTCCATTAGGGCCCATTAACTAAAAATGAATATTTACGCACATCGAAAAATATTTACACAAACACAAGAATATTTTACTAAAATAAATCTATTATACGGTAAAGTTTTCAACTTTTCAGCGGCTATATTGCTGATTTACGGGATGGGTTAAAAAATTTGAAAATCCCTTTTGGGGATAAAAAACAGGGGAAATTCCATCCGGCTCCGAATTACCAGGGCAACCAAGTTTGTAACTCCATAGATCAGTGCATTAAAATGACAGAAATATCACTAATGGATGCCTTTACGTAGTTATAAATGTACCTAAGGAGTTTATGGTTCTCAATTTTAACACAATATCATCCTTAGAGTCCTTTACTACACCACAGACTTAGCAGATTGAAGAACATTTTCAATAGGTAATGGGATAGCAGAATCCTGTATATGAAAAGAGCAAAATTTTGTTTAATTCTTTGTGTAAACTATGGCCTAAGACTTCCACTTAAAGTTGCAGGAAATGTCTACTTGCAGGGGTCGAATTTCAGGTTAAAATCTACTAGACAGCTGGGCTAGTAGCACAAACGTTCTACTAGACCGGAAAGTATTTCACAAGACCAATAGTAAAAATAGGAACAGTGTTTTGAATGCTGTTTGAATTTTTTCCCCTTTGCCGACCTTGTTGGGGGGAGGGGTTAGAAATGCTGTTTTGATTGAAACTCCCTGCATCCAAAAAAAAAAATGGCCATTCCAGAAATTATGGGGCTTTTTCATCAGTTTACCAGATTTAGAAGAAAAAAATGAACTTTAGTGATAGCATTTCACGCAGTTTATGAAAAAAATCACTTGACCACCGGACTATATTTCGGTCAAGAGTTCACTAGACCAACGCTCAAATCACTGGACTCGGTCCAGCAGTCCAGTGGATATTTCCATCCCCGACATCCCTAAGGTTCCTTGTCTTTTTTTTTCTTGTTTAGATTGTATGTATTTTACAAAATGGAGACATAGCATTTTTCAGAACCATGTTTTGGAAAAATGTGCAGGAAAAATGTGCAGGAAAAATGTGTTGAAAAAAATCTTTCCTTATTTGGCAAAAATATGCAATCATCTCAGTATCCTAATTTAGTAACAATTTCTGAAATCAATGAATGTTTATTTGAAGCCTTTCCTTCAATACGAAGCATGTATCAATTCAAGACGAGGTATGTACCGTAATTTTCGGAATATAGGCCGCGCGGAGTATAAGCCGCAGCACGCAAGAATCTGCAAATTAAGATTTAGAATGGCGTATTAGCCGCACCGCGGCGCTGACGACGTCCAACCACAAAAGTCATCGTGCTGCATGCTGAAGCGCTAGTATGTAAATAGTTCCACTACACATGCAATCCTAAAGTGTAAGCAGCCCGCGAACGAGTGTCACTATGGGCTCCGTGCACAACTACCCCCTCAGCGGAAAGAAAAGGCGAGTTGGGGGGGGGTCAATATCGACGCCATCTTACCTGACTTCAATTTAAGTGTCTGGTTCCCGCTTTGATATTCTTATTGAAAACGCAACTTTATCGAGAGTCTGCAAACAGACAAAGCAATCCCACTGGTATACGAGTATCAAATGAACGAGGATCAGCGCGGTGCGTAATACCAGCGACGTACTCCCCATGGAAGTGCGGTTGCTATATGGACAGCGCCCTCATTCGACGCGCACGGAGCCCGGCCATTACAACAAATTTTGTCATAAGTCCTCGAAATTACTAATTTTGGCGGGCTGGATAAGTGTCCTGGCTGGGTGGGCCGCGCAGCAGTTCTTCTTGTTCTTTTTTTTTTGGACGGGGCGGTGGGGGGGGGGGGGGGGGGGGGGGGGGGGCGCCGGGGAAGATAACAAAGAAAATGACAACTTTAACCACTAATCTGAGCTCAACAGTCACCAATTGACCAGACGTGGTACCATGCAGACGTGGAAACACACAAGTCATCTTGATGGCTTTTGGGCCAGCTCATCAGGGCTTACCCGTTTGTATTGCTTCTGTGGCAGCTTCCGTCTCGGGGTGAAACAGCTTCTTCAGACGTGGTCCAAACTCTTCTCTGTTCATAGCACGGGCTACAGAGATCAGTTCGGCCTTCTCTGCAGGGATAATAGGCCGCATTGAGTAGCCTGAAAAAGCAAGAGAGAAAAGCTCAAATTCGTTATGTAATATATACCAATGAAATGTAATTTTACGAGGAGGGTTTGCAAGAGTTTAGATTTGGGTCTCCCCACACTAATGACCCCATTTGGTGTGACACGGGAGGGGAATTTGAAACTGTAGTTATTATATAAAATTATTTTCCATTGATTTTTGTCACAATACATTCGGTACCCATCAACAAGTTTGTTTAGCAAATTCAACATCTAACAGAGTATTTGAGAAATCAGACCTGAGATCATCTTCAAGATGTCTATGTTTATATCACATCTTAATTTGTTAAAATACCCCAAAATTTGTTACAATTTCCACTGATAACAATCCTGACATTGTAAGAGATGTAAACTGACCAACATTTCGGAATGTTACTAAATTCCTTTTTTTTTCACTTTCCAGTCAATAATAAAATAATGTCCGTCCATGTTTCTTATAATTTCTTATAATTATAGCCAGAGTGTTGTCCTATTTTTTGTGTCAGTGTGATCACTGACAGCTCTGGAAAGCATAATAAAAACTAGGGGTGTTCACTTTCAAATAATTTAGTACTCGGCTATTTGAAACTACAATGTATATGACCGAATATTTGAATATTTGATACTCGGCGAGCAAGTTTTCCTTGCGTCAGCTGCAACTGCATGCTGCGCCGGTAAAAAGTTGCGCACAAAGCACGGTGGTGTTTTACGTGCGGCGATCGATATTATGGACCGCCCGATCGACTTTTGCCTGTGTCTGTTGTCTCAAGATCATTAGGGGTACATAACGTTCTGATAACAAGAAACCAAACTAAAGCCTGCCTTTTTGCAGTCAAGGGTTTTACGGACGGGAACAATAAACCTCCCTCCACAAAAAGTTACCGTCGACAAACTGAAAGGTTGCATTCGACACTGCTAAGCGCCGTAACTTTGCTATTAAAATAGCATCAGAGTCGTATCTATACATGCATATATATATATATTCTTTTGAATATTCGAACCGGTAAAAAGGTATTCGAATATTCGGTTGAGGATCGAATATTTGGTATATTCGGGACAGCCCTAAAAACATTTGGGCAAAATACTTGATTTCATGTCCCTCTTCCATGTCTTACTCCCATTGCTTTCTTTTGGTCCCTTTAGTGTGGACAGACCCATTTATCAAAAGAAAAAAATACATGTGAAAAAGTAACAAGGCTTGAGAACTAAAGATTGCAGCAACAAAATACACAGAAGATTGATCAACATGAAGATGGAATTTGCATCTGGGATGATGTAAATTAGAAGAGATTTTTGCCCTTGTTGATATACATGTAGTGTGTTCAACACGTTCTGAGATCAGATTACTCGGGCGGGACTCGAACGCGCTACCTCCTGCGTATTAGTGCAGACGTTAAACCACTTCTGTCAGGCTGTTATTAATGGGGTGCTGAGTATGCCAATAGGCTTGTGCAGCCAAGCATAACGCACACAATAGGCAAACAATATGGATTGAGTATGTGCAGGAATGCACGTATAGATGACAACCAGCCAGGTGGTCTTTTTTCAAACCGCGGCTATGGCCGTCTTCAAGAGGTTAACAAAGAAATTTAATCAATGTGTGCGACTATCCATTCACCTTCAGGATGGAGCAGGCCGTCATGCTTGGTCATCGCGATTCGCTTGTCGGGGTTATTCAAGACTGCCAATGGGCCTGAGGTGTTGCGGGATCCTCGGGGGACGACAGCCTTGGTTCCTGGTGCGGAGGCCTTTGGCTGCATTTTGGAAGGCTGAAGGGAACGGGACACCCGTGCTGTTCCGGCTGATGATTGTTTAGACTGCCCTAGAGATCCTGACTGGGTTCTACTGCCTGATGCTCTTGGCCGTACAGCACCCACCCGGGACTGACCCTCTGCTGGAGGAGATTTCGTTGAAGTCTTTGGTCTGGTTGAACTCATCTTAGCTGCTCAAAGTGAAAACCCTGAGAGCAAAAGGAGTCTTGTATGAGAGACTACCACCAATTAAGGCATTCCCTTCTTTATTTTTGATTGTCTAAGATGTCAAATACTTGTGTGCAACCTTTAGGTTGCTTTTATGCCTGAATATAGTTTGTAAACACTCTAAAAACCATTCCCGTTATGCATTGAAAACATACATCTGTCAATCCCCTCCCCTACTGACCAAAGCCTAACTTTGTGATTCACTTTAAAAACTGACAAAACCCAGCCTAGGGAAGAAAGATATTTATTGTTACCCAAAGATCCAACTGAAGTCTCTAGGCACCCTTGGATGCTAACATTCGGTATTTTGGAGTATATGCCTGATAAGTGAATACATTATTTGCATTAATCATCACAGATGACTGTTGGCAAATTATTGTTTCATAACATTTTGCCAGTGTCGGCAATATTCGGATGGCAAGAGTTCTCAGGGGCGGATCCAGGAATTTTTGCAGGGGGGGGTTTCTGAAATTTGCCCAAAAAAGTGACATTTTTTTGCAGGGGGGGGGGGGGGGGGCTCTGATACACTTTCTCACCGTTGGTGGCGCCATTTAACTGCTGTTTTGTTCTCACCCATAGGCAAAATAAGACCTGTATTTGCAAAACATAGGCCCCTACAAGCAAAAGAAAAAAAATTGCCAACGAGCAGGGGGGGTTTCGACCCCCAAAAACTCCCCCCTGGATCCGCGCCTGTTTCTGTAGTCGGCCACCACATATTCGGCACCAAACATACTAAATTTTACTTTACCTTGAGTTTTAAATTCATTGAAGACAAATCCAATAATCCATTCAGCCAGCTGGCAAAAATGAAATCCTCCCAGGATTTATAAGTGGATTTAAAGGCCATATTTTGGGTGCACATATATTTAACCCAAAATAGTGGTTGCTGGATACGGAACCCTGGTACAGAACACTTTCCCAGAGTCATTCTTAAAGCTGGTTTATTTTACCAACCATCCATTTAGTGGATGTAAAAAAATACGAAGAGAATTGTTCATAACTCTCATCAGGACCCAATTTCATGGCTCTGCTAACCACAGCTTTCCGCGCTTATGATCACCATTCTGCGCTAACAGCACTAGCGGAAAAATTATCTGCTAACCCTGTATTAAGCACAGAATTCTTAGTTACGGGATGTACGCATGCTCAGGAGCCAAAATTCCCCGCTAACACGTGAAATACGCTTGCCGTAAGCACAGAATTTTCTGCTACAGTAAGCGGGGATTTTTTGCTAACGGTAAGCAGAGCCATGAAATTGGGCCCTGGTCCTCCCTATCTGGACCGAGACAAGGGTAATTAACTTACGATTATCGCAACTACTTCAACTTTTGAAAACAACTCGACCATTGATCGAACGTGGCATTTTGCACATGTTGTGAGGTAAATTTATGTTGCAGGTGACTCCTCATTGCCGCTGCATGAACCGGCCCAGTACATGCAATTGTGAGGAACCTGGTCGTAAACCGGTGGACGTGAAGGGGTACCAATGGACGACTTGTCAGACCTAGCGCAAAATACTATACCCCTAGAACTATGGGGCTCCGGTAGGAACCCATAGTTCTAGGGGTATAGCCTAGCACATGGTTGAGATGTCACAAAAGGGATTGTGGGAAGGAAAATGGAGCAAACATTGCTCATTTTTCCTTCCCACAATGCCTTTTGAACATCTCAACCAGGTGGTATTTGCGATAAGGCTTATGGACAACTTGCCTTTCCAGTCGTACGCAAAGATAGTTGAGTAACTTGAGTGATAAGCTTGAAAATTCTAGCTCTGGGCTCATGACATCGAGATTCGATAACGCCTAGTATAGTAGTACTACTGTCGGGTGCAATTTGGGACCATCGCGCAAGATTAAACTTGCGCGGGGTATTAATTTCCTTGCTGCAAATTGCGCACGCAAATTTAAACTTGCGCACCACATACTGAAAGTAAAAGGTTACGCAGCAGGCTTCCGGAGACTCGCGCAGCCCGCCTATGGATGCATTGCTCTTTCACCTGCTATTATTTTTGGTAGAATAACTTTAACCACCCCAAGAAACACTTTAGGCTATAGCGTGGAATTTTAATAATGTCATTATTTTTCAAATAAAATTGCGGAAAAAGCACTCAAAGACAGGAAAAAAGTGAAATATTATTTTTGACCTTAACATCCGAGTTAAATTAAAATTTAATACTAGGCCTATTTAATATTTTAATTTTAAATTTAAAATATTCAAATTAACCTAAACATTACATTATCATTAACATTGCAACGAGTTTCAGCGACTGCGAACTGGGACGTGTAGCTCGAAAATTCTAGCTCTTGATTGAGTCTTGGCTCATGACATGTGAGATTCTCACATGTCATGAGCCAAGAGCTAGAATTTTCGAGCTAGGACAGGTGTATGTCACTGATCTCCATGTATAAAAAAGGAAGGGAAAAAAGGGAACTCTATTATTAAATATTTAAAGGGGTGATTGAAGAGCAGCCATCTAAATAGTTTACAAAGTGGGTGAAAACACGTACAATCGCCACACAATCGCCACACAATCGCCATGTTTCGGAACTTACCTCAATATTTTGCGATGATACAGGCAGGAAAAGTCACTCTGTGTACTTGGAATCATCTAAATAGTTCGTTAAGATATCATGTTGAATATGACTCTATATATATGAGCAAGCTTAATTTTGTGGAAAGAGGGCGGGGTTTTGATTTATGAGGGAAATTATGGGGTAAAACGGCAACGTCTCTGACTGCAAAAAATGGTAGGAAAGTCACATTTTCTTTGAAAGTGCGTTTCAAAATTACAACAAACATGAGTTTATCTGAAGAAAAGAAGACTGCTTTAGCCTTTAGCCTGCAAAAGTCACTTTGGTACTGCATGGAGGAAGGTGTGTTTTCTTCCTCCATGGGTACTGTAATAAAGTCATCTGCAAAAGTCAGTTTTGTACGTAACTTGTAAAAAAATTGAGGTGTCCTGAAGCCTGATGAAGGTAATGATTACCCCATTTTGTATCTAGAGACGCGCTTTGTTGTCATCATCATATATAGTCTAGGTTCCAAGACGTTCTTAGCGGTGCGACGTATAGCGGCCGACAGCGCCCTCTCGCTACACACAAACACGCCAAGGCCAAATCGCTAAGCGATTTGGCCTTGGCGTATGTGCGTGTGTAGGTAGAGGGCGCTTCCGTTCGCGCTGTACGTCGCACCGCGCTAAGGACGTCTTGGAACCAAGACTACCACCGGCCGCGCGAACATCGACCCGCTTCGCCGAAGCCATTGTGCCGTACTGCATAAACTTTCCACCCCCGGCGGCCGCGCCGCCCGCCCTGCCTGGCCTGCCGCCATGCCGGCCCTCTGGCCCGCATCCGGCCGAGGGTACGTACGTAAGTACCATGGTACACGTACGCGTGTGTGCACGTGTGTACGTACAAGCATGGAGAAATCCCTCCATGGTACAAGGTACGTTAACTGACTAGTAAGTTATTACTAAAACATGAGTTTCCTCCAGTGCGCAAGCGCGATTATTCGTTTGACCCGCCTGTTAAATTATGCATGAGCAGGTCGCGCGCGCTCCCTTGCGAAATGCCCAAGACGTTCTTAGCGATTTGGCCTTGGCGTATGTGCGTGTGTAGGTAGAGGGCGCTTCCGTTCGCGCTGTACGTCGCACCGCGCTAAGGACGTCTTGGAACCAAGACTAATATCAGGGATATGATCGGAATGCACTTCCACTTAGACTTGAAATCAAGTCGGTAATTGGTCGGCTTATCGCGGGCGGGAACGTAGTCTTGGTTCCAAGACGTCCTTAGCGCGGTGCGACGTACAGCGCGCACGGCAGCGCCCTCTAGCTACACACATACACACGGGGACGCCAAGGCCAAATCGCTAATAAGAACCGATTTGGCCTTGGCGTGTGTGTGTAGCAGCGCCCTCTGTCGGCCGCGCTATACGTCGCACCGCTAAGGACGTCTTGGAACCAAGACTATCGGGAACGTTGAACGCCTTTGCATGGGTATCATAAACATAATGGCTCAGCGCTGGTTCATTGCGGCGGTGGCGCCTGCGGACGGACAAAGACGACAGTTTCTAACGACTTGATTTCAAGTCTGGGTTCCACTCGATCGACTGAGTCGACTCAGTACTTGGATGGGACCAAAAATACTATGTGTGGGTCTATTTGGCATATAGAGAGGCGGGGGGCTACATTTAGACCTGAGGCCCAGAGATATGGGCCACCATTTCAGGGGTGGTTTGGGGAGGGATAAAAATAAATAGTTCGGTCAACTCTAGTAAAATTGAAAAGAAAATGATCCTTGGGCCTGTAGGGCCAAGGGGTCTTAATCTTCAATTTGCAGTGAAAAACACATTGCCACCTTACTCCTGAGCGTCACCAGGCGGCGCTCTTTCTGTCTGATTTTGTGTTGGTTTAATACTGTGAGCGCCGTATTTTAATAGTAGAGTGGAACCTTAGCAACCAACACAAAATCAGACAGAAAAAGCGCCACCTGGAGTAAGGTGGCAATGTGTTTTTCACTGAAAATTATAGATTAAGACCCCTAGGGCAATTTTCTTATTAAATTTGCCAGATGATATTTTGTTTATATTTTTGTGCTGATGATGAGAAGCTCCGTGAAATTGGCCCATGGTCAGGGAATCTTCAGGTCAGGGAAACAGACTACAGGGCGGTACATGTTTTGCGCTGGATGTGGATCGACGAACGACCGATGAATATGGCCGGTGTCATATAATTATCAGACTCCCCGGAAAATCGGACTCCTTTTCCCTATTATTGGTCAAAGCGTCTTACGTGAATGGCCGCGCCAGTCTCCAAATTATCTTGACCCATGAGGCAGTATTTCATAGTGACTGAAATTAAAGCAACACTGGCAGGGATGGTAACGCCAAGAAACTAAGAGCGCTAATGAATTCCTTAAACGAGGTTCGAAAATCAAGATTCCTTTCCGTGGTGTAAAAAGAAACTTGTAATGGTTCAGAAAAGGTTGTTTTCATTGTTTTGAATTTGAGGAAACTTTTATTCATTTACTTTAAGTTTTATCTTGAAAAACGCAATGCGCACTAAGTTGTCCATCGACCGTAATCTTATGTATTTTATACCGCCATTTTAATATTTGAGGATTTTAAATTTGCACGTGGCTCTCTTTCTAAACTTAATAAATCATTATTTTACATCTAGCCTCTACACTGGCCATCATCAACTGATATGTTTAAGAATACTGGCCTATCACCGCATCGGTGCGGCGATATAAATACCGGTGCGGCTGCCCGCCCGCGCGCGGCCGTACGTGCACGCCGCGTCGCTCTCGCGGTCCTTGCACGCGCTGGGTCCCGGCGTTGCGCTCGCCGTACATGCCGTGTCACCGTACACCTGACCGGGTCCCCGCGCACGGTAATACCACACATTCTGAACCATTCTGGGCCACGCGCACACGCAAATACCCAAACAATATTGACGGGCAACCCGTGTTGAAAATACCACGCGCTCCGCTAGCTACATTATGTACAACGCATCGCACGGCCGAGTTGTCTCCATGTCAAAGTCGACTTGGTAAACGGTCGAGTTGTCTGAACGGTCGAGTTGTCTCGAGTCGAGTCGGCCAACGGTCGAGTTGTCCGACATCCATTTGGGAGACCACCAACGTAGGGCAAGCTCAGTTGGTAGAGCGCCGGTACGGTATTCCGGAGGTCGCATGTTCGAATCCCGCTCATGCCAGTTTCTTTGTTCACTTTCTAAATAAATCATTATTGTTCGTCAAACAATCCACAAGGGACACTGACTAGGTCCTCATTAAGTGATCCCCACAATGTCGGTTCCCAGGTTGTATCGTAAAATTAGGTGTGATCCCTGGCTACGGCATTCTGGGTTTACGACTTCTGACTAGCGCCCACTCGAAGATACTGACAATTTGGGAGACCGGCAAAAAAAGATAGTTCAGTTGGTAGAGCGCCGGTACGGTAACCCGGAGGTCGCAGGTTCGAATCCCGCTCCTGCCAGTTTCTTTGTTCACTTTGAAAATGAATCATTATTGTTTAAAAAGAAACGAAGAGTGTTTATTGAATTCAGTTGTTCACCATGATCTTCTATAAAGAAACTTTTAATGGTATCGAAAGAAATTTCGTGGGTTGGGCCTAGGCGTGGATTCGTCGACGACGACCTACTAATTCGTACAAATACAAGAGTGTCAATGAAAGCGTGTGTGAATGAATTTCTGTTTTCGTGGTATAAAAAAAAGAATTTCTTTTTAAATTCTCATATTTAGAGCATGTTTATGCCTAGAGGGACGCGAGGTATGGAAATAAATTCCTTTCCGTAGTAAAAAAAGAAAGTTTTAATGGTTTAGAAATTGTTTGGAATTTAAAGGAACTTTTGGTCCGCGAGTAATTATATTTCAACGTTCCCAACAACTGCAAGTTCCCAACAAGAGGCCCTCAGTAGCCTCAGCAAATCAGTGTTTAAGCATCCGTTTGTTTGGGTTGAGGCTTTTTTCGGACGTTGTCTTTATTTATTCATGTAGTCTGTAGCAGTGGTCGGCCTCCGTCGGTCGAGAGTCGACCATGGCGGGGAGTGGCCGATGAGGCCAATGCGGGAATGACAGACTCTGCCACAGCGGTCACATTCTGTGGTTCGTCTCTGGTCTGCAGCGCGCCTCTCGTGTGGACTCTTTTCTCCTCGGCGAGGCTCTGGAGCTTTTCTTCTCCTGTTCTGAGCCGGCGCTGGGCAACGCCTCGCCATGTGTGGTGCGGTCATCATCTGCACCCAGCACTTGGTGTCAATGTGCAGTTGCCTTCATCATATCGCGCTCGCAGGCGCGTCCTTGTACTTTTGTAGCGCAGCTGATAGAGCGGCCAACAGTCCTCTTCCCAGATACAAGTTCGCCACAGAGTATGTCTTTGGGTATGCGGTCGTCCTCCATCCGGTGGACGTGGCCGGGCCGGGCCAGCCCAGCATGCGTTATCTGAGCGGCGTGTACATAGTGGGGAGTGGGAGAGAGAGATCTCGGTGTTTGGCATTCTGTCTCTCCATGTGATCCCGAGGATGCGGCGAACGTAGCGTAGGTGGAAAATGTTCAACTTCTCGTTTGTAGTATCTTGTTCAGGTTTCGCTACCATAGAGGAAGAATGCTGATAACACAGGCATTGTACAACGCAATCTTGGCCTTGACTGTGTGAGTTTGGTGTTCTCCCCGACACACAGCACATTTATTTATCTTCTTTTTGGACTCTGGAAAACAATCCACTCACTATTTTTCGATAAATTCAAACTGTTTATTTTTTATTTCAAAAATATCCCATTTTGTTATTGCAGAGAAAATTATTTATACACTTTACATTTTTAACTTTGGCAATATTCCATATATTACAGCACCATGGTAATTTCAGTTATACCAGGTTGAAATTTGTTAAAACAAAATCAAAACAGAAAGTACTTTTTTGTAAATGGAGTGGAATAACTGGGGTCAAGGGTTAGGGGGTGGGATGAGAGGCAGGGGTACATTCCCCAGGCCGAGGCCTTTGCCCCTGGATTATTCCCCCACTGGAGTTTGCATATGTGCAGAAAATAGTTCATAAATAGCATATTGTATTTTCTCTCTAGGAAATTGCTGCACGATCTCTCCACCCACCCCCCCCCCCCCCCCCTTTCCCCCTGCAAACTGGCCCCCTTTATGCCAGTGGGAAAATAAAACAAACCAAAAATACCGATAACTATCAAATCTGACTTGGCAGCTCAACATCATTCTAAAATATGTCATTTTGAAGAACAAAATTGCTATTTAAATATATATGACCTGGCACTACAAAATGAGTGGAAAGTAGCGCAAATTCAAAATACAGATTTGGGTATTTCCTGAAAGTACAGACAAGATTTAAACGGATGTACTCTATGTTGCTATAACCTTTTGAAGAGGCCAGATTCGTGACAGCTTGTTTCAAGAAAACAGACCTCAACGTCTGTGTGGATTACACTCTCTCATAAACTCATCAACAGCGAGTACATGAATAACGGTAACACTAAGTTATCTATTTGTGTGGTGACAGCCTCCAAGGCAGATGTCAGACCAATCACCCACGTGATCCCCATCCAACCATGAGAAGCTGATGAGAGATGTGGATCCACGTAGAGCAGAAGACAGCAGGCGAGTAGTTGAGCGACAATGGCGGCACACGTCCCTTCCACAGTCTTCTTACTGCCTGATGACAAGAAAAATATATACAGATGTTGAATAAACATGGTTTATTTGACAAAGGTTAGGAGCAAAACCAAAGATGGACAGCAATTATAATTGTATCTCAATTAAATCAAAGATGGCTTCTTCGAAATAGAATGTTGCAAATGAAACACGATTGAATGCAACATTTTTTAAAGCACATTTTCGGAACAGATTTTGGTTTCAGGTACAATAGCTTCCAAGAACTTTGTGGATTAACCTACCCCCTTCTTCCTGTCAAACCCCTCTCCCCACCCCAAGGGGGAAATACAAGCTGAAAATATATAATACGGTTCAAAATGTATATAGATTTTGTCCTTCCCAATGATATATTATTAGCACTGTATGGCCAGCTTTCCAGGGAACTGAGAAAAGGAACTTCACACGATTACTCGAGCAAAACTGAAACCACTGGCCACTTTTTAGTGCAGATATCTGAACCACTTGATCACCCGGTAAGTTAAATCTATGGCTGGTCTTTCGGGTTTTTAATCACCTTGACAATCAATTTTCAACTTGACCGCAAGTATCCTGTGAAATCTCGTGTGCTGTCATTTTCAAGAAAGGTGGAATATTTTTATCAATTTCCATCAATGGTCAGCCGACCATCGTTGGACATTTTTTTTCTTCAAATACTACCACCAATTTACCAACTTTAGTTAGTCCACATTTTGTTTGACAATTGGTTACACATCCATGAACGGCAAGGTGCAAGCCAGCTAGTCTAGTTCCCCAACCTGATAATTCCCCGATGTCTATAAATTGCTCAATTTTGTTTCCAGCAGGGTCAGGGAACTAGACTACAAGAACAGCATTTTGCCAGCATCTATGAAAGAAAACTTTAGAAAGGTCATGTGTTACAGTATTTGCTATAAAATACTAACACCCCCAAATCCATTCATTTCTGAAAATTACAGCAAAAGCAAATATTGTATACTACATTTGTACCTTTAAGTACATAACAAATAAAAAAAAAAATGTGACCCGCTCTACAAAAAGGGGTATTATGTGAAAACACACACAGTAAGCCTGTGAATTCATATATTCAGTATACAGTGCTTCATATATTACGTCGGGACAGGGCAAAAGATAAATTTACATCATCCCCGATGTATTCATTCCATCTTCTGACACACAGGGCTGTTCTATGTGAAGCGGGTGAAAACATCTTCACATAAGTGAATCTTTTTTTGGGGGGGGGGGATTGTTGGCTTCTGTTTTATCTATATTTTCATAATTTATTTTAAGAAACATAAATATTGATGAATAAATATGAAAAAATTAATGTTGATAAAAATAACTTCTATCTGATTTCTTTGCACTTGTTGTGTTTAAAGGCCTCTATCTCTAAACAACTTCCGTTAAATTAGAAATTAGGAGTATACAAATGTCAAGATATCTCGAGAACACAAAATGCCACAGGGGTCAAACCTACACCAAATTAAAGCTTAGGATGTGAAAAATTCAACTGTGTATAATAACTCATTTTTCAAAATTTGCAACTTGACCAGTTCGCGTCGGAGGACGTGTTAACACGATCTGGCTGTTTTTATACACGGGCACGGCTGACGGGTTAAAACGTCAAGCTTGCCTCGACTCACCTCCGGGTGACGTCTCAACACGCTAATCCCTCATTTGTTTTGTACACACACACACACACAAAGTCTGTGGAGGCGGACCGTGTGTTGAACTTGAACTTGGCCGCTGTGCACAGCCTGTTGTTCTACAATTTACGCTCCAGTGGGCGCACCCGGAGTATTGAAGTATATGATGTTTCGGCAAGAAATATTGTACAAATACTGTTGAAATGACTCTTGCAAATCAGTATTTGTGGCGTTTGGCTGTATATCAGAAGTTGGCTGCTATATTTTGCCTTTTTTGAAAATAGAAATTTCCGGCAAAAATAATCCCGGCGCGAACTGGTTAATACCTCTTTTTTTTGCAGAGCCGGTCACAAATATAATGTATTACTACCTGGCCATCTAATCTTGCCATAACGAGAACCTACAACAGATGCTGCTGAGTCGCCAACACCCAGGGACAACACACCACTGTAAACGGCCAAAGACCTGCCTGCGACATCAGATAAAAATAAACAAATAACAGATGAATAAGGAAAACAGAAGTGAATGATACAACAAATTGATACTTTGAAAATGCAGCTAAATCATCAAGAACACACACAAACGCATCCCTTTCAAGCACCCCCATCATGTCAAGTCAACACGAGGATACTTTCCTCGTCCTCTGTCCTCTCTGTGGCATTATTTAAAGTTCATTTGTTTACTCTTTAATTTTATAATTTACCTGTTAAAACCCTGGAAGCAACTTTTTTTTGTAAATATACACGATGACACAAAGGCACTGCAGTGGAAGTATTATTACAGGTAAGGCCAGCCAGGAGTACCCTGTTGCAATTTCTGGGTCAGACACCATCCTATTGCCATTTAGGAATGTGGGCAATGACAGAATGATTGATTGCTCTGGCCGTCTGCCCAGGGGGAACCCTTTGTGTATACTGACCACAAAGGCATTTAACACACACTTGAATGGGGCTTAGCCAAACACATGCCAGAGGGCTTACTTTCTCAGAGCTGGCATGTCTGGTGTGTGACCTCTGTGTTCAATTTGATTGCACAGTCTCAAACTAGGGTTTTCGACTCCAGTTCAAAAAGAAATTGAGCAATATTGGCCCAAAGATGTTTTAGTAATTAAAATATTTACGTGCGTAGTTGCTCCGAGGGTTAAAAAAAAGACAATCAATAAAATTGGAACTGGTCATCACTGCCGTTATTTATTTATTTATTACTTTGCGATTTAAATGCATTCATTAGCTGTTACTGTCCATTGAATGTGAAGAGGACGAAGCCTTAACTTGGGGAGTCAGGCTGGCCTAGTGGTACTTTCCTCGCCTTCCTCAGTAGCCCTGGCGACTTCAAATCAATTTTGCTGGGTTGGGTCACACATTTTAGTATCTCAATTTTTTTTAAACAAGAGACTCATTTTCACAGAGCATGTCGCATTCTTAGGCCGTGTCCGAATTACTTGGCTACGGCTTGAAATTACGCACAAGCGTATGTGATGTGGCTGCAGCCACTGCCATAGACTTGTGTGTAATTTAAAGACGCAGCCAAGTAAATTCGGACACGGCCTTAGTTGCATTACCAGTTTGACCGCCTCTGGTCTCCACGTAAAGCCAGACTGGCACTGCCATCCCCACCAGCAGGTAGATGTGTGTCAGAATAGCCACCCCACGGTCCTGCCCATCGACGAACACACTGAATGCATCGTGCAGCACACCACCTATGGGCCAGACTCGGAAGATCCTTAGAAACTGTATACGTGAATTGGAACAAAACACAAATATACTGTTAACCTCTTGAATACGGACATTGGCCATAGCCACTGTTTGAAAGAGACCACCTGGCTGGTTGACGTCTATAGGCGCATTCTTGTGCATACTCAATCCATTCATATACTGAACAGCAAAAGAAACGTCGTGATTTTAAATCGTTGACATAACTCAACCACAAGAGTTTTACATGTATCGTTTTCGGGAAATATGCAGTCTAACATCATTCTGAATCATGACTGTGCCTGAAAATCCTATAGGGGGATGGAATGAGACTTGAATGGTTTTTAAAGCATCCGGTATGTAAACGGCCATGGTGGGTAGGTGCAGGAGATGTGTAGCTGTGGTCATCTCTCATGGTGGCCACACAAGGTATTGATATGCACACACTCGAACGTGACCATCAGCCCCAAAGGCAAACATGTGCAAAAAATTCACCGGACTGTGGCGATGACAGAAAGGAAATGACTTACTCAGATATCCCCAGTCATATTTGTGTTGGCCCTACGTTACAAAATATACCTGTTGGTATCTTGTATTCATACGACGTTTCTTTTGCTGTTCCAGTAAATTTCAACTATATTGTTCTTGAATGGGAGCGTAATGGATAGATGGAGCTTTTTCAAACAAAGCTTTCATTCACACAAAACGGGGCTCCAGGTGTGATGAATAGGACTACTCTATTCAGTGTGGAGCCTATTGTTTGCAAACACTTCTTGGCATACCAGCACCCCATAAATAACAGAAGTTGCCAGGATTTGCAAGAGTGGGGATTTCGAGGAAGAAAAACTACGAAATGAATTATACTTTGCAATGTAAAATGGAGGGTGAACAATTTTCACAAAAAAATAACAAACTGACCTCCAGTATGATGAATATGAAAAAGATTCCCGCTGATGCCAGATAAAGTAAGTGCACGTCGTACAGAATACCGGGCACGTAGATACAGACAGCCAGGAGGTGAAAGTACTTTCTGACAATGGTGGAGGAGGACCCCGACAATGTGACCACGCCTACCGCTCCCATGACAAGAAGCACCCAGAGACAGAGCAGCATCATCTGAAAGAAATCAGGAACTCGGTCGTAATGTTTATTTATTTTTTTTTTTTCTCTTTTTTTTAAATGTATTTATTTATTTATTTATTTAAAAAAAAATTGTTTTATTATTTGTTTTATGGGTATTGTCGAACAAGGCCAAAAAGCCACTCAAGGTGTGGGCTACAAAAGACAAGACAGAAATCACAGGGATAGAAGGTATCTATTCTCATTTCACATGTGACTCAACCCAACAAAATGAGCTGGAAGTCGCCAGAGCTACTGTATTTGAATAACAGATCCTAAAAGAAATCTTATAATAGAAATACTTTTTTCAAAGTGAACTGAACAAAGCAAACTGGCAGGAGCGGGATTCCAACCTGCGACCTCCGGAATACCGTACCAAAAATTAACTGAAACTGTTAATAAATACAATCATACTTATTAATTTTTCACTGGCAAAAATACTGCCCAAGATATCATATTTTTTCTTTCAGACAAAACCCAGTCTGTTTTTGTTTCCTTTTTTGGCAAAGTTGGCTACAACAATTATCATTCATTAATTTGGTGTTATTATTACCCTAGCTTTTGTAGCAGTTACAAAGAATATGCCCCATCGGAGAGGTCCTTGCCCAAGTAGGAATCCAAGCCAGGGTAGCAATATGAAAACGACAGCTGCCAATAGGCATAGGTAGAAGTACGCAGACAACTTCAGGTAGGTCACGTTGGCTTCTCTGTGGAAAACCAAAATGCAGTTTTTCATATTAGTAATATATGTGACCCACTCTACAAAAATGAGTCTGATGTGTTAAAAATACATTTTTAAGCTTTACAGTTGGTCTGAAAGAGCATGAAATAAGCTTTCCTTTGATATATGGCACAACTCTGTAGTGTAATGCATTGGGTTTTTTACAATTTTATTTCAGTGTGCGATTTCTTATAGTTATATTAAAAAATCTGAGACATTAAACCGCCCCGTAGGTAAAAGTGTAATGCGCAACATGCCATTCATTTTTGCAGAGTGGGTCACATATGCATGTCTCTCTAATGAGTGTTCACAAAGGAATGTAAACATGACAATAATCAGAGATGCAACTTGCATTTAAATAAAGTCGGAAATGATGGCAACATATTGGTGCCTGAAATAGACTTCTTTATGCATTCAGTTTCATGTAACATACCTGGCACAGAACTGCCAACCTTTTCAAACTCATTTCAGTATGTAGAAAGCAAAAAATCTGTATTTTTCATGGAATTTAAACTTCACCTGAAAATCAGATATATTTTTTGGAGGTCATGCGCTATGTATGCACACCGGGTGCCTGGTGAGTTTAACGAACCCACGCCGCTGGACGGACCGTCTCCTTATGTTTTCATTTTCAAAGCTAAAGTTGCATCTATTCGGTTGGGATTGTAATGAGACATGTGCAGTGTAATAGCATAATATGCATGCCAAAACAATTTTTTGGTTGGATTTCACAAAATCCATATCTATAAACAAAAATTCATACTTCCCTATTTTTCGTGAATTTCTGTACGAAATATGGAAAATCCGTACTGGTTTGCCGCTCTGCTGGTGATAATTTCGATTGGAGTATGGTTCAAGTATAAAGCTCAGGTATCAATGCAGCATTTCACATCACATGCCATTCTGAATGTCATTAGAGTTTTCTCATCAGAAGTGCAAGGGAACTTCGCTCAGTGACGACAAAGAAACGATCAACATGACCAGATACCCACAGCCAGGGGTGTAGTCGAGTCCATCACGAGTCCATCACGAGTCCATCACGAGTCCATCACGAGTCCATCACGAGTCCATCACGAGTCCATCACGAGTCCATCACAAGTCCATCACAAGTCCATCACAAGCCCTCCAGTCTTAATTCCAATTCTAGAGGTGTGCATTTACGGGTATTAAAAGAACCGGGTACCCGACTGAAAAAAATACGGGTACCCGGGTACCCGTTAAAGAAACCCAACCCAAAACTTCCAATCCCGGAAGTTGTAATAGTATCTTTCTCTGAATTCAGACAAAATTCTGAAAATCTCCAGTCATGCCTGCATCCAGTAAACATGATCACTTCTCCACCTTTGCGTGTGCCGGCACGCGCATGCATCGGCATCATCACAAAAGACTTGTCCGGAAGCTTATACAGTTGTATTTATTGTGGATTGAGGCATGCTATTATGTCTCGTCGAGGCTCTTATCCATACCCAGACTGCAAAAACCACGACCAGTTAATTCCCTTTATTGTCAACTTTCGTGAGCGTCATAAACGTGAAATCTGTGCTGTTTTCCCACATACATGTAGTCCAGTTTAAATTTTGAAAATTCCCGACAAATACATGTAACATTCAGAACCTTTCTTTTTTCATTGTCTGGGAAGTAACTATGCGATAATGTAAAGTTGTACGGTACTCGATTCCATAATCTGGAACCGGTTCCTGACATGAACGGTCGGGTATTCGGGTACCCGGTTCTAATGCACACCCCTATCCAATTCTCAAATGCGCTTTGACAAAGGCATTTCTTTGTCATTGTTCATCCAGTCACTTGTGACCAGCTTTATGAAAGGACTTCTGACTGGACTTGCGAAAGGACTTGTGAAAGGACTTACAGGGACTCAACTAAAACTCTTGCCCACAGCTACACGTAGTTGGCCAGGGCGATTGCTACAATGACATGCACAATGCTGTACATATGCACAGAATTGTATTTTCAAAAAGTTTAATACTTGGGGGGAAAGAAAAAAATCCACCTCGGTCTTGTGATCAATTTAGAACTGCTAAATACTCACTTGGAAAAATGTCTGGTTATGGAAGGATGACTAGGCAAACTTTGTAATCTCGTTGCGACCGGAGAAACTGACACACCGATAACTACGCACCCTAGAAGCAAAACCTGAAAGCAGGAAGTCAAAAGAACTAAAGACATTTATTGCTCATTGCCTCGAGGGGTGTGCATTTACAGGTAGTACGGGAATCGGGTACCCGATTAAAAAAAAAGCATTGGATACCCGGGTACCCGTTAAAGAAAGCCAACACCCAAAATTAAATCTCGGAAATTGCTGTTCATATTATTTGTAAAAGTCTGCACGTTAATACTACCACATCGGTGCATCAATGCAGCAAGATGCAAGTGTGTACTTTGAGCTCTACAGCTTTAAAGTGTAAATTGCATTTTCGCAATCGTCACAAACGTTAATCTGTTTTGTTTTTCCATGTACCCTGGTTTAAATTTTGAAAATTCCCCACAAATGATATTCATTGTCGGAGAAATTACTCGGTAACATGTTAATTCGGTTATGGTTACTCGATTCCATAATCTGGCACTGGTTCCTGACATTAGCGGTCGGGTACTCGAGTACCCGGTTCAGATACAGAGCCCTATACAGGGAAGGGGCTCAATAGAGAGGTTTCGTTAGCGCACGGTTAGAGAGACGACTACGTTTAGTTCCCGCGACGTCATCCGTTTTTGCACTCGTTTAACATTTTCCTCACTCATCCTAAACGTAATCACTTTGTTTAAACGGATAGCGCCCGCCTGCACTACATGTAAGTAAGAAATGGATAAACCAACGAAAATTTTTTTTTACCAATTTTCATCACGTACCGTTTACAGTGGGCGTACGCACTAAAGCCTGGTTTCCATATAATCGCAATAAACGCCGACAGCACGCAAGATGGCAAGTCGCAGACGTCCGGGCAGAGACGGTTCTGACGTCATTCGGCTGAAAATTTTCAACAAAATGGCGTCCGAATGCTTGAAAATGTCTTACTGAAATGGCATTTTTTGGTACTTCACACTTTTCTGAAAGCTGAACTGATATTTCATTTCGATAGATTTCAATTACGGGCAGCTATTTTACTTACATTGATGCTCATATTTCTTGGTCAAAGGATAAAATGGGTCAAATTTGTGGCACTCAAGCGGTGAGAGACATCGTTGAATGCACGGCATGCCAGTACGTGTATTTGAATGGGCCTACTCTAACGACGCGAGGGCGACAGTCGGCAAAGTTTAACTTGGTTGATCTTTGCCGACTGTCGCCGTCCATGTTGGGAAAGTCCCCGATGAAGTGTTTCCATTTATCGGCGTTGCATCGGGGACTCTTCGGCGACGCTGTCGGCGATTATAACGACTATATGGAAACCAGGCTTAACTGTACGCTAACAAAACCTCTCTAATGTCTCAGTCCACTGCCAACTCTAGTAAGTACACTTACTGGCAACTGACCTGTAAGCACGCCAGCAGGTCCCCGACCCCTTCATCAGTAACCGAGGAGGCTGCCTGCAATGTGAGTAATGTCACAGACTCAGAGATCAGCGCTGCCTCACCCAACGTGAAACTTGCAGGCAGGAAATACAGCAACCTTGTTAAGAAGAAATATGCTGAAAATGGAACCCAAAGTTAAGAGAAATATTCAGACACATCAAAGACTAACAGATATGTGATTTTTGTTTTAAGTCAACAGTGCCCCCCCCCCCCCCCAAAAAAAATATGCAGAGGCAACAATTATATCCTGTTTAAACTGTCACTAGTTATTATCAGTGCTGTTTTCTATGGCATTCTTGTATTGGAATAGGATAAAAAATGAAGACAAAATGACATCCAAATGGGTCAAACATTTCTCACAAAAATGGCATTTTTGGTAGTGAAAATTTTTCTGAAAACTGAACTGTTTCGTTATTTCTATAGATTTTACTATATTTTACTGATATTTATATTCATATTTCTTAGTCAAAGGATAAAACAGGTCAAATTTATGGCACCCCAAGCGGAGAGAACATCATTGAACACATGGCATCGATAGGTCTGAAAATTGACCAGACAATTTCGTCGATATCTATTGAAGATTTATCCTCAATTTAGATCTGGACCCAGGAAAACCGTAACCCTTCACCTAGAGTGGCTTTTAGCCTTGTACTATAGGCGACTTCCATAAAAATTTAAACTTTGCTGGCTATCACCATCACTGTTTGCGCCAGTCACAACAGAATGTTTCCATCGTACACCTTGCAAATGCTGTCAGCGATCATTATAATTGGGAAACCTGGCTTGACCTGTTGAATCTGGACGACGGCCGTATAGCCGCTGTTTGAAAAAGACTACCAGGCTGGTTAACATCTGTAGGATATTCCTGTGCCTAATCAATCCATTTATGTTTCAACTATATAGTTCTTGAATGGGAGTGTAATGAATAGATGGAGCTTTTTCAAACAAAGCTTTCATTCACACAAAAGGGGGCTCCAAGTGCAATTAATAGGACCACTCTATATGTGACCCACTCTGCAACAAGGGCAATTATGTTGCAAAATTTGAAAATAGTGTTTGTAGCTGGAAAGGTCATTTTATAAGCTTTCATATGGTATAATGTCTGAGGCCTGTAGCATTTTGCATTCGCGAGATATTTGGAAATTTGCATGTTTGTTTTCAAGAATTTTTTGGAAATGACTTAAGGAGAAACAAGCCATTTAAAAAAACAAAAAGAAAAGCAATAGATTGGAGCACTCGACACAAACACATTCTTTTTCCAACTTTATTCACTGAAATCAAAGATTTTCGTTAGGAACTAGGATAATATAGGTATCAAAGATGCAAAAATACCTCTCCCTTAAAAATCACTTGTTTGAAGAATTGTTCACTCTCTTCACATAAAACGGCCCATAACGCGTAAAAGCATACAGCGACTTAATACAGGCCTTGAATTTGGTAATTTTTAGGGCAAGGCCACTTTGGCCTTGAATAAAGCAAAATTATGGAGGGCACCAAGGCCAGTAAGTAGGGCACCAAGGCCAAATTATATCTGCAGAAAGGGCACGGAGGGCGCGGCACTGTTGATTTTTTCCGTTCAAAACGTATTTAACTAAGAGTAAGAGTAAGACTGTGAGGCCAAAAACATACTGCTTCCGATCACATGGGTATTCAATTATATGTGAATTTCAGCCTAAACTATTTCCGTTTACGCTACGAAAGCTATAACAAAAAATTGCCAAAATAAATAATAAAAACTTGCCTTAATTAATGTCAAAAATATTTACGGTCGATAATTCTTAAAAATCATGGAGAATTTAGGTCGTACACATCACTATGCACAACGCTAACCATAACGCTAACCACGATGGGAAACTGACCAACACTCTCCGTTTATCCATGGAGAAATACATTTCTCCATGGTTTATCGTACGGTGGTAAGCGTGCGTGATGCACTTTGTGTGGCGGGCGATAAACCTCGTCTTGCGGCAGGAAATGTCGGGGAAACACGCTGCGGTGTACAAGCGGTACAACCTCAAAATAAATTCATGAACACGGAAAATGCATACACAGGCAAAATAGATCAAGTTCTGTGAATTAACGTGCAGAAATCTTCTTTCTCTATCGATTTTTTGGGCCTAATTATTCATCGAAACTTTTGACAATCGGAACACCGCGTGTTGTGACCAAAGTTCATGAAGTTACTGTACGTATGTAGCGCGCCGAAGGCTAGGCGTGCTTCATAGCGCCGACAAGGGCGCGTTTCCTCGTACACGTTTCCTCGTACATGAACATCGATGCGTATTGTGAGGCGCACACGTGCAAGTACTGAGAAAAAGAAAGTCAGTTGACTGCACGTAAACGTTGCCGTACATGTACATACTCCTGCTGCTTTGTGTGTACATACGAATACACACATTTAATCTTGCGGTGGGGGTGTTGATGCTTGAAGTATCGGCACACTCCGAAACTGGACCAGATTAAAAGTTTGTGTGCATGCACTGTGATTCTGTACGCGCGATCGCCAACGTGTTGTAGTGCAGCGAGATTTTATGAAGGGCTGGCATGACATCGAAAAAACAAATGATATGAAGGATTGTAGTGGCTGTGTTTTTGCAAAAAGGGCACGACGGCCAAGGTAAATTTGGGGCAAGGCAAAACTGGCCGTGAAGACGGAGATTTTGTGTGGGGCACCTAGGCCAGTAAGAAGGCAACGACGGCACTGGCCGTCGTGGCCGTCGTTCATTTCAAGCCCTGGACTTATGTGCCCTTTTTGCAGAACGGGTCACATATAGTGTGGTGCCTATTGTTTGCCTTACGCTTGACTGCACAGCCCGTTCTTGGCATACCAGCACCCCATCAATAACAGCCGGAGGCAAGGGGGTTAAGAGTGGTAAATAAAGAACATACCTGACAATGGTGTGATTGCTGCCAGCATCACGGGGCTCCAAACTTTGTGTTCTAACCAGAATGACCATGCAAGAAGCCCAAAAACTGGAATTATCAAAAGCTGATGCAGAGAACGGTGCCCGGGAGCGCTACATAGTCTCAACTTCAGCAACGCACAGAGGAGTACTCCCACAAGAATCGGCACAGATAGGAGAGCCGCCATCAATAGGTAATTACTGTTCATTTCAGTAGGCCCAGTCAAGTTTGCCCAAGGCAGTGTGGATGCGGTCACCATGGGAATCAGAAGGTTGCCTAGCAACAGGCCACAATTGCTGTGTGGTCTACGGAGAGGATGACAGGGAATTTGTCACAACAAAATTAGGCACAAAAGACGAAAATATGTGTAAATTAAACATTTTGCAATATAAAAGGCAAGAATATATAATTCATTTCACACAAAAAGTACTTGTTTTTAAGGTGGGGGGGGGGGGTCGTGGATGTTTCATTCATGTCTGACGGATTCATTATTACTGGGTCCAAGACAATAAGTTCTAGAGAAATTTTTGACCGTTGATTTTAGTATGCAATGGCAAAATCATCCAGTTATTCATTCTGGCATATTGGTCAGTTTTATACCCGGACAAAACTGTGAAAAGGACAAGACATTGAAAGTTTCTAAACTCACGATACAAATTCTGAGTGATCCAATCATAAAATCATTTTGCATCAAGACTAGCAGTCTGCAATTACATGTACTAGCCGCTGTCCTGTGATCCAGTGGGTATATTGAGGACTAACTAGTGGGGGAAAAAAAAACTCTCCTCACCTGAAAATGATTTCTGGCATGAGTTCATTTCCCCTTACTCTTTCAATCTCTTGAACTACGCATCCTAAAACAAACACTGCAGGAAAAAAAAACCAAAAGGACTAGTCATTCCAGATTGTAATATCACAGAAGAGCAAAAAGCAAAATCTTACTAATTCTAAATTAACCTCTTGAATACGGACGACGGCCACAGGCGCGGGTTTGAAAATACGCGCATTCCTGTTCCCCAAAATGAAGTTCAAGCTGAAAGGTCGCCGTTTTGACACTGTGGAGGAGATCCAGAGAGAATCGCAGATGGTGCTTGATGCGCTTACGGAACGGGATTTCCAGGGAGCATTCCAAGCATGGCAGGTGTACTTTGAAGGGGATGGCGGCCAGATTTAAATCATGTACGGTTTTTGCTTGTTATAGGCGCAGTCTCGGAACCTTTTGATTGCACCTCGTATAGTTTTATTATGAGGCGCTTTGAGGTTTTTACATAAAGCGCCAAAATGTCTTTTATTATTATATTATAACTGTCGCCCTATTGTGAAAGTCGCCCCTTTGGAGTGTTTTTTAGTAAGGCGCGTTGGGAAAGTGCTCTAAAAGGGCGACACTCGTGTCACCCCAATAAGGTTATTTCGGGAAGAGTCGCCCATTTGCCGCATCCAGGAGATTTCTAATTATTATTATTATTATTATTATTATTATTATTATTATATTAGTTGTTAAAAAACTGATATAAATTGAATTAAATTTTGTATTTGATCAAGTTTGCTGGAAGATAAATTTGTCATCCCGTTTACACTTCCGAAGCATGGAAACATCTTGTGTGTCTGCATCCCATATGTACCACTCGGCCCTCGGCCTCCTGGCATATGAAACACATTAGCACTGCATTCTTCTGTGTTCCACTTATACTGCTCGTGGGATAAATAAAGAACAGACTATTTTTTGTTTTTATGAAACCAAGGATTCCTCAAAAGCACTGATGGCACTTGCAATCTTGAAGAAACCTGTGCAGAGAACACAGTGAAGAATTATTAACCCTTGCTCTATGAGTGTTGTTTTTTTGCAAGTCAGTGGTACATGCCAATGCACTCCAGCTGCAGTGCATTGGAGGATTATTTGCTTTACCAGACAATTGATTTCAAAGCTCCTACTGGAGTGCATTGGAGGGCACTTGGAGGGTTGCTGGTCATTGTTGTTGCTCACTTGACCAGCAAGTCTTGATGGAAATTTCCATTGTATTTTTATAATGTTAAATATCAATTTGAATTAGAATTATTATAATAGTATACATTACTTAACATTACAAAGCATCAACCTGGTGTTCCAAAAATACAGAGTGTTTTACTTCACAGCCTATTAGACATACCTTCCATCTCACTCTAGAGGATTATGGCATGTGGCTTTGCTTATATGTACACTGTTTACTCACAGCATGACTATTAAAGTTATCCTCCAGTTTCCTTTGGCATTCCTTGGAGTGTACAAGGACTCCCCATTGAAATAATGTGACAGTTATTGGAGGACCATGTAATAAGCATAGGCATTTTTTTTGGGGCGAATATTGAAGTGCTTTTCAGTTAACCCTTGTGCTATTTAAAAGGTCAAAATCAGTCAAAATTTTCTTCCACCTCCCCTGCCTATACTTTGTACACAGACAGGGTCAGATTACATGTGGTTTGTACATGTGGCAGAAGGGTCACAAACAATCACCTTGACTGATTTTGACCCATACAACAACATGGCTCAGAATGCATGTTTGCATAGGAGGGTTGGGTTAAATTCTATGGGTGGAAGGAAATACCCAAGTTCTTTAGCAAAACTTCAACATTTTTAAACCAAATCCACATGTACAGTCCTGGGCAGGAGAAGAATCTGTGTCGCAAAGGTGCAAGGTGAGCCTCCACTTTCACCAACACGACCCCTCAATTTAACCCCTTCTGGCGAGCTGTTATTATTAATGGGGTGCTGATATGCAAATACGAGCTTGTGCAGCCAAGTGTAACGCAAACAATAGGCAAACAATTAATTGAGTACGCGAAGGAATGCACATACATGTATAGACGACAACTCAGAACCACACAACTAGAGAGACAAATTTATGCTGCGTTCCAATCACGTCGTGTTTCTCGTGTTTACGAGATGGTTGCACCAATGCGCATGCGCACAAGTCGTCAAGCAAGTCGTGAACTCGAGAAGAAAATCCCGCCTCCAGTTTACCACTGGTGAATACGAGTTACCAGACTTGTGAACTCGTGAACATGGAAAACTTGACGTGATTGGAACGCAGCATATCTCTCACAAACCTACCATACTTTGTTTATGTCCACCATGCAAACCTTCCCGCCTCATTTGAAGAAAATGCTCACTCTATATTTGTGATGTGATCTGGGAAACCCTTGCTGAAATTTGTCATTCTTGTGTTGTATGCATAGCATTAACCCTAACCCACCTCAATCCTCCAAAATCCTCCTTGCAGTTTTGGAGGATTTTGGAGGATTGAGGATGAATGGTATTTTAAAAAAAAGAGGATTTTGGAGGATTGAGGATGAATGGTGTTTCAAGCAAGGAGGATTTTGGAGGATTGAGGATGAATGGTATTTTAAAAAAAAAGAGGATTTTGGAGGATTGAGGATGAATGGTATTTCAAGCAGAGGATTTTGGAGGATTGAGGATGAACGGTGTTTAAAGCACATGAGGATTTTGGAGGATTGAGGATGAATGCATTTTTTGGGGCAGGGCAATCGGAGGATTTTGGAGGATTGAGGATGGTTCCTAGCAAAAAGGGTCTAGGGGGTTAGGGTTGAAGGCACTGTGTTATTTTCAAAACTGTTTTATTCATGATTCTAGGATATGTATCTGTAACTTGAATTATGCTGTCAGGAATTTAAAGGTAGTATATCATTTGCTTTTGCTGTAATTTTCAGATAAAATGGATTTTAGAGGGTGCTAGCAAATACTGCAAAACTGACTTGTTTTAAGGTTATAGTCTGCGTAGAGAGAAAAAATTCTGCTCTAGTAATCTGGTTCCATGACCATACTTTAGACAAAACAGAGCAATTTATAGACATCAGGGAATTATCAGGTCAGGGATATAGACTATTTCCAACGATTGTCGGCCGATAATAGTTGGAAAATGATATAAATTTCCACTTTTCTTGAAAACGACAGCACACCAGGTAGCCATGATTTCACAGGATGCTTGAGACTGCTATTTACTGAGTCTGGTAGGGTATTTTGTAATAATTCAGTAGTTTTTTTTTTATATCTGCAAATGTCTTCAATTTGGGAAATCAAGCTTTAAACTTCTGTGTAAACTCATTGAGTTTGCAGAAAAAGTGACTACAAGATTGCAAATTGTTACTTTTAAATGATGGAATTTTTAGTCAATATTTTCAGGAATGATAATTTAGATATTAATAATTTGGTAATCATTACCTTTAGGACACCTCTATTTTTGTTTACGAGTTCCTTTCAAAACTGACTTTTGCAGATGACTTTTCAGTACCAAAGTGACTTTTGCAGGCTAAAGCAGTTTTTTTTTCTTCAGATTAACTCATGTTTGTTGCAATTTTGAAACGCACTTTCAAAGAAAATGTGACTTTCCTACCTTTTTTTGCAGTCAGAGACGTTGCCGTTTTACCCCATAATTTCCCTCATAAATAAAAACCCTGCCCTCTTTCCACAAAATTAAGCTTGCTCATATTCAACATGATATCTATCTTATAGCGAACTACTTAGATGATTCCAAGCACAGAGTGACTTTTCCTGCCTGTATTATCGCAAAATATTGAGGTAAGTTCCGAAACATAAACTGTCTCCTTCGTTCTCATATATGGAACGGGGTCCTAAAGGTAAGGATTACCAATAAATTAATTGGCAGCAGAAACTCAAATGTGCCATTATCTTCAATGCAGGTTCGGCAACATGTGAGGGGTTTTCCCCAGATCACATCACATTTTCTCTAAGATGTACCTGCGGCCAATGCTGCGATGCTATCCAGTTGTGCATTAGTAAACATGACGGTCAGTACTCCAGCCCCGGCTACAACACCTTCCATCCACTGGGGAGTTAGGACTTCAGACTTCTTCATCTTGATATCGGTCTCTCCTTGTTTGAACGAATAAGTCAAACGAAAATGGCACAAATTTATGAAACTCTGGCCGTGTCCAAAATGGGCATTTTCGTCTACACTAAGGTTAAAGACACAGCTATTTCCCGTAGTGTGCCAATGGCAAAATCAAAGCAGTAATAAACACTAGTCCGAGTAACTTGGACCCTACGTATCACTTTTTAACATTTGGACATGATCTGGGGCATGATCTGGCTATTGGTATGCTAGATCATGTCTAAAAATAATGTAAAAAAATGGATAAATAGGGTCAAAGTTACTCGGACTAAGTAAACACATGATTCGGACATAGTCTCTTTTTCCCCCAAGGCAATTACCCACCTATCAATAACACTTTTTGACATTCTTAATGCATTGTGGGTATGGAGGCCAAACAAACAATGGAATTTATACACAAACCTATGGCACTGTGCCAGTCCAAAGATTAATTGATATTATTCTAAATATCTGTCATGAGTTGAGAGATACTCTTTTCACACATCTTTGCATGGAACATAGGAAAAATAATAACCAGAAAAATCTATTTTTAATAGCAATATTGGGGAATCCCTCTTCGGGTGCCAGTTACTGGTGAATACAACACCTCTGAAATTGGAACAGCTCTTAAATTTCATTTTACAACCGTGACAACCAACATGTGACCAATGCGACCAATCACATCCCTTCTAATTTGCTTGCTCTTCTAAAAAAAGGCTGATACTGTTCCCATGATGCTTTGAGAATGTGGAAAAGGTTTATTGTTTCCCCTTTTAATTCCCCAGCTGATGCACAGGCTTTACTCATGGGAAGTTTTGTGGCTAATGCCTAGGTCACACTTAGCCGTCTTGAGGTCCCGTCCTCCTACGACCTAAAAGTTACTGACCACTGCCGACCTGGAGAGGACGGGACCGCTCCCGACCTTCTAATGACCATTCCCGTCTTATTCACGCTCTAATGCAGTCTTAAAACCGTCTAGATACGCGACCTACGCCGCCTTGCTAACGACCTTTCCCGGCTACTCCCAACCAACAACGGACCTACTAACGTCTATTCCCCTGCCGACGTCCTTTCCCGACCTCTTCCTAACCTGCTAACGATCTTCTAACGACTACACCGTCCTTCTCTGACGTCCGCACGACCTGTATAAGACTAGCTCCCGTCTTGCCGTTTAATCATTCTGAATATTGTCTGCCTCCAGTGCTACATAGTCATGCAGAAGTTCCAGTCTTCTAACATCATCCATGTTGATAGTTGCAAATAATGAGCCACATCAAAGTGCCCAAATACCCGCCGGCCCTTGGAGGACTGAAAAGGTCGAAATATGACGTGAAAAGTCATTGAGGGGGGCGTGAGAAGGTGTAAAGTAGGTCGTTAGAGAGGCGTTATTAAGTCGTAAGACTAAGAGGTCGGCTGATTGTTTTGAACAGTTCAAAATAGTCGGCAACACCTCGACCAATTTTTCCGACCTCTCAGGACCTTACCAGACCCTCCCCCGCCCTTCCCTGACCTCCCCCGACCTTACAAGACCTTTCCAGACCATCAAGGTTGGGAGATGTCGGCCTCCAAATCGGCTAAGTGTGACATTGACATAAGGATTCAGCACGGCACATCCTGCCACAACCCACCGCGGCCCCCGCATAACACACCACTACATTAGTGTGAGTGTCACCATGACCGTCACTGATGACTACTTCCAGAACTGTAAGATTTTCAGTTCACAAACCTTTATACAGAGAGACGCATTGAACATGTTGAAACTGCTGTACAGGCCTAGTTCCTAGAAAAAAAGTAGAAGAACCATGACTGAGGAAGAAGATTTTCTTCTGTATTTTGGCCATCAATAACTCTCTTGTCACAAAATTTTCTGCCCCAACATTTCATAGGCATTATCTTGACATGGCCATGTACCCGCAGGTTAGGTTCAATTTCTAGAAATATCACTCGAAATTGTGAAATTTTACGAAAATATCGCTTACCAAGACCACAGGTTTCATTACTCCAGAGCTAGTTTGACATCGTTTGTTGTCAACAACAGAGGGCGCTTTACACATTGCCCAGCGGCCACTCCTTGGGATTTTTCCCAAGATACTAGATCTTGGGAATTTTACTGGATCGATGAATCTTGCCTGGGAATTTTTTATTTGATGAGGGGAGTTAGGGCGCCCTCTGTTGACAACAAACGATGTCAAACTCTGGAGGGATGAAACCTGTGGTCTTGGTAAGCGATATTTTCGTAAAATTCCACCATTTCGAGTGACATTTCTAGAAATTGAACCTAACCTATGGATACATGGCCATGTCAAGATAATGCCTATGAAATGTTGGGGCAGAAAATTTCGTGACAAGAGAGTTATTGATGGCCAAAACTACAGAAGAAAATCTACAGCAGTTTCAATGCGTCTACGTCTCTCTAGTAGTAGGCATGTCAGGCCAAAATTGTAAACAGATAACACATCTATTTTTATGACATTTTTGAACAGTTCTCATTAAAAGAAGAAAAAAACTTTTTGAATCATGGAAATCGGACAAGCGGTTCTTGAGATAGATTAATTTTAAAGTTGAAAAATTGACGCATATTTCAGATTCAAATTCGATAATTTCAGATTTGTAATAAAAAGCCATTTTTGAGCCTTTCTAAAGACAAAATAAGGCATAAGATAGGCATAATGCATTTTTATTTGAGAAATATAGTGTCATTTCTTCATATAAATTGGTTTACAAATGTTGTTACACTTTTTAATTAAAAAATATTTAATGATGAAAATGGTCCATTGTCCATTATGTTCTTTGGTGTATGCATGGTCCGGTGAAAAAAGACTAAGTCCCCTTAATTATATATTCATTCTGCTGTATTTTCCATGTGAAAGGCCCTTAGTCAATGAAACCTTGGCAGTAATTAAAATGTACACTGGAAAAGAAAGTAATTGTCAATTTGGTAAACAAAATAAATTAAATGACTAATTAAACAATAAAACATAATTTCAGCTCATTAATATTCATGAGGCTCATTAATTATGCATGAGGCAAGACAACAAATCCACGTTTCTCATTCATCCGAGCAGTAAACAAACTTTATTGGGGTATTTTTAGGTGCTGAATCCAATTCTGAGGTTATATTTGCAATTAAATGCACCAAAAGTGAACTTTTTAGCTAAAGACAATACAAATTTGGTTGAAAATTCTGAGAAAATGACGTAGTATCTTGCTAAAATTTGCAAAGCTTTCAAATTATAGCATCAATTAAAACAGTAGCAATAAACAGCCAAAACAAAATCTTGTTACAAAAGGACCCCACAAAAGTGAAATTAAAATGCTGTTAATATAATGGCGATTCAGCAAACAATCCTGTAAATCTTTTAAAACAATCAGTTACTTTTGTCAGTAAAAAAAAAAAAAATCCGAAAAAAAATCCGAAAAAAAATCCGAAAAAAATTCAATCAACAGAAGTAACAGTGATAATTGGAAGAGCCAAAATGAGTGACAGCACTCCTACACTACACATATATCGGCTCTTACAATGACTACCATTACGCCCTCTATTTTAATCTGTATTGTCGGCCATTGTGTCCGGTGAGCTTGCGTGCGTGTACGTACACGATCCATCACCGCGCGCGCGCAACCCGCGAAGTGTTCCTTTTTAGCTTTCATTCATTGGGGGATTGGCTCATTTAGCGATGATGGTATCAAAAATAGCAAGTAATTTTGGCAGTTATATGAGTAAGAAACATTGGAAAAACCAATTTTAGGCTCGTTTATTGAAAAAACAGAATTAATTAACGTCAAAACTGTGTCTGAAGAATGAAACTTACAATTAGCAGACGATAACCCCCCAAGACCTCCAAAACGACATCGGATTTAATGCGCATGCGTCCTAAGCTTTCCATTGATACCAAATTTGTTGCCAATTGGTGGCGCCATCACAACTTTTTATTGAGTTTTGTGAGAAGGAGTGCACTCCGCCATTTTGCGACAATCGGAAGTTGCGCATCGCTTCGCGAAGTATTACAACTTAATTAAAGTACTTCCAATGAAGGTACATTCCTAAAACCTCGGGAAAATGTTTATTAAGTAGTTTTCTAACAAGTTTAGTAATATCAGCCCCAAAAATTAAAATTTTGCGTTAGAAAAGTGAGCTTTTACTAGCCGTTTTGTTTCGCATACCGGACATTATCGGAAATGAATCACGATGCGCTTGACATGCCTACTAGTAGTAGTACTAGGCCTAAGTGTAAGTGTAACTTTAGTGGGAAAGATTTTACTTTTAATACCCCAGTGGCGGATCTACGGGGGGGGTTTTGGGGGTTTAAACCCCCCCCCCCCCCCCCCCCCTGGGCTGAGAAAAAAAAAAAAAAACCAGTGTCGGTTGTCGAAAAATCGGCACGCTGTGGGGTGTGTAGGCCAATCACCTCAGGTAAACCCCCCCCTTGGGTAAAACCTAGATCCGCCCCTGTACCCCCACCAAAATCGGTCAAGAACAGCAAAATCTTGGAGAATAACCAACCCTCCTTGATAACAACTGGCTAAACATGTGGCACAACCTGTTATTTCAAGATTTATTTTAGCAAAATCTGTAAAAAATTTGGAAGAAATCAACATGTATGTGCACACTTTGGAGCGACTATACATATGGTGCCAACTGCCAAGAACTAACACACAAAACACAAACTTTCTTCCCCTATATTGCACTAAAATGTCCCAACAAAATTCTCAAAATTAAGGTTGTGCCAAGTGCTTATACAATTATGAACACAAATGGATGGTTATTTTCCAAGATTTGCTGTTTCTAACTGATTTTGGTGGGGGGGGTATTAAAGTATAATCTTTCCCTTTAAGGTTTGTGAAAACCTTAGCTTGAAAATTCCGGCGATGGTGTAGTGTAGGGCCCTGTTCCCTATAAGGTAACAAAAATCCGGTAATCGTTACCTTTAGGACCCCGTTCCATATAAGAAAACGAAGGAGACAGTTTATGTTTCGGAACTTACCTCAATATTTTGCGATGATACAGGCAGGAAAAGTCACTCTGTGACTGTGTGTTTGAAATCATCTAAATTAAAATAGTTCGCTAAGATATCATGCTGAATATGAGCAAGCTTAATTTTGTGGAAAGAGGGCAAGGTTTTGATTTATGAGGGAAATTATGGGCTAAAAAAGGCAACGTCTCTGACTGCAAACAAAGGTAGGAAAGTCACATTTTCTTTGAAAGTGCATTTCAAAATTACACCAAACATGAGTTAATCTGAAGAAAAAAAGAATGCTTTAGCCTGCAAAAGTCACTTTGGTACTGTAAAGTCATCTGCAAAAGTCAGTAAAAAAATAGAGGTGTCCTGAAGGTAACGATTACCAAAAATCCACTTTTAGGTTATTGGAATTGCCAAACTAGTTGGCGACATTACAAACCAACAGGTATGCCGTAGATAAAGGGCAATACTCCCCACAATCCCGGTCATATCCTAATCCTTTGACCCCCAAATATACAACAAAATGAGAATATGCTCAAGTTAAACCCGAAAGAAAAGTGAATTTTTCGTGCAACTCGGTGCATGCACAAACCAGCTGTGTACAAAGTAATGGAGCGGATTTTTTAACATGAACGATGTTTTCCGATCGATTATCGGCCAGCGGCACTGCGCGCGCCTCGGGGCTTGATATACGGCTGTTTGCTGATCACTGTCAGTATTTCAGCAAACAGCCGTTGTATATCGAGGCGTGCGCAGTGCCGCTGGCCGATAATCGATCGGAAAACATCGGTTTAACCCTCGGTTCCCCCCCTCCTCTTTTTGGACCGAGGGTTACGATTGCAACTTGACAGAAATTAAGGTGAAGTAAAAAAAAAACATGTTTAGCGTCCCCACCCGCTTCCTTTTTGGGGGCCACCTTGATTTTTTTTTATGATTTTTTTTTACCAGTGGAAAATGAGGTAAAAATAAAACCCAGAAATGTTAACCGATCCATCATAAAATAGAATACAAACTTACAAAAATTATTAAAACCACTGTAAACATGTTCAATTCTCTTGTCCAACATTCTCTTTCATTTTTGTGTCTTTGAACAGTTGAAAACCTACGGTCAGAGCTGTACCTGTATTCGAGTCCCTGCAAGTCCTTTCATAAGTCCTTTCGCTAGTCCAGTCAGAAGTCCTTTCATAAAGCCGGTCACAAGTAACTGGATGAACAATGACAAAGGATCGAATGCCTTTGTCAAAGCTCTTTTGAATAGCTTGTGATTGGAATGAGGACTGGAGGGCTTGTGATGGACTTGCAGGGACTTGTGATGGACTTGTGATGGACTCGACTACATCCTTGCCTACGGTTGTAAAATTTTTTCAAGAATGGTGGCCATCTTGAAAATAGAAAGCCCCTCCTTCCTTTTTGAAAAGAAAACGGACGCTAAATAATGTTTTTTTATACTTTGCCTAATCACTGGGCATGTGTCCCCTGCCCCTCTCTTACCCCTAGAACTCTGCCATTCTAGGGGTGACCCTCCCCCTGCACCGTTACTCTCATGAAAATAGGAGTTCAACAACTCCACCTGGAATTCCTCCTTAAATTTCTAATATTGTTTTATTTATTGAAATTAATCTTGCAGGAAAATCTTTTATGTTCAAGACCGTGAAATCGCCTTCGATCATCCTTCCTAAATTGCAGTGATGGGTCTGTCAGAGATCACATGGTCTGTTCTGCTAATCACAGGGTAGGAATTATAATCATAATCATGATTTAATTAACCCCTTGGGTATTAACTTTACTAGAAAGTATCCTGAATCCACCAAAATCCACCTATTTTGTCATGCACAAAAAGTTGGTTTTGGTGACTGCTCAATATGGAGGTATCTTGAATCCATCAAAATCCTGCAGTACCGCTAGGCTTACAATCCTCAATCCATCAAAATCCCCCCGGTTTCAATATGGAGGTATCCTGAGTGAATCTGCCGAAATCCTCCAAAACGGATTTTGATGGATTCAGGTAGGTTAGGGTTAATATGGAGGAAAGAACAGCTCCGGAAACTTGAACGTCCAGACAAAGTGGTTAGGTTGGTGATTATCCAATTCACATGAAGGGGGGGGGGGGGGGGGGGCTCCAACTGCAATGAACAGGACCACTCTATTGTGCTGCCTATTATTTGTGTTCATGCTTGACTGCACAGACTTATTCTTGGCATACCAGCACCCCATCAATAACAGCCGGAGGCAAGGGATTAATACATGTACCTCCTCTCCATGTTGTGTCATTCCAGTCTCTTTGACAAACATCAAGAAACACACCTTTTTTTTTTAACCCTCCTATGTACCGTGCAGTTGCCATAGAATTGTCAGACCTTTCAAAACCTTTCAACTTTGTTGGACTGAAGGGTTTTGAAAGGTGAGAAAACTGTCTGATAAAAGGGACCTATGAAAGGTTTCGAAAGGTGAAACAACTCTCTGAACAAACTGGTGTGAGGTATATCAAGGGGGAAATTATACTGGCAAATGTACTGGGGAGTAACTCTACCTTTCAAAACATTTCAAAGGGTTTTGAAAGGTCCAACCATTTATGCATAGCAACTGTACTGATATTTGGTTGAGCAATAGCTCCACCTTTTCAATTCCTTTCGAAAGGTTTTGGAGGGTCTGGCCATTTTCTGATAGACTTCCCATACCTTTATCATAGGGGTATACCATAGCCCAATTTTTCTACGTTTCAATACCTTTCAAAGGGTATTGAAAGGTGTGGTAGTGCAGTAGCAAAAAATTCTAGAGTGTTTTAAAAGGTTTTTTTCGCCATCTTGCCAGTAAGCAGATTTTGAAAGGTTTTGAAAGGTCAAACCATAGGAGAGGTAAATTTACAGTTAAGACCGCCTGGCTCATGTTTTACATTTTTGCAGGGTTCTGATTTACGGGTCCCACTCGGTGTTGTTGAATCTCTGCAAGATAGATGGGCAGATTCCATTTCATTCAGCATCTGTCGTGGTTATGATCGAAGCTTCCAAGGTAATTCAATGATGTCTTCTCCCTTCCCGAGATTGGGATGATCCGGAATGTTCCATTTCCGGCAAGTTCATACCCAGAGGCCGAAACCAACAGGCTAAAACCAACTTGGATATTGATCGACTCAATTCCAGACCAGCTCAAACCCAGACCAATGTATAGGGGGACGGGGGGGGGGGGGGGGGGGGTTGACATTTGATCCCAGCAGAATCTTTCACAAAGCCCGAGAAATATTCTGCAAGGCCGTCCAAAATGT
Source organism: Hippasteria phrygiana (assembly GCA_037893225.1). Classification (NCBI taxonomy): domain Eukaryota; kingdom Metazoa; phylum Echinodermata; class Asteroidea; order Valvatida; family Goniasteridae; genus Hippasteria; species Hippasteria phrygiana. Next base: position 1,167,744 of record JAZGUH010000502.1, read on the forward strand.
TATCACTCATTCGACATGTTAAGCTCCAACATTAAAAAAGGCAATGAGGCCTAGGTATTAGTCGTAGACCTATATTAAATTACTAGATCGCTAACTCCCCATCTTAGGCGCTGAGATACTTTAAATCCTTCCTGCGCGCAGACATTTTGAATTCGTGTGCGTGTTTGTAGAACATAATGAAATTAGATGGAGTGAATTTAAAAAGTGGTATTCTAAATGCAACGCAGAAGTACAACATACGCAAACAACTTTGCGCGTAATGACAGTTATAAAACGTCACGGCAAAAATCATCTGCAGCGCGGTACGCGCATGCGTTTGTGTTGTTTGCGCAGAGCAAAATGAAACGCTCATTTACTGATTGTGCATTTCGGGTTTCGGCATATCGGCTTTGATAACGCAACTTTATAGAATACAAATGCAGATATGCAAATAGCCGTACAAAAGCTGACAAAATTTTGAGTTTTCCATAAGTTTGTACACAAACATAGATGCGCCCAGCAGGCATCACTTTGTACATCGAGTCAGCGCTCTAGTAATTTAATATAGCTCTATGGTATTAGAGCTCTCTTTTTTGTTTCTTTTCCAAAGTTAGTCCTGTCCTTGGTCATGTACTTAGCCGGAGATACCCACTCTGACGGTCAGCATGCCCCCTGGTCATTGGTCAGCAGTCTTCTGTATGCAATCCCTGCCATGTTGTATGGTATCAACAACAACATCTTTGTGCATGCCCAAGAACATATGGACCCTGCAAGCAGTCAGGTAGGGTAAAATGTCAAGTAAATATCAACTTGTTTCACACTGTTTTCCGCTACCTAAAAAAAACCAGAAAACAAAAATCAAAGGAAGAGGTGAAAAATACATCACCCCCTTGTGTCTGGCTGTGTAGGCAAGCATAAACACCAACAATACAAGGTGCGATCAAAAGGTTCCGAGACTGCGCCTGTAACAAGCAAAAACCGCACGTAATTTAAATGTGGCCGCCATCCTCTTCAAAGTAGTCCCCTTGTGCAGTGATACACTGCTCCCAGCGCTCCGATCCTGCCACGCTTGTAACGCTCCCTAGAAATCCCGTTCCGTAAGCGCGTCAAGCACCATCTGCGATTCTCTCTGGATCTCCTCCACAGTGTCAAAACAGCGACCCTTCAGCTTGAACTTCATTTTGGGGAACAGAAAGAAGTCGCAGGGAGCCAAATCTGGCGAGTAAGGGGTTTGGGGAGCGACGATTGTGTTGTTGCAGGCGAGAAACTCGCCTGTTTTCAACGCGCTGTGAGCGGGCGCGTTGTCATGTTGGAGCACCCAATTGCCAGCTCGCCACAGTTCAGGCCGTTTGCGCAGAATGTTCTCCCTCAGACGCCTCAGAACGGTGCAGTAGAACTCAGCATTGACAGTCTGACCCTGGGGGAGGAATTCACGGTGCACAACCCCGCGAATGTCAAAGAAAACAATGAGCATGCTCTTGTTTGCGCTCCTGACCTGACGCACCTTCTTCGGTCTTGGACTGGGGGCTCTTCCACTGCGCAGACTGCTATTTGGTCTCTGGGTCGTAGCCGTAGACCCAACTCTCGTCACCGCTGATGATCCTCGACATGAAGTTTGAGTCATCCTGGGCCTGTTGACGGAGATCCTCGAAGACTTCGGCATGGTGCTGCTTCTGCTCAAGTTTCAGGTCCATGGTGAAATTGCAAATGCGCACGTACCAGTGGTCACAAAAATGCATGTAACACAGGTGCTGATGTTGATCAATCATGTTGATCAACCATATGTATTTTCTTCATACACGATAAGGATAAACTATCACACCGTAACAGGACACCAAGTCTTTTGGTGTCCTGTTACATGTGAAACCAGTGCCTTATTTTTGCCATATCTTAAGAACTTTCTTCAACACTTTCTTTACTAAACCACATTCTGTGTACTTACAGACAGCAATATTGAACAAATGGAAGTCAGACGTTTGCAATTGAATTTTACAGTGATATGGTACAAATAAGCTAGTGGGTTTTACATGTAACAAAAAATCATATTTTATGCCTCATATCTACTGAAGAGGTCTGATTTTCATATCTTTCCATTAGAGATATATATCCTTAACTAGTTCATAAAATGCAGACATGTTCAAGGCAAATCAATGGAAATATGTCAGAAAATGTGTTTTACGGTTTCACATGTAATAAACACGGACACCATTTTTTTCATTCACAGAATGACCCATAGGTCTATATCTACCAGCATTTTTAGAAGAATCGCAAGTTTCATATCCTAATAAGACATGTACTTATAAGTTTATAAAATTAGTAACAATTAGACAAATTAATAAAAGCAGAGAGAATATAATGACATTTTAAGGTACTGGTTTCACATGTAACAGGACACCAAATTTGGAGGAATGTCACACACACATTTTGACTAAATATCTTCATCGAGTGTGAAAAAACAATCTAACGAATCCTTTATTGGACTAGTGCAACTACTAATTGCAAGTGCTCATAAACAACTTATCCAGATCAGGGAAACTGATAAAGGTAGAAAATGTATTTGTTAGGGTTAAAATATTGCCCTTTTTGGCAAAATGTCACACTTTATGTACCCAACTTCATGAAATGACCCATATATATATATAGACTACAACCGTCCAGGTGGTCTTTTTATAATTACAGGCAATAAGAAGAGGAAGAATTCTTACTGCAATATTTTATAGCCGGCAATAATTTTGTGGGGGAAGAGCCATAGTGAAAAGAAGAGCGGGCGGACTCGTTCAGGATAGAATTATAAAAATAATAACCAGCATAAAACACTCTTTTTAGTTAAAGGTAGTATACACCATTTGCTTTTGCTGTATTTTTCAGAAATAAATGGACTTGGGTTAGTATTTTATAGGGTGCTAGCAAATACTGAAACACTGACCTGTTTAAAGTTTTGTGTGCATAGATGCTGGGAAAACGGTAGTCTGCGCAGAGAGACAAAAAATATGTTCTTCTAGTAGTCTAGTAGTCCCTGACTATACTTTAGACAAAATGGAGCAACTTTTAGACTTCCGGGAATTATCAGGTGGTGAAACTAGACTATTTCCAACGATTGTCGGCCGACAATCGTTGGAAAATGATATAAATTTCTACTTTTCTTGAAAAACGACAGCACACCAGGTGCCATGATTTCACAGGATGCTTGAGACTGCTATTTACTTACAGTCTAGTAATGTATTTCGTAATAATTCAGTCATTTTTTTTTAGGTTTGCAAATGATGTATACTAAACTAAATCATAATGTGTACTAATATTAGTTTACCTTCTCAGCCTTGGCTGCAAGACACACATTTTCAGGTACTCATTTACTCCTGGGGGCGAGAGAAGCAATTTGTGACAAAGTGTCTTGCTCAAGGACACAAGCACCATGTTGGGGAGTCAGGTTGACGCAGTGAGATTGGGTTTTCAGTCCCTGTCTGATTTTGTGGGTTTTTCCTAGTATGGGTTTTCCTTCAAAACAGAACAAATTTCTTCATCTTCTCTTCAAGTTCACAGGTTTCGTTTCTTCAGGCTTTCAAGCTACAGTGCAATACATGTCTGCACTTTTAATGAATCCTTGGTATCATTACCAAAAAGAATTAAAATAAAATAAAATAAAAAATAGCATAGCCTTGCTGGACTTAAACCCACAATCTGTAGTATCACTGAGATCTTGAGTCTGGTATGCTAGACCACAAGGCCAAAGCTTTTAATCGAGCAATTCCGTGTACAGAGATCTAGTCTGGTTCCCTGACCTGAAGTTCCCTGACGTCTATATATTAGGTCAGGCAGCTACCACGGTTTAAAATAGATCATGACGTGCAGTGTTAGTCCGATTGACGTCAGTGGCATCATTCAAATTTAATAATCTTGCAAAATCAAGTTGGCAAAATACTTCAAGAGTGTGGCATTGATTTTTCAGTTTTTTTATATATAATTGAGAATTCAATTTCCAGAATCTGTAACGGGCCTGACAGACATTTTGTTGTTGCGAACTTTAACCCCTTGCGTACAGGTGACGACATATGGCGTCAAAAATAAGTGCCACCATGCCGGATGATGCCATTTGCCGCCGTTTGTGCAGTTTCAATCCATTGTTGGATTATTGTTTATGTTACGCTTGTTACGTCTCCTGTAAAAAAACGCCGAATGTTACCGAAAACAAGTTCGGAAAACTTAGGATTTTTTCGGAAACTGGCAGAATTCTGCCCGTTTTCGTCATGTGACATTGGCAGCTACTGGACCTAATATTTATCAGAAATTGTCAGAATATTTTGATCTGGAAACCAGACTAACAGAGATCCTCATCTGATTTTCTGCTTGTAGGTCCTGAGCAATGTGAAAGTTGTTACGACAGCCGTTCTGTATCGGCTGGTGATCCGCAAGAGGCTTTCCTGGCGACAGTGGTTTGCAGTCGGCCTGCTAGCGTTGGCTGGAATGTGGTAAGAATAGAATATAATTGGAATTCTGATTATTATCCATCAAATCTGATGGAGTCCTATATGCCCTCATCTGTGATATGCAAAGAAGGATTCTGAAAATGTAGGCATGTTCTCTTTGGACGTATTCTTCCCTCACATCACCTAAAGTTACTGCAACTTGCTGTTAACCCCTTGAGCACGGTATTTTACGGGAGACGTCGGGGTGTCGCGGCGGTTCCGGCAGCTATTAAGTGAACCGCTACAATGTGTTTGTGCAGTCAAGCGTAACATAAACAATAATCCAACAATGGATTGAAACTGCACAAACGGCGGCAAATGGCGTCATCCGTACGCAAGTGGTTAACATTCCTATGGGTATCTCTTACAGTATTTCCTACTTGTTAACAACTTTTATTGGTCAGGCCTCCCAGGCCTCACCACTAGATTAATTAACCCTAACCCCTTCAATTTTTCTTTTCATATGGCCCTGCTAAATCCAACATTTTCCAACAAAACTGAAATGGGAAGCCTGCTAAATACAACAAAAATCCAATCAGCAAATTTTGTTGGATTCTGCAGTGTACCACAAGCCTTGACATTTTACAGGTACCCTGCTGAATCCAACAAAACACAAAAAGCCTTTGTTTGTTTGAGCCCTGCCAAATCCAACAAAATCCAAATTTTACTAGAACTCAGCTTCCACCCTAGAATCCAACTGTTATATTTAGCTTCCTCCCTGCTATTTATACGGCAAAATCAAACAGGTATCTTTATGAGCTGCTACCCAACAATATCCAACATACCTCGGAGTTTGTGTTGACTGCTAAATTTACAACAAATTACAGCAGCTTTTTACCACTGTTGGATTTTGTTGGATTTAGTGGGGTTAGGGTTTAACTAGTGGTTTGTCAATTGTAAAATTGCCCTTCTATTGCAACATGGTTGGTGGCACACTGTATTGTGAATCCCCTACATATATGTAGTGAAATAAACTGACTGGCTGTAATAAACAAAAGGCCTTTTCACACTAGACAAAATCTCAGGGGCGGCCCCGGGGCGACGCGGGGGTGAGAATGTGCAACGTTTCACACTAGCCATTTTCGCCCCGGGGCCACCCCCGAGATTGGTCTCGCCTCAGGGCAAACTCACCCATGCTCCAGGCCAGGGGTGAGATTTTTCAACCCGGGGCAAGACAGATCTCGGGGGTCGCCCCGGGGCGAAATGGCTAGTGTGAAACGTCGCCTCGCGTGCGGGGTTTCGTACAACCCGGGTTGAGAAACAGGTGGTCTCGACAAAAGAATTGCAAAGGTCCTGTCAAAGCACGCGCTATTGTTAATTGTATACAGCTTGGCCGAAAGCGCAGCGCCATTATTCTGAAGCACAATATGTGGCAGAGGGACCCCCCCCCCCTCTTTTGTGTTGGTCATTGTGTTCCCGGAATCTCATGAATTATTTTCAGCGAGGAGGAAGTTAGGAATTTACTGGCCATCTGGGGGTCGATGAAATACAAACTAGTGTGAAACGCTCAAGCCCAACCTACTGAGGTATGTTTGCGCGAAACAAGTGTGAGACGACGCGGGGTTGAACTCGGGGGTGAAAATGCCGGGGCCGCCCCGGGGCGAGTTCACCCCGGGGTTTGGCGCTCTAGTGTGCAAAGGCCTAAAGTGTACTAGAGTTGTTGAAGTCACTGCTGTGACAGCTTTCGAAACTTGCAAGATACAATCCTTAAGGTTCTGTACAAAAGAGTTTTGAAACCTAACTCCCCACATCATTTTCCCTACGGGTAAACCTGAATCCTCCAGTATCCTTCGATTCCAAAATCCTCCAATGTTTATTACTGGGGACCACAGCCTGATGAATCCTGCAAAATCCTCCAGTGGGTTTTGAATAAACACCCAAGAAACCTCGGTCCTAAATCAACCAGCATCAGATTGGGCCTGATGACCTGGATCCTCCATTTTCCTCCAGAGGCAAAAATCCTCTAATGCCCTCTCAGTCCTGCAAAATCCTCTGATGCTTCAACTTCCAAAGATCCTCCAAATTCCTCCATTTGGCTTAGAGGATTTTTGAGGATTTTGGAAAGGTTAGAGATCGAAGAAGGAAGAATATTATTAAATCCAGAAGTTAAATTTCTTTCAATCCTGCCCTACCCATAGAAATATATTTTTAACACCCAGGTGACGATATAAAAATATACTTTGTAGTTCTTTTAGATCATTTTATGATACTGTTTTCTTTAGTTATGGAGGCGTGGAAGTACAGCAGTCAGTTTCCGGCGAATATGATGTGAGAGAACCTTTCGTTACTGTGACTGGTATCCTGCTGATGCTGGTGTACTGCATAGTGTCAGGCACAGCAGGGGTCTACACTGAATACATATTGAAAAGGCATTCACAGGTTTGTACTACATGTCACTTAGAGGTAATATACAACATTTGCACACACACAAAATAAAAAGCAAGAATTATTATGATATACCGTTTGACTGTAAGTCAATAATAGTCTCAAGCATCCTGTGAAATCATGTCACCTGGTGTGCTGTCATTTTCATGAAAATTTGAATTTTTGTATCAATTTCCACTGATTGTCAACCGACAATTGTTGGAAATAGTCTAGTTCCCCGACCTGATAATTCCCTGACGTCTATAAATCGCTCTGTTTTGTCTGAAGTAGGGTCAGGGAACCAAACAGCATTTTTTCCCCTCCGTTTTCTGTGTTTTTCCCAGCATCTATGCACACAAAACATTAAACAGGTTACAGTATTTGCTATAAAATACCAACCCCCCAAATCCACTGAAAATGACAGGAAAAGCAAATGTTGTATACTATCTTTAACTGCAATGAAATTGTACCAACAATTTAATTTTGTGATGTATAACTCTTTTACAATATAAGAAATGTGATTAAAATGCGTTTTCTGTGTTTCTGCCTATTTTTTGTGTTGAATTTTCCCGGAATAAAGTGCCCCCCCCCCCCTTTCTCTATTGTTTCCGCGCCCCTAACTGCGTGACGTCTTCTCGGGAACACAGAAACTCAGCAAGAGTAGTTTGATCAGTGTACGTTTGTGTACGTGTGGATGTATGCCGTTGTTGAGGGAACCAGCCACGCGCGATTAAATAGCTTTCGATGAAGGGACCAGGGAAACATTTCTCGTCGCGTTAAAATCTTCAAACAGAATCTTTTGGATCTGAATCTGGCAATCAAGTGTCGATTTTAGACTTGTTGATTCAGACACTTCTTCGGAACATTATTGGGGCGAGGAAGAGGAGGATCTTGGAGCTCTTCCGTACATGTATGAGCCAGAAGGTGAGAGTCACAGTGAAACTACTGAAGACTCCGAATCGGACTCCCGATGCGGAACGCATGAAAGACTTGAAAACAACGATTGCTAGGCTAAATAACACTCTCCGAGTCCAAATACGATGGTATTCCAGTTCTACTGGAAAGAGGTGAAGACTGACACCATCCTTTATTTTTAGTGGTGTTGGTGAATCCAGCAGCAACACAACAACACGGTATTATCGGCGAAAAACATTCGCAAAACACTGAAAGCTTTCCGCCACACAGCGAAAACACACGTGCATGTCAATGCAACGCACGCTCGGTGTACTATGGCCGACCATCCACCACAGCCAGTCGGGTTCCCGGGATGACGTCACATCGGCGTTACCACTTGATGGGCGGTGCTGACCCTCTCCCGCATTAATATAAATATTTTCAAATGCTTACGCGAAATAGAAAAATACAAACAATACACAGTTGTGTTTCAAAAACTTCATTACATCAATATACACAATAAAAATTCCATTGCAGCCACCCTTTAAAGGTATGGTATATAGCTTTGGTAATGATAAAAAATAACTTGAAATGGATTAGTTTCAATCTTTTTCAAACCACAGCTATAGTCATCGTTCTTATTCAAGAGTTTGAAAGTGATGTGGATTTTTTCCCACGATGCGTGATGCCTCTCTCAGGTAAACTATTGGTAGCGCACCGTATTAGTTGTGAACCACCCGAGCTATATCAATCATTTCAATTTTGTTTTCATGCAGACGTCTCTACACGTTCAGAACATCCAGTTGTACATTTACGGTGTGTCGTTGAACATGCTTGCATTCTGCTATTCAACCTGGGGCTGGAACCACACAGCAAAGCGATTTTTTGATGGTTATTCACTCTGGACGTTAGTCATCATTGTATCCCAGGTTAGTATTACTTCTTCCCATGTTTGTGTGACCAGGGGCCACTCTCACGGAACTTCTAAACACAAAAACTTTAGCCCCAAAAACTCTTGCTTAACCCTAACCCGCCAGGGCATTTTAGCTAGAACCCTGCCAGACGCATTAAATTGCATACTTTGTCACATTGACTTGTGTGCAGAGTCTAGCAAAGTGGAGCTGTCTGCGTCTGGCAGGGTTAGGGTTAGTGAAGAAAGGTATACCCCATTGCCTCCGGCTGTTAATGATGGGGGCTGGTATGCCAAGGACGGGCTGTGCAGTCAAGCGTAAATGCAAACAATAGGCACCACACTGAATAGAGTGGTCCTATTTATCGCACTTGGAGCCCTCTTTCATGTGAATAAAAGCTTTGTTTAAAAAGCTCAATTTCTTCATTAAAATCCCATTCAAGAACAATATAAACACCTCACAAAAAGTAAGTTCCCCCCCCCCCCAAATAACTCCTCGTAATTTCTAAAGTAACAATTTCTTACAGATTACACCTATCATAGAATATACCTATGGTTATCAGGAAAATGTTGTGTGAAGTTTGGAGGCATCCATGACTTTCTGGTTGACTGAGCACAAATTGAAGAAAAAATCACCCGAAGTCAAAGTTCACATGTTAAGTCCAGTAAGTTGTCTGACCAGCCTCATTCGATAGTCATACACCAAGAACATTGGGAATCGAAAAGCATGCTGAAGTTCTGTAATTCAGATCATGCCCAGATTATCTGACCAAGACAGAGCCATTGCAATTGGGCTTTTAGAGGCTGGGACCCCTGTTAAACAGCTAGCCCGAAGGATGGGTGTTAGCCCAAATGCCATCAGAAAATTGCGCCAAAAGTTCATGGAGACTGGTCAAGTGATGGATAGACCTCGTAGTGGACGACCCAAAGTGACGATTGCTGCAGAGGATCGACTTATCATCAACCGAACACTAAGACGAAGAACATCAACAGGTAACACAACATGCTTTTCACACAATTGGAGTTAAACTGTTCCTTGTAAACACATTTGATAATCAAGCTTTATTCACTCTTGTGAACTTTGACTTTGGGTGATTTGTGTCTTCAATTTGTGCTCAGTCAGCCATAAAGTCATGGATGCCTCCAATCTTCACACAATATTTTCCTGATAACCATAGGTATATTCTATGCTAGGTGTAATCGGTAAGAAATTGTTACTTTAGAAATTATGAGGAGTTATTTAGGACGGGGGGGGGGGAACCTTACTTTTTGTGATGTGTTTAGTTGAAACATGAATGGATTGAGTATGTGCAGGAATGTGCATGTAGACAACAACCATCCAGGTAGTCTTTTTTCAAACCGCGACTACGGGCCGTCGTCTGTATTCAAGAGGTTACCAGCCAAAACTTCATGCGATTTTCATGCTATAACCAAACAACAGCTGAATATCAGTAAAAAGCGGTAAATTGAGAAATTTGGTTGGTAATCCTGCTTTTACCAAGGAAAACGTTTCATCCTAAGCAAACTTTTCTGCTGAGCAGCTCCGTGAAAATGGCCCCAGGGGAAATCAAAGGAAGTTGTATAGGTAGAGATTTTCCATAGGGGGCGCCATCCAGGGAAGCTCGTATTTGTTAGAAATTCATGTGGCTTTATAGTGTGCAAATAAAGGACTAAGTGAAGCCTCTAATCTGGAAAACAAAATTAAATACTTGAGGGTTTCCAAGAGAGGTTTTGCAGGGCAGCCCACCCTACATTATTTTCTTACAGCCATACATTCATCCTGCTACCTCTCCTAGATTTACTGCCCTGTATTTTTTGGGGGGGAACCCTCTTTTTTAACATTCCCTCACTGAGAATTAGTTATGCTCGATGTGAGATTTTCATTTAACAAATACGATGTTACTTTAATTGAGCCAGCCTCTAGCCATTGTCGGTTTTCACACCCGACAGGTTTAGTGAATAGTAGCGCAACGTCGGCACCATGGTCCCTTTTGCCTGAAAACGATTCGTTCTCATTTCAAGCAAAAAGATATTCAATAGTTCCTAAATAGACCAACAGCACTTCCTTGCCAAACTCAAATTTCTTAATTATTTGGCCATGGATCCGAGTCTGAAATATGCCCCTGTCACACGATTCATTCAACGCTTACATTCCATGCATGGTCGACTACTATGCAGCCTCATAGCTGGGGATTGATCTCTTTGAACATTCCCTCACTGAGAATTAGTTACGCTCGATGTGAGATTTTCATTTAACAAATACGATGTTACTTTAATTGAGCCAGCCTCTAGCCATTGTCGGTTTTCACACCCGACAGGTTTAGTGAATAGTAGCGCAACGTCGGCACCATGGTCCCTTTTGCCTGAAAACGATTCGTTCTCATTTCAAGCAAAAAGATATTCAATAGTTCCTAAATAGACCAACAGCACTTCCTTGCCAAACTCAAATTTCTTAATTATTTGGCCATGGATCCGAGTCTGAAATATGCCCCTGTCACACGATTCATTCAACGCTTACATTCCATGCATGGTCGACTACTATGCAGCCTCATAGCTGGGGATTGATCTCTTTGAACATTCCCTCACTGAGAATTAGTTACGCTCGATGTGAGATTTTCATTTAACAAATACGATGTTACTTTAATTGAGCCAGCCTCTAGCCATTGTCGGTTTTCACACCCTACAGGTTTAGTGAATAGTAGCGCAACGTCGGCACCATGGTCCCTTTTGCCTGAAAACGATTCGTTCTCATTTCAAGCAAAAAGATATTCAATAGTTCCTAAATAGACCAACAGCACTTCCTTGCCAAACTCAAATTTCTTAATTATTTGGCCATGGATCCGAGTCTGAAATATGCCCCTGTCACACGATTCATTCAACGCTTACATTCCATGCATGGTCGACTACTATGCAGCCTCATAGCTGGGGATTGATCTCTTTGAACATTCCCTCACTGAGAATTAGTTACGCTCGATGTGAGATTTTCATTTAACAAATACGATGTTACTTTAATTGAGCCAGCCTCTAGCCATTGTCGGTTTTCACACCCGACAGGTTTAGTGAATAGTAGCGCAACGTCGGCACCATGGTCCCTTTTGCCTGAAAACGATTCGTTCTCATTTCAAGCAAAAAGATATTCAATAGTTCCTAAATAGACCAACAGCACTTCCTTGCCAAACTCAAATTTCTTAATTATTTGGCCATGGATCCGAGTCTGAAATATGCCCCTGTCACACGATTCATTCAACGCTTACATTCCATGCATGGTCAACTACTATGCAGCCTCATAGCTGGGGATTGATCTCTTTGAACATTCCCTCACTGAGAATTAGTTACGCTCGATGTGAGATTTTCATTTAACATATACGATGTTACTTTAATTGAGCCAGCCTCTAGCCATTGTCGGTTTTCACACCCGACAGGTTTAGTGAATAGTAGCGCAACGTCGGCACCATGGTCCCTTTTGCCTGAAAACGATTCGTTCTCATTTCAAGCAAAAAGATATTCAATAGTTCCTAAATAGACCAACAGCACTTCCTTGCCAAACTCAAATTTCTTAATTATTTGGCCATGGATCCGAGTCTGAAATATGCCCCTGTCACACGATTCATTCAACGCTTACATTCCATGCATGGTCGACTACTATGCAGCCTCATAGCTGGGGATTGATCTCTTTGAACATTCCCTCACTGAGAATTAGTTACGCTCGATGTGAGATTTTCATTTAACAAATACGATGTTACTTTAATTGAGCCAGCCTCTAGCCGTTGTCGGTTTTCACACCCGACAGGTTTTAGTGAATAGTAGCGCAACGTCGGCACCATGGTCCCTTTTGCCTGAAAACGATTCGTTCTCATTTCAAGCAAAAAGATATTCAATAGTTCCTAAATAGACCAACAGCACTTCCTTGCCAAACTCAAATTTCTTAATTATTTGGCCATGGATCCGAGTCTGAAATATGCCCCTGTCACACGATTCATTCAACGCTTACATTCCATGCATGGTCGACTACTATGCAGCCTCATAGCTGGGGATTGATCTCTTTGAACATTCCCTCACTGAGAATTAGTTACGCTCGATGTGAGATTTTCATTTAACATATACGATGTTACTTTAATTGAGCCAGCCTCTAGCCATTGTCGGTTTTCACACCCGACAGGTTTAGTGAATAGTAGCGCAACGTCGGCACCATGGTCCCTTTTGCCTGAAAACGATTCGTTCTCATTTCAAGCAAAAAGATATTCAATAATTCCTAAATAGACCAACAGCACTTCCTCGGCCATGGATCCGAGTCTGAAATATGCCCCTGTCACACGATTCATTCAACGCTTACATTCAATGCTTACATTCAATGCATGGTCGACTACTATGCAGCCTTGTAGCCTGGGGGGCATGGGGGTCACATGCCCACCTATAAAAAAAAAACGTCGCCCACCACCCCCCCCCCCCCCTGAAAATTTCACAAAAGGAGAAAAAAATAGTATTATGAAGAAAAATATTGTCAGTGCCCCCCCCCCCCACTGTAACATCAAGCCCCCCACTTTTCCCTCTATGCTACTATAGTGTGTAAGTATTTGGCTGATGGTTTGATAGATTTACACTAAGCTAGGCTGTCCCAAATATACTGAATATTCTAATACCCTTTTGCCGGTTTGAATATTCGAAAAAATATGCATGTACAGATACAACTCTAATGCTATTTTAACCAGTTCGGGTCGGATGACGTGTATACATGTACACGCAAAGGTTTTGCGGTAATCAGAACGGATGACTGATAAACACACACTCGATTGAGGCCGGTAATATCTGTCAGCGACCCGCTCGCAGCGAGTGAGGCCGGCAATATCAGGTTGTGCTCCCCGCAGATTACGGCCTGATTCCGCCTGAACCCGGCTGGCATCGAGGTTCGTGAAAATTAATCCTGTGCCTGGGTCCGGTGAATGTCAAAATAATCCCAGCGTGAACTGGTTAATAGAAAAGTTAAGGCACTTTGCAGTGTCAAATGCCGCATTTTTGGCAGAAGAAAGGTTTATTGTTCCCGTCCGTAAAACCCTATAAAAACTCGGGCTGGAGTTTGGTTTCTTGTTATCAGAACGTTATACGTACCCATAATGATCTTGATACAACAGGCACATGCAAAAAAGTGTTGATCGGGCTGTCCATAATATGATCGCCACACATAAAACAACGGCATGCTTTGCTGGCAACTTCTTACCGGAGTTGCAGCTGACGCCTGAAAAACTTGATCGGCGAGTATCAAATATTTAAATATTCGGTCAAACCTAGTTTCAAATAATCAAATATTAAATTATTTCGAAAATGAACAGCCCCAGACTAAGCATGGAAGTCTGACTTGATCCAGTCCACCATTTTATCTCCAAGAATCACTCAGGTTTAGCCCCTCCCCTTGAGCTGAACACACTCGAAACTTTTTCACCTTCTGATTTTCCGTTGCCCCCTCATTGTAGGCGATGATAGGCCTGATCATGTCCGTCATCATGAAACACGGTAGTAACATACTACGGCTGTTTGTCATCGCCTCTGCCATGGTAGTCAACACCGCCCTCTCTGTGGCGGTCTTTGCGCTACGACCGACTCTCAACTTCTGGTTAGCCTTTGCTATGGTGCTGTTTGCCTTATATCTTTACTATCAAAAACGATCAAATTTTTCACTCACAGGAAAGACTTTTCCTGTTTTAAAGGTAATATACAACATTTGCAAACATCAAAAAAACCAAACTACTGAATTATTATGAAAGACCTTTCTTGACTGTGGGTAAATAATAGTCTCAAGCATCGTGTGAAATCATGGCACCTGGTGTGCTGTTATTTTTAAGATAAGTGGAATTTTTGTATCAAAAAACTGTCCCCGACCTGATAATTCCCCGACGTCTATAAATTGTTCTGAACAGCATTTTTTTTCTCTTTGTTTTCCCAGCATCTGTGCACTCAAAACTTTAACCAGGTCAGTGTTACAGTATTTGCTGTGCAATACTAACCCCCAAATCCATTCATTTCTGAAAATTACAGCAAAAGCAAATGTTGCATACTACTTTTAAGCCATAGATGGTAAGACTGAATTAAAGGTCGAGGTTATTCAGGGTGAAAATGTTCTATTCCGTTGCCAATCTTTTTGCCAAAACAAGGTGCTTTAAAAGTATTTTTCAACCTTTCATGACTGGTTTGAAATGTTCAAAGTCAATATTTAAATATTCGCTTTGTTCATCTTAAAATAATTTTAGGCATTGAGAATTTTCTGATTGTAGGCAGAAAGAGTTTTAAACTAAACAGTTAAATTCTGGAAACTGACAAGGTTTATAAACCTCTGTGAAGTTACCTCGTCAGCTAATTTTGAAAGTGCATGACAATGTTTTAGTTATCAAACTAATATGAATGCAGGTAAATAACCCCAGTCATTTTAATGACTGTGCTTATATTTAAAGTTTAGTTTTTACCTGTATATTATGTAACAGTAGCATCCTACTAAACTATGCTTAATATTTATTTAACACTTCCAAATTTTGTTTTATTTAATTTAAAAATAAATGTTATTTTTGGTTCTCAGCGAATAACCTTGTGTCCTGTACGTCTGAAATATAAGCTAGTGCATTTGAAGAACCAAAATTGTTATTGTGCCAGGCTATGCATATTTATTAAATATTTAGGGAATTTTTGCATTAAAAAATAAATGTATCATCCAGATAGTGTGTGGAAATGATTCTTGGCGAACACACTTGGCCTTCTTGGCGAACACACTTGGCCTGTCTGGCATTTCAGGCTACTGTATAACAAAAACTCAAAGTTGTACTAAAAACATTCCGCTGCAACATGAGCGTAGGTATACAATACAAACTAATAAACCGATTCGGTGTCAGACTTCCAAAACCACTTGACAAATCTTCATGAAAGAAAAGTTCATTTCACCGTGGAATTAAAACCGCCCATTGACACTCTTCCTATTGGCCTATTAACCCTAACGTACATAAATCCATCCAAATCCTTCCCCTGTTTTGGAGGATTTTGGCGGATTCAAAATACCTCCATATTGAGACCTGGAGGATTTTGATGGATTGAGGATTGTAAGCCTAGCGGTACTGCAGGATTTTGATGGATTCAGGATACCTCCATATTGAGCAGTCACCAAAACCAACTTTTTGTGCATGTCAAAATAGGTGGATTTTGGCGGATTCAGGATACTTTCTAGTAAAGTTACCCAAGGGGTTAGGGTTAAAGAAGAAGTTATAATTGGGCGTGAAACTTGGCTTTCTTCCTGTTCCCACCAATATACTCTAGCTGTACCTAGATACAGGATGTCAAAAAAAAACGGAACGGCATACTTCCACTACGTTTAGAGTCAAACCACCTGTACTGATGAATGGAGAATCTTTTTAGAAGAAAAATGATACCGAGACCTCTCGATTCGGTCCAGTAGTTTTTGCTCCAGAGCCTATTTTGTGAAGCAAAGTCGGGTCACTTGGCCATTTGTTCCATGCAGAAAAGAGCATAATGATAGCATACTTGTTATTCCTAGGGACCAACCCTAACTTTGTTTCACAAAATAGGTTCTAGAACAAAACTAAACCAAATCGGAAGATTTTGGTATCATTTTTCTTTTAATAATATTACCCATGCGTCGGGTATAGGTTGTTTAAATCTCAGGGTAGTGTAAGTATGCCGTTCTGTGTTTTTTTGGACCACTCTGTATAGAACGAAGAGCTATGCAGATTGAATAGCTTTTTCCCTCGTTCTGTATCTCTGTGGAACTCTTTGCCTGGTGCATGTTTCCCTTCATCTTATGATCTTTCCTGCTCCAAGAGGAATCTTAATTCCTACCTCTTGCATCTTTGATTCTTTTTTTTCCGTTTGTAGCTTCATACCTCGAGTGGCTTTTAGCCTTGTTTGGGGCGAACTTACATAACAAAATTATAATACCAGGCGGAGGACTAGATGTGATTTTATAATCGAAACGGACATGGATGCTTATGAGCTTTCTCATGAGACATTCCAAAAACAAAATTCCTCGACGATAAGTACGGTAGCAAATTTAATAAGTTTCAAGTCTATAAATTATAAGTCTTCGTGCATGGCATATAACAAATTGTAGCAAGACCCAATCGAGTGCACATTTGTTGTCGTTCAAATTCGTTTTCCTCGATAATTTATTAGGAAAATCCATTAAATTGACATTTTCAGTCAGCTTTACGGACATAGCTGGACACGGGCACACAAGAAATAGGATGACGATACGTTTCTTTTAATAATAGGAAGGTCACACAAATATGTTTACACAAGGAAAAATCTAAATAGCTTCATCTCAAAAGCATTGTATAGCTATTTTAGTATGATGCATTAATGATGCTAAGTTATCGTGTTACCGTTAAAGGCGGTATCTTGAATAGGAATGACTATCCAGTCGTTCTATTTCCAGTATTCTATTTCCAGTAGTCGCTCATTTCAAAGATCTATATGTTTGCTCTGTTGTGTAAAGCATGTGATTTCAAAGACAATTATCTCAATATTTCAATGAAATTTTTACAACTAAAGACTAAAGTTGTTTGTTTTGTTTTGTTAATTTTCTAATAGGCCCTACATTACTTTTATCTGTTTTTGCGTAGGTATTTTCTTTTCTATTTTTTTGCTTTTGGTTTGTTTATTTGGCTCACAGTCTCGCTGTTGCTGTTAGTTGTTTGTTTGTTGGGAGTTCGGGGTTTGTCTGTTTTTTAACTTATTTTAAAACCATGTATAAAGTGTATTCCAGCACAGGAAACGGGTATTTATAGCACAGCAGGAGTCTTGATCCATATCTCACTTGCGCAAATGTGTATTGTTATGTTTGCAAAACAGATTTAAATTTTTTTTCATTTCCATTATGCAGACGTTTCCAAAGATGTTTTTTCTTTTCATTTATTTGAAAATCATGGAAATAAAAGTTAATTCAGAACGAGACAGTCATAGGCCCCTACATTGAACACTTTTCATCATTTTATTCACGGTCTTAGTGGTCATTCAAAATGTTCAATGTTTTTAAATTTAGATTTTTGTTCTCAAAATTGTGGGTGGGTGGGTCGAGGAACATTATTGAAAATCGAAATTCACTTTTAAATTAAAAAGAAAAGGAAAAGAAAACCGCTTTTGACTTGCCGATTCTGCTCCCGCATTTCGATTCGTTTGTTTTGTCAACCCTGTGCCCGTACCACTGTGGTAAGCACTTATACAGAACCACTAAAATGACATCGTCATGTATTACTGAAAATGCACTATGCGTGCTGCGCCGGCCAATGCGTAGTCTTAGGCGGTGTATCATCCGTTGTTCAGCAGAGTGGTTAGTCTATGCTCCATAGACTGCATGGTTTTATGACTTTTTTGGCATTTGATACAGCACTGCCGTTCCGGGCTGCACATTATATTGATCAGATATAAAAGCATGAAGGAAGAAATATCTTTAAACGGTTGGACAACGACTACCATCGTCTTTCCTTTAATATACATGTAGAATTGAAGCGTAGCAAGAATTCCTCTTTTTTGTTAAAAACGCTTGGCAAATGTTTTATGTGAGTTTATTTATATTTATGGTGGGTGGGTCAAACAATGTGGGGGAAAAAACCCGAAAATTCAAAACATTAAAAATTGTGAATGTTTGTTACCCTAGATTGTTATTGTTTTCGACTGACCGATTCTCCTTCAAGACGAAAAAAGCCGCCAACCATAGAAATAGAAAGGGACGCCATAAACGTTGTTACACCACAAGTATGGATGTGTAAAGGCAGTATTTTTCTCAAGGTAATTTATACCACGCTGGCTGTAATATATGTCCTGTTGGCATGGCAACGATACGGGGAATCTTAGTGCATGTATATACTGGGGGATATGAAGTCGATGACATTGGGAAAAAGCCAATCATAATCTGTGCCAGCCAGCGAGCACAACTGGTTCTGCCAAGATCAGAGACGGAACCATTAATACAATTTGAGAAATGTTTCTGAAAACGTTAGATGGGCATGCGGTATATACCCAAAGAGACACCTCTGGATTGGATTGGAAGACTTGTCGCAAGGCTAACGAATTAACACTGTGAACCCTTAGATGTGATTTCCTATTCAAAATGGACATGAGGATTAAGAGGATGTGATTTTAACAATGAGGGTCCAAAATCACATTTAACTCTATTTAAAATCACATCTGAAGCCTGTGAACTATTATCCCACCCTGACAAAGAGTACATTGTGACTTCTGGGTTTAACAGCTTAAACCGCATTGTGATTCTGGACTCTGGATGTGATTTTGGACCCTCATTGTTAAAATCACATTCTCTAAATCCTCCTGTCCATTCTGAATAGGAAATCACATCCAAGGGATTCATAGTGGAAGGAGATTTGAAGGAAGGGATCAACTGCTACATTTAGATGTTTAGAAATTTCAAGTAACCTGATATGGGTGCAGAATTTTATCTTAAAATTTACAAGAGTCGTCAAATACTGTCACCGAAATACTGCAACGCGAACACACAGTCGTACTTTCCCATACTTGCGAGGACAATGCTTTGTGTTTCCTATTGTTCCTTTAATATAACCCAACCCCATAGACTAAGCACGTACTTCTACTTGCGAGGACCGATTTCAACAAAAGACTTGACTTGCGAGGACTGAAATGTTTCTTTGTATTTCCTTTCTCCTCTTGTCCTTGGAAGTAAACTATACACAGAACCTGTACACATTTGCTGCACCACCATACACAATAACGAAACGGCACGCTCGTTTCTTCAAGTGGAAGTTTCTCTGTTCGTCCTCAGCGAACAATAAATCTGTGGAAAACTGGAAATGTCAACTTTAAAATTCAAATTTCACGCTTGAAAAAAACACGCTTCTGGGGCATTGTGACAACCAGTCGATAAGGTAGATGGCTAACACGAATGCACTCAAGTAAATAGAGAGGCACTGTAATCAATACAATTAGTCGGTACAAAAATGACCATCAACCCGAGAGACCGATGCAGTAATAATAATAATAATAATACAAGCATTTGTAAAGCGCCATCTATCTATGTAGACATATTCCGAGGCGCTTGAAGAAAAGAAACTGTCCAGAACTCTACAAATAGTTAAATATACATGTACATGTATGTATACTTGAAACAAAACCAGCAATCTAATTATAAGTTGAGTTAAACAGGAATGTTTTAAGAAGGCATTTGAAGGTATGTAAAGATTGACAGCTACGAATTTCCTGAGGCAAAGAGTTCCATAGAGTGGGCGCCGCAACTGAGAAGGCATAGTCCCCATACGATGTTCTAGTTCTTGGTGTCACAAGAAGATGTTTGTCAGATGACCTTAGGTGGCGATTAGGGGAATACTGGGTGAAGAGATCCTGCAGATATGTTGGTGCGCTGTCATTGAGGGCTTTCCAGGTAAGTAGGATTATTTTGAAGGCAACCCTCTGTTTGACTGGAAGCCAGTGAAGATTTCTCAGGACTGGAGTAATGTGGTCAAATTTCCGTGTTCGGGATAAGACACGAGCCGCAGTGTTTTGAACATGTTGAAGTTTGCACATGAGAGTGTTGGTGATTCCAAACAGAAGTGAGTTGCCATTATCCAACCTTGATGTCACGAGAGCATGGATAAGGATGGCAGCCGACTCATCAGTCAGGATTCGGCGGATGCTGTTGATGTTTCTAATATGGTAGTATGACGTTTGGCAAACTTTCTTGACATGCGATTCCATTGACATCGTGCTGTCAAACATGATGCCAAGATTACGTGCAGTCGTAGAACGTTGAATATTAGAAGTCCCAAATTGCATCTGGTTGCATCTGATTTTATCCTGGCTACGTTTGGAAGTGATAATTAGAAGTTCGGTCTTGTCGTCGTTAAATTTTAATTTATTCCTGGTCATCCATTGCTTAAGATCACAAACACATTGTTCAATACGCTGTCTCACGGAATGTTCGTCGTCTTGGTTTCCTAGATGAAACGATCCATATATCTGTGTGTCGTCTGCATAGCAATGAACTTGAAGTTGATGCCTCCGTACAATAGTGGCAATAGGCTCGGAGTATATTGTGAAGAATAAGGGACCTAATACTGATCCTTGAGGGACGCCAGAAGAAAGTGAGATGGGAGATGATAAAGATCCATTGATGTTCACAGTCTGTGTTCGATGACATATATATGATCTAATCCATTGCAGGGCTGGACCAGTAACACCGATGGACTGAAGGCGGTGGAATAAAACATCATAGTCTATAGTGTCGAATGCTGCAGAAAGATCAAGGAGAACAAGGAACACACCACGCTTATCGTCAACTGCCCGGAGAATATCGTTCTTAACTCTTAGAAGAGCAGTCTCTGTTCCATGATGTTTTCTATACGCAGATTGCAATGGTTCATGTAGATTGTGTTCAGTCAGATGATCAGTAATTTGGGAATAAACAACCTTCTCTATTACTTTGGATATGAATGAAAGGTTGGATACGGGACGAAAGTTCTTGAGGTTTTCAGGATCGAGGGTGGGTTTCTTCAGCAGAGGAGTCACCAGGGCATTTCTAAATTGCTGTGGGAATTTAGAAGATTGAAGAGACAGGTTGACAATTTTGGAGATAACTGGAGTCAAAATATTCAGATTGTTCTTTAGGAGCCAGGTAGGAATTGGATCCAAATCGCACGTCTTTGATGGTGATGATTTGATGATTTTCCTGATTTCCTCATCCAGAGCTGGTGTGAATTCTTCCAATGGTGTAATATCAGAGTGAGATGACTCGGTGGTATACGGCTGCATACAATCTAGATCGCGGTCAAGATTATTACGAATGTTCCGAATCTTTGTTATGAAATAATCACTAAAAGTTGTCGCCAATTCCTGTTTATTGTCGTGTGTGGGTAGTTTAGTTTTTCCTTTGTTGTGGAGTAGAGATTCAACAATTTTGTAGAGCTCTCTCTGGTTCCCACAGCTGGCTAGTTTTTCTTTGAAGTATGATGATTTGGCACTGTTGATCATATTAACAACACAGAGTCGTTGCGCTTTAAATTGGTTTCTATCAGATTCTGATCTGGTTTTCCTCCAGCGTCTCTCCAATTTCTTGCGGTGTCTCTTGGCATCGGCAATCTCCGGGGAATACCATGGATTGGCTGGTCTAATGGTAATACAGCGAGTTTTCAGTGGAGCATGCTTTTCCAGAATAGACTTCAGTGTGGAGTTGTACTGATCTATGAGTGTTTGGAGGTCATTGGACGGGTTGGTAAACAATTCTGACTGGCTAATATCGTTGGAAAAACTGTCATGGTCTAGAGATCCATATTTCCGATAGGAAATATGCTTCTTAGTTGGTTGAGGTTTAGTCAGATTCAGTGCACAATGCAAAGCAGCATGATCTGTCAGAAAACATGCAACATCCACTGAATCAATTAGGTTGTCCGTGGGTCGTGCAAAGACAAGGTCCAATATATGGCCACTCACATGTGTAGGAGCACATACAAACTGTTTCAGGTTAGTGTTTTGAATTATATCATTGAGGTGGCGAGCAGCAGAATCATCTGTATCCCAGTGGAAATTAAAATCCCCAACAATCAGCAACTTGCTTGGGGATGCCGAGAGTACACTGACATATTCGGAGAAATCGTCAAGGAACATTGTAGGGGTTATACGATTCTTTGAGCTGTATGGTGGCCTATAGATGATTACCAGCTTCACGGATGAGAAAGTTCCTTTGACAGTTACATCACAACATAGACTTTCAAAATTACCACTACTGTGTGATGTTATTGGGCCGTGTTTGATATTAGTCTTATATATGAGAGCAATACCCCCACCAGTTCCATTTGGACGAGGTACATGACACATGTCATATCCAGGAATGCATAATTCACCTATTATTTTATCATGTTTATCAGTAGCTGATAACCAAGTTTCAGTCAGTGCAATCAAATCAAAATCATGTTCAATAAAGTAGTCAGTCAGTAGGTTGGTTTTATTGCACACAGACTGGGCATTTAGGACACACAGTTTGGAGAGCATGGGTCGTTTCAGACTACTGTCTGTTGATGTTGGCGGTGTTGATATATGCAGGTCATTGTCCGAGGATACAGTTGGTATTGCATGTACCACTTGTGTTGGGGGGTCAGATCGGTTTCCTCGACGTGATGGTCGCTTTGTGTTTATTCGTAGGTCTTTCAAGGTGGACCATGTAGCTGGAGAAACGGGTATTATTTTACATCTTAAACCGATACTCAGGAGATGCTCACGCTCATACCTATGAGTAGGTTTGTTGATGACTGCAGCTGTAGTTATTTCACTAACAGGACCAGGGTTGGGGTTTATATCCCCACAGATTAACAGGGCAATGTTGAAATTTGAAGAAGAATTCTGGTAGTATGGAATAGGTGTTTTCAGGTAACACTTGATGGTCAATCTCTTCCATGTTGGGCCATATGCTGGAGAGTATGCATATCTGGCAGACCCTTCACTTGCTAATCCCTGCACATCACACACCAGAACAAGGGCAAACAGGAAACTCCAAGTTAACACCTCCATTGTATAAGGCAGTGGGCAGGAGACAAACAGCAGCTCCTCTTATTGTTCAAGCATGGTCAGGCTTGTGGCTTGGCTGATGAGTCATTGATCCGTGGTTTGCATGGCTGAAAAGCCCATCGATGAATATTACCTTCCAGTGAGCAAAAATTGAAGATTTCCAACATCAATATTTCAACTAGAAGAGTAGATGACAACATGTAGATAGCACCAGAAGATTCCTTGGTGTTAGCTCTTCAGGGTGATATAAAATATGCAACAAACTAATGTGAATAGCAGGATATAATACATGAAATATACAGAGCGAAAAAAGTGTGCAGCTTGCGCGCACAACTACAACTGAACAATAGCCTGTTCCCTGTCACACTTAACCAAACCACACAAACAGAGGTGTTATCTATAGCTAGAAAGGCGACTCTTCAGATACAAACATGAATATTTTGACGCTTGTTTTCCTTTTTGCTGGAATAAAAAGCACAGCGGCTGCAGTATGTCCTACTAAATGGCAACGATACGGAGAATACTGCTACTTGGTGAAAAAAAGTCGATTAGATTGGAAAGACGCCAATCACATCTGTGCCAGCCAGGGAGCACAACTGGCCCTGCCGAGATCGGAGACCGAACAAAATACAATTTGGGAAATGTTTCTGAAAACGTTTGATGGAGACCCATTGGGAAACCTCTGGATTGACTGTGATGATATACAAGTAGAGGGTAAATGGAACTGCCCGTTGAGGAACGAGGCAAACGGCTATGAGAACTGGAAGATTGATCAGCCGGATAACGACAGCAGCGGATCCGACTGCGCGGCAATGATAACAGGTGCCGGTGGTTGATGGGGTGATCGAACATGTCAGGAAACACACTTCGCAGTATGTGTGCTCCCAGCAAGCCTCAGCACCAGCAACCCTGCATTCTGCCTGAAGACCGGCCCCGATGGTCGAATCATCTCACAGTGCCTCTCTGGTCACTTCATAAAAGAGCTACCGGCTAAGGGCGTGGTGTCGTGTGGCAAGGCTTGCCGATCAGAGCCGCGATGTCGCTCCTTCAATCTGCTGGAGCAAGGCCAAGGGAAGATGGCGTGTCAACTGAACGACGTGAGCCGCCAAGAAGCCGCTGAAGAAGACATGAAGGAACAGGAGAACTGTTTCCTCTTTGAACTGTAGAATAAGGCGTGACTTTTAGTAAGGCATGACAGTCTTTAACAGAAACTCTTAGACTACTCTGGATCGTGAATAGGCCTATAATATTATATTCCACAATGTATGAGAAAATGATACAATGTATAATGGAGACTGTGCGTAGGACGTCCTCACAAAGGTAACATTTTGTCAT
The DNA here is from genome assembly GCA_037893225.1 of Hippasteria phrygiana. Lineage (NCBI taxonomy): Eukaryota > Metazoa > Echinodermata > Asteroidea > Valvatida > Goniasteridae > Hippasteria > Hippasteria phrygiana. Next base: position 1,192,209 of record JAZGUH010000502.1, read on the forward strand.
CTAAATTTAGTGACACAAATGGAAAGTACAGAGCGGTCTATTCGTGCACATAATAGAGCAAGACGTACCCTCGACATCAAAATAATATAAAAGACTCTTTAGCGAAAATATCTAGCGATGTTATTTATTTCAGAGGTCTTAATTAATCACTACATAAACTTGCGACTATTTATAAGTTTTCAAAGTGAACAAAGAAACTGGCAGGAGCGGGATTCTAATCAGGTTCGAATCCCGCTCCAGCCAGTTTCTTTGTTGACTTTGAAATTGTATTCAAATTTACCTAGTCAGTTTCCCTTGTGGACTGTTTGATGAACTATTTATAAGTGTTAACATGTATGAATGTTTGTGTATATTTGCAACACGCACAACGTCACTAATTAATTTGCACTAAAATGATAACGTCACTGCAATCTTGTATCGATTTAGCGTGAAAGTTTTAGTCAGTAGACAAATTACCTTTGTATTTTTTTTCGAGAGCTGTGAGGCACTGTATTTGTTAGCATTATAAAAAGAAATCGATATAGGGACTGCAAAGGGCTTGCGTTTCTTTTCTATTTAAAAAAGAAAACTGCACACACAACGTATATTAATAACGAAAATTTGCGCACAGTATTTTAAAAAAGCAAACATTTGAAACATATTAATATTTTTACTTCTTTGCAATTTGACTAGATGTTATAGTAACATAAAAGTAAGATGAATACCTGGTAAGGGACAAGGAAAAAACGTTAAAACACTTAAAATCAATCAATTTTCAGTGATTTTATAACACTATAACCCTTAGTTCAAATGTCATACTAAACAACTTGTAATATGAAGGAGCTACGTCCAGCAGCGTAGTAGGGGGGAGGCGTCCCCCGACGCCCCCCCCCCCCCCCCCATACAAAAATCGTCTCCCCCAGTCGCCCACCCCCCCCCCCCCCCTTGCTGAAAATTTCGCAAACTGAGAAAATACTATATAGAGCTGTGAGCGCCCCGCCACTGTAACATCCAGCTTCCCCACAATTCCCTATGGAGGGAGCCCTAACTATACGCTGCTGTAACCCCGCGTCAACTCTGCGTCAAACCCGAGATTTGTCTAGTGTGAAAAGTGCTTATGTCGTGTAAAGCAACATGTGAGTTTTTGTTTTGAGTAACTGGCTAATAAATTTATAGACTAAAACAGCTGTTTAGTTTTGTCATGTTCATTTCTATTACTATTATCTTCTTTGGCGCATTCTTCTTTTCTTTTTCTTTGCTTTTGGTTTGTTTATCTGACCAGACTGACCCACAGTCTGGCTGTTTGTTTGTTTGTTTGTTTGTTTGTTTGTTTGTTTGTTTGTTTGTTTGTTTGTTTGTTTGTTTGTTTGTAGTTGGCTTGGGTTGGCTGGTTCAACATGGTCGGTCTGTTGATTGGTCAGTTGGTTGGCTATTTAGTAGGTCATTGGTTGGTAGGTAGGTTGATAGGTTTTGTCGGTTGGTCACCGGTTGATTTGTTCATCATGGTTGGGTAGTCGCTAAGTTGGTTGGTTGGTTGGTTGGTTAGTTATTTGGCTCATTTTGGTTGAGTGGTGGTGGGTTGGTTCAACTTGGTTTGTTGGTTGGTCTGTCATTTGGCTAGGGGTTAGTTGGTCGGTTGGTTCATCTTGATTGAGTGGTCGCTGGGCTGGTTGGTTGGTAGGTTGGTTGAACAAGTTCGGTATAATTATTATAATTTCTTACTTAATAGTTGCATACTTGCTTATCATTGGCTTAGTGAATACACACTAAAGATGGTTTATGTCCTAATCCTGTCCTGGAAAATGAAATTAACAGAACAGCCGTTGAGGACGATCGTCTACAAAACTGTAGTCAAGATACAGATTATGAGAAGGCTGATGACGTCATAGCCACTGTTGACAAGAAAGGTGGACCAGCCTTTACCTTCGAAGGAATAATGTGGAATCTGCAGGAGGGCGCCCGCTACCGACACGCGCAGAGCAAAATGGACAGCCTCTTCCACAGTCATCACACCAAAGAATGGCCTGGCAAGAGAGAGGAGAAAACAAATAATTGTGAGAGTTTTGGGACTCGTTTGGAGACTAACCGGAAGGCAAAAATACATGACAGAAGACTTGAAATTGTACTCAAACGCACGAGCAGTTTGATAAGTTTGCCCTAAGCATTTTACGTCACAAATTGTGTTTACCACTTTTGTTTACCAAAGTCCGAGTCCGAGTCTGAGTCATTTGTCATAATGACTCGAGTTGGAGACCGAGTCATGGAAAACGGGACTCGAGTCGGACTCGAGTCTGAGTCATACAAGTCTGACGTGTGCCAAGTAGGGACATGCGAAAAATTACCACGTCGTAGTATGTGACCACCAGATCCTACGAATTGAGTCTTAAGGTCATTTCTATTTTACTTGTTAGTTTTTGCTTGTATTGGAAAGAGCACACTTGGCTCCTCATTTTGATATATCCTTATAAATGTGGACATTAGGGCTATGTGATTGAAAACCTTGACAGTTCCTATTGATTTCCACTGTATAGAGTCGTTGCTCAAAAGTAACTCTGGTGACTTGTGACTCATTTTGTTGGGTTGGGTCACATATGGTCACGTATAGTATCTCCAACGAAATGTACGCACTGCTTATTTTGACGATTATTTTCACTTCGTATTACAGGGACCTAAAGGAAGCCATTGTTGGTTCCATGTGAGTTTGAAAAACGCAATCTTGGTGTTTGTCACATAAATTGACTGAACTTGACATGGTCTCAACACTAAAAAAAAACACAGTTTCTTTTACGGGAATTTCCTGGCAGTTTAGAGGCCAGCGCAATCCCGTAAAAAAACGGGAGTCTAACGACTCATGAACACTGCTATGTTACGTTGCTGTCCCTTAAAATAACCCTGCTATTCCCGTAAAAATACAGGGTATAAAAAACAAATTCACAAAGTTACTGGAAACTTGGTGTAAGTAATCACAAATTTACAAAATTGGAACCAGACTAAATAGATGTGATTTATTATATAACTCTAAATATCAAATGTACAAATACTACGGTAATTTACTAAACACCAGTGCTGTAGTCGAGTCCACCCAATCCGAGTCCGAGTCCGAGTCCGAGTCCTTAGGTTCGAGTCCGAGTCCGAGTCCCTGGGGTTCGAGTCCGAGTCCGAGTCCGAGTCCGAGTCCTTGTGTCCGAGTCCGAGTCTGAGTCCGAGTCCTTCTGTGACAGTGTTCTCGTTGACACCGAGACAGTACACAATACTACACATGGTCAAAAAGGGTATTTACGGTAATAAGAGGCTTAGAGAGGGTTTTAACACTTATGCGCCTATCAATTGCTTCCCCCACCCCTCCCTCCCCCCGGGCTGCCCCACCCAAGATGTGGGGATTGTCACTTTTGAAGTGACCAAATCCCCACCCCTGGGGCAAAATTTTAGTGAACCACCGTTCAACTAACCTCGCTAACGTACTGTAAACAATGCTTTAACGTTGTTCAGAAAACCACCGTTCAACCAACATCGCTAACCTTCTGCAAAGGCTGCGTTAACGTTGTTAAGTGAACCTCGGTTCAACCAACCTCGCTAACCTCCCGAATACGATGCTTTAACGTTGTTCCGTAAACCACGGTTCAATCAACTTCACCAACCTTCCGCAAATGATGCTTAAACGTTGTTTATTAAAAGGTTGTTCAACCAACCTCGCTGACCGTCGATAAGCGTTGTTTTAACGTTCTTTTGCGAACCTCGGTTCAACCAACCTCGCCAGGCTAACCTTCTTCAAACGCTGCTTTAACGTTGTTTAATGAACCTCGATTCAACCAACCTCGCTAACCTCCCGAATACGATGCTTTAACGTTGTTCCGTGAACCACGGTTCAATCAACCTCACCAACCTTCTGCTAACGCTGTTTTAACGTTATCCAATGAACTGATATTGGCCAACATTGCCAACCAAGTTCAAACAATGTTTTAACGTTATAGTCGACCATTCTTGAACCAACCTTACAAACCGAATGTAAACGTTTTTTTAACGTTGGAAGGATGACGGAAAATGAATCGTTGGTACTAACCTGATAACAACGTTCAATCAATGTTGAAAAATTCACCCCCTAAATTCAGAGAAGCATGTAACATGAAATCTACGTTAAAACAACGTACTGAAATCAACAAATTTACAACATTGACAAAACTAACTAAAAGTGAACGTTCGTTTAACGTTAACTATTAAACCCTAACCATATATCAACTAAATGAACCATTTTTCAACGTTAATATAACGACTTGTGCTACTTGTGCTACTTGTACACAATAACGAAACGGCACGCTTGTTTCTTTAAGTGGAAATTTCTCTGTTCTTCCTCAACGAACAATACATCTGTGGAAATGTCAACTTTATGTATTCAAATTTCACGCTTGAAAAAAACACGCTTTTGAGGCATTGTGACAACCAGTCGATACGGTAGATAGCTAACACGAATGAACTCAACTAAATAAAGAGGCACTGTAATCAATACAATTAGTCGGTACAAAGAATTGCAAAAATTACTGTGGGGATCTGCCCCATATAGTCCGTACGTTCTTGACAGTCCACTTCGCCTTTACTTTGTTGCATAGCAACGAGTACATGTAGTTGGTTCACTTAATGCTGTGTAGTGTTCCCGCGCCTGTATAGAAAGTATAGTGCTGTAACCACTTTTCCAATTATAATATCATTTGTACACACTTGGGTGGGGATAACTATCTAGTATTGTTTTGTAAATTGTCTTGAATTTTTTCGTGATATTGATTTCATGACAAGTTCAATTTAGTTATTTAACGATGACTATTTGTGTATCTTACTGCGCACGGATATGTGAACTAGCCCTCCGTGTTATTTGGTTTCGCGGCGGGAGCTTGTCCTTTTTCCATGATGGCTGAATCTGTGTGACATGGAGCACATTTTTGGGCCGTAAATCACATCAAAACCTGAGATTGGAGATTCCATCCTGGTCTTGTTGACCGCAAGGGATTCCTGCCCACCCCATGGTGTCCGGGTGAGTAGGATTTCAGAGGTTTTTTACATGTCCTTGCGATGGTATTTAGCATTGTTCGGCGCTATTTTCTTGTGGCTTTTCTGCATACACGTCAATGCGTTGTGTGTGTGCGCGCTGCATATACACGTAGTACAGCCTAAAAGAAATTCATTTTGCGTGTGATTGCGAGGGTACTCGCCAGGCAATCGCTCGTGCGCTTGATGATTGCGCGCTCGCTAACCACTCGCGCGTTCATTTGCTACCGCGCGGTGCTGGTGCGTACTATATAAAGTTCTTAATTGTATAATGATTATTGTTATAATAATAAAATGTAATATGCATGTAATTAATTAGGACTTTTGTTTTTATATTGTTTTATAGGGTGTTAGTTTGTTGCTTTATTTGATTGATGGTTGGAGAAATAAAAGTGGTGTAACCAAAGGCAAAGCTAGCCAGTGTCTGTCCAGTCCGTCCCTTACCGGAGTTTCGTTTCTCCGCCCTTCGGAGGTCCAGACCCCGTCTCCCAGCCCGGCGTGCAAACGCTGCCGCTACATTACCATCAACCCGAGTGAACCGATGCAGTAACTGAACAATAACTGTTCCCTGTCACACTGAACCAAACCACACAAACAGAGGTGTTATCTATAGCTAGAAAGGTGACTCTTCAGATACAAACATGAATATTTTGACGCTTGTTTTCCTTTTCGCTGGAATAAAAAGCACGGCGGCTGCAGTATGTCCTACTAAATGGCAACGATACGGAGAATACTGCTACTTGGTGAAAAAAAGTCGATTAGATTGGGAAGACGCCAATCACATCTGTGCCAGCCAGGGAGCACAACTGGCCCTGCCGAGATCGGAGACCGAACAAAATACAATTTGGGAAATGTTTCTGAAAACGTTTGATGGAGACCCAGAGGGAAACCTCTGGATTGACTGTGATGATATACAAGTAGAGGGTAAATGGAACTGCCCGTTGAGGAACGAGGCAAACGGCTATGAGAACTGGAAGGTTGATCAGCCGGATAACGACTACGGAGCCGACTGCGCGGCAATGATAACAGGTGCCGGTGGTCAATGGGGTGATCGGGAAACACACTTCGCAGTATGTGTGCTCCCAGCAAGCCTCAGCACCAGCAACCCTGCATTCTGCCTGAAGACCGGCTCCGATGGTCGAATCATCTCACAGTGCCTCTCTGGTCACTTCATAAAAGAGCTACCGGCTAAGGGGTGGTGTCGTGTGGCAAGGCTTGCCGAGCAGAGCCGCGATGTCGCTCCTTCAATCTGCTGGAGCAAGGCCAAGGGAAGATGGCGTGTCAACTGAACGACGTGAGCCGCCAAGAAGCCGCTGAAGAAGACATGAAGGAACAGGAGAACTGTTTCCTCTTTGAACTGTAGAATAAGGCGTGACTTTTAGTAAGGCATGACAGTCTTTAACAATAACTCTTAGACTACAAGACTACTCTGGATCGTGAATATATTCCACAATGTATGAGAAAATGATACAATGTATAATGGAGACTGTGCATAGGACGTCCTCACAAAGGTAACATTTTGTCATTTAAATTTAGTGACACAAGTGGAAAGTACAGAGCGGTCTATTCGTGCACATAACAGAGCAAGACGTACCCTCGACGTCAAAATAATATAAAAGACTCTTTAGCGAAAATATCTAGCGATGTTATTTATTTCAGAGGTCTTAATTAATCACTGCATAAACTTGCGACTATTTATAAGTTTTCAAAGTGAACAAAGATACGATCCCTGTCTATACGGCATTCTTGGTTTATGACTTCTGACTAGCGCCAACCTGAACAAAGATAATGACAATTTGGGAGACCGCCAACGTAGGGCAAGATAGCTCAGTTGGTAGAGCGCCGGTACGGTAACCCGGAGGTCGCAGGTTCGAATCCCGCTCCAGCCAGTTTCTTTGTTCACTTTGAAAATGTATTCAAATTTACCTAGTCAGTTTCCCTTGTGATGTGGACTGTTTGATGAACTATTTATAAGTGTTAACATGTATGCAACACGCACAACGTCACTAATTAATTTGCACTAAAATGATAACGTCACTGCAATCTTGTATCGATTTAGCGTGAAAGTTTTAGTCAGTAGACAAATTACCAGTAGTGCGTAGGGTCTGAATAGTCGGTATCCCCGCCCCCTTTTTGTGCACGTCCTATGGGGATTGCGGAGGGGGTGTGGCTAGATTTGTGGGTCAGTTTGTGGAGCTAGTAACTTGAGGAACCGGGTGGACCGACCCCATTCTTGTAGGAGGGGTCGGGTGGACCGACCCCATTCTTGTAGGAGGGGTTGTTGGCTTGCGTAAGCGAATTCAAGACAATGATTAGGCAATAGACAATTTTATGGAATTGTATTTTAAGAATGAGTGTCAATGTTATGGAAATTTTAGATGTGACTGTTTCTGTCAAAGTTAAGAATCAACCCTGAAATAAAATGTCATTGAGCAATAGGAACATCCGCACGTACAATGGAACAACCCGCAAGAAAATGTGTTGTAATGACTCGTAGTGTATTGTGCAATCGCACGGACGGGTTTTACGTGTACAGACATGCACTGTAGTTTGTACCGGTCATGTTGTGATGACTGAAAACAAAGACGTACGTTCTGTATTAAACGTTGTGGTAAAGGAACACTCACCGGTGAGTAGCAAAATCGCACGGTATAGTCCGATACTGCGGAGATATTCACGGTAAATTCCAGAGAGCTCGTAATAATCCATACGTGCTGTCATGGCCAGGGCCGGAGTGATGGTCAGCCCCACAAATTGGTCGCACCGATATTCCTCA